>CM054158.1:14612100-14622100 GCA_028751875.1 Rapana venosa
GACCAGAAGGGTGGTGGTGGTTGGGGTGGGGGGTGGGGGGAGGTGCAGTTTCTCACCTGATAGGTCAGGCACGTTTATTGTGTAGGCGGATTGGAAATTGTGTCTTCTCTTTGTGTTAGCGTAGAGGAATCGTTCTGGCGTGGTGAGGGCTGGCTACTGAGGGTTCGGGAGATCCTAGGGATTCTGCAGGGAAAACTGAGTGCAAGTTGTTGCACACTGAATGGTTAAGCCAGGATCTATCTGTATGTATCCCTGTATGTAGACCTGTCCGTTGAATGGTTAATAATACTAGATCTATCTGTCTGTATTACTGTCTGTCTGTCTGTGTGTCTCAGTCTCTTTAGCTAGAACTGTTTCTTTCTGTGTAGTGTGTGTCCATCTCTTTTTGACCAGAAGAGATGTAGGCACGTTGATTGTATTTTCTCTTTGGCTTAGTTAGAGGAATCACTCTGGCGTATGGGAGATGGGGTGCAGAGAATTTGTATTGTTGCCGAGTTCGTGAGTACAAGTTGCACACTCGACGAAGTTTTTCATATTATTTACCCTTCCTCTCCTCTTTTTACATGCGGGCGGTGATTGGTGTGTGTGTGTGTGTGTGTGTGTGTGTGTGTGTGTGTGTGTGTGTGTTGAAAGCTTATACTTTTTCCTGTTTTGTTGTTTTTCCGTTGTTTGTTTTAGTTTGTTAGGTTTTTAGTTTAATCAAATTAAAAGCAGCAGGAAGAAAACCGTGAAGACAGATTAAAAAAAAAATACCCGCCCCTAACTGGGTACGTACAGAACAGATAGTACTTTCGAACCATTTCTCTAAAAGAAACTACAGTCAGGAATGTAAGAATGGGGCTCTGGAAGACTTCCAGTGTGGTTGACACCTGTTTACCCTTACCTCTCCTCCCTAAAAAACAACAACAACAAAAACAGCTTGTCTGAGTGAAATGAAGCCAGCGTTTTGGGGGTGAGTTCCTACCAGTTCTCTTTGAAGCGGCACTTGGAAGCAGGCGAGGTGATTTTAAACGGCCCCCGTGTTGTTTACTCTTAGTGGTACGGATGGTGAGGAGCTAATCCAGATGGCCAGGGCTTACTACACAGCTCATTAGACGCACGAGCTGCCGCCACTCTGCTGTTTCATCAGCCGCCTTTCCAGGCTGCGTAGCACTAGCAGTACTCAGTATACAGGCCGCAGTCTGCTGGTGACTTTTGGGCTGGAATTATGCTACATTCCTATTGCATTCAGAATTTGGGCACAGCACTTACCAAAATGTCAGTAATCCTAATTTTTTGGTGGTTATTGTGAAAGGCCAGCCTTTGATGGAGAAAGTATTAGAATCAAGCGGTTTTGTTTGTTCTTGTTTGCTTTGTGATACTCAAAGCGAGCACCGTACGGCCTGAATTCGCTGTCGTCTGTTAACCTCTTCACATACACAGAAAATGCATGCCCTCTGTCATCGGTATAGGTTAGTGATCCGTAATGGATGGTAATTAAATAAATAAAAATTCAGGCTGCTTGTCTAACATTACTCTTTGCTGACCCTCCCATCCCCCCTCTCCGCCCTAACAAGCATACGGTACATTTTTTCTTGTCTTAGAAAACAAATCTTGATGTGTGAATTTTCGTCATACACTACATGACCTCTCCGCTTATCTGTGGTGTGTGGCCTACATAGCTTCCCCCCCCCCCCCCCCCCCCCTGCCCGTACCAACTCGTGCTCATTAAGTTGATGAGGGATGATTAGCCACTCCTCCAAGAGCTGGGCTGTGTACACAATCATGGTGAAGTAGCGTGGTCTGGTGGGCTTCCCCTTCCCCCCTGGTCCCTGCCATGCCATGGCGCACTGTGCTGTATGGGGCAGTACAGGGTTAATGAGGCACCCCAGTTGGTCCCCGCAAACGATCCAGCCTGCAGCACAGGGAAGCTGGGACCAGTGGAAGAGCTGCTGTACTGTAATATAATGTATGCTTCCTCCCTGCCTTTGCTACGCGCATGGATGGGCATAGCATAGCAGGTCTCCAACCAGGCGTGCTATACCACCAAGGGGTGCACGAGCTCATTCTTCAAGGCTTTTTGCTTGTAAAACTTCAGCCAGTCTCTGATTGGCAAGCAGGTTCCGTTACTCGTGCTTGGGCAGTTAGCAGGTGTATCTTTCTTTTTTTTTCTTTCCCTAAGGCTTTTTGCATTGTTTTTAATGAGTCTCAGATTTGCAAGCAGGTTTCTGTAAGTCTTACTGATGCTTGGACAATTAGCGGTGTATCTTTTCTCCCAGGTTTTAAAATTGCATTTCAGCCTCGGTAGCAATCCGTTACAGTCCTGTTAACAGATTAGGAAAGGCTTGGGCAGTTTACTAGCAGATTTTCTTTTTCAAGGCTTTTTGCATTTCAGTCTCAATCCTTTGCAGGTTGCCTGATTTGCTAGCATGTTTCAGTCATGTCCGCTCATTCTTGGATGGTTAGCAGACCTATGTATATCTTTTTTTCAAGTGGTGTTTGGACTTACGTCTCAGTCTGGTAAGTCTCAGTTTGGTACAACCCAGATGGGTGGTCTAAAGGTAACGCGACACATTTAGAAAGCATGAAGTTGGGGCTTCAGTCTCCATTTGAACTAAAAATGTTCCCCTATCCACAAGGCCTTGAGTCAGTGTTTGGGTGCTACTGCTAGTCTCTCGGATTCATGATGGTGATAATCAGAGGTCCCGTGTGCAGCACTCACGTAGCGCACATAAAAGAACCCACAGCAAGAAGAGAATTGTCCCTGGCAACATTCTAAAGAAAAAGCCTCTCAAAGTGAAGAAATAATTTTGAGCAACATTTTGACCATTCCTCCATACTCCAAAAAGGGGAGAAGGGAACACATATTGTATGAAAAGAGGGCGTAAAATCTCTCTCTCTCTCTCTCTCTCTCTCTCTCTCTCTCTCTCTCTCTCTCTCTCTCTCCTCTCTCTCTCTCTCTCTCTCTCTCTCTCATCTCTCTCTCTCTCTCTCTATGTGTGTGTGTACACACACGTGTGCGTGTGTTTGTATGCATATGTGTATGCGTGTGTGTGTGTGCGCGCGCGCGCGTGTGTGCGTGCTTGTGTGTACTATACAAGTGCCTGCCGTATGTGTAATGTATAGTGTATACTGTATTAAAATTATGAGGAGATGATGTCAGTCATGGAGACTAAAGCACTCTGCAAACTCGGAGGAAACAATAAAACTGTGTTTAGGTGAAAGTTCTGCTAAAGCATTTTGAGTTAAGGTCGACGCCCGACTCTCAGAGCTTGATAACCAGGGTCTGAATAGTAAGAGTCAAGGCTATTGTCCTCTGTGTGTGTGTGTGTGTGTGTGTGTGTGACTTACACTCACTCTGTTGTGTGGGTGGGGGGGGGGGGGGGGGGGGGGGGGGGGGGGGGGGCAGTGCAGTCTATCGCACTTAGTGTACCGAAATACTTTTTTTTAGAATATGTGTATGGACGACTATACACGCCCAGTGCTATTGCGGTACTTATGCTTAGGGAGCACTTGTGAGCTATGCGAGTGACCTATTTATTGTTAATGTTAGTGGTATGGTGTCAAGAGTGGGAAATTTGTATTATTTATCATTCCTCTCTGTCTTTGGCCTTTTCACTATGTGTCTGTCTTTCTCTGTCTCTGTTCTTTTCACTCTGTGTGTCTTTTTGTCTTTGTCTGTCTGTCTGTCAGTAATGATGCCATTCTTTTTCTCTCATCTTGGCATCCCTCTCTTTCTCCCGATCTTGATGTTAACTGATACATGTGTGTGTGTGTGTGTGTGTGTGTGTGTGTGTGTTGTGTGTGTGTGTGTGTGTGCGGGGTGCGTGCGCGCGCGTTTGTATGTGAGTGATGTGAATTAATTGTGTGTGTGTGTGTGTGTGTGTGTGTTTGCGTGCTAGGTTGCTTGTTTTGTTGGCGCTTGACTGGTTTTTGGATTAAAAAATAAAAATGACGTTTAGGATACATGCATGTATATATCATCAATACATATATTTCTGGGCCAGAATCAGATTTGACGATTCTTTTATTACTCTCGACCTTGTCTTGAATTCGATCCGTTGTTTTCTTTGCATCCTCTTTCTTATGATGACCTAGATACAAAATAAATGGATGAAAACCACACCATCACACCACCACTACCACCACCAGCTTCACTTCCCCCAAAAAACAACGTAAACTCTGTGCTCAGTTCAACTACCATGGTTAAGGCGTTTTTATTTATTTATTTATTAATTGTTTTTTTGGAGGGGGTGAAGACTTATTTTGCTTTGTTTGTCTGGTTTTTGCTACCTCATCGTATACGATGTTCCAGTCCTGCTGTTCATACTGCGCTCATTCCGATCCGTCCAGCCCAGCTATGCCAAGGCTCCGTCATGTATTCTCGGGGTCAGAAGTGCACGGAGTGCCATGTAGGCGGAATAACGCTGCGGTTGCATACCCTGGGACCCCCTCCCCCCAACACACATACACTTTTATACTCGATAAAAAAAAAAAAAGCTAATGCAAAAATATATAAACATACACATATCCAAACAAACAAAGCAAAAGCCAAACAGAAAACAACAAAAAAGCAAAACAAAACCAAAAAATCCAAATCAACACGCCGTCCTCCCCAAACAAACAAACAAACAAACAACAGAATAACCCATCTGGCATTGTAATGTTTTTGCACGCTCTTTCAATTGATGCTGATGTATCTGACTTCTGGCAGCCTTTTGATGTTGTGATTTTGTTTATAATATATTATCATTTTTTTTAAAAAAAAAATGCGCCTGAACGCTTTGAATTCCAGATATTTAAATTTCGAAAAAATGTTACTGCTTGTTTTGATATTATTATTATGATTATTTTCAGTCATCTTATATTATTTGATTGCCTAGTGCTCGGTATTTTATATTTCATATTTTAAGAAGAAAAGAGTAGGTTTAAGTGAGAAATATGGCTATGTTTAAAGTATTCTGTATGATTTTTATGCTTAGCTATATCAGTTGTTGCAGTCATTTACCATAAAGCGGTGGGAAAGGTTTTTCATCTATAGAATCTACCTTTTGGACTTTCTATTATTCTTTTTATTATTTTTCACTCTGTCCTCCTCCTCCCTTCCACATTCTTTACGTCATGGCAGAAATGTAATCACTGTCTTAGTGTCTAGATGGCCTTGCAGTGATATAGATATTAAACCTTTGAGGAAGGGGGAAAAACAAGAAGGAGGAGGATGAAGAGGAAGAGGAAGAAGAAAGGACGAGGAAGAGGACGATAATTATTAATGAATTCTTCTGTGGACTGCTTCCGTGTTTGCTGCATGCTGTCTAAGATGGAGATAATGGCCCTTCTGGCTTCTTTCGTCTGAGAAAAGAGAAAGACTGGCATTTGTGTGTGTGTCTGTGAGGGGGGGAGAACTAGAATGATTTATTCACCAAAAGGCCATTGGCCCATACAGACGAGAGAGAGAGAGAGAGAGAGAGAGAGAGGAGAGAGAGAGAGAGAGAGAGAGAGTTTTATTGTTGGTATCAGATCTGGTCTGCAGAAAGAGGAGAAGAAATGGAGAGGAGAGGGGAGGAGGGAGAGAGAGAGAGAGAGAGAGAGAGAGAGAGAGAATGTGTGAGATGCCCAAGCCTTGTAGTGGAACTGGTTGCACGTGCCCTATCGCTTGGCCTCTTTCTCTCTGTCACGTCATCAGCTGATCGCTCGCCTGTACCGGAGAGTCTTCCATTTCTCTCGTTCGTTCCCTATCTCTTCCTCCCTCCATCCATCCCTACAATCCCTCCATCCCTCCTATCCTCCCTCCATCCCTCCTATCCTCCCTCCCCTGTGCATATTTTGCAGTGCTGCGCAAGTTTCCTGGGCTGGCCTGCCTCTGTCAGTCTGTGTATGCGTGCGTGTCTGTGCATGGCAGTACATCTATCTGTCATTCATGCCACTTTTATTTGTTTCTTCTTTCCTTCCCCTGCCTTGCAAGTGTGTTGCTGGCTGGTTCTATGTATTGTAGTGTGAGTGGAATCGTTGCTAGTGATATGAGGGAGAGAAAGAGAGAGTCTTCCCTATTTGTGATTGTGGTGTTTGTTTTGTTTTTAATGTTCTGTTGTTGTATTTACGTGTTTTGCTTGGCTTCGCTTGGCTTCTTCTTTTATTCTTTTCCCTCCTTGGTTGTTGTTGTTGTTGTTGTTGTTGTTGTTGTTCTTCTTCTTCTTCTTCTTTCTTCCTCTCATCATCATCATCATATCATCATCATCATCATCATCTCTGTTGTTGTTGTTGTTGTTCTTTTTCTTCTTCTTTTTCTTCTTCTTCTTTCTTTCTTTCTTTCTTTCAATACTAGTTGTCTTAGTCGTTCTACTGCCTTTAGTTGTATGCTGCTGCTCTTGTCAGTCCTGAATCATCATTTCGCATGTTGTTCATTCTAGGGTCTTGTTATAGCTTTGCTCTGTGTCAGTGTTCTTCATTTTAACATCTCTTCACCAAACGTGATCTGAGACTCAGAGAGAGAGAGAGAGAGAGAGAGAGAGAGAGAGAGAGAGAGAGAGAGAGAGAGAGAGAGAGAAGACAGACGTCTCGTTCGGTATGTAACAGGTAGGTGAGGAGAGAGGGAGGCGTGTCTGTTGAAGGTTTCTGTACCTGACGTGGACTGCGGACTCAGGAATCATGAATAGAACATACACTCCATCTGCCTGTTTGTTAGTTGGCCTGTCTGTTGGTGGGTCTGTCTGTCTGGTCAGCCGGTTTGTGTGTAGTATGTATGCATGTGTGTATAATGTTTGTATAGTACGTGTGTGTTGTGTGTGTATGTGTGTGTGTGTGTGTGTGTGTGTGTGTGTGTGGTGTGGAGAGAGAGAGAGAGAGAGAGAGAGAGAGAGAGAGAGGAGAGAGAGAGAGAGAGAGAGAGAATGCATGTCTGCCTCAGTGTCTGTCTCTCTGTCTCTGTGAGTGACTTTGTGTCTATAGATGTATTATGTCATTATGTAACAGACAAGCAGACAGACAGACGCAAACACGCAACACACACTTACACACACACACACACACACACACACACACACACACACACACACACACACACACACACACACACACACACACACAGATATTTCTGTAGTACACACATAAACACACCCAGAGACGCACTACAATAAGACTGGGATAACACGCGCAAACTGATCGAAGCGTCTGCACCATCCATCCATCCAGCCATCCATCCATCCTGCACTATAGTAATAGATACACTTCAGGATAGGAAGACAGTGCTCGCTCCGTGAGACAGTGACGTCAGGCATTGACCTCCGAAGCCCCCAGGCAATCAATCAGCGTCTCTCTCACTGTCACCATCACCCCCCCCCCCCCCCCCCCACCCCCTAGTCCCCTGCCACCCCCCCCCCCCCCCCACACACACACACATCCCCTTTCCTGTCAGCTCCTCGAAATCCATACAAAGCCACAGAGACTAGGGCCAAGTCTCAAATCTAGACTCTCGGGTGTACAGCGTCACCAGTTTCCTATAAATTATGTGGTTGGTTTGCTTTCTGTGTACGGTATATATAACAGGCACAGAACTTTGCCTATGATGGTCGATTTGTGTACGTGTAGGGCCCAGAGACGTTCACGGAGTTATTCTGTTAAGGTTCAAGGTTCTTTCCACATAAGTCAGGTCTAGATCCGTTTCGGGACGTTAGGCAGGATCTATGTATCTGTTTATTACTATCTATCTATCTATCTATCTATCTATCTATCTATCTGTCTGTCTGTCTGTCGTGTCTACACACACACACAACGCGCGCGCCGCGCGCGCGCGACACACACACACACACACACACACACACACACACACACACACACACACACACACACACACATTGCGTCCTTTCGGAAGAGTAGGCCATTGCATGCCGTAGGAATGAATGACACAATTTACGAAACTGCATGCACACGGTGACAGGATGTAAAAATGCACATGTACGAGTGCTAATACTCCATTATCCTTGAAATAAATAAATTAAATAAAGAACACACACACACCACTGGAGAAAGTTGTTTTACAGGACACAACACAGAACATTTTGTTACGTGTGCCAGGAAACGCTGTTTCATCCTGTCCTGGTATTGTAGGGGAGCATGTTTTGTAATGAGAGTTAGTATACAAGTGAAATGGGGGGGGGGGGGGGGGGGGGTGGGGGGGGGGGGGGGGGGGGGGGGGGGGGGGGGGGGGGGGGGGGGGGGGGGTGGGGGGGGGGGGGGGGGGGTGGGTGGGTGGTGGTGGGGGGGATTTACTCATGACAACCATACCCGGAAATCTTGGCATGACAGACTTTACAACAGCAAAAAGTTTGTCGGTTTTTAATTGTAGGCCTCATAAAATGCATACAAAAACTAATAGGAAATAATACTATGTATCAGGTTTTTGTTGTTGTTTGTTTTTGCGGGTTTAAAAGGGCATAGATCTACTCAGATGAGATACTGTGACTGAATAATGGGTTCTGACTCATCAGATGAATACGTCACAACTTAAGAACACAGGTAAAAAGCGAAGAAGGTCAAAGTATTATCAGTACCAGATAAATCGTGATCGCGGTTACCTAGAGCTAGTTCAGTGGTACTTTGTTGAGCACTGCAAGTGATATTTCAAGGGATTGATCAGTCACTGAGTCTTGTTAAAACAGTAACTTGGTATTAGTTTGTTTTGCATTCGTTGTTCAGCGGTTGTTTTTGTTGTTTTTTTAACACTGAAGAAAACTTAGTTGTATTTGTTATGATTGTGTTCGACGATCTCAGCAATATTTTGGCTGCCATTACGTCTGCTGCAAACTGAGGTCTGTAAATCACTAAGTCATGCGTTGCCCAGTACTAGTGTTTATATTAACTCCGACTGTATTTTTGTTCGTTCTACAGCTTCGCTTTAGGATGTTCTTTAGTTTTCGTATTTCTTTCATGTAAACATTAAAAAGAAAACAAAACGGAAAATGAATTTTAGAAAGCAAGTTCGTGATATTTTATCATATATTTTCGGTTTTATTTTTTGCGTGGTAAAAGTTTCTTTTTAGAATTGACTGCACTATTTTGCGTTAAACTTTGGATTTTGATGCCGGGAAAAGGAGTCAGTCAGTTGAAAATTCACTCCCAAGCAATCTGACTTCAGATCATTTTGTGCCAACTAGTAATACCATTTTTGTTCCCATCAGCATCATAGGTCACCTTGGTGACCCAAAAGCCAGTCAGTTGAAAATTCACTCCAATGTAATCTGACAATTTTTGTTCCCATCAGCGCTATCGGTCACCGTGGTGACCCCCTCGGGCGTCCTAGAGTTCGCCCACGCCTGTCCTAATTTCAACCCCCCAAACCCCCACCCCCCCTCCCCCTCCCGAAAGGCTACTTGATACAGACGGCATTGGCACTTCACCTTGTTGGGGGTTTCCCATTACTGTTAGTGTTCGCCGGTACCGCCTTGGTTTCTTTTGTTTGTGTTGTTGTTGTTGTTGTCCACTTCTGCTGTTGTCTGGTTGTATATAACTTTGTCGTTGTTTGGCCACAGCCGCCCCGTCAGCTAAACTTCTGAAGAGAGGGCTTCTGAGGCTTGAAACTGAGGGAAGGAGGGAGGGAGGGGGGGGGGGGGGGGAGAGGAGAAGAGAGAGAGAGAGAGAGAGAGAGAGAGAGAGAGAGAGAGAGAGAGAGAGAGAGAGTGTTAAGAAATGTATAACCCAATACACACATACAATCAAGAATGATAATAATAATTAAAAAAAAAGCCCAAACAAGAATGATAATTTAAAAGAAGTCCAAACAAACAGACAAACCAACCAGCTAACAAATACACTTCTAAACAAAAATCCCACAATGCCACCACCACCACGTTAACCTCCTTTTCTTTTCTTCCCACCAACTCCTCATTCCCCTACCCTCCTCATAGAGACAGACAGACAGACACGTTCTCTCTCTCTCTCTCTCTCTCTCTCTCTCTCTCTCTCTCCTCTCTCTCTCTCTCTCTCTCTTCTCTCTCTCTCTCTCCCTTTCTCTTCTCTTCTCTCTCTC
>CM054158.1:14624600-14642100 GCA_028751875.1 Rapana venosa
TTCATTTGCTACAGTTTGGCTTGAACTTCCTGTTATGACCTGCTGTTCACCATTCCTGCATACCCCAAAAGAGGTAAAAAGAGTGAAATATTGCTTAGTTTTGTGTGTGTTTTTTTTAGGGGGAGGGGTGTCAGGAAATGGATTAATATCAGATTGAAGTGGGAAAAAAGATCAAGATTATCTTACTTTGCCTGCTGCTTGTTTTTCCACGCTGATGGTCCTGTCCATGCCTCTGTTTTTGTGTAGATGCTACCAGATGACATATAAAGTTAGTTAAAGGTGTGCAGTGTTTGCTTTAAAAGTATAACTTGAATTTTTCTTTTAAAACCCTCAATCTGAAGAGTTTCTTCAAAGTTGCATAATTTATTGCTCTGTCTGACTGTCTGGCTCTGTCTCTGTCTCTGTCTCTCTCTGTGTCTCTCTGCCCCCACTCTTTTCCCATTGCACACACACACACACACACTCACACACACACACGCACGCACGCACGCACGCACGCACGCACACACACACACACACACACACACTGGTGACTGGTGTAGTCTTGCTGATGCACTGGTAAGTCTTGCACAAAATTCACAGTGTAATAGAATCATAGCATGTTCGAAGTGAAAACCCACTTGCGGTTTGCGGCCTTATGGCTCTCCTCTCCTCCTCTCCTCACTTCTCTCCCCTCTTCTCCTCTCCTCCTCTCCCTGACTCTGCCAATCCATAGGCTGATTCAGTGATTGTCTCAGCACTTGAGACGGCTTTTTTCAGCAGCTTTTTTCTCTTTTGGGAAACTGGTGGTGAGAGAAATGTTGAGGACCTTGCTAGAAGTATAGTGCTCAGCAAGACTTGCCAACTCGGCAACTGGCTTTCCACAGTAGTGTGTGAGAATCACCAGGGAAGATCAAGTAAAGACTGACTAGACAGGACAAGATTGAAGTGCAGGCCTGTATAATTTGTGCTCGTGCTGGTCCAAGTGTTTGTAAATAATTGTTTTTCCCCCCCTCACATTAGCACAAACACACACGCACACATACATATACACACATAGGTGGCTTGATGAGAAAAAAAGCAACTGCACTGCTTATTCAATGTACCATCTGAAAATAAAACTTTGACACTCACACACACACACACACACACACACACACACACACACACACACACACACACCACACACACACACACACACACCACACACACACACACACACCACCTCTCTCTCTCTCTCTCTCTCTCTCTGACAATCTCTCTCTCTCTGTCACCCTCTCTGGCCTCCGTTATACTTCCCTCCCTTTCTCCCCCTCTCTCACAAAACCCACTGCCCCTCCCCCCCCCCCCCCCATCCCCCCTTCCCACACACACATCTAGAGCAACAAAACAAAAAAACCCACGAAAAAACACCAGACATGTCAACATTGAGCACAATAACAAGAACAACAAAATCGCACAGCATGATGAATTATTAGCCGGCATACCATACATTGCTCAGTCACAATTTTTGGCACCTGATGGAGAAATAAACAAAGAAAATGATAAGTAAAAGGAGCTGTTATGCATAGCGCGTGATGTTTCTTATCAAATTTATAGCATTTTTCAGGGGATGATACGATAGTGACTGTTCTGCACACTGTATACTCCTGGTTTTGATATTATATCAGGTGTGTTTGCATGCCTGGCGCGCAATTGTGTGTGCTTTGATCATTGCTTGTGTGCCTCCTTGTCTGTCTGTCCTTCTCTCTTTCTGACTCTGTCTCTCCATCTGTGTATGTGTGTGTGTGTGTGTTGTGTGTGTGTGTGTGTGTCCCTCCCTCACAGTCTCATTCTGCCATTCTCTCTCTCTTCTCTCTCTCTCTCTCTCTCTCTCTCTCTCTCTCTCTCTCTCTCTCTCTCTCTCTCTCTCTCTCTCTCTCTCTCTCTCCCCCCCCCCTCCCCCGCCCCTGTGTGTGGGGTGCGTGTGCCTGTGTTGTTGTTTTTTTTATATCATATTTTTCATTTTAATGAAACATTACTTATACTGGTTATATAAATATGTATTGATTATGCTGATATATTTCAAGAGATGGCTGTAAATGATTGCGCGCGCGCGTGTGTGTGTGCGCGTGTATAATATATATATATATATATATATATATATATATATATATATATATATATATATATATATATATATATTATATTGTGTGTGTGTGTGTGTGTGTGTGTGTGCGTGTGTGCGCGCGCGCGTGTGTGCGACGTAGAGTGTTGTCGGCTTTTAAGTTATTATATTACTTCTTAATCTATATTGTTTAATAATGCATGCTGTGTAATTGTAATTTTAAGATGCCACTCATAATTTCTCTAGTTGAGACATTAAAGTATTCTTGAGTCATGAGTGCGTGTACGCACGTGCGTGTGTGTGACTGTCTTCATGAAAGTGTGTTTCCGTAAGCATCTGTAGGCTGTGCTAACTAACGATACAAGAATCTATATATCTGTCATTGACTACTGATAACAAAAAAGAAAGAAAACACAGTTCTGAACACTTTCTCCCTCAGATCCACCAAAACAAAGCGGATGACCAACAGAGGAGCATTGTTGGTTCAATGGGTTAGATGTTTAACGCTTGGTCCAAGGGTCACGGTTTCGAATCTCGCCACAGCCGTCAGGTTGAAAGAAATTTTCTCTTCAGAGCCAACATTGTGTCGACTTTAATCCTTTAAAAAAATCCTTTTGGATGAGACTTTAAAGTGAGGCCCCATGCTAGATGATATAATAAATGCAATCTTGCATTTTTTTCCAGTTAATTTTTATTCTACTTTTAGATGAAGGTTTGCCCGAAGCCGGAATGAGGCTATGTTCATCGTTGGCAAAAACGGTCGCTTTCGCAAAAGCTCACCATTGATGAATTTTGCAGCTGTAGTCGAGGCACACAAAAAAAGAAAACGAAATGATGAAGAGTACGTCATTACTTGCCGGTAGGAATGGATTATGGAATTTATGATTAAAAATACACACCAAACAACCAAACAACAAATAACTAAACAAAGAAATTAAAAAAGCACAAAAACATACAAACTATGCACTCTTTTATCTTGTTAAATAAGACATCACCCATGGGGATGAGAATGTGGCGATCTTAAATGGTAGGAAAATGCGAATATATCTTTTTTGTTCTTTTCTAAAGCCAAAGGTGGACTAGTTGAGAAACAAGAGAAAGAAAGAGGACCGACAAAATTGATGTTGACTCCATGCGAAGGTTTGAAAGTCAGTATTTGTACTGTTCTGGGCCTCATCCTTGCTTCATTCATAAGTTCAAAAGAAAAAGTCGGTGAGCATACCCTCTTTATTCAGATACACACAAACATTCGAAGTTGACAATGAGAGAGGACGTGTGTGGTCAGACTAGAAGTTTTCATTCTCTTTTACTACAAACTGTACCATCCATATTTTCGTTCATGGCACTGGCCTATATTGTAACAGAATATAGTGTTTGAAATGATCAGAGCAGATGACATATATATATATTATTCTGTATTGCCACAGGCGGCATGCTGAGCAATTTCATTAATAGCCTGTGGTGATATTTGACGCCCGTCACTTTTGAGTGCATTCTGCAGCAGGGGAAACGGGCACTGATCACCACAGAACTAAGTGTGATGATTCTGTGCACATCCTTATGCTGATGGGTGGATGATGATGATGAGAACAGGGATGATAATAACGATGATTGTAAGAATGATGATGACAAGACCGGATATTTTACAACTGTGCAAACTTTCAAAATAGTCTAGAATTTTATTCATTGTGATGACGTTATACTTTAAAGTTTGTGATACAGATGTAACACCAGCATCATCAGTTTGATTGTTATGATGATGAATTCGGACTGAGTAGAAGCACTGTTTCAGTGTTTATAAAAAATTTCTAATCAGTGGGCCTTTCTTTCTTTCACTTTTTTAAAATACATATTTTTTTTTGTTTCGGTGAGTATTTGCTTGATTTAAATACACCATTTCTATCTCTGAACTGTTGTGAGTTTTTCACTTTTAAAAAGCCATAACCATACATCAGTATACAATAAGATATTTATAATACAATGCCTAGAACTTTAGGGCTAATTGTATTGTGTCAATTTGTTTTGGGGAAAAATATCCCCTAAATTTTCAATATGCAGCCCTTTTAAATGTTCTTATGGAGCACATTTCCGAAAAAATATCCATTGATCACCAAGAACATTATAAAAATGACAACAGTGATCTCAAAACGTTCTGGTTTATTCCTCTGTTCCTTGGCTAGAGTTCCGAAGTTCACCGATGGTGAGATTGTGCGAATGCAGTTGTTTTTACCGCCATTAAGGAAGCCGCATTTCGACTTTGGCCTGGGGTGTGTATAAAGTATCTCAGGTTCTACAGAGAGAATAACTCGCTACCATAATCTTGCAGCATTATGGGCTGCGTGTAGCAGCCATGTGAAAGAAAAGGCGAGTACACTGCAAATCTTTGGTAAGCGAGTAAAGGTGGTCTTCTTATACTTTATGTAAAAAGCTTCCGAACAAAGTAAATTATATCGTCGAGCGGTAACAAAAGTAGCTAGCTGGCCTGTTCCAAATCCGCGGAATCTTTTGCAGAACACCGCAACACTTGCTAAGTATGGACAAACAATTTGGAAAAGGGATTACTGTCAAGAGTCGATATCGAACGTACCATACATAGCCTGTTTACCTTGTGTTACATTGAGCGATTGGCGAGACTGCCTCACTGAGTCGAGTGACTGGTTTTTGCCACTCAAAAAAAATCCAAAAAAAAAATCAGATTCATATCTGATTGAGTACCCCCCCCCCCCCCCTCTCTCTCTCTCTCTCTCTCTCTCTCTCTCTCTCTCTCTCTCTCTCTCTCTCTCTCTCTCTCTTTCTCTCTGGTTTTTGCCACTCAAAGTAGAATCAGAATATATCTAATTTCATACTTCTCTGTCTCGGTTCCTTTTTCTCAGTGTAATCGTTTCAAATCTCTCTCTCTCTCTCTCTCTCTCTCTCTCTCTCTCTCTCTCTCTCTCTCTCTCTCTCTCTCTCTCTCTCTCTCTCTCTCTCTCTCTCGCTGTGTGTGTGTGTGTGTGTTCTGTCTCTGTCTTTTGCTCTCTGTCTGCCTGTCTGTCAGTCTGTCAGTCTCTCTCTCTCTCTCTCTCTCTCTCTCTCTCTCTCTCTCTCTCTCTCTCTCTCTCTCTCTCTCTCTCTCTCTCTCCCCACCTCAGTCTCTCCTCCCTTCCTCTCCCCCTTTCTCCCACTCTCTTGTTCTCCCCTTCCCTCCCATAACCGGTTTTGAGGTTCTAGGAAGCCAGCCCCAAATCCTAAGATAGGGCGAAGTGTTTGCGTCATCCCTAGGACAGACAGGGAACACTGGCTAGCCTATTGTTCTGCTGACACGTCGTGAGGGTTTTTGATGTCATGATCATGGTAGCTCTGTGTGAATGTGTGTGTGTGTGTGTGTGTGTGTGTGTTGTGTGTGAGTGTGAGAGAGAGAGAGAGAGAGTGTGTGTGTATTTGAGTGAGTGTGTGTGTATACATGTGTGTGTGTGTGTGTGTGTGTGTGTGTGTGTGAAGATTTTGGAAATTGAATTTAAATAAATTTGAGCAAACTTCTATATGTATTATGATTGTAAATCTCTTACTAGCTACTGGGTACATCACTACACCACACAGCATTCTTCACTCTACCACACAGCGGAAACACACATCACCCCACAGCACACATCAGTACACCACACTAAACCACAACTCACAACACAATACACCGCTTCATACCATACCATACCATACCCTACCATCTACATATAACACAGCAGACTACACACGAACCATACCACACCATGCAAACACAACACGACATCTGTTGCTGTCTGTACTTGTAATAACCACAGCTATGCCAGACATTGATTTTACTTTAACTGTATGCATTTGTGATTTTACTTTACTGTTGTGATGCTATGATTAAACAGTTAAAACACTACCGTGTGATGTCTTTGGAAAATAGTGATTAACCGTTAAAACTGAAACAAACAGCACACCATGTTTTTCCGTACTTACACCATACTGACAGCTTGCCATGCCATACCATGCCATGCCATGTGCCTTACAACAGCTGGTGTTTCACTGTTTCTTTGTGGTAGGGGTTGTTACAATGACAAGTGCTAATTTGATAAAGGACAGGTGGTATAGCCGAATGGATAAAAGCGTTTGACTTCAATCCCCTTGGTCCATTATAAGTGGAGAGTTTGAATCTCAGCTGCAGCGTCAGGTAAATTTAGGGTAGGGATTTTCATGATTTTCCAGGTTAACTTAAAGTGCAGGGCTCCCAGTGTCTTAATTCGCTTCGTGTTTGGAATTTAAATTGAATTACGCATGAAGAAATATCTTACACACAATACACATTAAAGATCCCATAATTCATATTGACAGCGTTCAGTGGGTAGCGGAAACAGGAACATACCCAGCATGCACCCTGTACTGAGAGAGGGATGAGCTCTGTCAGATTCAACTTGTCCAGCGCAGTGCTCTAACGACTCTTCGGGAAGTTGAATTAAGGGAGGAGAGAAGAAAATGTAATAATCGGTATAATAATAATAATAATAAATGGAAGTTATATAGCGCTGTATCTTGCATAGACAAATCAAAGCGCTATGATAGGTTGTTGACCCGAGGACCGTTTCTTACACCCGGAGTAGGCAGGATGAACTTATTCTCGGTTCAAAAGGCGCGTTTCTTTGTTCCACCTCGCCGCTTAGAGTGGGCAAGGTATTAGAAATTTAAGGCGAGGAGACATTAATTGATTAAGAAGACCTTTATGCAAGGGAAAGGCTACACTCCGCATTTAAGTCAGCAACATTTTCACTGATTTTAACTAAATGATTAAATAAAACCTTAAAGCAGGGAACAAAGGGTCCGTGTTAATGGTGTTAGAAAGATGCAAAAATCTAAGGTAATTGTCCGGATTTCTGGATTGCTAGTGTCCAGCACTGATTACCCTGCCCTCGGTATATATTGGAGTTATAAAATTTCTATAAATTTCTGCAAAATTGCTCCATGTATACACGGACTGTTTTATTGGGTTTTTTTTTTGGTGTTGTTGATGATTGTTAATCCTCCCCGCGGCCACCATCACTTTTGCTTCTGACGCGCGAGAGCTTGCTAGAGAATGAGAAACTCGTCTCAAGTAGTGTTCAATGACCGGAACAGCCCCTCCTTGGCAATAGAAAATATTGTTTCCCAAATCATTGTAGCGTACAGGACTAGAGAACAGTGACAGTTCAGGGCTGGAGTCCCAGTGTCGACGTTATAATAACAGGGGTAGGGTGGACTGGAAACGCCAATTCCATCTAGTGGCGCTTCTTCGTGGCTCTAGTGTAAGCGTCTTAGCTTTTGGCGTTGGTAATGGTGGCTATTGGATTGTGACTAGGCCTGAAGGTGCGACAGGGAGAGAGTCGGAAATTTTGTATGGTCTGTTTTTAGCTTGACAAGTTTACCTGAGGGAAGGGGGGGGGGGGGGGGGGGGGATCTTTGGTATTCTGCAGTGTTTATTCAATTGTAGAGCTCTTCTTAGCTCATGGAACTGTTAATGGTGGCTACTGGATTGCGACTGAAGGTGCGATAGGGAGAGGGAAAGGGTTGGATGTTTTGTGTGACTATGGTGTGTTTGCCGCTTAACATTTTTGTTGGTTGGAAGGGGGAGGGAACGGGTGTCTCCGGCGTTAATTTGTGCGTATTGTGTGTGGCTTCTTAGCTTCAGGAACTGTTAATGATGGCTACTGTAGTGTGACCGAGGGTGCGACAGTGAGAGGGAGAGAGTTGGATGTTTTTCATTTTTCTTTATGAGGTTTGCTTTTCACTTGACCTGCCTGGGTGGGGTAGGGTAGGGTAGGGTAGAGAAGTGTAGGGTAGGGTAGGTTAGAGAAGGGTAAGGTCGGGTGATTGGCAGTGTTTTCATTTTGGTTTAGTTTCTTTATGTTGACTTGGTTTTATTTTGCTTTCTATTTCTGCCCATGTCTCTTGTTTCCCTCTCCCCTCTCAGTGTGTGTGTGTGTGTGTGTGCGTGTGCGTGTGCGTGTGCGCACGCATTTGTGTGTGCACGTGTGTGTGTTTGTGCACGTGTGTTTGTGCACGTGTGTTTGTGCACGTGTATGCGTCTGTGTATGTCATATACATTGCACACATGCACGCGTGCGCATGCGTAGAGCTCTGTTTGCCAGCGTCCAACCATTCCTTCTTTTCAGAACTAATGATGTTATGTAATGTCAAATACTAGATGATGACTGGACCCCAGGCTGCCACAGCTTAGGGACCAACCAGCCCCACTGCAATAAACCTTCATGGCCATAACAAATTTCCTCTGTGTGTGTGTGTGTGTGTGTGTGTGTGGTGGTGGTGGTGTGTGTGCGTGCGTGCGTGCGTGCGTGCGCGCGCGCGCGCGCGCGCGCGTGTGAACACCATATATCTTTTCGACAACATATTCTCATACAACAGATATTTTCTTACATCAACAGTAATGTTTGTCATATATCAGCAGATTTTCTGTATATCAATACATCCTCATTATACATCAGCAGCTCACCATGCACCGGTTTGCTGCCATACATCAGCAGATTTCTGTGTATGGCTGGGATCGCCAACCAAATGACAGCAGACGAGAGTCCCTGTTTCATTATCTGCTGCCACCAGTAGCCCCACCCCACCCGCCACATTCACACCACCACCACCACCACCACCACCACCACCCTCCTAATTTTCTGCTCCCTAATCATCTCGCCCTGGGGCTACTAGAGTTCTGTGAATAATGAATGAAGCCTGTTGTCTCAGCCGGCCTGTTTCCACAAGGGAATCTGGAGTCTGATTGCATGGGACTTTCGGGAGGACTGGACTGGGATGACTCTACAAGTCATCATTGCTGCTGCCCTTCTGTTCTGAAAGTACTCAAGAAAGAAATAATGGCTCAGTAGAGTCTCCGAACTTTTTGTATACATGTGTAGTATCAGAGACAAGTGAAGGGTCTGAACTGATGGTCTGTTGACTTGTGTGGGATGTGTTGACGTATTTGAATTCTCCGTGCCTCTGTAGTGTGTGTGTGTGTGTGTGTGTGTGTGTGTGTGTGTGTGTGTGTGTGTTGTTGTTGTTGTCTGTCTGTCTGTCTGTCTGTCCATCTGTTTTTCTCTCGCATCATTATGATGGTTTCCTTGTCACGAGGGGGGAAAAATGCCGCTGTTCTGGGTATCTTGCTTCACAGGGTCAGTTCTCTTTTCTAAGTCATTTAGCCTTGCTTGGCAAGATGCAAAACTTTGATACAGTGCTGTAATCGTTTGATACAGTGCTGTATTCGTTTGATACAGTGCTGTAATCGTTACTGTGCTCAGTTTTGCAAGAATTGCAATATTGAGCCGTTTAAATCGTGGTTAGAGTAGTGGTGTTTGTTTATTGAGTCTTTGGCTAAGGCGGTCTTGAAACATTTATTATCATGGTATGTCGTTGGAGCAATTGCACACACACATGCTGGCTCGCATTTCATGTCTGTCCCTGTGTTTTGTCTCGCTCTCGCTCATGTTCTCAGTCTGTTTCTCTGTCTGTCTCTGTTTGTCGGCCTGTCTGTCTCTTTGTGCCTGTCTCTGTCTCGCGTCTCTCTTTCTATCTGTCTCTCTGTCTCTGTCTCTCTCCTGTCCGTCTGTCTGTCTCTGAGCTGCAGTTCCCAGCCCATCTCATATCGTTTACACGGATTCTCTGATCTGAGTGAGACTGAGAGCAGTGAGACATTGACACAGGAAAGAGAGGTGGTTTTTCTTGGTTGTAGTCATCGGCCTTAGACATACTTCTGTAAGACATCTGGTGGAAGAAGACGTTAAATCTTCATCTTATTATTATTATTAATCATTTGCCTTATCAGTAAATTGTGTAGGTTTGTTCTGTGTGGTGTGGTGTGACTGCTGTGGCGTGGTAAGGTGGGGTTTGATACATTATCGTGTGTTTGTGTGTGTGTGTGTGTGTGTTGTGTGTGTGTGTGTGTGTGTGTGTGTGTGTGTGTGTGTGTGTGTGTGTGTACGTGCGTGCGTCCGTGTGTGCGTGCGTGTGTGTGCATATATGTGAAGTATGCGTGCTTTACGAGGTGAAAAACTACAAAGAGATGTCTGTCACTCTGAATTTATGTTACAAGTATTTGACCTTATACGGTACATAACAACGCAATAAATGCAATACACTGTAATCTAATGCAAGCTGCACAACAGCAACACAAGGCATTAGAATCCAGTGAAAATTATACAAAGTTCTATAATACAATACAAAGAAATGTAGTGTAAAAAGCATACAACGCAATGCGATACAAATACAATACAAAACAATACAGAGACGTACTGTTTTCATCAGTGCGTGCCTAAATAAGTGCATAAGCCATAAGCTCAGCAACACGCAAGATCCATTCAGTTCTCACCATGTAATACAAATGATCCCAGAGTGCAGCATACTTTATAGGACACTGCTCTTTGGACTGCCAATAGCTTCTTGTGAATCATTAATGACCGTGTTTGCTTTCCCTGTATAACTGGTGAGAATTTTTTTAGCGGCACAATTATAATCATATGTTATTTGTCTATGGCATGGCTTCTGTGGTCGATGGAGCTATAAACAACAAGATTGGATTGGTTTGGATTCTCTCGTCCCCACCCCCTCCTCTCTCTCTTCCTTCCCCCCCCCCCCCCCCCCCCCCTCCATTCGATACGCGCGCGCGCGTGTGTGTGTTTGCGCGCGCGCGCGAGTGTGTGTTTGCGCGCGCGCGCGAGTGTGTGTGTATACTGTGTGTTTGTGTGCATGCGTGCGTGTGTACGTGCGTGCGTGCGTGTATGCGTATGTTTGTATGCTGCATGAAAAGTTTCAATCTTGTTAAGTTCAATACAGATTGTAGTGGGTTCTTTTTGGCAAAGTGACTCATCGCTCAGTGATGCCGCCATTATAATGTGCCGATGTAGTTTGAGTGTGAGGCATCCACAATTTGCATTCTAACATTTAAACGTATGTATGATGTATACACCATGGAGTAGAGAAGTTCCAGCAACATGCAAATCTATATAATTATAATTATATCCATTTAGTTCTGTTCATATACAAACTCATCCACCCGAAAGTGCCAGAGTGTGTGTTTATATATATATATATATATATATATATATATATATATATATATATATATATATATATATATATATAAAATAAAATATATATAAAATATGCATATGCATGCATGCATCTCTTACAGAGTGTTTAGTTTCTGTGTATGTAACTGGAGGCAGTTGTTCTCTCTGTCTGTCAGTGTTTAACACTCTCTCTCTCGCTGTCTCTGTCTGTCTGTCTGTCTGTCACTGTCTGTCTGTCATTGTTTCTCTCTGTCTGTCTGTCTTGTCTCTGTCTGTCTGTCTCGTGTGTGTGTGTGGGTGTATGTGTGCGCGCGTGCGTGCGTGCATGTGTGTGTGTGTGTGCGCGCGCGCGCGCGTATGTGTGCTGGTAAAAATTAAGTGTAAACTTTGTCAATGCTGTAAATAATGTAAAAAGCAAGTTCATGCTGTTTTAACAACAAAAAAATGTTTTTGATTTGTTTTTTGTTCGGCCTCTGTAGAAATCGCTTTTGGCCTTTTGAATTAAGATTATTTGCACGAAATCACATTCTGTGTCTGTGCTCCTTGTCTATTATGTCTGTTTCTCTTTTTATGAATATTGCATGAAAAAGTTTTCAAGCTAAAAAAATGACTCGCTCTTGCTCCCTCCCCTCCCTCTCCCTCCCTCACTCCTCCTCCCTCTCTCTTTGGTGCAAAGTGATCCATCCGACAGTGTGGATTCCAATTTATGGATATGTATGTTGTGTCGTTGTTTAGTATAAAACATATAACACATGCCCACTTGCATATACGTAATTAAATCAGTAGATCTATATATATATATAAGTTCCCGCATCAGGCAAGGTCCCATTCACTTCAGTTCTGTCCATATGATAGAAACCATCCCATCCCAGCGTGACATACTTAAAGGACACTGCTGTAGTGTTGTGTAGTGTAGTGTAGTGCAGTGTAGTGTACTGCGGTGGCCGTAGTTTGTCGTGCATCATTTATGAGAGTGCTTGGTTTGGTTTCCGTGTATTATATTATAGCTGGAGAGACTTTTATAACGGCATGTTGTTTGTCACTTCTATCGATTTTCCCCTTCCTCCCTCGCTCTCCCCTCTCCTCTCGCTTGCTTTCTCTCTGTCTCTGTCTGCCTGCCTGTCTGTCTTTCCGTCTCTCTCTGTATCTGTCTGTCTGTATACATGTCTTTCTCCCTCTCTCCCTCCCCTCCATCCGCTGCGTGAAAAAAGTTGCAAATTTGTCACTACACATTTTTAGCTTAATAATTTTTGCAAAATGATTTATCGCATACTGTGGTGCCATGGTATTGCGCCGATATTGTTTCATGTAAAGCGGATCTATACTTGAATACTTAAGTTACTTGCATACTATATAAATCAGGAGCTCTAGAAATTGTAGCATCTCGCAAGGTCCATTCCGTTCTGTCCAGATCATCGCACAGTGGCATACTTAATAGGACACTGCACTGCTCTGTTACAGCGGCTGTAGCTTGTCGTGCATCATTTATGAGAGTGCTGGGTTTCTGTATTAACTGTTATATAGAGCTGAAAGGTGAAAGGCTTATGATAGCAAATATCAGTATATTGCTGAGTGTGTGTGTGTGTGTGTGTGTGTGTGTGTGTGTGTGTGTGTGTGTGTGTGTGTGTGTGTGTGAGAGAGAGAGAGAGAGAGAAGAGAGAGAAGAGAGAGAGAGAGAGAGAGAGAGAGAGAGAGAGAGAGAGAGAGGAGAATGAATATATATAATATATAAAGTGTATTGTTGTTTATTTTACGTTATGTAGATGCCTGCTTTTGCATGTGTAGGTGTATGTAAAACATGCTTGAAAAGTCCAAACTGTGTCAGACTGCCAATGGAACTTTTCCAGAAGTCTTACTATGGAACATTTCCTCTTAAAGAGAAAATTATGACGACCCAGAACAAGGCCAAAAGCATAATCAGCCAAAAGGCAAAACCCCAAACACAGCCTTAGCAAACAGTCATCAGCAACAAAATCACAACACACGACAGTGCACACATTAGTTGCATTTTTGCAAGATACATCTATAATCTTCTTTCCAAACGACCAGAAGAGGTAGAAATCCCAAATCAACGAGGTTGATTGTGACGCCAAGTCAGTCAGATCAGGCAGGCCCTGGCTGAGTGAGATGCTAGCCCTGTTGAACACTGCTTTCATAAGCATCCGCCTTCATCTTGTGCTGACTGGCGTTGATAAGCCGTGTTTGTTGACGGTGGCGGCGCTGCTGGTGGCTCCTGCTGCTTCTGTTAGTGCTGCTCCCGGATTGTTTTGAAAGTAAATCCAACCCTGAACTTGCTACGAGCTGATAAGGCATGGTCTGTGAACGGGGCGAAATCGTGTGATGCTGGTACGATTTCGCCTCGACACCCCAGGATTGCTTTGACACCTGGAGATCATTAGTGAGGTATTAGTGAGGTATCTGTTGTTGTGTGATTTCGGGAGGGGGGGGGGGGGGGGGGGGGGGATAGCTCTGTGCTTTGTACGATTACTGTTTTAATGAGAAATATCGACATGTGCGCAATTAACTTTGGGGTAGGGAAAGGGGTGACTGGGGATTTGGCGCTCGTATACATATATAATACGAAATAGCTACTTGTGCTGTTACTTTCTTATGGGAAAGAGTTGCATTAGCGTGATTTGTTGAGATGAAGTAGCAGTGTGTATATGCTACTTGGGAGAAAGAGCTACTTGTGTAATGCTTTCTTATCGAACATAGAAAAAAGCTACAGTACAACTTTATTATGAAACACACACACACACACACACACACACACCACACACACACACACACACACACACACACACACACACACACACACACACCACACACACACACACACACACACATTATTTATGTATGAATTTCATAAGGGAAGTAGTAAGGAATACTTTATTAATATTATGAGAAATAGCTTTGTCAATTGGCCACTTTGTGCCTATATAATTTGTCCATTACTCTCACACATTGGCATTTTTGCTCAGTAGGAAATAATTTTGCTTATATTAATTATTCTGTTATGCCTAGTGGGAAAAATCTGTATGTATGCTACGCTTGTGTAACTGTTGAGTGTGTTATTCTGATGTGGAAAAAGCGGAAACAGGCATGTGGTAAGAAAAAGAATCAACAAGATGACGAGTAGGCATCACACTACTCCACACTACTATGCTAGTTCTGTTTTAACTGAGAATTGTTGTGTGGGCGCTACGAAAATTGCCAGTATTGCTCCATTTGTGACGGTCCTCTTCCAACTCCTGGATCTCAGGAAAGTCTGCTACATGAACCTTGCAACTTACCGCACACGTCAGTGGGGGGCCGCTTGATTCACATCATTCAGTGATTGTCAGGTGTCGTGTGTTGAAACCCCGGGTTCAGTACAATAATGAATACAATAGGTGGGTCATTGGATGGGGGATGCCTGGACCCACTCTCAGCATTCAGGAAGAGTCATATAGATCTGCAGACTTAGATAGTTTAGCAAAGCCGCCTACTTCCCAGCTAAAGACGCTTGGGATTCCCCAGGGGAAAATCGTCAGCGATTGAATGATGAACTAGAGCACTTCCAGGCTGACGTGCAGATGTTCCACATGGGGGAAATCAAGCCTAGTATCAAAGAGATGGCAGGTTAGAGACATGGTATGCAAAACAGGGGGGGGGGGGGGGGGGGGGGGGGGGTTGAGGAGAAACACTCCAGGAGAGAGACAGACAGACAGACACACACACACACAAACACACACACACACACACACACACACACACACACACACACACACACACACACACACATTACGCAAAGAGTTACGTTTGGTAAGAGGATTGGGGGAGGGGGTGTGTGAAAATAGGTTACCCCCCAAAAACAACAACAAACAAACCCCAAACCAAACACCCCCCCCCCCCCCCTCCCAAACACACATACACACACACACACACACACACACACACACACACACACACACACACACACACACACACACACACACACACCACACTCACACAAACCCCTTCAAAGCAGCAGTACCATCCATGTAACATACACAAGCCATGGTTGCCAGACCAATGAGTACTCCCAGCTGGTACTCTAGCTAAAAAGCCCCCCTGTCCTTACAGCATAACTCCCAGACTTTCAGGTAAGGCTGGTGCCTGTCAGAATCAGTGAATGGCACCACAGTGCTGGTAACACCCCCCCCCCCCCCCCTCCCTTCAGTTTGGGTGGTGAGTGGGAGGAGGGTGGGGTGGGGTAGGTTCTGAGGGACTGAGTCTGCTTCCCCTGAGGCTGAAGTATCTGTCAGCTGGTTGAAGAGCTTCTTCTTGTCTTTGCCCAGTGTTGAGCCATAAAACGATGATGCTCTTTAGAGGTGTGTGTGTGTGTGTGTGTGTGTGTGTGTGTGTGTGTGTGTGTGTTGTGTGTGTGTGTGAGAGAGAGAGAGAGAGAGAGAGAGAGAGAGAGAGAGAGAGATGTTGTGTAACCTGTGGTGTGTGTGTGTGTGTGTGTGTGTGTGTGTGTGTGTGTGTGTGTGTGTACTGTAACTCCGATCTCTCTCATCCGACTAGTCTAACCACCATTACCCCCTGTAGTGTTTCCTATACTTAAAAATAAAACTCATTTTTTGCTGCTGCCAGTGAAGTACTCACAACTCGAAGAGGAGCTAAGTGCCAGTCCTCTGACTCTCTTCAACGAATTTAACTTAAAGCTCTAGAAAAAGCATTTAGATGATTGACATCACTTTCTGCCTTCTCAGATAGCCCCCCCCCCCTCCCCCCTCAGTTATTACAGACAAAAGATCGTAAGAATCAAAACCAGCACTATTCACTAAAACAGACCTGTACAAGCTATGTTTACCAGGTCAACGTAGGAATCCTTTATTTCATTATTCCTAACCATACGTATTTCATACCATTCACTGTCGTAGCAGATAAATTTCTCTGTATGAAATTCGGATTCGGCCTGCTGTTCTCATAAATGATAAAGAGCACTTCGTGAAGCACCATCCACCAAAATAAAAAAACTCTGAAGAAAATTGTTGTTTTTCTGTAAGAGTAAGAACAAAAATCTCTGAAGAAATTTTCGTTTTTCTCTAAGAGTAATTTTCTTTTCCTACAGCATTTTTTACCCAGGGAAAATTCACTCGCTGTTGTGGGTTGTCTTGCGTGTGATAATGTACATCGCATACGGGATCTCGGTTAATTGTCTCATCCGGCAAAGTACTAACCCAGATAACTACTCGTGGTCTTATCAATCGAGTTTTTTAAATATATTTTTTAAAATCTGTCTTAAGATGGGAATTGGACCCTTCACCTCATTTTCGTGATGGGCGCATCACCACTAGGCCATATATATCTATCCATCCTTCCACGTCTACACTACAGCTGGTGCTTAGTTGAATAAAACGAGTCTGTCAGAGTGGATTCAATGTTCATCAAGGCTGATAGTTGAGCCATCTGTGTTAGGAGAATCTCGCTACAGTTTATTGTAGAAGTTCAGCAACAGCTGTTTAAAGAGTTTGAACTCTTTGTTTGGAGGACGGAATGTGTGTGTGTGTGTGTGTGTGTTGTGTTTGTGTGTGGTGTGTGTGTGTGTGTGTGTGTTGTGTGGTGTGTGTGTGTGTGTGCGCGCGCGCGCGCGGCGTGCTGCGTGAGTGCGCGCGCACGCAATTTAGAAAACAAAACAAAACCATAGGAATTTTAACATTTGATTAACCAGGGCAGCCACTCATTTGTTATTCTTTCAAGACAAAATTCGGCCAAACTGCAGATGAAGCTAGTGCAGTGTTTGCTTTCACAGATAACTTAACAAACCACTCACCCTCTTGAATCCCACTAGCTGATAAGCGCCTGGCAGTAATGCCGATATCATTCCTTTCAAAAGCAAAGCCAAGGCAGGGGATGCTGAAAGCCTGAACAAGGGGGATGGTTGTGATGTAGCTCACACAGATCAGACGTTGAATGTTTCATCCCCCTGTTGAATACTGCTTTCATAGCCCTCCTTGGCCCAAGCCAAAAATGCTTTGGCAGTTATTGATGTAAGCTTAGTACCAAGGCCTACATTAAAACAGTATTGTTATGCCTTTAAAATGTTTTGTTGAGATTGTCTTCAGCCCTGACAAGCTCTTAGCATAACAACCTGAACTCTTCTTTAAAGGAGAAAAACAGTTCTGTGAAGTCGGATTATGGATGCTCTATGACGAGGTACTCGAAGAGATCATACACGTAAACTTCTAAGCACCAGAGTGTACAGTTTACGGTCTCACCGTGAATGTGATTCACAGGCGGAATAAGTGAATCAAAGAGTGCATATTCTGGGTGACTCCCAAGGTGTTGAGCTTGGGAACGCGTAACAACAGCAGCAGCACCACCACCACCACCACAGCAA
>CM054158.1:14647100-14654600 GCA_028751875.1 Rapana venosa
GGGGGGGGGGGAGGGAGACAGACTGTCAGACAGACAGACAGAGAGAGAGAGGAGAGAGAGAGAGAGAGAGAGAGAAGAGAGAGAGAGAGAGAGAGAGAGAGAGAGAGAGAGAGAGTGACTGACGGACAGACTGAGACTCAGACAGACAGACTGAGACTCAGACAGACAGACTGGGACTCAGACAGACAGACGGATGGACAGATACATTGTGATTACGTGACTGGAACGGAAGATTCCATGATTTGATAGACCCATGACTAAAAGATAGGCCTGCGTGAAGTAGGGGGCCAATTCAAACAATCGACACTGTGTATGGACTTTTTTTGTGTCCTATCAGCATATAATGATGGTAAGGATACTTCCTGGTCGCTCGTAGTAAGCGCCATCATTTCGGTTCTGCAGGGTATAGAGTAATTCATAGGAGGACAGGGACATCTGTCTCTGTGGAACACAAACTAAGGCTCCTGTGTGTAGTCATGTATTCCTTCGTTGTGCATATGAGGCATGGGCACTGACAGTGAGTTTAGAGAGAAGGGTACAAGGCTGGAAGTAGGTGTTGTTGCAGGATACTACACTACACTACACTACACCACACTGCACTGTACTACGCTACACTACACTACACTACACTACACTACACTACACTACACTACACTACACTACACTACACTACCCACCCTACACTACACTACACTACACTACACTACACTACACTACACTACACTACACTACACTACACTACAGCTACACTACACTACACCTACACTACACTGCACTGCACAGCACTATGCTACACCACATTACACTACACTAACACTGCAATCCACTACACTACACTACATTACATTAAACTATACTACACTGCATAGTGCACTGCACTGCACTCCACCACACCACAACCACCCTACACCACACCACAACACAACACACCACACCACACCACACCAGACCACACCACGCCCTGCCCAACTCCACCCCTTCACACCACACCACACCGCACCGCACTACACCGCTCTACACTGCACTGCACTGCACTACACTACACTACACTACACTACACTACACTACAGCACACTATTCCCTTAAGTAACTTATATACAGCACTATTGGTAGGCAATAGGTGAGAGAGCGTTATACGCATTTGAGTTAATTTACGAGAGATTTCCTGTAAGCTATATATTTGGACATATATAACGGGTATGTATGGGTAACAGTAAATTAGGTGTGTGGTATAGAGTACTCATGGTGTGCACTTAAATGGGTACCTTCAGTTCAATGATTTCTACTGGTTAACACTAGGTAGTGGCCCACTCAGTGTAAAAGAACCCATGGCAACAGGAGAGTAAAATTTTCAGGAACTGTTCTTTGGTCAGTTGTGTTGTGTAGAAAAGCCACTCTTAGTAAGAAATAACCCATCGATAAGATTGTTAAAAAATTGGTAATGGGTGGCGCTGCACTAGTGGTACACATGCTCCTCCTAGTGTTGAGACAAGCCCATGTGCAGGCCAAGAAATCTACTGTAAGTGGTATACAGTCCTTACGATACGAAACAACCCAATTGATAAAATGTCAGTGGTAAATTTAACACTGATAAAGTGATAGTGAGTAATAAATTAACTTTAGGAGGAAGAAGAAGAAGAAGAGAGTTTTGTGAGATGCACTAGTTTGGAAATAAAAAGCAGTGTAACTTGATAATGGACATCCGGGGAAAAAAGAAAAAGACGAAGAAGACAGTATGCCGAAAAAAGGCTGTATTTCAAAGCAATGAATCACATGCAGCCGACCTACCGTCACGACAGAATAAGATTAAGAATGTCTGCAAGCCATGTTGAATGTTCCTCATAATTTTTTTTTTTAAATTGTAAGAATGTGGTGACTGAAAAAGACTGTTGTAGGATCGTGTTGTTACTGTTACCTTTTTCTCGGTTTAACACCCCCCATTTTCAGGGGAGGTGGGGTGGGGTTGGAGGGAGAGGGTAATTGGGGGGGTGGGGGGTAATGGTTGGTTGGGGGAAGGAGGGGGGTTGAATGGACATAATCATTATGCTGCGGATGTTCTCTACGTAATAAATGTTTCTTTATTACAATGGACGTCATTTAGATGTGTCGTTACTACCATGCATGTATGTATCTCCAAAAGTCCTGCGATTTAAATAGAGAGAGAGAGAGAGAGAGAGAGAGAGAGAGAGAGAGAGAGAGAGAGAGAGAGAGAGAGAGGGAGGCTTTATAATGTCACCGAGTGGGAAAAAAGATTGTGGAAAAAAAGGGGGTAAGGGAATTTATACAGGGAGAAAAAACCCCACCGCGACCATTTCCCAATTTTCAGTCAAAGATAAGACAGACAACACAGCCATTTGGTAGCAATGTGGCGTATTCTTCGACCTTTTCTTGCAATCGATATCATGAACCTGCTCGTTAGGGAGAGAGGCTGAACGAACTGAAACTCGTTCAAAACTGCCACAAAAAGAAAGAAAGAAAGAAATAAAGAGAGAGAGAGAGAGAGAGAGAGAGAGAGAAGAGAGAGAGAGAGAGAGAGAGAGAGAGGGGAGAGAGAGAGAGAGAAGAGAGAGAATGAATGTCAGTGCGTGGAAACTTCGGATTTTTTTCATGGAGTAGTCGTGTCTGTGAGAAAAGGTATCCGTGCCAGTTTGGGAAACCGGTGACATTTGGAAGCCGCATTCTGCTGCTAGAATCCCGGTGATGGAAATGCGTGACTGACAGCTTCGATACTGCTCTGCTCTGCTGTGCTGTGCTGTTCTCAGTATTGTGCTGTACTGTCTTCATGCTGCTTGCCTAGTAGGCACAGAGCTGGCTGCATTTAAGTACTCGCACATCTTTTGAAATTTTATCTCTTCAGTATCATTGTCATACTTAGACGTACTGCCCAGCAGCAATGGATGTTTTTGTAGTTTGTCTGGTTGAATAGTGTACTTTGGTAATGATGGTTCTTAGATGACCGTTTAAGTTTTTGTCGTTTGGTTTTCTCTCTCTCTCGAATTAACACAATATCTCCCCTCTTCTCCTCTTTCCCGACTTTTCCTTATTCTCTATAGTATATCCATGGAATTCAAATGATTAATGTATATTCTCTGTGTCATCCATATGCATAGAATAGAAATGATTGATGTTCATTCTCTTTGTACCTCTAACAGTATGTGTGTACTCTGCCCTCTTATCTTGTTGATAGATCTGTCTTGTCTTGTCTTACATTCCGCTGTATGTTTGCAGAGCATTCTCTTTTGTGTACCCCATCTCCCACTCTCTCCCCATTTCACAAAATACTCATGTACACGGGTTTCTGAGGCAACGAGTGAGTTGGCTAATTAGCCAGGTATTCCACTGGCAACTTGCTGAATATTTTACCAACCATCTACCTAACCACCCAGACTGCCAGCGGACCTTCAGCCAGCCAGGTAGCTAACCATTCCCCAGTCTGTGAAAAATGCGCTACCCACTAAACGTTCAGTTCTTCAAGCCAGCAACTAACTAACCAACCAACCACTGACCACCCATTCATTCAGTATTCAACCAAACAAGCAACTTCACAATTCACCAACCAACCAACTAGCCCACCCACTAACAAAATTAGCCAGTTATCATGTAGGATAATTGGTGGATTTCAGGAAATCTCATCTGATTACAAGAATATTGGAAAAAATGACAGAACAAAATTCAAGTATTATAAAGTTATCACTCATTGATTAGTTAATTGATAATCAATTCAGCAACTAGTTCCTGATCTGCAATCCGGTGTCTGATCAGTGGGATAGCTGCCTTCAAACAAACTCAATCCAAGAAAAAAAATCTCTCTGCAATGCAACCATGACAGTATATAAAACATTAAAAGGCTCTAATGTCATAGATTACTCGCAGGCTAGATCTCTCTCTGTCTCTCTGTCTCTGTCTGTCTGTCTTTGTCTCTGTCTGTCTGTCTGTCTGTCTGTCTGTCTGTCTGTCTGTCTGTCTGTCTGTCTGTCTCTCTCTCTCCTCTCTCTCTCACTCTCTCTCTCTCTCTCTCTCTCTCTCTCTCTCTCTCTCTCTCTGTCTCTCTCTCTGGGTTTTTACACGGCCTTCAGAGGCACATAATGCCATTGGTACCTTTCCTCGGAATCCGAAATCTACCTTTCGTGATGCACGCATGGCATACCAACCTTTTATCACAGATTTTGCAGATGCCTGTGTAGTGCTGTGCCAGTCTTTTTACTATTTCTTTATAGAAAAGAAAAGAAAGAAAGAAAGAAGTCGGAGGCCGGATTTGGAATACCATTCCAGAGAACTGGAGGAAAGATTGGAGGACTGCCAGAAATCAGCCGTTGATGAAAATAGTCTGATGCCAGTAGGGGGATGATGACTGGAGAGAGAGAGAGAGAGAGAGAGAGAGAGAGAGAGAGAGAGAGAAGAGAGAGAGAGATAAAGATAGATAGAGAGAGAGAGAGAGAGAGAGAGAGAGAGAGAGAGAGAGAGAGGAGAGAGAGAGAGAGAGTCTGGGGAAGTTATCAGGATTGCCACCAACCACCCCAACCACAGACCGAGCCAATCCAGCCTGGTTGTGGCAGGAGTGTGTGATCTCAGCGGGGACTATTCAGTTACTCCCTGTGCCAGAGAGATCACGGTTACGGCTACGGTTACTGCTGCTGCTGCTGCTGCTTCTGTGCTATGATGGGGCTTTGCCCAGATCTGATGATGATGGATCCCAGCTCTAGACAGTCTATTCGTTTAGTAGTGTAGGGGACGGTAATTTGGAAGGGGTGGGGGTGGAGTGGCGTGATTTGTCCGAAAGTTTATGGCACTATGGCTCTGGCGGTGGTGGTGGTGGTGAAGGGGGGGGGTAGAAAGACAAGCCAGGGTGATAAGGTCAGTGCCCTCGTCTATCCCCCCCCCCCCCCCCCCCCTTTTTTTTTTTCCATCCATAAAAAACCCCGTCTGTCTGGGTTAGGTGTCCTTCATTGGTGAACATTCACTGGTATTGCGTTGTGTGTGGTTTACATTGTGCCAGAATACAATGAATTACGTGAGAGCTTTGGTGATCTGTCACTGCTTGGATGGCTGTTACAATTAAAAAAAACCACCCAAAACTGTCCGAGTTAAGTGTCCTTTATTGATGATGTAAATGGTAATTTTGCGGTGTATAATAATCGGCATTGTAACAGATTATAATGAGTTATGTCAAAGCTTTGACTGCTCTGATGGCTAGCTGTTGAGTGTAAAAGGGGAAAAAGAGGCAACACCTCCTCGCCTCCCAATAAAAAACACACCCCTGTATGGGTTTGGTGTCCTTTATTGATGATGTAAGTGATATTGTTGGGACACATGTGATATGACATTGTATTATATCAGACTACGATGGACGCTATCCCGATATAGCCGAGTGCTTAAGACCGTTTGACTTCAATCCAGTGGGTCCATGAAGTCATGGGTTCGAATCTCTGCGGTGGTCTGGTGATTTAAGGGTTGGGATTAAAAAAAAAAGTCTTTACGATCTCCAAGGTCAACTTCAAGTGCAAGACCAACAGTTGTCTTAATATCCCCCCTTGTATGTACACATGCAAACGATCATATATGCACATTTAAGACCCCGTAATTCATGTCAATGTTCGGTGGTTTACGGACACACAAGCATACCCAGCATGTATCCTGTACAATGAAATGAGCTGCTCTGAAGTCGGATTATGTTGGCTGAGGCCAGCGGGCAGACCTCCTGCAAAAGTCACAAGTGCACATGAGAAGACCAAGGCACTCTGCACCCCCCCCCCCCCCTCCCCCCAACCCTTACACCCCACCCCCTCCAAGGGAACACAGAGGAGAAAGAGAATGAGACGACGATGAATTGTATCAGGGCTTTTGCAACAGCTCCCAATTTAGATGGCAGTTAGTGTTACGACATCGGTGCAAGCCAGCCAGTCACATTGGATGATTGCTGTTGATTTTTGCAAATTGGTTGTTTTCACTGCTGCTGGGTTTTGGCTGTGTGACACTAAATGAGAGAGAGAGAGAGAGAGAGAGAGAGAGAGAGAGAGAGAGAGAGAGAGAGAGAGAGAGAGAGAGAAGAGAGAGAGAGAGAGAGAGAGAGAGAGAGAGAGAATGAATATTAATCGTAGCGTGGTGTGGCTGTAAGAAAACCCAATCTGCGTCAGCTTCTTTCTTCATTAGGAAAAGAAAAAGAAATGGCTGACGTCATCTTGATACATCTTTCAGGACGGGCTCATCACTTCTTCACACTCCCAGGCTGTCTTTGTCTTTCTTTTTTCTTTCTTTTGTTTTTTTTGTTTTTGTTCTGTCTTTTCCTGTTTTGTTCTGTCTTTCCCGGAGTCGTTTCATTCATTCATTCATTCTTTCTTTATTTTTCCTTGTCTTTGTTTGTTTGTTTCTTTCTTTCTGTTTGTTTGTTTCTTTCTTTTTTCTTTCTTTCTTCATCTTGTTCTTCTTTTGGACTGTCTTCGTTTCATTCATTCATTCATTCGTTCAATAGATTCTTTTTCTCTCTTTCGTTAACCCTTTCATTCTTACTTTCGTTCAGTCATTTATTCTTTTTATATATATATATATATATATATATACTTTCTTTTTGACAGGGATCCGTCATGTCATCTTTAAAAATAGTTTAAAACTCATTCACCCGTACTGTCTTTCTTTCCCCCTTTACTTTCTTTTTTCCTACAGGGATCCGCCGCGTCATCTTTACAAATATTTCAAAACTCCTCGAACCCTTTCCTGTAACTCGATTGTGCGAACTTCGGGCACTCTTTCTAGAACGTTTTTTTTTTCTTGTTAAATTCTTCTTCTTGCAGTTTTGCAGTGCTTGATTGACAGTCTCTCTCTCTTTCTCTCTCTCTCTCTCTTCTCCATCTCTCTCTCATCTCCTCTCTCATCTCTTCTCTCTCTCTCTCTCTCTCTCTCTCTCTCTCTTTTTCTCTCTCTCCTCTTTCTCTCTCTGTCTCTGCTGTCTGTCTGTCCTGTCTGTCTCTCTCTCTCTCCTCTCTCCCTCTCTCTCTCTCTCTCTCTCTACTCTCTCTCTCTCTCTCTCTCTCTTCTTTGCTTGAGATGTGAGGTTCACCGATTGTGAGATTTTTTTGCATATGGGACCGTTTACCCACCGTTAAGGTAGCTGCGTTCCGACTGCGGGGATGATGTCTAAAATACAACACCAGTGTGCATGCGGTTTTTGTAAATTATATTTGTCATCCGTTCCCGTTAGTACTAATGGCCGGCTCTTTCGAAAGGCGGAACGGGTCATGACTTGTGTGCAAAGTGTTCCGGTGCGTACGTTCGCACACGGGACCGCGGTTTAAAGTCATGCCTTCTCCAAAGGACTTTATGGGGAGTGGAGTCGGCACTGATGGTAACTCCGGGGGTGGAAAATCCCCTTGAACGGGTATCTCGTGGAGGCTGAACCCGTCCGTCAGATTCACGAGTGCAGCGCTCTAAACACCAACTAACCAGTCCCCGACAGTTTTTTGTGATATGTTTGAGTGATTGTTTATTTGTAATGACGGTAAGAGA
>CM054158.1:14662100-14667100 GCA_028751875.1 Rapana venosa
GAGGGCATTGCAATCAGCTGTTGTTTTGGTGAAACGGCATCTCGAGCCATTACTTTGCTGTGTCTGGACATGCAACTCTCTCGGCCCTGTGGCTCAGACAAGACTTGGGTGTATAATATATATATCAGGCTGATTGATACGGGGCAGACACCTTGTGACCCCGCCATCCACCCACCTCTGACCTTTTTATCAAGGTCAGGTCAGGTCAGGTCAGGTCGAATCAGGTCAGGTTGCACTACTAGGTCGGCTATTATTCTGTTGTGGTCGGAACAATCTTGGTGTTATTGTGAGCTGCAGGTCGCTCGGTACAGTGAAGCCACCCTCCACCCTATTCCCCCCCCCCCCCCCCCCATGTTTCAACCTTTATACACTTGTGCATGGGTTGGTGTTCGCGCGTACTATGTATATATGCTGAGTGGAGGTTTATTTATAAGCGTTCTATAAAGCATACACTCATTCCATCATTCACACCCCGTTTATTTTTTCCCCTGATGCACATTGACAGGTGTAGAGCATGAGTGATAGTCTATGAAGACTATAAACAGTATACAGTTTACTGGCGTCAGCCGAGTGAAGCCTCTTCGATCTCTCGGTTGACTGATAAATCGAGATATTGTGCACACAAAACAAAAACAACACGCACACACTGAGTCTCGAGTCACACACACACACAGACACACACACACACACACACACACACACACACACACACGACACACACACAGGTACCACAACCACACACACACATTACACACTACACACACACACACACACACACCACACAACACATTTACACAACACAACCTACAACACACACATTACACATACATACATACATACAATACAACATACAACACAATACAATACAACACAACACAACACACACATTTTAAAAAAAAAAAAGAGTAAATTCTTCTCTAGGGCTTGACTTTAGGCTCTGCACTATACCTCTTTCACCGCCACCTGCATCAGAAATGCTTATCTGTGCAGAAACAGTGTGAGAAAGCGAGACACACTATTTTATTGTATAATGTGTGGTAATGAGAGTGGTTTCAGCCATCCCTGAACTGGTCAGACCACTGGCCTCTGTGGAGTAATAGGAGGACAGAACTTCTGTATGGCGGCATATTTGTATCGATCATTCCCGTAGGGTTTGGGGAAGGGTGGGGAGCCCTCCCCCCCCCCCCCCCCCCCCCCTCCCGGAGAGCAAGAACGAAAGAGGGGGGAGGGGGGGGGGGATGTTACACACACACATCGCTGTGGCTTGCCATTTACTGGTGGTGTAGCCGTTTAGCACTTGTGTCTGAGAAAGAAAGCGAGAGGTGGCAGGTTCGATTCCCGTTATGAAGCTTGGTGTTGATGCTAGGTCTTGTGCGCTGTGCACAAATTTAGCATGCGTAAAAGAACCCACGTCAATTAAAGAGCTGTTCCTGGCAAATTTTGCGGGCCTGAAGGGAAACAGACACACAGTGCACACACACGCGCACACACACACACGCACGCACGCACGCACGCACGCACGCACGCACGCACGCACGCACACACACACACACACACACACACACACTCACTCACTCACTCACTCACACGCGCGCACACAAACACGCACCGCACGCACGCACAGACATACATACATCATCATGCATCATCATCATCATCATCATCATCATCATCATCATCATCATCATCATCACCACCACCACTATCATCACCCCAGAAAAAAACCCAGAAGAGCTTATCTGGGAAAACTTCAAGATACCAGGACGTAAATCTCAATTTGTCACCTTACATGTGGGAAAAGCAGATACGATTGGGAGGTTTTCCAGAATGTTTTCCAGAAGTATGGAGGTTCAAGCGATTCAGAACACCCCGTTCTGTTCGTTGATAGAGGGTCTAACAGGGTCCCCCTCCCCCCCCCCTCTATCTTTCCACAGTCAGAGAGAGAGAGAGAGAGAGAGAGAGAGCGAGCCAGCGAGCGATCATCAATTCAGAACTGTCATGTTAATAATATTTGGCCCCCGTGTCCAGTTTCATCAGCTGACTGTCGTAAAGTGCTTGTGGTGTGTTGTGTGTGTGTGGAGAGAGAGAGAGAGAGAGAGAGAGAGAGAGAGAGAGAAGAGAGAGAGAGAGAGAGAGAGAGAGATCATCAATTTAGAATGTTCAACCGTCATGTTAATAATATTGGGCCCCAGTGTCTAGTTTTCTCTGATTACTGCCGTAAAGTGAAAATGTGTGTGTGTGTGCGCGCGCGCGCGCGCGTATGAGTGCGCGCTTACATGTTTGTGTGTTTGAGAGAGGGGAGAGAGAGAGAGAGAGAGAGAGAGAGAGAGAGAGAGAGAGAGAGAGAGAGAGAGAGAGAGGATGGGAGCGCAAGGTAATAGTGGCAATCTTTATGCAAGGCTGATAACGGCCCAAAAGCTAGATCGTTTGGGTTGAAAGCAAGGCGAGAGAGAGAAGAGAGAGAGAGAGAGAGAGAGAGAGAGAGAGAGAGAGAGAGAGAGAGAGAGAGAGAGAGAGAGAGAGACAGACAGACAGACAGACAGACAGACAGACAGACAGACAGACAGACAGACACAGACAGGCAGAGAACATGAAACCAAGAGACTTTACCACGTAGGTATGGAATGGTTTGTTAACGAAATGGGGGAAAAGAGAACGCGGTGTGGTTTGTTACCGGACACTAGGAGAGGATAGTCTTTCCTTTCTGTCTCTTATCTCATAGAGGAAGTCATTGGGGGGTATTGTCCCGACTTTGACAGCCAGTGTGTGTTATGTAGGGCGAGTTGAACATGGCGGAGCCAATCCCTTTGTAGGTAGAGGTGCATGCTAGGCAGGTGTGCTGTTTATGTTTCCATAACCTACTGTATGCTGACATGAATTGTGAGATCGTAACATTGCCTACCCTTGATTCACCAGAAGCCGCTGCCGAGATTCGAGCCCTTAACTTCATGGACCCACGTGCAGGGAAGTCAAACACTCTGTTCACTCAGGTACAGCTAGCAGCTGTGATGGGGTGTAGTGCAAACTTAAGGCTGCAGGATGCGTGCTATAGATACGTTAAAAGGCCAAGTAGCATTTTCTCAGTCATTCTACCAGGAAAATCCTTTAGAGCTTGTAAGAAAATCCTGTAGCGCTCTTAAGGAACTCGATCTTGTGCCATTAAGAAAATCCCCTAGTCGGAGCTATTCATTTAAGAAAATCCCCAAGTCCTATCAAGAAAATCCCTGTGTGCTAATTAAGAAAATTCTTTTGTTGTTTAATTAGAAATTTTTTTTTTTAAGATTAGAGGGAAAAGTGCTGTGTCTTTTTTTTTTTTTTTTTTTTGAAGACAAGTTTGCAATCTTTGAACTTTCATCAAGGAAATTTGAGTGAGTCAGAGGCTAGCTAAGTCCTTTCACAGAAAATACATACATGTGTGTTTTTAATGTTTATGTATTTTTAAATGCTGTGTAAAATTGAGTCTAAAAGAATGTGTAGAATCTAGTGTGCAATACTAAAAGGAATATATGTAGGGATTGCAATATTTACGTAGCCTAAGGAATCATTTTGGCGAAATAACGTGGGGTGGGGGGACGAAGGGATGTAACCACAAGAGCAATAGTGTGGTTGAAGGTAAGTTTTCCCCTTCCTGAATTTTTTTTTTTTTTTTTGGGGGGGGGGGGGGGGGGGGGGAGGGCAGGCGGGGGGAGGGGGGTAGCAACGACCTTGCGTTCTAGATGGTCTTCATTCAGACAACGTATTATTGACCCCGAGAGCTGACCGCTGTGTGACGGTCAGTGGGGGGGGGGGGGGGGGGGGGGGGGGGGGGAGAGAGAGAAGTGTAGAGTTGACCCTTCAGCCGTACAATGAACGCTTGTGTAGTTCGGACCGTAGGCCTATCCAAAGATCAGATAGTGTGGGTGGTATGGTGTGCCATGTTTTAGAAGGGTGTGTGTGTGTTGTGTTGTGTGTGTTTGTGTGTGTGGTGTGTGTTATTAAAAAAAAAAAATTGAACATTCATCTTTCATCGAGTGTCCAGCTGTAAATTATATCATAAAATAATACCTTTTTGCTTGCGTGCACATGTGTTAGTGTGTGTACGTGTGTGTATGCATGCGTGTGATTGAGAGAGACAGACGGACAGACAGACGCGCGCACACACACACACACACACACACACACACACACACACACACCACACACACACACACACACACACACACACACACACACACACACACACATACAGAGCAAATATGCGTGTGAGGGAAATGAGAGGGGGAGGATAATAAGGGTTTCGTCCGCGTTGGCATTTCTTTTATACGGTGTTGATACGGCCCAGAGCGACCATTTAGACTGTTGTAAGGTAAAAGAGAAATAATCATTTGACACCCAGAGATGTAACCAGAGAGGCAGAGCGTGGTTAATATTGTCAGTGGCGGGGCGAAAAAAGAGACTATGAGATAGGTTTGTTGTGGGGGTGGGGTGGTGTGTGTGTGTGTGTGGGGTGTGTGTGTGTGTGGTGTGTGTGTGCGTGCGTGAGCGGTGTGTGCGCGCGCGCGGCGCGCGTGTGGTGTTGTGGTCACATTGTGTGTGTGTGTATGTGAATGTGGTCACAGTGTGTTGTGTGTGTGTGTTTGTGTGTGTGTGTGTGTGTGTGTGTGGTCACAGTATGTGTATAGAGCAGAATAGTAGTAGGCCTATGCTGACTTTAGGGACGCGACCTTGGGGCTGTAGGCTGTCTGCAGACAAGGTATTACTGACCCGAGAGCTGGCCGCTGAATGACAGTCAGTCAGTGGCGGGGGGAGAGAGAGAGAGAGAGAGAGAGAGAGAGAGAGAGAGAGAGAGAGAGAGAGAGAGAGAGACAAGAGGCAGAGACAGAGAGAGACCTCAAAAGAGACAGAGGCAGAGAGAGACACGAGAGAGAGAGAGAGAGAGAGAGAGAGAGAAGAGAGAGAGAAAAGAGAAAAGAGAGAGAGAGAGGAGGGAAGGGGTGGGAGCATTAAAGTGTTGCCCCTTT
>CM054158.1:14669600-14739600 GCA_028751875.1 Rapana venosa
CCCCAAAGTCCTTCGGATGAGACTATAATAAACCGACCGAGGTCCTCTGTGCGAACGCACGCAGAACATCTTACACACATGTCAAAACCCGTTCCGCTTTTCGGAAGAGTAGGCCATTGTGTGCCGGTGGGATCAGATGACAAAATTTACAAAACTACACTGGATGTAAAAAAAGAAAAAAGCACATGAGTGCTTATTCCATTATCCTCGAAATAAAAGAATAAATATATAAATACACAATGCCCACAACGGATAGGTTCGTAGGAACGTTGCACTGACAGAAACACCTGCTCAATATATTTATGGCTGTGTCATGCCAAAGCCTGGTTCTTTGCAAACCTTTCTTTTTTGGGGTTGGGGAGGGTGGGGATTGGGGGGGGGGGGGGGATCTGTTCAGTGATATTATCCACCCATTTCTTTCCCTGCCTCATCTTCATATTCATGTATTCAATTCAGAAACAAAAACAAATATAAAACAAACAAGAAAGCACACCCCCAAAAAAACAACAAAACAAACAAAACCCCTACCCCCAAACAACACGCCCCCCCCCCCCCCCCCCCCCCCAATAAAAATGTAAAAAGCAAACAAAAACTCAACCTAAAAGAAACAAAAAGTAAACAAACAAACAAAACCAAAACAAAACAAAACCACACGCACACAAAACTAACAAACAAGCGAAAATATCCCAAATGTAAATGAAATTTGGCGACCAAATATTAAATTAAACACTTTAGAAAAAAAAAAACCTAACTAGAAAAGAAAAAAACCCTCCACCAGCATCACCCCCCCCCACACACACAAAACACACAACAGAGCAGATCAAAACAAAAATCCCAACAAAAACCGAAAAACAAACAAAACTATCTACCTACCCAATATATATATATATATATATATATATATATATAATATATATATATATATATATAATATATAATATATATATATTATATAATATATATATAATTATATATATATAATATAAAATACTAGAGAGAGAGCAAATTATGAAAGACTTTGATCAAAGTCGAGGGGGGAAAGAGATATATGTTACCTAAAAAGACCATGTGATGTCGATAAAATTATATGTTACCTAAAAAGGACCATGTGATGTCGATTTCCTAGAAACCTCACCGAGTTGGTACGACATCATGTGTCGATCGAGCGACGATTCAACGCGGAAATATTTCGGTGGGTCGGTTTGTTCACATTGATCGTATACTATAGCCTCCAGAAACAACACAACAGCTGAATAATAAGGCCTAGCCTGCAACATTATCATTGTTCAAATCTGGGCCGGCCTGCTATTGATGTAGACAGACAGACAGCTTCTATGGAGAGAAAAAAAAAATCGATGTCCGCTTTTCCCCCCTTGTCATATGTGGTGGTAAGGTATGCAGAGTATGTGCACGTGATACTTGTGACATTGAGTCAGTCAGGGTGTGTGTGTGTGTGTGTGTTTGTTTAAACGAGGAAGTTAACTTCTTGGATGGAGATTTGGGGGATGGAAAGAAAAAAGAAATTAACTTCCTGTAACGCGACCGTGCGCGCATATGTGTGACTGTGTGTGTGTGTGTGTGTGTGTCTGTGTGTGTGTCTGTGTGTGTGTGGATGTGTGTGTGTGTGTGCGCGTGTGTGTGTGTTCACGTACATGCGCGCGGCGGCTTGCTTACAGGCCGACACCTGTAAACCATTTCTGTGTTGATAACATCAGCTTTACAACTGTATCATCTTAACTGCCACGATATTCAGACGAACAGAAACTGATATCTACTGTTTAACACTGTAGATAATTTCTGCTTCAAACTCTACGATTATCTTTGTTGGGGTTATGTTCTTCAAACTGTCTGACAGGATTTTATGCCTTAAAAACGAAACCACCCCCCCCCCCCCCCCCCCCCCCACAACACACGCACAAAACACACAGCATGTACAGCAAACAAAGACAGAAGACGAGAGAGAAAGAGAGAGAGAGAGAGAGAGAGAGAGAGACAGAAGAGAGAAGAAGAGAGGAGAGGAGAGAGAGAGAGAGAGAGAGGAGGGGGGGGGGGGGGGGGATGAGAGCGCTTGCGAATTACACATCATTATTCTAAAAACTGCATACGAGTGCTTCTGTTAGTGCGTTAGTTGGAACGTGTGTGTTTGCAAGCGTGCTGGTGCGAGCGATCGTCGTTTGTGGGTGGTGAAGTGCAACAAGGGCATAGAGATCTATTCTTGGTGCCAAAAGAATTTTGTGGAGAGAATTGTGGAAATGCGCGGAGCCCATTATTGTTAAACGGTGAGTGATCTGGTGGTGTGTGTGTGTGTGTGTGTGTGTGTGTGTGTGTGTGTGTGTGTGTGTGTGTTTTGTGTGTGTGTTCTTTAAGTGTGGAAAAGTTTGTTGTTGTCTTACCTCTTGTTCTTGTTCTTGTCTTCTTTCTTGTCTTGTCTTCTTCTTCTTCTTGTTCTCTTCTTCTTCTTCTTAAATTTCATTCCTGTCCCACTTGCGGACGGGACAGACAGCACTCATCTTTTTTTTTTTTTGTTAGTGGAAAGTGGAATGATGGAATTCTAGTAGTAGTTGGCTTGTAGTTTAGTTACTTTTGGTTCTTTGTTGGTTATGGTTTGTTGGTTGGTTGTTGGTTGTTTGGTTTGCTTGTGTTTGTTGTTGTTGCTGTGTGTGTTGTTGTATTGTGTCGTGGTGTGTGTGTTTTGGCAGATCTGTGTTGTGTGGTCGTGAAGTGCGTGTGTGGCTTTCTGGCAGCAATCTTTAAACTTTGGGTTCGTGATAACGTGCGACAAGGGCGTATCTTGGGGAAATTATAGGTATATATAGTATAGAAATATAGTATATTTTATTATTGATTATTTTTCTAACCCGGTCTGGGAGGGGGGGGAGGGTATGGGGCCATAGGGTATCATAATATTTATGAACACATGGTGTCAGAGTTTCCTCAAGCCTTTGTGGCAGTGTGGGAAGGGCTTAATTTGTTGGCCACTAGGGGGATTAGTTATAGCATTTGATGAAACACAGTGAGCAGTACAAGTCACTCACTTGTCAGTGGTGGTGAGGAAAGACTGGAAATTAGTATGCGCAGATGAAAAGGAGAGAAGAGAGGTGAGAGGATCAGAAGAGACAGATAGAGAGGGAGAGAGAACAGAACGAAAGCGGCGCTACGCGCTGTGCACACCACATGTGATGAGAGGTGTGAGGGTGAGTGGGGGATTGGAGAGAGACTGATGAGTCGTGCTGTGTTGTATCTGGCCGGTTTGCTGTCTCGCTCCGTACCCCTTCTTTTCTTCTCTCTCATCTCCCCTACCGTCTGTCTTCTGTCTCTTCTGTCTTGTCTCTCTCTCTCTCTCTTCTCTCTCTCTTCTCTCTCTCTCTCTCTCTCTCTCTCTCTCTCTCTGCGCGCGCGCGTGCGTGCGTGTATAGTTTGTTATATATATATATATATATTATATTATTATATATATGTGCGTGTGTGTTGTGTGGTGTGCACGATGCACGGTACAAACCAAAATAGCTAGTGATAAGAGCGACGGATTCCTGACCTGGTAAAACTAAAAGCCTTGGCTGAACCTTCTCTAGTAAGAAGAGGGTTGTTGTTTTTTTCACCCGCGCTCTTTCTTCTGTTTTCCTTTTGGATTCGCGGAGCTAACATTCTCTTTGATTAAATCGGTGGTTCCTGCCAATCTGTGGGATGAGCCTGTCACCGCGACATGTTTGAATTTTCCAGTATAATGATGGGGGAACTAGTAGTGGGAAATGGGATGGATGACAGACAAGGTCGGGGCGACCTCTGCTGGGTCTAATGTCGTCTGACAAGGACAGCTGCGTTCTCTCTCAATCTCTGTCTCTGTCTCTCAGTCTCTGTCTGTCTCTCTGTCTCTATCTCTGTCTGTCTCTCTCTCTCTCTGGCCACCCCTCCCCTCTCTCTCTCCTCCCATCTCTCTCGTCCATCCCTCTCTTCTCTCTCTCTCTCTCTCTCTCTCTCTCTCTCTCTCTCTCTCTCTCTCTCTCCCTCTCTCCTCTCTCTCTCTCTCTCTCTCTCTCTTCCCCCCTCTCTCTCTCTCTTCCTCTCTCTCTCCTCTCTCGCTCTCTCTCTTCCTCCCTCCCTCCCTCTCTCTCTCTTTGTCTGTCTGTCACTCTGGAGCTAACATCATTACTTGACTCCGCTCCCCTAAAATCCGTCGGATGAGACTAAAAATCGAGGCTCCGAGTGCGAATGCACGCAGAACATTTTGCGCGCTCGTTAAAGCCTTTCATAGCTTTTGGAAGTCTGTACATGCCGGTAAGAATGGATGACAAAACATTAAAACACACACACATACGCACGCACGCACGCACACGCGCGCGCGCGCACACACACATACTATCCCCGAAATAAACTAATCTAGATAAATGATGATGAGAAGAAGAAGAAGAAGAAGAAGAGACGTGCACACGCACACTGGTGTCGTGTTTAGATATCATCCCTGAAGTCGGAATGCGGTTACCAAAAACGGTCGCATACGCAAAGATCTCACGATTGGTGAACCTCGGGGCTGTACGCGGAAGGGGAGCTTAAAAAACAAAACAATCCCAAACAACAACGTCCAGGAGATAAGAAAATCGCTTCAAATGGACACCCCAGCGCAGATTTGAACCTGCCAGTTCCGTTACTGTCAGGTCTCGAATACGACGCTCTAACCACTGAGCTATGTCTTGTTGTTGTGATTATAGTTGTGCCCCAGCGGCGATTTCCGATTTAGATACTAAAGCAAGCGGTATCATGTGATTTCACAATTAGTATCGAGCTTCCCCAGCGTAACGCCTTGTGGGGTCTCCCAGAATGCACTCTTGACACCACCCCCTCCCCTCTCCGCTAATCGGAATCCCTGTGAGATGAAAGTAGGCTACACGTCCTTCGGATGAGACTATAAACCGAGGCCCCGTGTGCGAACGCATGCTAGAACATCTTGCGCACACGTTTAAATCCTGTTCCACTTTTCGAAAGAGTAGGCCATTGTGTGCCGGTGGGAACAGATGACAAAATTTAAAAAACCGCATACACACGCATAAATAAATAAAAATATATTTTTTTTAAATGTCATCTGAGCCCTTTGATTTGTTGTTTTATAAGATTCAGCGCTATGTAAATCCCATACATTATTATTATTATTTATTATTATTACACATCGGATGCGTTTTTCAAGAATCTCGCCACTTAGACAGCCATACTCGGACTTCAGGGGACTTGTTTTTTTCTCTTGCTAAAGGATAGTGCAGGTTGCTTTGCTCAAGAATTTATCATTGCTGAAGACAGTCTGTGCATAACATTTTGTCATTGCTGAAAACAGTCTGTGCATAACATTTTGTCATTGCTGAAGACAGTCTCTGCATAACATTTTGTCATTGCTGAAGACAGTCTGTGCATAACATTTTGCCATTGCTGAAGACAGTCTGTGCATAACATTTTGCCATTGCTGAAGACAGTCTGTGCATAACATTTTGTCATTGCTGAAGACAGTCTGTGCATAACATTTTATCATTGCTGAAGACAGTCTGTGCATAACATTTTGCCATTGCTGAAGACAGTCTGTGCATAACATTTTGTCATTGCTGAAAACAGTCTGTGCATAACATTTTGCCATTGCTGAAGACAGTCTGTGCATAACATTTTGCCATTGCTGAAGACAATCTGTGCATAACATTTTGCCATTACTGAAGACAATCTGTGCATAACATTTTGCTGTTGCTGAAGACAGACTATTTCTGCATAACATTTTGTCATTGCTGAAGAAATCTGTGCATAACATTTTGCCATTACTGAAGACAATCTGTGCATAACATTGTGCCATTACTGAAGACAATTTGTGCATAATAGTTTGTCATTGTGAAGACAATCTGTGCATATTATTTTGTCAGTACTGAAGATATCTGCGTAACATTTTGCTATTGCTGAAGATTTAAACAAACCACTGTTGGCCGTCGCTCTTTCTCTGTTTCCGGTCCCTTCACATGGAACGACCTCCCTCTTCCACTTCGCCAAAAGCATTCTTTTGATTCTTTCAAATCTAGCCTCAAAACGCACTTATACTCCACTTGAGATCTTCCCCTGTTGTCTGTTCCTACTTGTCAATAGCTGCCTTCACTTCCACCACCCCCACCTAAGTGTGTTGTGTATATAAATTTGATATTTGTTTATCTTGATATTTATGGATGGTTGCATGCGTATGAATGATTTGAATGCAAGCGCTTTGATTTGTTTACTTTACAAGATTCAGCGCTATATAAATTCCATACATTATTATTATTATTATTATTATTATTAAGACAATCTGTGCATAACATTTTGCCATTGCTGAAGACGGTCTGTGCATAATGTTTTGTCAGTGCTGAAGACTTTGCATAATAATTTGCCATGGCTGAAGACAATCTGTGCATAACATTTTGCCATTGCTGAAGACGGTCTGTGCATAATGTTTTGTCAGTGCTGAAGACTATGCATAATAATTTGCCATGGCTGAGCCTGAAGACAATCTGTGCATAACATTTTGCCATTGCTGAAGACAGTCTCTGCATAATAGTTTGCAGTAGATCCTGGTAAACTCGCTCTCTAGTTCAGGGTAGGATCAAGTTTGGGTCGCCAAGCGGAAAGCGTGTGACCTTTCCTGACCTTTGCGGCAAATGGCTCATTATGGTTTTCCAATGAAAGCAGACACAAAGTTCAGGGTCTCCCACAAACAAAAGCAAAATTGTGTGTGTGTGTGTGTGGCGCGCGTGCGTGCGTGCGGGTGTGTTTGTGTGTGTGTTGGTGATGGTTAACATGTAAAGTCAGGCTGGCTAACAAATATTGATTTGTGTGTAGTTGTGATTGTTTATGATAAATTCCATAGGTCGGATTACTCTCTCTGTCTCTGTTTCTGTCTGTCTCTCTCTCTGTCTCTGTCTCTCTGTGTGTGCATGTGCATGAGAGTGTGTGCTGCATTTCTGAGGAACGAAGCAGCATGTAGATTTTATGATTCTGGCTGCGGAGATCGCAGAAACATCTCTAGCTAGACTAGAGCCCAGATAAGCAGAAACCTCTTTTCGTTCTGGATACAACATGTACATAGTAATCGCTGAAAAGCAGTTAGCTGTGACGTTTATTGAGTGGATCCAAGTATGAGACAGATTCGGTTGAAGCTGGTTTTTTTTTAATTTTATTTATTTATATGGGGGGTGGGGGAAGGTGGTGTGTGTGTGTGTGTGTGTGTGTGTGTGTGTGTGTTTGTGTGTGTGTTTGGGTGGATAAAGGTACGGAAGTCAGCATTGAGTTGTATATGTATGAGTACGTGTGCGTGCGTGCGTGCGTGCGTGCGTGCGTGCGTGTGTGTGTGTGTGTGTGTGTGTGGACTGGAGCTATATGCAGATCTAGGGCTAGTGATACTGGCAGCAGAAACATCAGAAACATCTAACCGAACCGGCGGAAACATCATTTCGTTCTACTAATCGAGCCGCAAAGCAGTTAGACTTGACATTCATTGTGTATAGTGGGGTCAGGTTTCGAGAAAGATTCCGTAGTAAGATTGTGTGTTGTGTGTGTGTGTGTGTGTGTGTGTGTGTTGTGTGTGTGGTGTGTTGTGTGTGTGTTGTGGTGTGTGTGAGTGAGTGAGTGAGTGAGAGAGAGAGAGAGAGAGAGAGAGAGAGAGAGAGAGAGAGAGAGAGAGAGAGAGAGGAGAGAGAGAGAGAATATGAATGACTCTCTGGTGTGTGCGTCCTGTACCCGGTGCATGGCGGTTGGAAAGATAGTCAGTGTGTGCGTGTGTGTATGTAGTATTATTTTATTACATAGGCCTACATACATGCGTGTGTGTATGTAGTATTATCTTTTATTATATAGGCCTACATACATGTGTGCCTGTGTGTGAACACGTTCGTGCGCGCGCGCGCATGCACTTGCTTTCGTGCGCGCGTGTGTGAACTCTGGAAGAAGTATAGTAGCTAGTAGCTCGAGCTGTACAAGCAGATGGGAGGTGTGATACTAGTGGCAGTGGCAGCATACAGCATCGGAGCTCAGGCAAACATCTTTCCTAGTTCCGATGGCTGCCGGGCAAATTAACCGTGACGTTTATCGCCCTGTGAGGGAGAGCTAGTGGACCAGGAGAAAAAAGAAAACCCACACATTCCGATGGAAAACTTCGGAGGATGAGGGAGGGGGGCGGGGAGTGAGAGGGTGGTGGTGGTAGGATGGTGTGTGTGTGTGTGTGTGTGTGTGTGAGGAGAGAGAGAGAGAGAGAGAGAGAGAGAGAGAGAGAGAGAGAGAGAGAGAGGAGAGAGAGAAGAGAGAGAGAGCATGTCACTGTGTGTGTGTGTGTGCGTGCGTGCGTGCGTGCGCGTGTGTGTGTTGTATGTTGTTGTTGCTTCGATGTTACGTCAGTTCATTCAAAGTGATATTAGACGATGGGAAGGGGAGGGGAGGGGGCACTTACTCTGTGTGTGTGTGTGTGTTTCTTGTTGTTGTTGTGTTTCAGCTTGATATATGTTTGCACGTGTGTGTATGTGTGTGTGCGTGCATGCTTGTGTGTGTTAGTGAGTGTGCACATGCGTGCATGTGTGCGTGCGCATTTGTGTCCATACGTGCGTGTATCTACATGTGTATAACATACATTTATATTTTCAACCTGTGCTAATGTGAAGTTCTCTCCTATCATCATCCAGAACGTTAGAGCGTTGTTTTAATGATGAAACGGGCCTCTGGATCATCTCCTCACCACCCACCCATCCCCTGTCCTGCTCTGGATGTCTCCATAAAAATCTGCAGCAGCAGATTACCCATTTGCTACATTCACTACAGCACAAGTGGCTGCAAGCAGAAGGTGCATGATTTAAAGGGAAGAAAAAGGGAGAAAGAAAGCGATAAAAAAATGGTTAGGTATTAATTGCCTTCATTTGCGATCTGTGGTGCCCTGCCCTACTTGTATCTCTTACACAGAGAGAGAGAGAGAGTGTGTGTGTGTGTGTGAGTGAATGAGTGTGTGTGTGTGAAGGGGAGGAGAAGGGGGGGGGGGGGGGTGGTTGCAGGCAGAGTTTATCCAAGTACACAGATGGTAAAAAATACCCACCCCACCCCCCTCCCCAACGGCATTCAAACACAGACACACTTGCACACAAGTGCATGCACACACACACACACACACACTGTCTCACACACACACGCACACACTCACTCACTCACACACACACTCACCAACACACACACATTCACTCTCACACACACACACACACACTCGCGCGCACACTTTAGATCGAACATGAGTTAGATGAAGAATGTGCTTGCAAACAGGGGTGGGGCAGAGAGGCTGAAGCATGCAGTATGCTGGTTATGGTGTTAAAGAGCCAGAAATGAAATCCCTCTGAAAAAGAAAGAATGGGAGTACCTATACAGTAATAACCTATCCTATGAAAAACGACAGCTGCAATAAGAATACAGTGTGTGTGTTGGGAGAGAGGGGGGGGGGGGGGGGGGGGGGGGGGGGGGGGGGTGAGGGGGGAGACTCTTTGTCACCTCTGTGTGTGTGGGGGTGGTGGTTGGGGTCTCAGAGATTTTCGGTGTGGTGTGTGTATGTGAGAGAGGGTGGGGGGTGGGGGGGGGGGGGGTGAGCAGGGTCAGGGGGGAGGAGGGGGGTGTCTATTGTTTGTTGTTTCATTGTTGTGCTGTTGTTGACACTGTCAGCTTCCTAGTCCTAGTGGGGGCTGCATTCTTCTTGGTACTTAAGTTGTGAAAAAGAAAGACGTTTATTTGTTGCCAGATATGCAAGCGTGTGAAAATGTATGTAGTGAGAGAGAGAGAGAGAGAGGAGAGGGAGAGAGAGAGAGAGAGAGAGAGAGAGAGAGAGAGAGAGAGACAGCACACACACACACACATCTGAAAGGTCTTAGACCAGACCAAGCAGCTCTTCTTCTTCTTCTTCTTCTTCTTCTTCTTCTTCTTCTTCTTCCTCCTCCTTCTCCTCCTCCTCCTATGTGCAGAGCAGTTTTATATAGTAAAGAATGAGAGGTGTGTGTGTATGAGGAGGGGGGAGGGGGGTGAGGGGGGTGGCCTTTGAATACATATGGCTGTTGCAGATGGCAACGATGATGAAGGCATTAACAACATGCACACGGCACAAACATGCACACAGACAGACACATACTATGTGACATACACATGTGCGTATACTTCCACTCACGCATGCACATACGCACATGCTTGTGCCCATACACACACAGACACACACACTGACCACACACATAGATAGACAGAACATGCATGCACGCATGCATACACTCATGCATGCATGTGCACATGCACACACACACACTTATGCACACACACGCACGCACACACACACACATATAATTATTCGTTCTCTCTGTCTCTCCTCTCTCTCTCTCTCTCTCTCTCTCTCTCTCTCTCTCTCTCTCTCTCTCTCTCTCTCTCTCTCTCTTCTCTCTCTCTCTCTCTCTCTCCCCTTGGTTTCTTAAGTCATATTTTTTGTAACTGATTTTTATTGTCATGGTTATGGTTATACAATAACATTTTGGTTTTTTAAGCTTCCTTATTTTTCTCACTAAAATACTAAGCAGCTCGGCAACTCCCCTTCATGTATGGGCCAATGGCCTTTTCGTGAATAAATCTTTCGAGTTCAAGTTCCCCTTTCCTTTCCTTTTCTTTTTCTGTTTCATTTTTTCTCTCTTTTTTGTTTCTTCCATCCATTCTATTTTTCTTCCTTTTTTTGTGTTTTCCTTTCCTTCCCTTCCTTCCTTTCCTCCTTCTTTCCTTCCTTCCATCCTGTCTTTCCTTCTTTCTTTCTTTCTTTCTTTCTTTCTTCTTCCTTCCTTCCTTTCCTTCTTTCTTTTTTTCTCCTTTCTTTTGCCAGAAAACGCTGTGCCACTCACTATAGATTTTCTGCTGCTTCTGTTGCTGCTGCTATCTTGCTTTCCGCTGTCTTCGTCCATTAAGGGGACCTCCCCAGAGAAAGGCAATTCACAGTGGCAAACCTGGAAAATTGTTTTGTTTTGGTGTGTGTGTGTGTGTGTGTGTGTGTGTGTGTGTGTGTGTGTGTGTGTGTGTGTGTGTGTAGTACAGTAGTAGTAGTAGAAGTAGAAGTAGCAGTAGAGTAGTAGTCGTCTTCAGTTTTACTTCCTTTCACTTAAAGTGATCTCATACGGGGAGAGGGAGAGAGAGAGAGAGAGAGAGAAGACAGACAGACAGACAGACAGACAGACAGACAGACAGACAGACAGAGACAGAGAGAGAGAGAATCCAATTTTAGAGAGAGAGAGGACCACATTTTAGAGAGAGAATCACATTTTAGAGAGAGAGAGATCACATTTTAGAGAGAGAGAATAACATTTTAATAATTTAAATTAAAATCAAGACAAGAACATGCAACCCTTGCCCCATAGTAAGTTGAGCAGAAATAGAAGAAGAAGAAAAAATCCAACCCACAAACAAACCAACTAAAAAAAAATTAACCCTCATGACATCCACCCACACACTCAAGCACAAGCAGATTTAGATAGACCAAACATTTTTCTTAAAAACAGGAGAGAAAAAAAAGGGAAAAAAACTACATTAGAGAAAAAATACAATAGGGATGCCTTGAACAATTTAGTTTCCCTCCCCTCCCCCTCATTTAGACAAAAAACCCAAAAAAACAACAAACCCCCAGACCACACACACACACACACACACACACACACACACACACCACACACACACACACACACACACACACACACACACACTCCTCTCTCTCTCTCTCTCTCTCTCTCTCACTCTCCACACACACACACACACACACACACACACACACACACACACACACACACACACACACACACACACATTATATACCGACCCCCATGCAATGCACACAAACACAAGATACTGATAAATAAATATAGGGGAAAAAATACTTCCAATCTCACTGCTCAGGCATAATGAAGAAAGAAGAATGCCCCAAACCACACAGTCAATTCTATTCAAGAACACAGAAAATGGGAGAGAGAGAGAGAGAGAGAGAGAGAGAGAGAGAGAGAGAGAGAGGAGAGAGAGAGAGAGAGAGTAGAGAGATAAGTAGAATTGGTTATATATTGAAACATACAGTGGAAACAGCTGAAAGAGAAATGGTGGAGGTGGTGGTGGTGGTGGAGGTGATGGTAGTGGTGGTGGTGGTGGTGTGTGTGTGTGTTGTGAGTGAGACAGACAGACAGACAGACAAAGTGTGTGTGTGCATGCATATGTTTGTGTGTCTGTCTTCATTTTACATCTTTAAGTGATATTAGACGAAGGAGCTTGGGGGTGAGGGTTGGGGAGGGGGGGGGGGGGGGGGGGAGGAGAGGGGAGGCATGGTGAGATGAAGGCTCTGTGTGTGTGTGTGTGTGAGAGAGTATACATAGTAGTGTGTGAGAACGAGAGAGAGGTGTGTGATATGTGTTTCTTTATTTTCTATTTTTATTTTTCTAATCTCACTTGGTCACGGTTGGTAAATAGCTGAAGAACATTTCATTGTTGTTGTTCTGTGTGTGTTCGTTCGGGCTATTTTGGGTTTTGTTAATCGTAGAATTTTGAAGAGTTTACCATTGACCCGCCTTGCTAAATATGTGTTTGTGTGTGTGCGCGCGTTTGTGTGTGCGTGTGAATGTGTGTGTGCGTGCGTGCACATGCATGTGACTTATTGTGTGTGTATATGTGTGAGTGTGTGTCTCTCTCTATCTCTATTTCTCTCTCTCTCTTGTTACATAGCTCTGACATAATACTCCTGTAATACTCAAAATAGACTGTTGTCTGTCTGTATGACTGACACGCATATATAGTATATATATATATATCTCTCTCTCTCTCTGTCTGTCTGTCTGTCTCTCTCTGTCTGTCTGTCTGTCTCTCTCTCTCTCTCTCTCTCTCTCTCTCTCTCTCTCTCTCTCTCTCTCTCTCTCCCTCTCTGTCTTTCTGTCTGTTTCTCTGTCTGTCTGTCTGTCTGTCTGTCTATCTATCTGTCTGTCTGTCTCTCTGTGTGTCTCTGTCTCTCTCTCTCTGTGAGTGTGTGGATGTACGTGCATGTGTGCGTGTGTGCTTGTGTGCATACACACTATTTGTGTGAGAGAGAGAGGGAGAGAGAGAAAGGGGGTCCACAGAGAGAGAGAGAGAGAGAGAGAGAGAGAGAGAGAGAGAGAGAGAGAGAGAGAGAGAGAGAGTAAGAGAGAGACAGACAGACAACAGTCTATTTTGAGTATGGCCGGGAATATTGTGTGACTGTGAGAGTTATACATAAATATACATGTATACATTGTATAATAGAAAGAAGCTTACTGTAACTATAATAGAAGAGGTGTGTTTGTAAGTGTCTGTGTGTCTGTCTGTGTCTTTGTGTATTTGCATGCATGTGCACGTCCATTTGTGTGTTGTGGAAAATCCTCCACCCTGCCAATACAACCCAGAACTTGTTTGAATCCAGTCTTGGCGCTGTACTGATTCCTCTACCCTGTATCCCTCTCCCTCTCTCTCCCCCCTCTCTCCCCCTCTCTCCTTCTCCATTCATCTCTGTTGACCTTGGTGTGTGGTCCAGGAGGGAGAAGGGAGGTTGGGTTGGGGGGTGGGGAGGGTGGGGGGTGGTCATAAAGCCTTTAGTACTCTGAGTCCTGTGAGTCATTAGTTAATGGAGTGGAGGCTAGTTTACTTTAAAAGCTTGTAGCTGAAGAAGGTGGCTGTCTCTACCTCTTTGTCTCTGTCTCTGTTTCTCTCAGTCTCTTTCTGTCTGTCTCTCTGTGTCTGTCTGTCTCTCTCTTACACACACACACACACACACACACACACACACACACACACACAAAACCGCAAAAGATCTTGCACACACATTAAAAACCGTTCTGCTTTTCGGAAGAGTAGGCCATTTTGTGCCGTGGGAACGGATGACAACATTTACAAAACTGCATACACACAGGGGCTGGATGGAAAAAAAAGCACACAGGAGTGGTTATTCCATTATCCTCGAAATAAAAAAATACCTTTTTTTTTTTAAAAGAATAAAATAAAACAACCCATATCCAACACTGGCAACAGTCCTACTGTACACTGAACTGCTGCTACCAAGAATAATCAGTTACCTCAAGGCGACAGGTAATTCCAAATGTCATTGATTTTCCTTTGTCTCTGACCTTCTGTTGACACAGGTGGATCCACACAGCCACCGTGTATACCTACAGATATATGTACATATGTATAGATTACACAATGATTTTGCTCGCCGGTATTGTCGACTGGGTGTCTGATGTAGCGCTAGTTGTCACCCACCCAAATCGATTCACTGTGACAGTGAAGGAATGCACAGTTTTTATCTGAGCAGTATACTGTGGACACGTTTTCTCTTTAGAGTGTTAGGTAGATCATTAATAGTAGAAGTCATTAGTTTGCATTGCTGTTAACCTCATCTTCCTGTCTGAAGCAGTCTGAATTCTTTGGAATTGTGGCCTATTTTTCTTATCTGCTCCCAAATGTTCACCTCAAAGCTAAAAGAAATCCAACACTTAAACCACATCATTGTTGAGAAAAAGTCAAGTAATGTATACATAAAGATTATTATGGGTTTGTGCAAAAAGTTAATGTCGATTGTCAACCTTGTTGTCATCTGCTTGTAAGCTTCATGAACTGTGTCTGATCATACTGAGTTGGTTGCCGTTGCCTTGAGTGTGTATATTATAGAGTTGATTTTCATTCTGTCTGTCACTTACAGTGGCTTATTCAGCAGATTTTGTTTTGTTGGTTGTTGTTTAATTAAAGTCTTTCACTGAGAACAGGGTATTCAGATACTGAGTGAGATGGATGTCATTTAATGATTTACTGTTTTATATATATATGTTTATTCACAAACGTGTATTACATTGATAAATGTGTTTTGAGATGAACAACAAACTTGGAGCTTTTCTCTGCACAGAACATTAAAAAAATAAAGATAGTATACAATGACAGAACTGAAAACATAACAAGAAAACAGGTAAATCATGCATTACAGACTGTTTGTCCAAATTCAAGATTTCAATAACTTTTGGGGAGAATGAAAAAATTGAAACAAGCAAGAAAATTATTTCTTTTTAAATAAAAACCCATGTAAACACCCTCCCCCAATCAAAATAAAAAGAAAGAAAGAAAAAACAAAACCAAATAATCCAACCCACCAACCCAGTCAATTCATCTTGCACTAGAACATTTCTAATAAAAGTAATGTTGTTTGTAAGATTGATAACAGTGATAAATCAAGGTGATGATAATGGAGGTGAATGTAACAATATTAAATGATGATAATGAGCTTTCCCCCTATATTTTTTGAGAATAGAAATCATCCACATAATATTATGTCTATTTATAGATCTGTAGTACTTCCCTTGTGTTAAAGGTGGTGATTGTGTTGTGTGTTGCAGGGAGTGGGACCGGCAGTGGTGGGAAAATTCTCCAGCGTTTCCCCGAGAATGACTGGGAGGACTGTCCCTTCACCATGGGGCTGGAACTGGTGAGGAACACGTGTGTGTGCGCGCACACATGTGTGTGTGTGTGGGGCGTGCGTGCGTGCGTGCGTGGGTGTGGGTGGGTGGGTGCATGTGTGTGTGTCTGTGTGTGTGTGTCTCTGTGTGGTTTAAGTCATTTCATAAACCAAAAGATGATGTTAACCATAAAAAAACCTTAGCAAAAACAACCCAAACTAAACCAAAATGTTCAACAAGATAACTGTCACCAAACAAAACAACTTGTTCCCCCCCCCCCCCCCCCCCCCCCCCCCCCTTCCCTCCCTACAAAGAAGCAAAACACACCCAACAACACCAACAACAAAAAAACCTCTTCCCCCTCCCATGAATAAACAAAACAAGTAAAAACTCGTCTGAAAAGAGCTCTCTGTGTGTGCATGTGTGCGCACGTGTGTGTGTGCACATGCGTGTGTGCGCGTGCGTGTGAGTGTATGTGCACATGCGTGAGTGTGTGTGCATGCATCAGTGATTGCACGTGTTTTTAGAATTGTGTAACGTTCTTTGGTTGTGGATGAGAATGCGGGTACAGGCTCATGTTGGAGCGAGAGTGATTTGGAACTTCTTTGGAAGTTCACACTTTTGGACGCTGAAAGGTAAAGCAAGAACCCATTATCATGGAACTAGTTTCTATTTGGTTGTAGATTTCTTTTATTCATCCACTAAGCAGGAGCTAATATAACATAAAGAACAAGATCAACACAGCAACAACACTCTAACTAGTAGCTTACATTGTGCTCAAGTGCATCCACATTCACATGGTGGCTAATGATATCCATAATGATCAGAGAAGAAGAAAGAAAATCTGTATAGGGCTACAAGGCTTTGAAGTTCACCATCACTATCAGCTAATCAGTACTTAGTAAAAGCAAAGATGGTGAGGGGAAAAGGAAGGAAACTCATTAACCGTTGGTAATAACTTTATAGTATTATACTTGGAGTACTAGATGTAGCTTATTGTATAGTGAACCACTTTCAGTCAGCAGATTTTTCTGTGTGAAATCTGAGGCTACTTTTCCCAGACAAAAGTGCATTGCCACAAGAACAGTGGTACCGCTTCGGTAGGAGTGAATGACAATATTTAAAAAAACCAAAAACAACCAACCAACAGAAGCAGGCTCATGCACACTGGTGTGTTGTTTACACATCATCTCTGAAGTCGGAATGTGGCTACCTTAATGGTGGGCAAACAAAGGTTGCATAAAATCTCACCAGTAGTAACCTCAGAGCTCTCTAGCTGAGGAACCAGAAAACAAGAATCAGCATTTTCATTCTTCACCCGCTTCTTGTAAGATGCACATTGTAAATATTTAATTTTCTGTGTGGAGTGGAGTGTGTGTGGACATGTTCACCTCACCTTCAGCTGATCGTGCATTCATGGTAGTTTTATTGGGCCCATAATTTATCAGGTGTGATAGTGATTTTGTCTGGCCATGAAGTCATCAGGTGGAGGATGATAAAATTCAGCTGACGCTGGTTTTAGTGTGATGTTTGGCTTGGTGCAGTATTTATCACGTGTGAATAAAGTTTCACATGGTCAAGAATGAATTACAGATCGTTAACAAGTTTGATCCTGCGCAGAATTCATCATGAGTGAATAAGGAATCTGACAGGGTCTAGAACTTATAATATATCAAGTATGGATGATAAGTCACCTGGTGTGGGATTTATCAGATGTGGATAAAAAGTAAATTAAATTTCACCTGATTCAGAATTCATCGATGTGGATTGTTTGACTTGACGTAGAATTTTTCAGGTCTGGATGATAAGTTTCCAGAATTTATCAGGTGTGGGTTGTCAGTTGTTTCCAGGTTCAGAATTTATCAGGTGTGAAAGAAAATGTTTTTCTTAGTTCAGAATGTATCAGGTATGGATAATATTATCTGGTTTCACCTGACTAATGAGTTTCACCTGTTTTTTGGGGTAGAGTGTTGATGAAAATGACTACACACTGCACAAGGTATTATCCTGTTACTTATATTGCTGTTTAGAAGGGGGGGGGGGGGGGGGGTATCATGCAGAATTTTGTGATTGAATAAATTCCAATAGTATTCCTTCTTCAGGATAGAAAATATTGGCAACAACTGATACGTTACACATGTGTTATGTACACCTCTCTCTCTCTCTCTCTCTCTCTCTCCTCTCTCTCTCTCTCTCTCTCCTCTCTCTCTCTCTCTCTCTCTCTCTCTCTATATATATATATATTATATATATATATATATATGCTAAGTACAGTTATTCAGTACTTCTTGGTGGTGATTTGATATTCATGAATGTGAATTCTTCTAGATTTCATGTCTTAGACAAACAACAGTAACTCCAACTTCCTAAAAAACAACAACCCCAAAACCACTCCAACAAAAACAAAAAGGTATAAAAATCCAAAGGGCTAACCCCCCCCCCCCCCCCCCCCCCCCCCCCCCCCACACACACACCACACACCAACCCCAACAAAAAACAAAACCAACCCCAAAAAACAGAAACAAAAACAAAACCCAACAACAAACCCCAACTGCCAAACCTTTTAGATGCGTTTTCTTTCCCTTTTGAGGCCAGTCTTCTCTTCTCATAGAGCAGTACTTCATGGTGACTAAGTTAGTTCTTCAGAACATTTTTTATCCTGTTTGTATTACAGAAAATTGGTTGTCCAGCAGGTGGACAAAAAACACGAAAAGTCTTAGGTTCAATTCCACCCCAACACACACACACACTCACTCTCTCTCTCTCTGTCTCTGTGTCTGTGTGTGTGTGTCTCTCTCTCTTATATATCCCTAAGGGCGGGGACTGGATGTAAAAAAGCACATGGGTAGTTATTCACTCATTCACTCACTCATCCCTTGGTCGGGACGACCGTTGGGGTGCCCGCATGGACGCTGCAAGTGGACCGCCAAATGGTTCTGTCCTGGGCTGCTTTCAGGAGGTTTGGTACAGTGAGGCCGGTCCACTCCTTGATGTTGGATATCCAGCTTTTGCGTGGTCGTCCCTGCCTCCTTGCTCCTTCCACCATTCCCTGCAGGTGTCTTTGACAGGCTGTTATGCCTTGTTGTGTGGCCAAACCATTTCAATTTCCTCCATTTGACTGTATCTACCAATGGTTCTTGTTTGCCAGCCAGTGCTTCGATCTGCTGCCAGACGTAGTCGTTGGTTTTACGGTCTCTGTAGGTGATGTTCAGGATCCGCCTGAGGCACTTCATCTCAAAGGCTTGAATGCGACGTTCTAAATCGGCAGTGAGTGTCCATGCTTCACAGCTGTACAAGGCAATGGACGTGACAAGTTATTCATGATCCTCGAAATAAAAGAATTTGTCATTGTCTTTGCTGTCAGTTATGTATGAGTTCACTGAAAATTGCGTCTCACCTTATACCAGTAATAACCCCTGATGTAATTGCATCTCACCTAATACTAGGAATAACCCCCGATGTGTGTGGACAGTTCTGCCAGCCGACTGGGTACGCGCTGTCTACGCAGCAGCAGCAGCCGGCGTTCTACGTGGCGGTGCTCACCGACATCGACGCCGACCGCCATTACTGCGCGACCTTCACCTTCCACGAGACGGTGGCCATGACGCCTTCCAAGCCGGACGATGTGGATGCGGACGACCACGATTCCAACATCATCCACCACTCCCTCATGTACGCCCCCAAGAGTCTGGTCCTGGTGTCCCGTCTGGATTATTTTGAGGCCTTCAGGGTGAGGAGGATTTTGGTGGTGTGGCTGGAGAGTGGGTGTATGTGTGGGGGTGGGGTGTTGGGGTGGGGTGGCAGAGTGGGGTGGGGGGAATGGATGGGTGTTGGGGGTAGATATGTGATAGTGTGTAAGTACATGTATACTGTAGTCAGTATACTGTATTTGTGATGTGTGTGTGTGTGTGTGTGTGTGTGCGCATATGATGGGGATGGGATAGCTCAGTGGTCAGAGCACTCACTTTCATCAAGCTAAGGTTAAGCAGCATTGAGCATGGTTACCAAGAGGATGGGTGACTGTGTGCGCATTCCCATGGCTTCAGTGTAGTCCCCCAGTTCACCCAGTTGTCAGTGGGTACCTGCCCTCTTTAGGGATAGGAAAAGTAAAACAGTGAGGGAGAGGAGATGGGCACTGCCCTCAATATGCTAGGCCCTGGAAAAGCTAGGTCTCTGACATCTTGCTTCCCAACGACCAAATAGGTTATGGGAACATCATGCATATATATATATATTATATATATATACATCATGCATGTGTGTACGTGTGTGCGCATGTCACTGTGTGTGTGTGTGTGTGTGTGTGTGTGTGTGTGTGTGTGTGTGTGTGTGTGTGTGTGACTGTGTGTATGTTTTATGGTTTTAGTACAGCATTGATGGTTGGGTGAGTAAGTAGTGTGCAGTGTTCTTTTACTTGTACGTAATGTACGTTGCACACAGTCATGATCTCAGTACGTTGTCTCATCTGGCTGATGATGATGATGATGATGATGATGATGGCGGTGATGGTGATGATGATGATGATGATGATGATGATACTAGAGGTGGTGTTGGTGGGGATGATACTTATGATGACGATGGTGGTAGTGGTTGTGGTATTGGTGGTAGTTGTATTTACGGTGGTAGTAATGATAACTGTAATGGTTTTGGTAGTCATACTGAAGATAATGATAGTGGTGGTGGTGGTAGCAATGAATGAATTGATGATCATGAACATGATAACAACGAGGACAATGCTGATGTGTGCAGAACTGCCTCGGGGTGATCTACACAGTGTACATGGAGAACATGCAGGTGCAGATAGAGACACTGGTGGGCAACATCCTCGGCTGTGTGCAGGTCCCCCCTCCTGGTCAGTTCTCCTCTTCCTCTTCTCCTCAACATCATGTCCAAGTGCAGTTTTGGATTCCAGATGATATTTTGATTTAAGCAATTATAAGTTTGTTTTTTCATATGCGCGCGTGCATGCTGTGTGTGTTGTGTGTGTTAGAAGTGTGGTGATGGTGGAGGTGAGGTGGAATGGTGTGTTGTGTGTGTGTGCGTGCACGTGCGCATTAAGACTGTTCGATTTGAATCCCACAGGCCCATGAAGTCATGGTTCGAATCTTGGCACCGTCTTGTGAATTAAGGGTGGGGATTCTTACATTCTCCCTGGTCAACTTCAAGTGCAGACCTGCCAGTGCTTTAATTCCTTAATTTATATTATACACATGCAGAAGATCAATTATGCACTTTAAAGATCTTGCAAGTCATGTGAGGGTTTGGTGGGTTACGGAAACATGAACATACCCAACATACATCCCCTAAGCCATAATGTGGCTACCTTCATGGTGGGCAAAAATAGTTGCATACGCAAAATTTCACCACTGGTGAATATCAGAGATGTAGTTGAGGAATTTTTTTTAAAAGTTTACACTCTGAATAAAAGAAGAACAATGATCATAGTGCTGGTCAGAGTTTGACTTTCACAAAACACTTTTGTTCTAGTACAGTCTATTTGGGTTCATGGCAGATGGGAAACAACTCAAGATAAGAAAGTGAGTTGTCTAAGTAGTGTCCCTTGGATTGAGCCTCTTTAAAAAAAAAAATCAAACTTTTGCCAAAGCCCAGGCTTCAGTGTGTGTTACTGAGCTGATAGTGTAACTTCAGTACGGTGCTGATGAGTTAGAAGCAAATATGTATTTTGGGATTCATGTATATCTGTTTGTCTGTCAGTCTGTCTCTCTCCCTCCCCCTCCCTCTCCCTCCCTCTCTCCCTCCCTCTCTCTCTCCCTATCTCCCACCCTCTCTCTTTATATACCTATCACTTATATCCCAATGTACACAAAACAGTATGCTTTGGTTTTTTCTACAGGTGGACCCCAGGTTCGATTCTCGATAGGAGCAGGAGATCGTCAGGCCCTGCAGCCACCGCTGAGCACCACACTGCCCGTCAGTAACGACTCTGTGGCCCTCTTCTTCGACCAGATGGGTCAGTGACATGGGCTTTTTGGGTTGTTTTTCTTCTTCTCATGTTTTGGAGTTCAAACGAGTCAGTGAGTGCATGATTTATAAGAGGGCAGAAAAATCTCCGCTCGGCTCCTATCTAGGTGTGATTGCTGTGCTGGGAGAGAAGGAAATTTGAGTGGCATTTTGTTTGTTTGTTTGTGGCCTTTTTGTGTTGTTTGTTTTAGGGTTTGGGTTTTGTTTTGTTTTGGGTTTGTTGTTGGGTTTTTTTTTTTTGGGGGGGGGGGGGGGAATGGGAGGACACCATACTGACCTTTTCACATATTAAAAAAATTTTTTACTCTGTGTGTTTATATATTTGCGTATACTTTTATTCCCACGCACTTACAGTTACATCTAGACCTTGTGTGTATGCGGTTTTGTGAATGTTGTCATCCCATTCTTACTGGCACAAATGGCCTTCTTATCTGAAAGGTGAAACAGCTTTTAACTTGTGTGTGTGTGTGTTGTGTGTGCGTGCGTGCATGTGTGCGTGCAGGAATCAACAACGCCATCCTGATCTTCTGTGCGGCGCTGACGGACCACAAGATTCTCTTCTACTCCAACAGCTACTCCCGCCTCACTGCTGCCTGCCGCGCCATCGTCGCCCTCTACTACCCCTTGAAGTATAGGTAGGGACGCTGCTGGCTGGGATGGGATTTGATGTTTCAGAGCAACACCCACACTCTTGTTTTGAAAAAAAAAAATATATATAAGAAAAAGGAGGAAGGTGGTTAACAAGTAAACCGTGAGGTTATGAGTTCGAATCCAGCCTTGCCCTTCCTCCTGCTCCTGCTCCTCCTCCTCCTCCTCCTCCTCCTCCTCCTCCTCCTCACTCTTCCTCCTCCTCCTCCTCTTCCTCCTCCTCCTCCTCTTCCTCCTCCTCCTCCTCTTCTCTTCTTCTTCTTGTTCTTTTCTTGTTCTTCTTCTTCTTCTTCTTCTTCTTCTTTCTTCTTCTTCTTCTTCTTCTCCTCCTCCTCCTCCTCCTCCTCCTCCTTCTTCTTCTTCTTCTTCTTGGAACACTCAGACAGCAACTATTGTCTATCATATTTCTTCCCATTTTGGTGAGACAGTCGAACTGAGTGTCAAAGTCCTTTGGATGAGACTATAAACTGAGGCCCTGTGTGCGAATGCCACATAATTCTAGTTTTCATCCAAACTCTGAAGCTTCTCAGTTGAAAAATTACAGTATGGGTTTCGATCTGATCAATTCATCAGACTGATTGAATACCTCAAACATTACACTGTTTCAAAAACGAGTTGTGACCATGCAAATAACACAGTGGATCAGTCCGTATGAACTTCTTTCTCCTTTTTTTCCCCCCTGTATTCGCAAGTAAATGTGTACTCAAGAGACTGCAGTGTGTTGTGTGCTGTGCCTGTTGTTGACTGTGGTGTTGTGGTTGGTCCTGTTGTTGACTGTGGTGTTGTGGTTGGTCCGCAGCTATGTATATATCCCCATCTTACCGGCGTCCCTGTTGGAAGTGCTCACCACCCCCACCCCCTTCATCGCTGGAGTTCACGCCTCCCTCAAGGACCAAGTCATGGATTTGGTGAGTGCCCCTGTAATGATTTGATGATGATGTGCCATGTACGTCTGCTGTTCTGTCTGTGTTGGGGCTGCGAGCAAGATGAGCACATTAATGCTTATTCCATTATCCTCGATATAAAAGAATTTTATTAATAAAAAAATGGGCAGGGAGGGGGTAGAGTGGGTTGGACGAAGTGTGGTATGCTTGTGTGTGAATGAAGCTGTTTGTGGTTGTATAGTCTGAATGATGGGAAAGTGAAAGAACAGTATGAAACAAAAGGTGTCTGCCACTTTTATGAAAGCATGTATACATGTTGCAGAGAAACACAAGTGCATGCATGCGTGCACACATGTGCGCACACACTCTGAAGAGGGCACACACACTCTTAAGAGGGCACACACACACACACACTAAGAGGCAGATTTTGTGTGTTTGGGTGTGTGTGTCTGCATGTGTTCGAGTGTGCGTGTGTACATGTACATGTATATGTGCCTATATCTCTACATAAAAGTACTAATCTATAGCTTTAATTGAATGTATAGATATATAATTATATTCATACTATTCATGAGAAGGATAACATCATGTGAAAAATAAGCACCATGAACATAATGTAATTTCATTGTGGATCAGTAACCCTGTTTCAAACTGGCTTTGCTGTGATGTTATTTACGGTGGTTGCTGTTGGTGTGTTGCAGCTGGATGTGATTCTGGTGGACCTGGATGGAGGGGACATCCGCATTCCAGAGTGTGTGACCGTGCCTCTCATATCAGAACCCATCCTTACACGCGCCAAGAAATGTCTCAACATGGTCAGTGGCCGGCCGCCCAGCCAGGCTGTGGTTGTGTCTGTCTTGTGGTGTATTGAAGAATGTGGAGAAAGTCAGGCATTTTTCATCATGAGTGTCATGCCATGGTTTGACAAGCATCTTTTTGAATGCGTTGAAAAAGGCCACAAAACTTGTTACTGGGAATTCAGCGTTTTGTAGAATGAGTGTTGTATGCCTGTGTCCTTGCTCGATATTGAAGTGCTGGTGTGTGAATGTCAACAAAACAGCTAAACTCTTAAAAGAAATACAGTGCACAATTCTATGACATTGAAATAAGGGTTACATTTCTCTGCTATTTTTTGTCACAAAAATGTCTTTATTGTATTCAAAATGTGGGGTTTCCAGTATCATTTTCTTATATCAAAATACCAAAGTTCTTAAGCTTCCAGGGGCTTTTCCTCCTGACCTGCACCAGAGGCATTACCCCTGGACCCCACTGGAGGCCTAGGTGGCCCCCCAACTCCTGCCTCATTTTCTTCCTTTTTCACTTTTTCCCATTCTCATATCTGAGATTTTTATGCACTCTATTAATCATGTTTTTTGTAATTCATTCATTTCCTTTCACTTTAATCTAATATCTCCTCCACCACCCCCAACCCCCGGAAAAAAACCACAACAAACAACCCGCACAAACAAACAACAAATAGACAAATAAGCTGGGAGACTGAATAAAGCAGAAAGAGAGAGAGAGAGAGATGGAGGAGGAGAGAGGAGAGAGAGAGAAGAGAGAGAGAGAGAGAGAGAGAGAGAGAGAGATGGATGGAGGCAGAGAGCATCAGAGACTGAGATGGAGGTAGGGAGACAGACAATGTTTATGAACTAAGTGCAGATAGGGAGACAGACATTCTTTATGAACAAAGTGGAGATAGGGAGACAGACATTCTTTAGTTAAGTGGAGATAGGGAGACAGACATTCTTTATGAACGAAGTGGAGATAGGGAGACATACATTCTTTAGCTAAGTGGAGATAGGGAGACAGACATTCTTTATGAACTAAGTGGAGGTAGGGAGACAGACATTCTTTATGAACTAAGTGGAGATAGGGAGACAGACATTCTTTATGAACTAAGTGGAGGTAGGGAGACAGACATTCTTTATGAACTAAGTGGAGGTAGGGAGACGGACATTCTTTATGAACTAAGTGGAGGTAGGGAGACAGACATTCTTTATGAACTAAGTGGAGATAGGGAGACAGACATTCTTTATGAACTAAGTGGAGGTAGGGAGACAGACATTCTTTATGAACTAAGTGGAGGTAGGGAGACAGACATTCTTTATGAACTAAGTGGAGATAGGGAGACAGACATTCTTTATGAACTAAGTGGAGATAGGGAGACAGACATTCTTTATGAACTAAGTGGAGATAGGGAGACAGACATTCTTTATGAACTAAGTGGAGGTAGGGAGACAGACATTCTGTAGCTAAGTGGAGATAGGGAGACAGACATTCTTTAGCTAAGTGGAGATAGGGAGACAGACATTCTTTATGAACTAAGTGGAGGTAGGGAGACAGACATTCTTTATGAACTAAGTGGAGATAGGGAGACAGACATTCTTTATGAACTAAGTGGAGGTAGGGAGACAGACATTCTTTATGAACTAAGTGGAGGTAGGGAGAGGACATTCTTTATGAACTAAGTGGAGGTAGGGAGACAGACATTCTTTATGAACTAAGTGGAGATAGGGAGACAGACATTCTTTATGAACTAAGTGGAGATAGGGAGACAGACATTCTTTATGAACTAAGTGGAGGTAGGGAGACAGACATTCTTTATGAACTAAGTGGAGGTAGGGAGACGGACATTCTTTAGGAACTAAGTGGAGATAGGGAGACAGACATTCTGTAGCTAAGTGGAGATGGGGAGACAGACATTCTGTAGCTAAGTGGAGATGGGGAGACAGACATTCTGTAGCTAAGTGCAGATTGGGGGACAGACATTCTGTAGCTAAGTGCAGATAGGGGGACAGACATTCTGTAGCTAAGTGCAGATAGGGGGACAGACATTCTGTAGCTAAGTGCAGTTAGGGAGACAGATATTCATGAGCGAAATGATGAGTGCATTAAGCATTGCAGTGGAATGATTGACTGCTGCACGGTGTGTTGTGTTGTCACAGATTTTGTTACCAGACCTTTTGTCAGCGGATTACGCCTTTCCCCCATCACCGCGAAAGGTGTCGCAGGCAGTCCAGAGAGTGAGTTTGATTTCTAATACCTTCTTGTCTTCTGTGTTATGTATAGGTTTTGTTTTTGTTTTACTTTCTTTTGTTTTGTCTGTTGTTTGTTAAATATGTTGTTGTTTTTCTTCCAGTGATTATTTTTCTGTTGGTTTTTTTTCCTTCTTCTCTCTCTGTCTGTCTATCTCTGTGTTGTTGTTTGTTGTTGCTGTCTGTGCCCATTTCCACCCTTTCTCAGTCTCTCTTTTTCTTTCTGTCTGTCTCTCTCAGTTTGTCAATCTCTTTGTTTTTCTTTCTCTGCAGCTCCATACACCATCTATTTTCTGTTTCTGTCTGTCTCTGTATGTGTCTGTGCTTTTCCTCTCTGTCTCTCATAGTATGTCTCTTTTTCTGTGTATGTGCGTGCGTGTGCACGCGCGCGTGTGTGTGTGTGTTTGTGCATGTGTTGTATTTGTGTGTGTGTGTGTCCATGCCTATAACTGTGTATGCTTGCATATATATGCGCTTAACACAGTGAGTGTATACATCCATACTTTATAGTTTTCATCAATCGGAGACAATAATGATAATAATATATGGAATTTATATAGCGCTGAATGTTGTAAAGCAAACGGATCAAAGCGCTTAATGATGAAACTTGAAGTGAACAACAACAACTGTGTTGCAGGACAAGGAAATCCGCGCAGTGTTCATCCGCATGTTTGCAGAGTTGTTCACAGGGTACCGGTCCAGCCTCACCCTCATCCGCATCCACCCTGAACCCTTCATCACCTTCCACAAGGTCAGTCAGCATTTTTTTTATTTACTTATTTATTCTTTTATATTAATGATAATAATATATGGAATTTATATAGCGCTGTATCTTGTAGAAAAACAAACAAATCGAAGCGCTTGCACTCAAATCATTTACACGCATGCGGATATTGAGGATAATGGAATAAGCACTCATGTGCTTTTTTTACATTCAGTCCCCGTGTGTATGGGGTTTTGTAAATTTTGTCATCTGTTCCCATTGGCATATGATGACCTACTCTTTTGAAAAGATGCCTCTGAGTCTGTGTGTGTGGTGTGTGTTGTGTGTGTGTGTGTGCGCGCGTGAGCATGCATGTGTGCTTGCGTGCATGCATGTGTGTGTTGCGTGCGTGTGTGTGTGTGTGTTGCGTGCGTGCGTGTGTACGTGTGTGATTCCCAGGTGGGATGAGTGAGACAGAACGCATATTCTGTGTGACCTCTAGGGCGAAAACCTGGGGAATGCTGAAAACGTACATGTGTACATAACCTACCTGTATGCTGTGTGTGGACGTAACCATGTGATGTGTGTGCTGGGTGTTGCAGGCTCACTTTCTGGGTCAGCGGGGGATGGTGGAGGACCAGTTTGTCATTCGGGTGTTGGAGGGCATGGGGTTCAGCGCCTTTGTGGCGGAGAGAGGCCCCCCGTACAGAGTCTGTGATATCTTCGATGAGGTTAGTATCTATTTATTTCATTTATTTATTTCTTTATTTATTCTTTTATATCGAGGATAATGGAATAAGCGCTCATGTGCTTTTTTACATCCAGTCCCCATGTGTGTGCGGTTTTGTAAATTTTATCGTCTGTTTCCACCGGCACACAGTGGCCTACTCTTCCAAAAAGCGGAACAGGATTTAACATGTGCGCATGCATTCGAAAACGGGGCCTCGGTTTATAGTCTCATTCGAAGGTATCCTTGGGATACGTGCACTTGCACACATGCATGCAAGGGCACGTGTGTGCATACATGTGCAAAAGCATGCACATAAGCATGCTTACACACACATGCATGTACGTGTGTGAGCATGAGCGTACACATATGCATGCAAGCACACACACACACACACACACACATTCACTCTCTCTCTCTCTCTCTCTCTCTCTCTCTCTCTCTCTCTCTCTCTCTCTCTCTCTCTCTCTCTCTCTCTCTCTCTCTCTGTTTCTGTCTGTTTGTCTCTCTTTCTCTCTCTCTATCACACACACACACACACACACACACACGCTTCAAGATGTAATTAGCCTTTGACCCCTCTAGGGGCATGGAGGATTTCAGTAAATAAAATGAACTATATCAACTATAATTTGTATCAACAAAAACAGTTACAACACTGCATGTGACAGAAATAGAAATGTTGTCAACCTTCTCATCAGTTGCATGCAGCAACTTTACTTGACTAAAAATGTGAATGCACTAACTGACTGACTGACTAAATGAGCTACATAGCCGTAAGGTTACAGTACAAATTTCTGCAGTTGGGGTGGCTTTTTGCCATTGGAAAAGGAGAGCAGAACTAATATTTGGATATTGTTCGTGTTTCAGGTGTACGCCACAATGCCGGACCAACTCCGAGTGGAGCAGTCGGATCCGGAGAAACTGGCGGAGCACATAAAGGACCTGGCCCACCAACTCTACCTCAATGTAGGACACACTGTCAAGTTTTGTTTTCTTAGTAAAACAGTATGTATATATTCCCCCCCTCCCCTCCCCTCCTGAAGTATCACCATTTTCTACTTTTGTAATACAGATTTTGTTGTTGTTGTAATTTGTTTTGTTTGTGGTTGGTTCTTTCTTTCTTTCTTTCTTTTAAAAAAACCCAAAAAATTCCTATTCTCTTCTAATTTTTGCTTTGCTATTAGTTCTGGTTGAAGAAAAATTGTTTTTTTTCCTTTTTTTTCTAGGTTTTGTTATATAATGTCTCTTTTGTTTTCAGTTTTATAGGAACTATTCAAATGAACATGTGTAGTGGTGTGTGTGTGTGTGTGTGTGTGTAGGCACGAGCGTGTGCATATGTACTCTCCTGTGTGTACATGGACGGGCAAATAGGCAGGCAATCATATGTGAATGTTTCTTAGCACCAATTGTATTGATTGAATATAAAGTGATACATATCTTTATTTTTAACATAAACTGATACATGTCTTTCTTTAGCTCCACAAAACGAAAAATACTGTATATCTAACTTGATATCATCTTGTATTCTTGCGACAGGAATGTCCGAACCCCCAACCCTACGTGGCCAAGATCCCCAAGCCCACAGAGGGGGCCCACAGTCGCATCCACCAGCCCCCCTTCCCCACCCTCAACATGCGTCTGGTGCAAGACATCATCGATGAAGGGATGATCAAGCACAACCTGAAGAACAAGTAAATAACTGTTGGAGATGTGGGTGTTTGAGTGTGAGGGTGTGCAAGTGGATGTGTGTGTGTGTGTTTGTTTATTCTTTTATTTCGAGGATAATGGAACAAGCACTCCTGTGTATTTTTACATCCAGTCCCCATGTGTATGCAGTTTTGTCATCCGTTCCCACCAGCACACTATGGCCTACTCTTTCGAAAAGCGGAACGGGTTTTAATAGTCTTATCCAATGGGGGGAGTGGAGTCAGTACTGATGTTAACTCCAGATGAAAAAATCTTCTTGAATGAGATTCGAACCCAGGTCAGCATGTTTCTTTGCATCAGTTGCATCGTGTGTGTGTGCGGGCGTGTGTGCACACGCTCGCACGTGTGCGTTTGAGTGAATGAGTGAGTGAGATAGAGGGAGAGAGAGAGAGATGTGAGTGTGTGTGTGTGTCCGTGCGTGTGTGTGTGCCTGTATTTCTGTGTGAAATCTGTTGTGTCTTTATCAGTGTTTCTGCTCATGAGTCTATAACTCATAATTTCAACCTTCCCCCTACCCACTTCTCACCACCACCTTTTCAAATTTCCTTTCTCGCAGTACTGCAATCATGGATGACAAGATTTCTATGCTTTCTATAAATTCAGTCATTCAGTTTTAATACAAAGCCTGTATGCATGTCCACACAGACTGGCCAATATTCGGCCGTCCCAGATGCGCATCGTTCCCATGGGCCCGCCTATCACGTCAGCATCGGAGAGACAGAGGATGGAGGAGAACAACGCTCGACGGCTGGAGGTTCTTCGCAACTGCGTCAGCTTCATCTTCGACAACAGGATCTCTGATGCCAGAATTGTGAGTGTGCTGCTATGCGGGTGTGGGGTGTGTTTGGGATGGGGGAGTAATATGTTTTGGAAAAAATTTTTTACTTTTATTTTGAGGATAATTGAATAAGCATGTATGGGCTTTTTTTTCCCTATCCAGTCCGTGTGTCCATGCTGTTTTGTAAAATTGTTCATACGTAGACACAAATGGCCTACTTTTCTGAAAGGCAGAACAGGTTTGAACACGCGCTGCAGTGTCTGTGTGTATGAATATTTATATCCTGTTTATCTAGTCCCTGTGTATAGATGGTTTTGTAAATTTTGTCATACTCTGTCGTATGTTGGCACAAATGGCCTATTCTTCCAAAAGGCAGAATAGGTTTTAACATGTGCTTCAGTGCCTGTGTGTGTGAATATCTATATCCTGTTCATACATATTACATTCACTGTGACATCATATGAACCGACCTAGCTGTGTGCGTTCGTCTGTAAAAAAAAAAAAGTTCAGTCTCGCACCAAGAATTGTAGGATGTGATGTGTGTGTTTGTGTATGGGTGTGTGTGTGTGTGGTATGGGGGTATATGGGTGTGTGTGTGTGTGAGTGTGACAGCAAAAATTCCAATAAAAATAGGAATCAGATTTTTTCTTGACGACCGCAAGGATGACTTCATAATGGCCAGTGGCTTTTGTGATAGACACTTTCTCTTTTGTGACATGTTCCAGTAAAAAATATCCATGAATTTTATGTAAGTGTGCTGTAAAAGTCCAGGACGTGCATGTGTTAAGGAAGATAGAAATAACTAGTGCACACAGCAGTTTCAGTTTTGAGATGGCAGTAAAAAGCAAAAATTGTGTATTTCTGTTTTGTCATTTTAATTTGTTAGAGTTGTGTTGTTGTTAAAACTATGGCAGTCCTAACATCACAAATATAGCACAGCTATGGCATGTTACAGAGTATAGATTTCAAACATCCTCCAGTCAAAGGGGAAATACTTAGGCAAGCATTTCTCTTGTCAAGAGTTCTTTCCCTTCAACTGTTATACTTGATCAGCGGTGGCCAAATTCATTTTAGCAATCAATATGCATCAGTCTCAGACTGGATTTTTCCAGAAAGGAATCCAGCACAAAAGGATTTTCTTTCAATTAAAAAAAAAGGGGGGGGGGGGGGGGGGGGGGGGGACAAATTTTAACTTTGAAACTGATTCCTGAGGTTCAGGACACTTTACTGTATATTGTTTTTGTTGGGCTTTTTGGGTTTTTTTTTGTGTGGTTGGTTTTTGGATGAGCTGAGGGATATTTGTTGTACCTTTCACTCTGTCTTTCTGTGTGATGCACAGATCTTTCCAGCGGTGCTGCTGGCCCTGAAGAGTCGGGTGGCTCGTCTGGCGCTGACCCAGGAGCTGAGTCACCACGTGCACGCCAACAAAGCCATGCTGGAGCCCCAGCAGTTTGATCTCGTCGTGCGTCTGCTCAACTCCGCGCTTCAGGTATGAAGTAACTCTCTCTTTTTCTGTTTGTTCTGTCTGTGTCTCTGTCTGTCTGTCTGTCTGTCTCTGTCTCTTCCTCTGTCTCTCTCTCATTCTCTATCTCTCTCTGTCTCTGGTAACCAACATGTCTCTTTGTTTTCTCCAGCCTTTTGTGTGAACTGAGAAATACTTTAGTAAAAGTACATGAGTAAAAGGTAAAGGTGTCCCAAAACCTATGAGGTTGTAGGGGGTTGTAGACCTCAGCTTGTCTAGGGGTCAGCATATTGAGGGCGGCGCCCATCTCCTCTCCCTCGCTGCTTTACCTTCCCTGACCCTAAAGAGGGCAGGTACCCATTTACAGCTGGGTGAACTGGGGAGACTGAGCTGAAGCCAAGGCGCGCAAACGGTCACCCATCCACTTGGTAACCCTGCTTGATGCTGCTTAACGTTGGCTTGGGGAAAGCGAGTGCTCTGACCACTGAGCTATCCCGTCCCCCTTTCATGTATTATAAGGGGGGACATGTGTGTATAAAGTACATGTATTGTTGTTATTATTATTGTTTTAAGTCCTTCGGATGAGACTATAAACCGAGGCCCCGTGTGCGAATGCATGCAGAACATCTTGTGCACACATTAAATCCTGTTCTGCTGTTCGAAAGAGTAGGTCATTGTGTGCCGGTCGGAACAGATGACAAAATTAAAAAAACCGCATACACACACATAAATAAAATAATTATAAAAAATAAATAAAAATGTCATCTAAGCGCTTTGATTTGTTGCTTTACAAGATTCAGCGCTATATAAATTCCATGCATTATTATTATTATTATTATTATTATTATTATCATTATTATTATTATTATTATTTTCAGAACGAATCTAACATGGATGAGAATGGTGTGGCTTACAACATCCTTCCCCTGGCTACAGCGTTCTGTCGGGTGAGTTATGTGTGTGTGTGTGTGTGTGCGTGCGTGCATGTGTTGTGTGTGCTCGTGTGTTTGCGTGTGTACACATGTGTGCATGCATGCATATATGTTTACATTCATGCATGTTCAAGCATGTGTGCACGTACATGTGAGGGTGTGCATGCATGTGTGCATCCATGTATGTACTTACATTCAAAGTGACAATGTTGGTCTTACGTTTGTTCTTTGCATGTGAAGGTACCAGGCCGTGTGTCTCAGGCAAGTTTAAAGATGTGTTAGGCAAGATGGTTTGGGCAAGTAAAGATGTCTTGGGCAAGTTTAAAGATGTGTTAGGCAAGATTGTTTGGGCAAGGTAGAGATGTCTTGGGCAAGTTTAAAGATGGCAAGATGGTTTGGGAAAGTTAAAGATGTCTTGGGTAAATTAAAAATGTTTTGGGCAAGGTAAAGATGTCTTGGGCAAGTTTAAAAATATGTAAGGCAAGATGTTTTGAGCAAGTTAAAGATATGTTAGGCCAGATGTTTTGGGAAAGTTAAAGATGTCTTGGGTATGGTAAAGATGTCTTGGGCAAGGTAAAGATAAGTAAAGATGTCTTGGGAAAGTTAAATATAAGTTAGGCAAGATGTTTTGGGCAAGTCAAAGATGTTTTGTGCTAGTCAAAGATGTTTTGGGCAAGTTAAAGATATGTTAAGCAAGATGTTTTGGGAAAGTCAGAGATTTTTTGGGCAAGTGAAAAATGTCTTGGACGAGTTTAGATGTGTCAAGTCCAAGATGTCTTGGACAAATTAAAGGTGTTTTGGGCAAGTTAAAGATGTTTTAGGCAAGTTAAGGATGTTTTGAGGAAGTTAAAAATGTTAGGCACGATGTTTTGGGCAAGTCAAAGATTAAGACAGTTAAGTCAAAGACATTTTGGGCAAGTAAAGATGTCTCAAGTAAGTAAATGCTGGGCTAGTTAAAGATGTTTTGGACAAGTTAGAGGTGTCATGGGCAAACTAAACATGTCATGGGCACACTAAAGATGTCATGGGCATGCTAAAGATGCCATGAGCAAGTTAGAGATGTCATGGGCAAGTTAAAGATGTCATGGGCTAGTTACAACAAATCCTATTTGTCCCTCCTCCAAGTGATACCAACAACCAATTGTCAGACAATTCAGTGATGGATTATAATTCTCTCTCTGTGTTGTTGGCGTTGCAGAAGCTGTGCACAGGGGTGATCCAGTTCTCCTACACCTGCATCCAGGACCACGCGGTGTGGGGCAGCCTGTCCTTCTGGGAGCAGGCCTTCTACCAGGACGTGCAGAAGCAGATCCGCCAGCTCTACCTGCCCCAGTACGAAGAACACCTGGTGACGGAGAAAGCCAAAGAGGGCACCCGCAGCCCCCTCTCTCCTAGAGAGGTAGGGTTCGACTTGACTGCTGTTTTAGATTTTTGACTAATGGTTTTATCGGTGTTGTGAGAGAGAGCAGGGATTGTCAGATGTCACAGTGGGGGAAAAAAAAAGACAGTTGTATGGGTCTGTTGCAATGGGAATAACATAGTGTCATGTTGAGAAATGGTTGTTATATGAGTGTGTCGTCAAAGGGCATGAACAACTCACTAATCACATTGAAAAACGACTGTTACAACGGATGTTTTGTCCCATATTGGGAACAACACAATGTTACTGCAGTATACTCCCCCTGTCTCATACACTTGTTTTGTCATGCAATAACATGATGTCTTCATGAAAACTACTAAACCTGCTGTGTGGCTGTGTGATCTCAGAACGGGGACAACTCTGTGTCTTGGAGTCGACCGTCGTCAGCCAACTCGGATGGCAGAAAGTCCACGCCTGTACCTCTGAAGCCTCGAGAGATTGGGGCCTTGGAGATTGCTGCTGAACAGGTGAGGAGGCTCATTACCAGATCCTCACATTTTTTTCCCTACCTGCCATTCTGAATGATATGATTCAACTTGTCCAGTCCTTGCAGTTGTTTCTTACTGCTACTCTGAATTATAGAATCTATCTTGGTCCTTGCGGTATTTCTGTCACTGTCAATGGTTTTATATAACCATTCTGGTCCTTGAAGTTTTTTCTGTTATTGTGAATGATAGAATTGAATCATTCTTGTCCTTGCAATTTTTTGCTATCATGAATGATAGAATTTAATCATTCTGGTCCTTGTGTTTCTGTTATTGAGAATGATTAAATTTAATGATTCCAGTCCTCACAGTTTTTCCTGTCATCTTGAATGATGAAATTGAATGTTTCCAGTCCTCGCAGTTTTTCAACCCATTTTAAATGATAACCTTGAAGTACACCGGTCCTCATTGTTTGTCTGTCCTATGAAGGTCCTCACAGTTTTTGTCTGCCACTGTAGACGATACATTTCAACTTGTATATTTCACATTCTGGTTCTTCATTTTTCTCCCATTATAACTGATAATTTCTTATCCAGTCTTCCGTTTTCTGCCCCTTTGAATGACTCACAAACAACAAAATCGAACAGTTTCAGTCCTCATGATTGATACGTTGTCGTGATTTTTGCGGCCACAGCTGCGAGTGTGGCCGACAGTGACGCGCAGCCAGCAAGAGGAAGCGGAGAACAATGAAGAGTCGACGGTGTTCAGTCAGGCCATCCACTACGCCAACCGCATGGTCTACCTCCGTGTACCCCTGGACGCCAGCCGCTCTCCCCGATCAGCCACCCACTTCGACGGAGAAAACAGCAGCACTGTCACTCCCAGGTAAGGGAGAAGTGGAACGAACAAATGAACGTGTGACTGATGCTACAGCAGAGTGGTTAAGACCGTTTGATTTCAATCCATGAAGTTATATCTCGGCATTGGCATCTGGTGAATTAAGGTTGGGAATTTTTATGATCTCCCAGGTCAACTTTAAGTGTAGACCTGCCAGTGCTTTCATTTCCTTTGTGTGCATATATATAAATGTATTATTATTAATATTATTATTATTATTATTATTATTATCAGATTTAATGTTTTCCTGTCCTCGCAGGGTTGTTTTTTTCTGCCATTCTGAAGGAAAGGATGAAATTGAATGTTTCCAGTCCTCACAGTTTTCCAACCTATTGTAAATGATAAACTTGATTCCAGTCTTGAGTTAATATTTGTATTTTTGGATGAGTGCTTGTATTTTTGGATGAGCAGAAGTATTTTGGATGAATGCTTGTACTTTTCTTTTTTTTGGGGGGGAGGGGGGATGAGTGCTTGTTTTTGTTGTTGTTTTTTTTGGGGGTGGGGGTGGATGAGTGCTTGCATCAGTGCTTGTTTTGAGTTTTTGTTGATTTGGGGTTTTTTTGTTTTTTGGGATGAGTGCTTGTATATTATGGATGAGTGCTTGTATTTTAGATGAATGCTAGTCTTTTGGGTGGGTGCTTGTATTTTGGACGAGTGCTAGTCTCTTTGGATGAGAACTAGTATGTGGGATTTGTACTTGTAATTTTGGGTGAGTGCTAGTGTTATGGATGAGTGCTTATTATTTTGGATGAATGCTAGTATCCTGTCAGTGTCATTGGTTGCGATGGCTAATGCCAAACTTGGTGATGCCAACAGGCAGGCTAGCATTATGAAGGAGTGCTGGTATTAATGGAGCAACACATACAGATCAAACTTAAAAACAAAATGTACATGTCTTATTCTCTCCGAACACTGCCAATAACACATAACTGATCAGCCAGTCCTTTTACAGCATCGGAGAGAGCGACAGCTACGATGCAGAAAGCGGCTTCGACGAGACGGAACCCACAGATGTGGCGACCTCGGTGACCAAGTTTGTGACCCGCTTTGTGGACAAAGTGTGTGCGGAGGGCGGGGTGACCTCTGAACACATCAAGTCCTTACATCAGATGGTGCCAGGTGAGATAGAGAAGAATAAGATAAAAAGAAAGAATGAAGTCTTGCAGGAATGGGTGGTAGTTATTAGAATGTGAATGAATGGGGGTGGGGGATGGGTTGAGTGTGTGTTGTGTGGTGTTATGTTGTGTTGTGTGTGTGAGTGTGAGAGAGAGAGAGAGTCGAGGTAAGCGATTGTATATTTTAAGTTTTTTTATGTTAAGAGTTACATCTTTCATGCCATGTACACTTGAGAGAAGTGCTCAACACTTTTGCTTCAGTTTCACACACAGACACACACAGACACGCACGCACACACACACACACACACAACACACACACACACGCATGCACACACACACACACACCACACTCACTCACACACACACACACACACACACACACACACACACACACACACACACACACACACACACACACACACACACACCCCTTCCTCAGTTATTCCACACATAAAGCAGGTGAGAATGGTGTTTATATTTGTTTTCAGGTGTGATTGCCATGCACCTGGAAACCCTTGAAGCTGTCAGTAGAGAGAGCAAGAGGCTGCCTCCTATACAGAAGGTAGGTCATCTTCAGAAAAAAAATCAAATACTTAGTATATGTCTTCATCTATACAGTGCGTGCTTGTGTGCATATGTGTGTGTATGTATGTATGTATGTATGTATGTATGTATTGATAAAATTAGGTAAGATGGATATGTATGTATATATGTGTGTGTATGTATGTATCATCATCATTAGCCATTACACCCAGCGGTGTGTAGGGCAGCAACAAAGCGCTTCCACTCCTGCCTATTCTGGGCCAACCTAGTCACTGAACCCCAAGAGTGCTGCATGGCCTTCATCTCACTTTCTACAGTTCTTCTCCACGTTGCTTTTGGTCTTCCTTTCTTTCTCCTTCCTTCTGGGGTCCAGTGCAATGCTGTTCTTGCAATTGACTGTGGGTCTCTTCGGAGGATGTGCCCAATCCACTTCCCCCGTCTTCTGGTGATGATGGTTCCCATGTCTTCTTGCCTGCATCTCCGTAGTAGGTCTTCATTGGAGATCTTCTCTGGCCAAAAGATCCGGAGAATTCTTCGCAGGCATATGGTGTGGAAGGATCGAAGTTTGGTAAGATCCACTTCCGTCATCCTCCAGCACTCAGAACCATATAGGAGCGTAGACACAACACAGCTCTGGTATAGCTTCAGCTTGGTGTTGGTGCTGTACTGAGTTGATCTCCAGATATTGTTCATCTCCCTAAACACATTCCTGGCCTTGCCCAGTCTGTTGTGGATGTCTTCTTTTGTGCCGCCCTCTGGTTTGATGATGCTGCCAAGGTATGTGAACTTGTCTGTCTGGCGCAGGTCAGTTCCATTCACTTTCACAGGGGCTGGTGTGTTCAATTGAGCGACATTGTCTCCGTTTTCTTGGTGCTAATACGAAGCCCCACTTGCTGTCCGAATGTTTGGAGTCTGCTGGTCTTCTCCTGGATATGTTGGTGTGTGTGGGACAGCAGCGCCAGGTCATCCGCAAAGTCAAGGTCGTCTAGTGTTGAGAACAGGCTCCAGCGAATCCCTCTTGGGGTGTCTTCTGTCGTCTTCCTCATCACCCAATCGATGGCCAGATTGAAGAGAACTGCTGACATCACACATCCTTGTCTTACTCCAGTCTTGACTTCGAATATAGTGTTGCTATGGCCCACAGAGCATCTGAAGTTATCATAGAAGCTTTTGATAAGGTGTACCAGTTTCGATGGGATGCCATAGTGTCGAAGGATACTCCAAAGACTGTCTCTGTGTATGCTGTCAAATGCCTTTTCGAAGTCCATAAAGTTCACATGTGTATGTATGTATGTATGTATAGATAAAATTAGATTAGATAAGATAAGATAGATATGTATATATGTGTGTGTATGTATGTATAGATAAATTTAGGTAAGATAAGATAGATATGTATATATGTGTGTATATGTATGTATAGATAGATAAGATTAGATAAGATAAGATAGACATGCATACATGGTCCTCCATTGTGGTAGATGAAGAACAACCTAGCGCAGAGGGAGAGGGGAAGGGAGAAGATATGTTCAGAGAGTTGTTTTACATCTATTTGAGGGCCAGCTAGCCTTAGAGCATTGAGCTCGCAGTCTGACAGCCTGGCTTTGAGCCACCACCGTTTAAGGGGATCTTTCCCCCTGGAGTTAACATCAGCGCTGACTCCACTGCCCATAAAGTCCTGTGGGTGAGACTGTAAATCAAAGTGTTGTGTATGAAAACACACACACAGAACATCATGGGTATATGTTAAAACCCGTTTAGCCTTCCAGAAGAGTAGGCCAATGTATGCAGGTAGGAACAGATGACAAAATATCGAGAGAAAAATGCATGCACACTAATGTCGTGTTTAGGCATCCCCAAAGTTGGAATACATCTATGTAAATGGTGGGCAAAAATGGTTGCAAATGCACAAATCTCACCATTTTGGTGAACCTCATAGCACTAGCCAAAGAACGAAAAAAAAAAAAGGTCTTCAGTCACTGATATGTCCTTCGGATGAGACTATAAACCGTGTGTGCGAATGCATGCAGAACATCTTGTGCACACGTTAAATCCTGTTCCGCTTTTCGAAAGAGTAGGCCATTGTGTGCCAGTGGGAACAGATGACAAAATTTACAAAACCGCATACACACGGGGACTGGATTGAAAAAAAAAGCACATGAGTCCATCATCCTCAAGAGAAAAAAAAAATCAAAAAAAATCTGAGCTCTTTGATTTGTTGCTTTACAAGATTCAGCACTATATAAATTCCATATATTATTATATGTATGATCAGACATTAAACTTCATTTTGCCCCATTCCCCCATGGGAATTGTGCTAGGAATTCCCCCTTTTCTATCCCTCTCTTTCTTTCTGGCTTGTTTCTTTTCTTCCTGTCACCTCCTTGTCTATTTTCTGCCTTGTTGGTGCATTCTCCTGCCAACCCCCCCCCCGGAAAGACTTAAAAGATAACAGTCAGTTCTCTCCCGTGCCAAAGTTGGATGTGCTGGACCTGACTTGCGCCAGGCGCTTAACTGCAGCGCATCACAATTTCGCTTATTTGACAGACAACAGTAGCGTTCGAAGAAGATTCTGTCCCGTTCCACCCATACCACTGCATGCACTGTCTGTGTGTTTCCAGCCCAAGATCCTGACGCCCACACTGCTGCCAGGAGAGGAGATCGTGATGGATGGACTGAGGGCCTACCTGCTGCCGGACGGGCGGGAGGAGGGGCTGGGGGGCAACCTGGGGGGCCCCTCCCTCATCCCGGCTGAGGGCGCCATCTTCCTGACCACCTACAGGGTCATCTTCAAGGGTACCCCCTGCGACCGCTTTGGTGAGTGGTTGTGGGTGGGATGTGGTTGTGGGATGGGTGGTGGGGTGGTGTGTTTGTATGAAAATTTGGATCTGAAATGTGTGACACTTAATAGTGTATTGATGTGTGTGTGTGTGTGTGTGTGTGTGTGTGTGTGTGTGTGTGTGTGTGTGTGTACCTGGGCTTTAGCAAGTGGACAACTAGTGATGAAGTGTTTCATTGTGTGATGCAGTGTTTCATTGTGTAAAAGTAGTGGGTGTGTTGTGTCAAGGTGTGGAGTAATTGTCTGTTTAATGGATTTGTATGTTCACATTTTGTGATATCATTCAAACATAGGGAATTCATATTGTTAATAAGGGTTTCGAATTGAAAAGAGTATATGATATTCCGGTGTTTGATTAAGCTGTGATATGATATTTCAGTGTGTGATGTGGTGTGACATTTCAGTGTGTGATGTGACATTTCAGTGTCTGGTGTGACATTTCAGTGTGTCATGGTGTTTCAGCATGTGATGTGATGTGTGCCAAGATGTTTCATTGTGTGATGTAGTGTCTGTCAGGGTGTTTCAGTGTGTGATGTGGCGTGGTGTTTTAGCGTGTGATGTGGCATGTGTCATGGTATTTCATCGTGTGACGCGGCGTGTGTCACGGTATTTCATTTCAGTGTGCGAACAAGTGGTGATGCGGTGTTTCCCGGTGTCGACGCTGACGAAGGAGAAGAAGATGGGCACACAGTACCTGCAGCACCTGGACCAGTGGCTGCATGAGGGGCTGCAGCTTCGCTCCAACATCTTCCAGGTATGACAACTTGTCCAGCGGGGGTCAGACAATGTAATAGACACACTTTTTTGGTGTGTGGTTCCTTGGCTAGAGCACTGAGGAGGTTCTGTAATAGTGAGTTTCTGCGAATGTGACTTTTTGTTCTCTCCCACAATTTAGATAGTCGCGTTCCAACCTAAGGGATGGCGTCTAAACATGACACCTGTGTGTGTATATGTGCGTTTTTTGAAATTTTGTCGTCAGTTCCTACCAGCACGAAATGGCCTACTCTTCTGAAACGTGGAATGGATTTTTACCATGTGCGCAAGATGTTCTGCATGCAATCACATACTGGGCCTTGGTGTATAGTCTCATCCCAAGGACTTTGACAAACTGGGAAGAAAATGCAAGGCTGGGAATTAAACCCTGAAACTTAAAGGTTTACTAAAAAAAAAATTTTTTTAATAAAAAAAACCTTAAAGGTTTACTTGTTAGGCAGGTGAATGTTTTAACTTTCCTGCCACCTTCCTTCTTACATTATTTTAAATGTTATGTTTAGATTATTATCTTTAGCCATGACAGAGCTCTTAGCATAACAAATCTATACTCTTCCCCAGAGGAGAGAAAAGAAATTATCTCAGGTCAAGAGTATAGCTGCCAATAAGGCAAGGTACTGGAAAACAGCCATACATGCAAACGTCTCATTCAGTGTGTACTTAACGTCTCACAGCGATTCCCAGATGTAATGAGAGAAACAGAATGCATCTTCTGGGTGAATCCCAGCGTGTTATTTATTTATTTATTCATTCTTTTATATCGAGGATAATGGAATAAGCATTCATGTGCTTTTTTACATCCAGTCCCCGTGTTTATGCAGTTTTGTAAATTTTGTCATCTGTTCCCACCGGCACACAATTGCCTACTCTTTCGAAAAGCGGAACAGGATTTAACGTGTGCGCAAGATGTTCTGCATGCGTTCGCACATAGGGCCTTGGTTTATGGTCTCATCCGAAGGACTTAAGCTGTTAAGCTGAAAGATGCAACCCCCCCCCCCCCCCCCCAACACACACATTTAACCCACCCACCCACTCTCTGTCCTTCCATCATCAAATCTCCACTAACACTGTACATTTGCCTGTGGTTGACAGATGATCAAGGTGGCTTTTGACGAGGAGGTGGACTCGGAGAATGTGGAGACGCTGAGGAAGCTGCTGAACAGGGTGCGCAACCCCCACACAGTGTTCTCCACCTTCGCCTTCACCGGCCACGCCTCGCAGCAGGTCACCCACATGCACAAGGACAAGGAGAAGCATGCCACCCTCAGGTCAGTCCCTGCCCTGTCCTGCCCTGTCCTGTCCTGTTCTGTCCTGTCCTATCCTGCCCTGTCCTGTCCTGTCCTATCCTGCCCTGTCCTATCCTGCCCTGCCCTGCCCTGCCCTGTCCTATCCTGCTTTGCCTTGCCCTGCCTTGGCTTGCCCTGCCCTGTCCTATCCTGTCCTGTTCTGTCCTGTCCTGTCCTGTCCTATCCTGCCCTGTCCTATCCTGCCCTGCCCTGCCCTGTCCTATCCTGCCTTGCCCTGCCCTATCCTGCCCTGCCCTGTCCTGTCCTATCCTGCCCTGCCCTGCCCTGTCCTATCCTGCTTTGCCTTGCCCTGCCTTGGCTTGCCCTGCCCTGTCCTATCCTGCCCTGTCCTGTCCTGTCCTATCCTGCCCTGTCCTATCCTGCCCTGTCCTGCCCTGTCCTGTCCTGTTCTGTCCTGTCCTATCCTGCCCTGTCCTGTCCTGTCCTATCCTGCCCTGTCCTATCCTGCCCTGCCCTGCCCTGCCCTGTCCTATCCTGCCCTGTCCTGTCCTGTCCTATCCTGCCCTGTCCTATCCTGCCCTGCCCTGCCCTGCCCTGTCCTATCCTGTCCTATCCTGCCCTGTCCTATCCTGCCCTGCCCTGTCCTATCCTGCCTTGCCCTGCCCTATCCTGCCCTGCCCTGTCCTGTCCTATCCTGCCCTGCCCTGCCCTGTCCTATCCTATCCTGCCTTGCCCTGCCCTGCCCTGCCTTGTCCTATCCTGCCCTACCCTGCCCTGTCCAGCCCTGCCCTGCCCTGCTCTGTCCTGCTCTGCCCTGCCCTGCCCTGCCCTGCTCTGCCATGCAATGTCCTGTCCTGTCCTGATACTTCTTTTTTTGTTGTCTTGTCATCCTTCTTCTTCGTCGTCATCGAACACTCAGCAACTATTGTCTGTCATATGAGTTACAACGCATTGCGCTGCCATTAAGTACCTGACAAGTGAGGCCCAGCGCATCAGACTTTGGCAGTTTGTTTTGTCTTATATATATAAGTAGGTTTTATATACTAAATTACAAAGGAAACTTATTTTTTTGGTTTAAAAAAACACCAGGTCTAATGCTTAATTTTTCCACCCCCTACTCCCATTCAGTTCTAATGTTCTTATCTTTACTAATTTATATCAACTTTTGTTTGTTTGCAAAAGACCTTAGAAATGGGAAAAAAATAACAGTTATCTAAATCATGTACCAGAGAAGTCTGCGATAGTATTGCCAGTGATTAAAAGCTTGCAAAAATATAAAATGCTTTGCCTATAAAATAAAGGTGAAAAGAAGACCACAGAAACCAAGGCTCTAAACAAAATAATCGTCTCTTCTGCTAAAACAACTGTGCGTTTAACAATCAGCTTCTAACACAGTAATAAATGAGAATTACAAAACATGATTGTATGTTAAGAAATTCATAATTTTTTAAAATGAATTTCTCATCATAAATTCATCATGTTAAAAGTGACGAGTTTTGCACGAACCAAAAAAAAAAAAGCATATGATTCATAGAGCGCATAAAAATCTTCATGCCTGAACATTCTCTTTCAGACACATCTACAAGAGGACGCTACTGAAGACTGCTAGGAAGGTAGGGTTGAGACCGAAACAGTCCCAGCGAAAACAGAAGTACGTGCTGCCCACTCCTCCTCCCTCTCGGAGGAATACATCCCCTCGCTCTTCAGACAGCGAATCGGATCGGCCCTCCAGTGAGGTGTTTGACGACCTGTCCAGTAAGTGTGTGTTTAGGAGAGAGAGAGAGATATGAGGGTGGGGAGGGCTGTGGTGTATGGGTAGAGGGGGGTGTGTGTGTGCTTGTGAGAAGGTGGTGTGCATGTGTGCACGTGCGGAGGCACATGTGTTTGCAGTTTGTGTGTATGAGGGGGGGGAGGGTTGTGGTGTGTGGGTGGAGGGAGCATGTGGTATGTGTGTGTGTGTGTGCGCGCTCATAAATGTGTGTTTTCTTGTTAGGGTTTTTAAAGTATTTTTATTCAGCTCTCTTTTGTTCATAATTAATTTATCGTATGTGCATAGGTGACACATATTACAAAGTTCAAACATTCAAACATACCAACATATTCACCAGGTCAGACACTTCAAGCAAGAAGTGAGGAGCACTTTTGAAGAGTAGAATTCATCAGTGAAACTTGAAAATCATGGTTTCGGAAATGGAGAACATTATTCATGTTCTTTTATACTGTGCGACACAACACAGCCTAACAAATAACTCAACACAGCACAGTAAAACCAACACACACCACATGCACTCTACACCATACCCCACCCCTCCCTTCCGGCACTTTACTATACCATTCCATCCCACTTCACTCCGCTTTACCTTCTTCCACACCACACCACACCACTCTGCATATCAGCACACCACCCATTCTACTTCATCACGTCACCACACCACTCCACTCCACTCCACATATTCTCACATCACGCCACATCACACCACTCTACATCACCACACCATACCACACCACTCCACAATACATCACACCGCACCACACCACACCACACCACTTCACCATACCATTACACCACACCACATTACCTCATGCCATATCAATTCACACTACACCATGCCACTCTCCTACATCACACCAACACCACACTCCACTCCACATTCTCACATCACACCACACCACACCACTCTACTTCACACCACCACACCAAACCACACTACCACACCAAACCACACCACTTCACAATACATCTCTTCACACCGCACCACACCACTCCACCTTACCTCACGCCATAATTATCACACCACACCACACCATTACACCACACCACACCACATTACCTCATGCCATATCACACCACACTACACCATGCCACTCTCCTACATCACACCAACACCACACCACTCCACATTACCTCACACCAAACCAACCACCCCCCTCTCCCTCTCCATCGCCTCCTCCTCTCCCCCTCCCCCCCTCCCCCCCCCCACTGTGCTCACTAAACTCACACCTCCCTGCACCCTCTTTCGTTGCAGTAGTAGATGAAGGGGAGATCGTGGTTCCTTCGCTCTCCAGCGACCCCAAGAACGTGGATCGGCTGATGGAAAGACCCAGTTACCAGGACTACCAGCGACTGGGCCTAGGGAGTCTGTCCACCGTGGGCCAGCGATCCAGGTCGGAACCGTTTCGGCTTTCCACCGTCAACGCCACTTACTCTGTGTGTCGGAGGTAAGGACTGGAGGGTTTGGGGGTTTGTTTTTGGTTTGTAGTGTTGTTGGTGTGGTATTTTTTGGTGTTGTTTTGTGGTGTAGTTTTTTGTGTTGTTTTGTAGTGGGGTCTTTTGGGTTGTTTTGGGGTTGTGTTTGTTTTTTTTAATGGGATTTTGTTGTTACTTACTCCTTGACAGTATGTTGCCAGAGTGTATTATCATCATTTGGTTTTCCTTTCTTTTTTCCAAATTTTTTTTAAAATTCATGTTGGTTTTTTTTGTTTGGTTGGTTGGTTGGTTGGAGGTTTTTTTGGGGGGAGAGGGTGGTGCTTTTTCTGTGTGTATGTACTTGCCTACTGCAGTGAGTTCTCTCTTTCTGTTTGTCTGTCTGTCTGTCTCTCTCTGTGTATGTGTGCGTGCATGCATGCATGCATGCACCCTCCTGCCTGTGTGTTTGTCTGTGTCTATTTCTGGTGGCAAATAAATTTACCTCAAAACGTATCACTGTATGTTGAGCAATTCTGCTGTTACAGCTCAGATTTTCTTTTTGCAGGCTGTCTGAACATAACAACAAAATATTCTGTGTGTGTGTGTGTGTGTTGCAGCTACCCCGCCTTGTTAGCAGTGCTTCACTCAGTCAGTGACGAAAGTATACGAAAGTTTGCCAGGTGTCACAGGCAGAACAGGTGAGTGGCAGGTGTGGTGGAGGGGGCAGCTTGAAATGCCGTCTACATCCTATGCAGAGTCTGTCTTTCGTTCATTTTGGCACTGACGTTTACAGCCTAGCCAACTGTAGCAGGGCTGTCATTGTCATACAGTAGTGCATCCCGGAAGTCAGAATGCAGCTGTCTAGAAGATAGGGAGGGGGGATCAGTCACATGCGCAAAAATCTCACCATTGCTAAGCCTCAGAGCTTTAGCCAAGGAGCAAAAAACAACATCCCCTGTAATGCTGATTACAGTCTCCAAATAGATTAACTCACTTGGAGAGTACATTGCTGTAAGGACAGCGCCATTCATTTTTTTGGGGGGTGGGGGGGGGGAGGAGGAGAAAAGGGTGTTGTTGAGAACTTTGTTTATTTAGGAAAATGATATGCTGCACATATGCCTACAAATAATTACGTTACGTTACCAGTACATATGATCTGGTGCAGTGGATCATCATTTATACTGACATGTACATGTTAATAATAATAATAATAATGTATGGAATTTATATAGCGCTGGATCTTGTAAAGCAACAAATCAAAGCGCTCAGATGATTTTATAAAAAAAAATCATGTATGTGTATGCGGTTTTGTAAATTTTTATCATCTGTTCCCACCGGCACACAATGGCCTACTCTTTCGAACAGCGGAACAGGATTTAACGTGTGGCAAGATGTTCTGCATGCGTTCGCACACGTTGTATGTTGATAGATATGTGGTGGTTACAGTGTTGACCTATAGCCAGGTGTGGTGTGTGGCAGGTTCCCTGTGATCACCTGGAGACACCCCCGCACCAAAGCTCTGCTGTTACGCGCCAGTGGCTTCCACTCTCGGGGACCCATCGGCATGCTCAGTCGCAACCCTGGCTCAGGTAGGGAGGTGGGGGGAGGCAACATGTACCTGTGATGCCAGGGATTCTCCTAGTGATGAGGTTTTTCTGTTGCTCTTGTTGTTGTTATTATGAATCATCCCTTCTAATGGACTCTCCTCTTTTGTCAATCCTCAAAACCTCAGCACTTAGTTACGGTCAGTAAGGAGGTTGACGCTGCAACCACTTGGCTTGCCCGCCTCCAGAATAATTATTAGTTATGATTAAATATGTGTTTTTTTCCTGGAGTCAGAATGCAGCTAATTTGATGGTAAGCAAAAACAGTTGCGTATGCAAAATCTTACCATTGATGAACTGTGGGGCTCTAGCAATCAGGTACAAGTGAAAATTTGATTTGTTTCTGTTTCTTTTTTTCCTTTTTCTTTCCTTTAAAAAAAAGAAGTTTTTATTGTTAATTCACATGATGTAGATGTCTTTTACTGCTGGCATGCACCAGGGGCCCCGGTACATCCATCTTCGGCATTGGTGTGTTTTCTGAGTTTCTCCTTCATAGGTAACTTGCCAGCCAAGGCTAAAGATCATCCCCTGCCCTGATGTTGTGGTTTGAATTCAGAGTTTTCCTTCTCCTGAGCGGGGTTACCTGGCAAGGTTAACATGTCCTCCCTGTATATTATGATCCTCTGTAAGTTAACAAGTCTCAACCCATCTATACAGAGACCTCCTTGAAGCGGGAATGCGGCTACCTTCAGGGTGGACAAAAACGGTCGGAAACAAAATCTCACCAATAGTGAATCTTGGAGCTCTAACCAAGGAATGAAAGAAACACAACAACCCCCCCCCCCCCCCCCCATCCCCTCAAATACAGAAACCAACATCCATTTGGCTCCACATGGAAGCTCTCACTGAGGTCTGGACTTTGGCAGTTCTGTCACCACCAAGCAAGGGAAGTAAGTCATCACCACCAGAGGCTGCTCCCTCTGCACTGAGCATGTCATGTCATGTCATGTCATGTCATTAGCTGGCTGGCTGCTGGAGGGAAAGCTGGAGGTGAAGCCTGACATGACCACAATCCTCACAGCTCCAGGAGGCCACAGTCCTGGTGTCAGGATCGTCACTATCACTGAACTGGTGATTTTACCACCGTCATCATCCACATCACCAGCCCCTGCTTAATGCGTTTGTTGCTGTTGGGCGTTCTCCAGTGTAACACTATGAAAAGTCACCTCAGAATATGCGCTCTTGTCTCACTCATCATGCTTGTTAATCATTGCAGAGCTGTTAAGTACACACTAGATTTAAAATTTGCATGTCAGATGGGATAGCCTGGTGGTTAGAGCGTTGTGCATTGCGCTCGTGATCTGCTAACCTGAGTTTGAAACCCGTTCAAGGGGGTATTTTCCCCTGGAATTAACATCAGTGCAGACTCCACTTCCCTGAAAGTCCTTCGGATGAGACAATAAGCTGAGGTCCCATGTGCGAACGCATGCAGAACATCTTATGCACGTGTTAAAACCTAGTCCGCTGTTTGGAAGAATAGGTCAGTGTGTGCTGGTGGGAACGGATGACACCATTTACGTAACTGCATGCACACGGGGGACTGGATTATTAAAAAAAAGCATATAAGTGCCTATCCCATTATCCTCAAAATAAAAGAATAAAATAAATAAATTAAAAATGTAAGTACCTCACCACATAGGCATCCACACTCCATCTTCAAGGGAGGAAATTGTTGGTGTGATCAGGGACGTCCAGCGGGGAAGCCTCCTCCAGCCTGGAGCAGGAGAAGTACTTCAAGCTGCTGGTGGCCGCCACGCCCATTTCCAACCGCAACACCTACACCGCCCAGGGGAGCGACTCCCTCACCTCCCTCGACTCCCTCGTCATGCTGGGGCTGGGGGATCCCCTGCGAATCCCCGACACGCCCGAACAGCTGCGCAGAAACATGGCACATTCCGGCGCTGGCGTAGGGGCCTCTTCGCATCGCAGCAGCGTGGCTGCCCACCCGAAACCCACATGTAAGGTTTTTGTGGGGGGGGCTCTGTGTGTGTTCGTGTGTGTGTGGTTTTTTTGTTATGTCTATTCTTCCAGGGTTGGGTTGATTTGGGGTTTTGTTTTTGGTTGGGTTTTGTTTTTTTCATGCACACTTTTTTTTCTTAATTTTTTTATTTTATTGCTTTTTAATCTGATTTTTTAAAAAGTATCGTATGCACTTTTTATGCATCTTTGTTTGGTTGAACTGTGTAAGACTTTTGTGTGTGTTTGTTTGTGTGTGTGTGTTTTGTTGTGTGTGTGTTTCTTTTACCTTTAAAAAAGTACATTCTCGTCCTCTCTATTACTTGTGATGGGTTGAAAATAGTACACAGGATGTGTGGCAGTGTAACTTTTGATGCGAGTATGTGTGTGTTCATTTCTGTGTAAATTTTGCCCCGATCAGTGTAAATATATTCTTATTGTGCATGCGCCTTTGTTGTGTAATAAGTGTACAGTTGCAGCTGTTTCAAGGTGATTTTTTTTTTGGAGTGACGAGTTGTTTTGCAGCCGATGAAATCTACAGAAGTTTTCAAGAACTGAGGGGGATTACCACAGGATAGAATGTTGTTTATCTTAACGTTTCAGTGATTCGTGTCCTGCAAATGTGTTTGTGTTTGTTCTCAGTCCCTTTATGTATTTTGTTAGTTTGTCATCAACCTCTTTGTGTTGTCATGTGGTGTGTGTTCTTCTGTACCTTTTTGTGTGTCTGTCTGGTGTTCTTTTTGTGGTATTCTTCTCTTTGTGTGTTTGACTTTTTTGTTGTTGTTATTTGTCCTATTTGTGTGTTCATCCTTAGTCTGTGTTACTCCCCTCTGTGTGTGTGTGTGTGTGTGTGTGTGTGTGTGTGTGTGTGTGTTCCTCAGTGTATTTGTTCTCAGTCCTTTTGTGGTTATGTTCTCATTCTCTTTGTGTGTTGTTTTCCCATGTGTGTATTTGTCCTGTCTTTGTGTGAGTGTCCTTTGTGTGCTTGCCCTCAGTTTCTTTGTGTCTCTGTCATTTGTCCTTTTGTATGTTTGTTCTTTGTCCCTTTGTAAGCATTGTTTTTATGTGTGTGTGTGTGTATGTTAGTGTGTGTGTGTTCATCTTACATCCTTTGTGCTTTAGCCTTCTGTTTTCTTCAGGAAATATCTGACCCTGAGTGTATACATGCCCTTTGTGGGTTTGCTTGTTATTTTTCTTTCCTTTCTCTCCTGCTGCCCCCTCGCTCTCTCTCTTCCCATATGTCTCTTTGCGGCTTTTTTCTGTCAGTTTGTGTCCCTGAATGCTATCTGTCCATACATGGGACCACTGTCTCTATCTGATGACTGCATTTGTCCACTTTTCTTTCTTTCTCTTCGCCTGTCTCATCAGCTTTCATTCTTCTTATTCTTCCATTAGCTTCTCTCTTCCTGTCTTTCTTTCTCTCTTTCTTATACTGCAGCGTCTTGATTTCTTGGTAGGTCGTTATCCTTAAAATTGTCAGTGGTTTTGTCTGTCTGTCTCATGTCGCTGTCTGATCTAGCTTTTTGCTGTCCAGTTGTTCTTTCTTACTGAAAGCCTTCATTTTGTTTCTTTCTTTGCATGATGGGTATGCTTTCCATTTTGAAACATTTTACAAAAACTTTGTTTATTTGGGTTTTCAAGCTAACATACGACTTTGTTATTTTCAGTTTAAAAACTAACATAGTAGTTTTGCTCTGACTTAGATGTTTGATTTGCGATTGAAATTAAATGCTCTACTTAGACATTTGATTTGCGATTGAAGCTAAATGTTCTAGTTAGACATTTGATTTGCGATTGAAGCTAAATGCTCTAGTTAGACATTTGATTTGCGATTGAAGCTGATTGCTGAAGCTAGTGCTGTTAATAGTTTCTTTAATTTTTACTGTTGAAGCCATTGCATTTCTTGTGCTGTAGGTACAAGTTTAGTGTCCATATTTGTCGTGTATTTTAAAAACACAGTTCATATGTTTGAATAGGGGATTAGAATAGGGCTGAAGATTTTGATTAGATGTGTGCAGATGCTCTCAGTGTTTGCTTGGGTGTAGTGTTTAGGATGCAAGCAGGCTATAGGGCATTTTGAAATCCTGTTAGTAAAAAATGGGATGTTGATTCCTGTGTGTGTGTATTTGTGTGTGTGTGTGCACCTGTGCACATGCTCTTGTATGTGTGCGTAAGTGTGTGCATGCATGTGCCTATTGCATGTATGTTAACCAGAATTATGGCTTTGTTTCAACCAGTGCTAAAGACATTGTACTGAAGTTAAAGAAATGTGCAGAAGAAGATGCTATGAACACATTTCCAGCCATTCCTGGATCAAAAAAGATTCAGATGACCGCTCTTTAACATATTTAAAAGTGTTGGGACAGTATATATAATTGCCTTTTAAAAGACTAGATACATACATGCATATTCTTAAAAGTGTTGGGACAGTATATATAATTGCCTTTTAAAAGACTAGATACATACATGCATATTCTCTTGTGCTAAGTGTATACACAAATTTCACATGCACTCGCACACATTCCATTCTGCACACTGATTATACACTCACTCACTCTCTCTGGCTCTTTCTCTCTCTCTCACCCACTCATATGCATGCATACACACACACACACACGCACGCACGCGTGCACACACACACACGCATGGACACACACACACACACACACATGCATGCATACACACACACACAATTCTACACCAGGTCATACTATTACATAGTACTGTACAGTCAAATTTAAGTTTTTGCAAGGTTTCACCATATACCACAACACATACCACAACACACACCACAACACATACATACACACCACATCACACACACATCACATCACACCACACTACACACACATCACAATACACCACACCACACCACAAAAAAACCCCAATAACAAATAAAAACCAGAACAGTAATTACAGACACAACACATCTACACCTCATCTGGCAAAGCAAGCAAGCAAGCAAGCAAGCGTCACTCTTTGTATCATACAATTGTCCTGAAGACGTTCTCTTGATGGATGTGTTATGTTCTCAGCCTCAAAAGAAGTAGATTCTGAACCGCACCACCACCACCCACACCCCCACCGACACGCTCACACGGCTGTGGTGGAATCGGTGTCGCGCACGGTGGGCCGGCTGCGAGCTAGCATGGGCAAAGGTCGCCACAAACCCTGTAGGTGGAGCTGCCCTGTCCTTGACCCCCTGCCCCCTCTCGATTCCTCGCCATACGCCCAACCACCCCACCTCTCCTGTAACGTTTTTCTCTTCTTTCTCGTCCTCCTTTTGCTGTCTCTTTTTTGGTTATAATCGGAACCTTGTGTAATCGAGTGAAGGTGGTAGTTTCTGGATATTTATCGAGATTTTTTTCCCCCTTTCCCCTGGATATTTATCAACCTTTTCTTCTGGATATTTATCAAAGATTTTCTGGATATTTACCAAAGATTTTCTGGATATTCGTCAAGATTTGCAGAATATCTAACCAGATCTGTCGATATTTTCTGGATATTTTTCAACATTGTCTGGATATTTATAAGATTTTTGGTATATCTATCCAGATTTTCTGGGTATTTTCCAGATATATATTCAGATTTTCTGAATATTTTCCAGATATATATCCAGATTTTCTGGATATCTATCATGATTTTCAAGAATTCCTGGATATATACCAAGATTTTGGGAAGATCTCTCCAGATTTTCTGAATGTCTTTTGCGGGGCTTTTTATATTTATCAAGATCACCTGGATATTTAACCAGAATATAATCAGAGTTTGTTTTTCATAACAATCTTTAATGACCCTAGAGTTAGTCTGTATATATACATGTGTGTTATTGGCGGTGGTGTAATCCGATTATAAACGATGGTGTCTGGATTTGTAATGATATATTCTTTTCTGGCACTATTTAAAAATCTGTTGTCAGTATCTCTGTTTTTAGAATCATGTGTAATCATATTGGAGGCGAAAATGTCCGCATATTTATTAAGGACTGAGTTTCGATCATATTCTTTGTATCAGTGATATATTCTTTCAAGGATGCATTCTGTTGACAGTAGCTCATGTTTATGCTAAACGCTTTTTTTTTCTGAATGGGTGATAGGTCTTAACAGCCATAGTTTGTGGGATCAAAAATTGCTGTTACAATCATCTTGCTATCATCAAAGAAAGGACTTTTAGTCATAGCTTATCCCTAGGTTTAATTTGTTTAATTAAACACTTTGATGGATTGGATTCAAAGAAAAAAATGTGTGTTTCTGAATTCAGTCTTCTGTTTTGTGACAATTATATAAAAAAAGAAGGATTAAAAAAAGAAGTAAACGAAAGATATAAAAAGTACAATTTTTTGCATAACCTTCTGAAGTCTAGTGAAGAAAATGAAGAAAGAAAAAGTCTGGGGGAGGGGAGGGGGGAGGTTAACCTTAATAATCAAGACACAGGTACTCAATCTTAGCTTATCTATCAACTTCATATTGTAACTTGATTTTGGTTGATTAAACCAGTTTGTAGTCGATAAATGATTTTGAACAAAGACTTTGATTGATTAAACCAGTTTGTAATAGATAAATGATTTTGTTGAATAAAGAATGATTTTTTAGAGAGGAAAAGCTGTCACAGTTTTTATGAGAAATGTCACAGAAATAAAAAAGTTGATGTATGAATATGAATTTTTTGTAGGGAAGGGAGATTATGTTATGATAGCTTTAAAAACATGTTTTTTTTTAAAACTTAGTTAAATGATACTCTGATGCCTATATACTCTTCTCTCCTTGTCATGCTCATGTATGCACATGCAATTTCTCCACAACACACACACACACACACACACACACACACACACACACACACACACACACACACACACACACACACTCACACCTCCACTCACACTCACTCATACTCACTCACTCACTCACACACACACACAAAAAGCATATCACTTCTCTCTAAGCATCTTCTATACCCTCTCCACCAGTATTCCAAATCACGCCATGTTCCTCGAAAAGAACCCCGTTTTCACTGCAACTGTCCTGCACTACACACCTGCCTCAGGTTTGCCTCATCACACCTTCTCTTTCACCCTCTGACGACTCTCCAATTTTTTCCCCAATTCTATTTGCCTGGATTGGCCCGAGCGATAAAGAGTGAAGTAGCAGCACGTGTCTGTCATTTCAGCCTGCATAGAGATCTACACTTTGTCACAGAGTGATAGACTTGAGCTGTGAAGAGTTAGGTGATACAGGCCTTTTAGTTCAGCCTTTTTTTTTTCTTTTTTTTTTTGTGGTCTGTTCCTTGGCTAGACCTCTGAGGTTTACCAGTAGTTACAGTTTACATAGTTATGCAACCGTATTTTTGCCCACCATTATGGTAGAGTATTTTTATTTCAGGAAAGCTGTCTAAACACGACACCAGTGTGCATGTGTTTTTCACATTTTGTCCTATGTTGCTACCACCACGCAGTGGCCTACTCTTCCAAAAGGTGGAATGGGTTTTTAGTGTTTGTGCAAGATGTACTCTTCCAAAAGGTGGAATGGGTTTTTAGTGTTTGTGAGGGATGTTCAGCCAGCATTTCCACACTGGACTTTAGTCTCATCTGAAGGACTTTTGGGGGAGTGGAGTTGGCACTGAAGTTAACCCCAGGGGGAAAATCCCCTTGAACAGGTGCCTCGGTGGTGCAACAGATCAGGGCCATCAGGTCACCAGTGCAATGCTCTAACCACTAGACTATCATGTCTGCCAGTTCAGCCATTAGAGAGGAATAAGCTGTTTCATTTGTAGACCTGGACTGTGAAAAGTTAGGTGAAAGCACTTGTATTTTGGTGAAGCCTTTGAACTGATCTTTACTTCTTCAGCAGTAAAAAAAAAAAGAAAGAAAAAAAAAAGTAACAGTACATGTGGATGCCTTTCATTCCAACTGTTAGACTTCACTTATAGAAAGTTCATTAAATAATGGCAAATGCCTTTTAGTTCAGCCTTTATAGAGATACGCACTTTTTTACTAACAAACTTGAGCAGTAAAAAATGGTTGTTTAGCACAACAACAATAAATTTCTTCTGAGGCTGTAATACATGTTAACATTATACATACCTGTGCTTATATACATTCATACAGACATAACATAATCATGTATTAAAAAACAGAAAAGACCCTCCCCCCCAAAAAAACCCAAACAAGCAAAAATGAAGACATACCAATAACAAGCATAACAAGCAATCAGCAAAGAGACAAACAGAATTTCCTTGAGTCAATTTAATGAAGTGACTGTACCATAGCACATTGTTTATATAGAAAATGTCATGTGCAGAACTTTGAAAAGGTTTAAAATTATTTTTGAATGAAATAATGCTTTGTAAAAAGTAAGATAAAAGCTCATACCTTTTGGTTCAGCCTGCACAGGCACGTCCACTTTTTCACCGACTGACTAGAGTGGTGACAAGTTAGGCAATAGTACATGCATTTTCGTTCAGCCTTTGTATGGGGTTTTGTCATACGCATTTTCTCATTGTCACTGGTAAAATTAAGATGTGAAAATTAGTTCATTTTGTAGGGATTTTCATACAGATTTTCTCATTGTTACTTATAAAATTAAGCTGTGAAGAGTTAGCTAATACAGTATGCCTTTTAGGTCAGCTTTTATAGGGATCTCCACTTTGCCATTGTTCACATGAGCAATAAAAAGTTATGTGAAAGCCCATGCCTTTTAGCTCATCCCGTATAAGAATCTTCACTTTTTTCTCTGATGGACTGAGCATGCCTTTTAGGTGAGCCTTGATAATGGTCCACACTTATTCACAGATACGCTGGAGTGATGAATTGTTATGTGACAAGCTAGCTGCCTAGCCTTGAGCATTGAGGCGTTAGATCATTGTAAGATTTGCCCAGACCTGAGACAGTCCGGTAACCGCTTCCTGGTTTCTGTTGAAAGCTGCCCACTGGGCTGCGGGTAAGTATAGGGGGTGTCAGGGTGTGTGGGGTCTGACCTCACACACTGCATGGTGGACATACCAGGAGAGACTTTTGGCTATTTATTTGGGAACTGTTCTGTTCTATATTGTCATGTCACAAGCACCCATCACCTTTTTCATCTCTTCCCAGCCATGTAGAATGTCCAGTTAGTGAGTGAGTTCTTCTTGGTGATTTCCTCTCCCACCAGCTCTACGTGATGTGTGAGGCGTTTTTTTAAAGAAACATTTTCAGGCTCCTCAGCAGCATTGGTTGTGATGTATGTTGAAAGTGCTGGTAGTGATGTGTGTGACTTGATAATACTGTGTATGAGACTTTCGGTGCTTTTTGCTTGTGTGATGAAGGTTGGTGAGGGTGCTTGCAGAATTGCTGATGTGTACCTTGCTTGCAGCTTTACGCATTATGCCGACAGTGTGATAATCTGTCATAGACATTTTTATTATTATGGGCATATCAAAACTCTCTCCATGTCTAATCTGCTTCAGGGATTTGGGGCTAGTGCAAGTTTCATTGGTATCATTACCAGTCAGCATCAAGGTCATTGATGTGAAAAAATAAATACTTGCGTTCTGTCCTTTGATTTATATTGGTTCACTAGTGTCAGCAAAGTCAGTCTATGTTCTCAAGTCTGTACTTGTGTCATTGTGTACATAGATACATGTATGTCCATGGTTGTTCTTAACACTATAATTCTCCAGGAATTCTCTCTAAATGCAAATAACGTGGAGCTGGATTAAGAATATAATTACTGCCTTTCCAATGTTCCCATTCATGCTCAGTCAAAGGCCCAGAAAGGTAGTTACTGAGTGGCAGTGGGACAGTTTTATACAACAATCTATAAAATCAAGTTGGAAAGCAATGAGTATGTACTGGAAAATGATCTATCAATGATTCACTTAGAGAAAGTTTATCACTATAAGGACAGAAGAAAATAAATAAAGAAAAAAACCCCTCTAATGGGGATAAAAGACCATTTCTCATTTTAAATCTCCCCCCCCCCCCAACTTTTTATCGTAATGGAAGGTAGTATCTGCCTTTGGAATAGTTACTCTGTTTGTATGTCCCTCTGTCCCTTAGGACAATCTACCAAATATCTCACCAGGAAAATAAATGGTTGAGAATAAGAACAGAGAGAGAGAGAGGGCAAACTCGCACTCAAATGTTTAATTGAGGGTAATTGGATAAGCACAGGCTTCCTTACACCAGGCCATCTTGGTGAAAAAGGGAAACAAACATAAATGAAATAATGAATCGATAAACAAATCAATGACAGATTATACTGGAATAATAATGAGAGAGAGAGACAGACAGAACAAGACAGATAACTGGACAAATAAGAGAAGAGAGAGAAGACAGATGAGAGAGAGAGAGAGAGAGAAGAGAGAGATGGACAGAAGGGGAACAGAGAAAGGAAAGAAAACCAGCCGCCAGAGCCCAGACACAGATTTTTACGTGGAGAAAGTTTTGGATGGTCACACAGAATACTGTGGTGTTATAATTATTATAGTACTCACCAAGTCACAGTCACTGCTTGTAGTTCGCTCACTGTTGTGCCTGCTGAACTCGGCAGTGAGTCGCTTGGCTTGGATGGATGGATGGGGGGTTGGGGGCTACCTAGCCATTGCTGCTGGTAGAAGTAGCACTGTTAGTTTTTGCTCAGCTGATCTGCCTGTGACTTGCATTGCTTGCTGTTTGTAGTATTGGGCATGCCTTCTGATTTTTTCGTTATTGTTGGTATCGCCATGATGTGTCCTTTTTCACAGGCTGTGTTGAAACATTTTTTGTGGAACGTTGCTTGGGTGTAATTATAATGTGTGTGTGTAGGATTTGCTATGTGTTTTTATTCCAGATCAGTGTTTTTATTCAATGTTTTGATGCCTTGGTGTGTGTTGTATGTGTCTGTCTGTCTGTGTCAGTGTCTGTGTGTGATGCATTGATGAATGTTATTCTTTAAGGACATATGTTCTGGATTTTTTCTTCTTTTTTAGTTGAGAGGGAAGGTACCTTATGTTAATTAAAGATTTGTTTTTAACTGTAGATGTGAACTTCCATTTTTCTCTCCCTGTCTCTTGTCTGCCTGATGTCTCTTTGTCTGTATGTCTGCCTGTATGTCTTTCTGTCTGCTGTCCGTCTGTCTATCTTTCTCCCCTTCTTCCTCAGCCATGTGTCATTGTCAGGTGATGTACCACCTTAAAGATATATGCTTCACACATTTTGCCCTCTGGGGTTGGTTTGTTTGATATATATATTTGTGTGTGTGTGTGTAAACATCTTCCTGGTGCCATGCTATGTGGGTTCTCTGTGTCCCTAGGCTCTTTCTGTGTCCCTGGGATGCTCTGTGTCTTTGGGCTGCTCTGTGTCCCTGTGCTCTTTGTGTCCTTGGGTTCTTTCTGTCCCTGGGCTCTCTCTGTGTCCCTGGGCTCTCTCTAGGCTCCCTCTGTGCCCCCAGGCTCTCTTTGTGACCCCGGGCTCCTCTCTCTCTCTCTCTCTCTCTCTCCTCTCTCCTCTCTCTCTCTCTCTCTCTCTCTGTCTCCAGGCTCTCTCTGTCTCAGGGTTCCCTCTGGGATCTCTGTGTCCCTGGGCTCTCTCTGTGTCTCCGGGCTCTCGTTTTCTGTGTGTCCCCGGGCTCTCTGTGTCCCCAGGCTCGCTCTCTCTCTCTCTCTCTCTCTCTCTCTCTCTCTCTCTCTCTCTCTCTCTCTTCTCTCTCTCTCTGTGTCCCCGGGCTCTCTCTCTCTCTTGTGTCCTCGGGCTCGCTCTCTCTGTGTCCCCAGGCTTTCTCTGTCTCTGTGTCCCCAGGCTTTCTCTCTCTCTGTGTCCCAGGGCTCGCTCGCTCTCTTGTGTCCCTGGGCTGTCACTCTCTCTCTGTCCCTGGGCCCTCTCTGTGTCCCTAGGCTCTCTCTGTGTCCCTGGACTTTGTGTCCCTGGGCTCTCTCTGTCTTCAGACTCTCTCTGTCTTCAGACTCTCTCTGTGTCTCGGGGTTCTCTCTGTCCCTGGGCTCTCCCTGTGTCCCTTTTTTTTTTATTCCATACCCACTCCATTTCTGTAGACAAAGCACAGCCAATGTTTGGCATGATTGACATTTTGCGGTTGTATGTGCCTGTGGATTTCTTTCTAAATTAGATTTCTGTTGGGTTTTTTAACTTTGAAAAAAGAATAAGAGGAATAAGTTGGGGTTTTTTAAAACATGTATGTGTATGTACATTTGTGTGCTTCTGATGTTTTTCATCTTCCTCTGTTTGTCTGTAAATAATAAATCTGGTTTTCTTTCTTTTTTTTTCCATTTTGAATCTCACTTCTGTGTGTTTTTTGGGAAAAAATGCAATTTTTTGCTTATGCCAAAGAAGAAATTGCATGGTCGAATAACATGGGCATGACAAGTTGAAACAGACATATTTGTTATTTATGGAAAAATGTTTTTGATGATTATGGACCCTCATTGTATATTACTACCTTTTTTGTATTAAAAAAAAAGTATTCTGAGCAGTTTAGTGTGTCTTCTGAAAAAAAGTGTGTGAAGAATGTGGTGATGGTCTTTAATCAAATGGTGTTCAAGTTATTTGTTTTTTATGGGGGTTTTGTTGTTGTTGTCATCATTGATGTGTGTATATTCACACTTATAAACAGGAAAACTGGGATGTGTGTGCATGTACACAAGGGATGTTTGGGATGAGAGAAATATTTATAATGGACAACATGTATGCTTTTTTTTTCCCCCTCTGCTCTGTGTTGTCATGCATTTTTGTTTGGGGTTTGCTTTTGTTTTTTTGACTCGCCTGTGTTAACAAAAGTACGTATGTGTTCTCATTTTGATTGGAGTGTGAGTGAGTGAGTGAGTGAGTGAGTGAGTGAGTGTGTGCGTGCGTGCGTGTGTGTGTGTGTTAGGTTGAGGATGGTAAACTTTTAGCATTGTGATTTTTTTCTTTGAAACATATTTCAATAAACACACACACACACTTTTCAGGATTGCATTCGTTTCGTCATTGAATTTACTGTTTCATATGATTATATCCTCATTTCCCCAACAGTGTTTTTTTTTAAGTGAGTCAATATATTGCAATCCTTTGTGTGAACACACGCACACATAACATCTTCTGCTCTTATAAAAAAACTTATCCGTCTTTCACTAATGAGTAGGCCAACTCTGGCGATTGACATAAATGACAAGAACATACCCAGCATGCAAACTGCTGTCTGATTTTGGGTGGACTCCACCAGGTTCAGCATTGCCCAAGACGCACTGCCAGACAGTTTCATTGCAGTGACTCCTCAAGGAGCTAAGCAAGATGTCAAGTGATATGTCTGCCCATAATATAGCAATAACCTTGTCCAACTGCAAAGGGCTCCAAAAAGTAATCATGTTATGATGGGAGATAACCTCTGTCAGTGATTTTTTTTTCTTTGAGATTTGCTTTCTTGACTTGGTTTGGTTTTTAAACAAATTTTTTTAATTACAAACATGTTTATAAGTTTTTTTAAACAATGTTTATTTTGCCATCATTCATTTTTCAACTTTGATATTACTTAAAAAAAAAATATTAAAAAATGAAAAGGTAATGTAGTATACCACTTTTTATTTTATTTTAATCAGATTTGATTTTTTTTCATAATTGTAAATATTGTACAAAAATCAGTAAGCATAAGAGATGAAACGTTTGGTAAGTCTCTTCCGAAATATCCACATAGAAATATACCCCTCCCCCCTTCTCCCCTTAGCCCCCCCCCCTTCCCGCCCACTCTCCACAAGTCATTTCTTTTTGAGAAATAATCTCCCTTTACTGTCGGTTATCTCCCACATATTCACAGGTGAGTTTTTAATCAAGCTTTGCCCTATGTCATTTTTTTCTTCTTTTTCTTTCATGTTCTTTTTTTTTTTCTTTCATATTTTTGTGGTGATGTGGTGGTGGTGTTTTGTTTTTTGGCGGTGTTGTTGTATCGTTGTCTGGGCGGTTGTTGCGGCGGTTGATGTGAGAGTTGTGTTCCATTTTCAGTTCTGACCATGCCCAGACGGACACGACGAGGCTGGCCAAGTATTCATCGCTACTCGCTTTTTTTTTTTTTTTTTTACCCCTTTCCCTTGGTCTGGCTTGGTGGGCTTCTGGCTACAAAAATGGGCAGTAGGAGGAGGAGGGTGATGTGTGCTTCATTGTGTACACCCTCTGTTGGTTTCTGCGTGCATCAATGCCCAGAAAGTGCAGAAATAGCTATCAGTAGTAGAATTCCTTTTGGCGGTCCATTACATGCTAATTTTTTTGCTATGGGGTTGGTTGTTGAGTCACCTACGGTCATGAAGATTAAAGGATATGTCATGTCATGTAATGTAATGCCATGCGACATCTGGGATAGTGTGAATATACAGTTTTGTGGGGGAAATTTTTTTTTTAGAAAGGTTATTCATTAGGATTTGATGTCCCAAGTTTTGTGGTCAGATTGTAGTAGGATGGATCAGTAGTGAATATAAGGTTTACTTAATATTTCTGAGGTTGAGAAAATCTTACTATGTAAAATCTTTGTTTTTAAATTTTTTTTCATTTGCTGATAGATATTTATACCTTGTCAAGGTAACCATGTGAGTGTGTCAAATCGTTTAAATAATTTTTTTAGCATTCACGGATTTTCTTTAAAGCAAAACAACAAAGATAGAGAAATGTATTGAAAAATTATTTGTAGATATTGATGGAACACAACATCCCCGAAATCAGAACATGTTTACCTGCATGATGGGGAAAATCAGTCGAATACACAAAATCTCATCATTTGTGAACATACTGGAAGTGCTATCATATCAATAGAATCGATCACTAGCCTTCTGGCATCATATTGCCAAAACAAAACAAAACAGGAAAATTCTTTTGACATATTGCAAAAGTCTTGTTTTATTTGTTTTCACTAGGAGTTCTGCTAAACTAGACGTACCCAACAAAACATGACACTGCTGTCCTGCCCGCTACATGAGGCATTTTAAAAGAGGATAAGGCCTAACCTCACCCCAGTGGTTAAAAATCCCCCAATACAAATGCTATTACAGCATTTTCGACAGCCTGTAGCATACTGCTGCCTGTATCATAGTGTTTAAGCTGTCCATTATGACGAACGCTCGAAGAAACAAAAGATGTGCCTAGGAAGCTTTAACCTGTCTACATGTCCCTAGGGAAATACTCAGACTTAATAAGAAATGTTGGTTTTGCTGAAAATGTATTACCAGTCAATGTAGGAATACTCATATTACCGGGAAAGCCAGATGAGTAGAAGTGCCCAAGTAGAAGTGCCCAAGTAGAAGTGCCCATTTGGTTGGCCAGCCCGGCCGTCAAGCCAGACCGTGAGCCGTGTGCGTGCGTGCGGATGCCAGTGCCTGAAGTGTGTGGCTGTGCCGTGTGCAACTGTCTCTATCTTTTCTTTCTGTTCTCAGGCACTGTGCTAACTGGGTGTTCTGCATGTACATAAATCTTTGCTCCTTCCCTTCTGCTCTGGAATGATCGCTCAGTTTTTTTTTAAGTTGTTTTTTTTTTGGTCCCTACTGGCAGTGGAATTTTTTTAGCCTTGAGCCATATGAAGCTGGTTGATTTGTGTCACTTTTTAAAATTTTTTTAAAGTTTTATTTCTTTTAGCTTTCATTGTTGTTGTAGGGTGGGCTTGTTTTTTTATTTGATTTGATTGATTGATTGATGATTGAAGCACTTTTTTGGGGTGATGATTGCATGTCGATGGTTATGCCTGTGTCCTTGTAATGGCTGGAAATATTGACATCACTTCATCTCCCCCCCCCCCCATCCCCTTTATGTTTTAATGAAATGTTTTGTGTTGTCAGTACCCCATCCATTTCTGTTCAGCTTTTAGTTGTTTTTCCTTTTGTGTGTGTGTGTTTGTTTGTTTTTTGGTGTGTTTTTTTTAAAGGTCTATGCTGATGAGTTTGCTGCTATAGAGAAATCAGTTTTTGTGGTTGTTGTTCTTGTTGTGTGCTCAAGAGTGCTGGGAATGTCATTGTCACTAAAGCCTGGAGTTTTTTTGAATGACGATTGTTTTCTTCCCGTAGTTTGTGTTTTTGTGGTTTTTTAAAAAACATTATTTTATGTTATTTTTTAGATGCTCGTTGTATGTGTAATTCATTCCTTCACAAAATAGTGTCATCTCAGCCTGGCATGGGAAGTGAAACAGTTTTGTGATAGAAATAGTAGGAAGAAGGCTACCCAACTGGAAAAAAAAGGGGATGCATTCGAGTATCAGTACTAGTAGATTGTCCATGGTTTGTATGTAGAACTTCCCAAGTCGTACTTTTCTCATAAACTGTCATCTTAAAATCTAACGGGGTTGATTTTGGTATACTACACATAGTCAGCTTCTGCTAACTATGCATGAAACAAACCAAACAAAAAATCAGGCTTATATATTTTTTATACATCAACATATGAATGCTACTTACTATTGGCTGACATTACTACTTGATATGCATATTCATTCGTAGAATCGTGAAAATATGCTGATGATGTTGACCCATTTCTCACAGCCTGCATTTACTGAAATGGATTTACAATGATGCATGATGATACACTGCATATTTACAGGACTGAATTATTCAATAATATAATTATATAATCCCACGCGACTAACTGAATTTTTGTAGCATGTCAACTTTGGATGCTCTTGATGATGTGGAGTTGTTTGACTGCAAGAAAAACTGCCTGGATTTTTATTTATTTATTTGTTATTATTTTTATTAAGTATAAGGAGAACTATTGTAAAAAAAAAAATTTAACTTTATAAATTCTGTCGTTGAAGGTAAGAATTTTATACATGAAAATGTCAGTTGTGTGATTTTGAATAGTTATCAGTTATTCAATATTGAAAAAAATATATAAAAGCTTCTAAGGATGTAGACAGAATTTCTTCCTGATTAGTTTAGAGTTGTATTTTATAAATATGCTGATTTATGATACCTAAATGTTGTTGTGTGTGATTATGATAAAATTAAATTATTATGCTTGTCTCCATGAAGGTTGACTTGATAATAACAATATTTGTCAAGTGTATTGCACACAATCATGGATGGTAACATTGAATTATTTTATATGTGATGTGACGTCATGCTTTTGTTCAGTATGTTTGTCACATATCAAAGAATGGGCTGACAAAAAAACAAGAGATAACTGACAAATAAATAAAACATGTATAAAATATGTGGTAGCTTTTTAAGACGCTAAACCTTTGTAGTGAATGTTTTTGATGATTGATTAGAAAACGTATGTGAAAAGACTTACAACCAACAGTTCTTTCCAAACTTCAAAACAAACAAAAAACAACAAAACAAAACTGCCAAAGTTGATGTTGAAAATTTGTTATTTAAGGTAATACAAGAGATGATTGGGGGGTTTTTGTTTGTTTTTTAAATATTTGATAGTTTTATTTTTTAGAACTTAGCATTTTAAGGTGTATGTAACTGCACAGTTTTAGGGAGTTTCAATTCTTAATGAAAGTGACAGCTCTGATATGGCCTTTGTGGTCGACGGGGCTGTGACCACCATGACAGGATAAACTTGTCATCTACGTCCACTGACTGTAGAGATTGATATTACACCAATAATAAACTGAATTGCGGCTGGTGCCACTTTGAATTCAAGAAACTGTCTTGTAAGTAGTTCTGTTCAAAATTTGAGATGGTCATTTTCTGGTTTTATTTTGTTATATTTGATGGTTCAATTATGTGGAAATCATGGGTATCACCACTCTTAATTTCTCAGATTTAAGATATTAAAGTGATAATTTTTTTTTAATATTTTGATTAAAAAAAAAAAAACTTGATTGGAAGGGTGTGTGTGTGTCTGTCAGCGCTGAGTCGTATGGGCAGTCTGCGGGACAAGGGGGCGCTGTCTCCAAACTTGGAGGGTCATCGGCACAACGGCAGCCTGGACAGCCGTGGCGATCTCATCAACAGCTCTGTGCAGGGCCTGCATAGGGTGTCCCTGTATGTGCTGGGGGAGAAGAACCAGATGAAGGTGATGCTTGTGACTTGCTGACGATGCTGCTGCTGTTGTTGTTGGCTGTTCTCTTGGGCTCTGTATGTCTGGCTGGCTGGCTGTGTCTGTTCATTCTTGCTGGGTTCTCATGGGATGATCATGTGCTAGGGTGGGAATACTAGACATAGGTGACACTTCTGACTTTGTGATGATGATGTTGGCTATTTTCTTGGGCTCTGTGTGTGTAAGTTCTGTCTGTCGTTTCGTTCTTGCTGGGCCCTCATGGGGTGGTCATGTATGTGCTAGGGTAGGAAAGGCAGATGAAGGTGATGGTTTGTGACTTGCTGATGATGCTGTTGGCTGTTCTCTTGGGCTGTGTGTGTGTGTTGTTGTTGTTGTTGCTGAGCTCTCATGGGGTGTTCATGTATGTGCTAGGGTAGGAATACCAGACATAGGTGATGGTTGTGACGTCATGATGGTGCAGTTGGCTGTTCTCTTTGGCTCTGTGTGTGTGTATGTGTTCTTGCTGGGCCCTCATGGGGTGTTTATGTGTGTGCTAGGGTAGGAATGCTAGATGAAGGTGATGGATATGACTTGCTGATGATGCTGTTGGCTGTGTGGCTGATTTGACTTGTAGTTTGGTTCTATGTGTGTGTTTCTCTATCTGCTTCTATGTCTGTCTCTGTTTCTGCCTCTCATCTTTGTCTCTCTCTTTCTCATTCTCTCTTTGTCTCCCTGTCTCTCTGTCTGTCTCTCTGTCTCTCTCTCTCACTCTCTTCTGTCATGTATTGATTCCCTTTTCTGGATTTCCTTGCATTTAAAAAAAAGAAGCCTTCATCCAAAAAGAAGCTTTTAAATTCCCCCTTCCCCCCATTTTTAAGCTAGTACAGTGCATTTTCATTTGTACCTTTGAAGTAAACTTCTTGTCGTACTGTTAGGAAAGAGGAAGTGTAAAACAAACACAATTCACAATAATTTATTCCCATTAACTCTTTTGAGCTATAGAGAAATTTGTTCATGTATTCACACAACAAGCACTTTTTTTTTTTTTAATATTGCAGAACGTGAAGGTGGACTCCTTCCCCAAGTGTGACTTCATCCCTGTGGATTTCTACGAGGTGCGCCACATCAAGGCCAGTTTCAAGAAGCTGATGAGGGCGTGCTGTCCTAGCAGACCTGCCTCCAGCTCCGAACAAGGCTACCTCAAGGCTGTGGAGGACTCCGAATGGCTGCCACAGGTAAGGATGAAAGATAAGATTCTATATAGAGTGTTTTCTTACACTGCCCTGTCAAATTGGATTATTTTTTCAAAATGTGATGGGGTGGGGTTACAGAATAAGCTAGTAGGTTAGAGCGTTGTGCTGTTGATCTGATGGTCTGGGTTTGAGTTACCTCTGAGATGCCTATGTGGGGGGATTTTTTTCCCCTTCCTACCAGGAGTTGACATCAGTGACTCCACTCCACCAAACACTGAAACAGTCTCCAGTTGAGACTATAAACCAAGGCCCTATGTGCAAATGCGCGCAGAACACTTTGTGCACATGTTTAAAACCTGTTCCACTTCTCAGAAGAGTAGGCCATTTGTGCCAGTAGGAATGGATGACAGAATTGGCAAAAACTGCATGCACACTGAAGTTGGAATGCAGCTACCCCAATGCAGCTACTTGGCAAAAAATATCGCATCCACAAAAATGTCACCATTGGTGAACCTCGCAGCTCTTTCTGAGGAACACACACACATCCTTCAGATGAGACATTAAACCGAGGCCCCATGTTCAAATGCATGCAGGACATCTTGCGCACACGTTAAATCCTGTTCCGCTTTTCGGAAGAGTAGGCCATTGTGTGCCGGTGGAAACATGACAAAATTTACAAAACCGCATACACACGGGGACTGGATGTAAAAAAGCACATGAGTGCTTATTCCATTATCCTCGACATAAAAGAATAAATAAAATAAAACTAAATAAATAAGAAAAGTAAACTAGCCGTGTATTTTTCTGCTAAACAAATGTGTCCAGCTTCAGCGTATAGGAGGTTTACAAAACAAACTAAATATAGGAAGCTTTCAATTAAGCCAGAACTTTGTTCTGGCCAGTGACTGCTTGGTAATGCCAATATTCAAAGATAACTTGTATAACATTCTGTGAGCATTTCATGGCTGGTCGTGAATGTATGTGTCTTCTCACTCGATGTGAACAATATCCTCTTATGCATGTCCCTGTTTTCAGAGATAATCCTTCACGTGTGAGTAATCTTGGAAGCATCTACTCTCATCTTATGGCAGCCATCAGTCTCGGAAGACTCTGGAGTTGCGCTCTAGGTGTTAATTCTGGTAAAGCATTGGTTGTGGCTGGCCAACCTGACAGGGGAATGACAGTCCCTGTGTGTTGTGTGTGTGTGTGTTGCAGTTGCAGAACATCTTGCAGTTAGCGGGAGCGGTGGTGGATCTGCTGGATGTACAGGGAGCCTCTGTCATGGTCTGCCTGGAGGATGGATGGGACATCACTGCTCAGGTCACATTGCAGTACCCTGCCCTTCAGTCTTTTTTCTCTTTTTTTCCTTTTTTGTTGTTTTTGTTGAAAGATTGCTTTGGGTTTATTGAATTACGAAAAAAATTTGTATGGTTACCTTGGATTTATTGCATTTATTAAAAAAAATCCTGTATTGTTACTTTGGATTTATTGAATTAATATAAAAAAAAACAACTGTATTGTTACTTTGGATTTATTGAATTAATATTAAAAAAACTGTTTTGTTGCTTTGGGATTATTGAATTATCATAAAAAAAAGCTGTATTGTTGCTTTGGATTTATTGAATTATCATAAAAATCTGCATTGTTACTTTGGATTTATTGAATCAATGTTTAAAAAAATCTGTATTGTTACTTTGGATTTATCGAATTAATATTTTAAAAAATCTGTATTGTTACTTTAGATTTATCAAATTATCATAAAAATCTGTATTGTTACTTTGGATTTATTGCATCAATATTTTTAAAAATCTGTATTGTTACTTTGGGTTTATCGAATTATCATAAAAATCTGTATTGTTACTTTGGATTTATCGAATTAATATTGTTTAAAATCTATATTGTTACTTTGGCTTTATTGAATTATCATAAAAACTTGTATTGTTGCTTTGGATTTATTGAATCACAAAAATTCTCTATCAATTTTCGTTTCTTTTTTAAAAAAATTTTTAACTTATGTAAAACCCTTTGATGTGAATTGGCATTACATTTCTGCTGTTTGTCAAACTACACATATCTCTATTTAGCCATTGCTTATAATTAGAGATGATTGTGTTTGGCTGAGCATGGGAAGTTTACAGAAGATACAAGTTTTAATTTATAGTTTTTAATCATTCTGTGTGTGTGTGTGCACGCTTGTGCTTATGTTTGTGTGTTCTTGTCTAGGTGTGTTTATGAGTGTGTGGTGTTTATATGTGTACTTTTGCTTGTGAATTCTTACAGCTGATATCGTTTTATCAAATCTCCCAACTGTGTATTTTTGTAGGGCTGTTTCATATGTAATTTTCACACTGATGAAAAGCATTTTTCATATTGCGGCCTCTGACATCATTTTTCAGCGGAATCATTTTTCAACTTACATACTCACTCATCAGCATTTACATACTCATCAGCGTTTTCATACTCATGAGCATTTACATACTCACTCATCAGCATTTACATACTCATCATCATTTACATAACTCACTAGTCAGCATTTACATACTCACTCATCATCATTTACACAACTTTCTAGTCAGCATGTAGGTACTGACTCATCAGCATTCCTCTGGCACAACAGGTGATAAGCGTGGCAGAGATACTGCTGGACCCCTACTACCGCACACTGGAAGGGTTCAAGGCCTTGGTGGAGAAGGAGTGGCTGGCCTTTGGTCACCGATTCACCCATCGCTCCAACCAGACGGCAGCCAACCAGGCCAGCGGCTTTGCCCCTGTCTTCCTGCAGTTCCTGGACATCGTCCATCAGGTAGAGGGGGATTTTTGCGTTCTTTTATTTATTGATTTATTTGTTCATTTGTGTGTTTGTATTCTTCCTGTGACAGAAAAAAAAATCTGTAATGATGGTATTTGTAATGACGGTATCTGAAATGATGGTATTTGTAATGCTGGTCTCTGTAATGATGGTGTCTGTATCTGTAATGATGGTGTTTGTAATGATGGTATCTGTAATGATGGTAGACACATAAGAAAAGTACAGAACACAGTTACATGGTTTATTTCTTACACAATGAATTAATTCATAGCATGCCACCACATACATTTTTTCTGTTCTGTTCTCTACCCTTCAGCTGCAGTATTTTTTTCATCACTGACTTGGAGACTGACTCTGCCTGTGCTTACGCACACCTACAACTTCTATTGAAGCAACAGAACTGATGTAAACTTTTGTAAGTGGGTCACAAAAATGTAAAGCATCATGCAGAAATATTTTGCAAGGACTAAAAAAGTATTTGTTGACATACTTTCAGGGATGTTTGTTGCACTGAATACCTTGAAGGGGTGGGTGGGGGAGGGGGGATTTGCCAAGCCACTTGTGGCACTAACCACCGGCACTTCCTTTTGGATCATCACTGTCCAACTCAAAAGTCACTGTATGATTCCTCCCATTCTTATCACCACTATCGTCCATTTGTCAAAGAGCTGGGCTAAAACCTTTGAAAATTATCGCCAGAATCATCATCAAGAAAGAACTCTAAAAGTCTGCTTACATTCCATCTTGGTTTGTGTCAAGAACAAACTTCATCAAACTTGCTCAAATGCTGTCAAAAACAAGAATGATGTAGAGCCATTGAAAGATGTCTTGTTTTGAAACCGGAAACGTCAGTTGTGGTAGGTCAAGACATTGGCAAATATTGGCCCAAAGTTTAAATACCCTTAATTTGATGACTACAGATACAAGATACAACCTTTATTGTCCACTTGTCACCACTAGCTACAGGCAGTAGATATAACTCAGCAATCAAAGTCACCAATGGCATGCTAAATTTTAAAAATGAACTATGAGTACGTGGTACTTGTGCCACAAACATCTCGTACCATTCCTGTCACTGTAGTGTCTATGAATGTCTCCAGATCCATCGGCAGTTCCCACTGTCGTTCGAGTTCAACCAGTACTTCCTCAAGTTCATCGCCTACCACTACGTCTCCAACCGCTTCCGCACCTTCATGCTGGATAACGAGTTTGAGAGAGTGGAGGCCGGCTGGCTCCTCGACGAAAAGCGCCCAGGGGGCGTCAGTGTGGAGGAAGTGGCTGAAGGTCAAGGCTTTTCGCCCAAACATGGCCTCTCGCAGGGAGGAGGGTTTTCAGGATTGTGGGACTATGTGGACAAGCAGCACAGGAAGTCGGCCATCTTTACCAACTTTATGTTCAGTCCGCATGATCAGGATGTGGTGAGTGTGTGTGTGTACACAAATGTGTTTGTTTGTGTGTATGTGTAAAAGACAGATAAGTATAGTTTGCTCTGTAGTGTGTTATGCTGCTCCGCATTGTATTGTTTTTTATCTTACACCTCTTGCAGTCACATCTGATTTCTGTGTGGGAAAATTGAACTCCTTCGGAAAAGTCTATCATCACTAGTGCATTGCTACCCTTTTTTTTTTTTCTGTCTGTAGATATTTTTTCTCAGTGAGTGGGTTTTTTTTCTCTTCACAATGTTGTGGCTGTGGGTTCTTTTATTGTATGTTTAATGCACGTGTTACAAAAGACCTCTGTTTTCATCTCATAC
>CM054158.1:14744600-14767100 GCA_028751875.1 Rapana venosa
TTCACTGCCTGGGGGAGGGTCTCTTGGCGTGGGCAGCAGCCATTCCATCCTGCATCTCGCTGGACTTGACGTGACTTGACTGTGGGCACCACCTCTTCACTGTGCACTTAGTGGCGAGACTCTCCTGTCTGCACCTGGAGTAGCTTCACTCTTCTCCACGATCCTGTGATGGTGTTGTTCCTTCTTGAGGACGATGTAGATTGTGTTTGCGAACTGGCTCGTGGCCGACGTGTCGTGTGTGGCTGGGGAAATGGGGCATACTGCCTGAAGTCGGTCCAGTGTGCTAAGTGTTGGCGGCAAGGAGTTGGTCGCATTCCATGACATCGTGGCTCCCTGCACAGATTAGCTGACTATGATGTGGACGTCGGTCTGTGATGTGGATGTGGCCTCACATTGTGGCTTCCCATCTCACTGTGTGAGTGAGCGTATGAAAGTTGCAGCAGGTAAAGAGTGTTGCATGATAGGATTTTGAATCACTCAGTGGATTTCAGTCCGGGTTTACAAAGGTTTCAGTGCATGGGGGATGAACCATCTGAACAGAAAGTCTCAAGTCATTTATTGATTAAGAATGATTTCCTTTCAAGTCCTGAGGACACGAGTGTGACTGAAAGTTAGCATCCTCTACCAGTTTGGGGTCCTGAAGACACTCACCCAGTTTCCTCTCTGTAGTGTATCCTCAGTTCTGTATTCACGGGAAAATAAATACAATAAAATGTAATAAAGTATTCAGTGTCCTCCTGGTTGTCTGTAGGTAGAAGATGGGGTGAGTTTTTCCTTCTAAAAGCCAGATGTGTCAGCACTTGCACAGCTCCCTCCCTATGCAGTGAACCCTGTGCCACCCATGACCTTCTGGTGTTTGTGTGGAATCCCTGCACTGAAAGTAGTGATGCCCAGACTGCTTCTGACATGACACCCTGCTCTGCTCCACATTCCGCACAGCTCTGCACAACGGCTCATCATCATGACTCCTGCTGTGGACTTGGATGTGCTTGTTGGTCCTGTACAACTGCCATTTTTAGCTTGCATCCCGATAGCCGTACAAGCTGATGATGTTGCACCATCTAGAATATCATCTTCATTCTTATGTCTGGTTAACTGATATCCAAGACCAGTGGCTAAATGCAGCAGTCCTAATACTGTAGCATAGTCCTAATTCACTTCACATTGTCTGTTGCATTTGTTGATGGATGCTATAGAAACCTGTCATCATCAGTCAAAACACAGCATGATTATGGCTGTTTTGTTAAAACTTATCATCTTCTAGAAAGACATCTCAGTCAACTTCAGAGTGAAGATTAGATTAAGTCACTGACAATATTTTTTTCTTCCTTATTGATGCAAGAGCAGAATTCACTGTACTTAGAGAAAAAAACACATCATGTATTTGAGAGTGAAGTCCTTCAAGAACATTTTGTACAAGGAATTCATGAGTAATGATTGCCTGGAGAGTAGATCAGAAAACTTAACAAATAAAAAAGGCAGGAGTCCATACTTTTACAATCTGGCAAAATCTCTGAAGATGCAGGAATCCTCATGTCGTGTCATTCTCTAGCATTCTTAACCATAAGATAGAGAAAAAAGAATGCAACCCTCAGCTTGGTGATAGTACTGCACTGGGAGGATCCTAAACCTAAAGAAAAAAAAAATTTCTCAACATCCAGAACTGATATGGGAATTAATCGACAGAGAAAACATGTGGAATGCTATGAAGATAAGAAGGCATCAGAACATCATGGAAGAAAGAGGGATGACAAAAGAGAGGTCTGGAACAACAGCTAGAATATTGATGAGGACAAGAGGAGAGTTGCAACAACTAAGAGTGATTTTGGAATGATGGAAGTGGGTTCAGAATGAGTGGAATCGGCACAACACAAATGGAATCAAGACAACAGGAGTGGAATCAGGACAACTGGAGTGGAATCAGGACAACTGGAGGGCAGTCAGGACAACAAAACTGAAGTTGGGACAACAGGGGTGGAGTGGAACAACAAGAAGGGAGTCTGGACAACTGGAGTAGAGTCAGAACAGCTTCAGGGGAGTTAGAAATGAAGACAGGCCAATAGGAGTGGGGTCAGGACAACATAGAGTGGATTAGGGACAACAGGAGTGAGTCAGGACAACATAGAGTGGATTAGGGACAACAGGAGTGAGTCAGGACAACATAGAGTGGATTAGGGACAACAGGAATGGAGTCAGGACAACATAAGAGTGGATTAGGGACAACAGGAATGGAGTCAGGACAACATAAGAGTGGATTAGGGACAACAGGGATGGAGTCAGGACAACATAGAGTGGATTAGGGACAACATAGAGTGGATTAGGGACAACATAAGAGTGGATTAGGGACAACAGGAGTGAGTCAGGACAACATAAGAGTGGATTAGGGACAACTGGAGTGAGTCAAGACAACATAAGAGTGGATTAGGGACAACAGGAATGGAGTCAGGACAACATAAGAGTGGATTAGGGACAACAGGAACGGAGTCAGGACAACATAGAGTGGATTAGGGACAACAGGAATGGAGTCAGGACAACATAAGAGTGGATTAGGGACAACAGGAATGGAGTCAGGACAACATAAGAGTGGATTAGGGACAACAGGAACGGAGTCAGGACAACATAAGAGTGGATTAGGGACAACAGGAACGGAGTCAGGACAACATAGAGTGGATTAGGGACAACAGGAGTGGAGTGAGCACAACAAACTTGGGAGTCAGGGTGACAGGGGAATGGATGGAAGTGCTGACCAACTTATGACAGAGGGACATTTTGCACATACTTCGTCAACATTCTTTCTCGCCAGTTTGGAAAGTAATATCTGCAGTATAGGAACATAATATCTTTCTCTATTCTTGTATTACCGGAAACAAGAGGTTGGGGGGGGGGGGGGGGGGGGTTGTTGAGTCAGTTGCTGTTTTCTTACCAAAGTTGAAGGACAGGTATGCATTTCGCGAGATACTTGCATGGTACGGAACTCTGGCTATCAGATTTGTAATCGACGTGACCGTATATAGAATGCATACAATGTAAATTATGCAAGATTTCATCGCTGGAGTGTGTGAATTACAGACACCTTCATGTGTACATAGCCTCTCATTTGCTCATAGTTATTTATGGCATGTTCACAAGCACTTTCATCTTTTAGCACCTTGTGATTTTGGTTTCATTTTTTTTTTTTTTTTTTTTTTTTTTTTTACTTTTCGTCATCTTCGCTTCTGTGTTACTTGCTAACTTATTATGGACAGTTGGCCGTTGAGGTTGGTTGGTTGGTTGGTAAGACTGCAAACAGAAGGACTGGTATTTCTGTGACAGTTTTTCCGTAGACGCGTGCTAGCAAATGCTCAGTCACCGGCCGGACTCTTGGTGTGGGTGGGATCTCGGTCACTGGATGAATGCTCAAGTGTTTTGCTGTTCTGAATTGGGATACACGTCTATAGTGAGTGTATTGTTGTTTGATTTTCTGTATCTGGAGGGTATGTTCTTGCGCTGTATATGATGGTTGTAGCTTGTATAGGTTATTGTACGGTCATAATGTGAAGTAAGGATTTTTGTTGTTGTTGATGTTGTTGTTGGTATATGTATAGTGTGTAGAGTACTCTTTTCGTATTTCATGTATAGATTTCGGCCTGGTGAGAGGCGGGCTAAGCTGAGTCACTCGAGTCCCCCATGAACCTTGACTCGTCATGTCCTTGACACCCCCCCACCCCCCACCCCCATGACCCTGTGATCTCTTCTGATTGGCTGATCCACCAGGGCAGAGACTGACCTTTGCATTTGACCTCATGTGATTTGCATGCCAAGGTGAAAGGTTGGGGCTCTACAAAACCACTTTTTTGATGGCAGCGAGGGAGTTTTGACCTAAGAACAGTACCATCGTGTCATCAGCGTAGCTGGATTGAGCGTTCTTTTATCATGGTTCATCCTGGAATTTTAAGTATCCACGGGCCATTGCACTTAGTTATGTGTATGAAAGGCAATTAGTGTGTGTGTGGTTGGTTTGTGGTGTGGTGAATTTGTATCCTGATGCATAAGAACTGTGTTGGATGTAAATGTGACGTTGTATTCTTTAGCTTCACTGTAACTTTGTACTGGTTTCCGTGTCACATCGTTCATGATTTGAAATTCAAATAACGTGCCGTAGATAGAGGGGATGTGTGTTGAGAATTACTGCATGCCACATACGGTGCCACAGCGTGTTTTTCACATTACATTGTATGTTTTTGCCCTTTTCGTGTTATCTTCTATATAGATATATTTGTGGCAGTCAGAGGGACTTGTTTTTTTGTGTGTGGTTATTTTGTTTGTCTTGAGTGTAAAATTGGCAAACATGGAGGGTTAGAGTTGACATTACATGGAATCTCCTTCTTCGCACTGTCTTGAGAGTATGTGGAGGGATTGTATATGTGTGTGTGAGTGAGTGAGTAAGTGTGTGTGTGTGTGTTGTGTGACTCTGTGTGTGTGTGTGTGCATGTGTTAATGTGTGTGTGTGTGTGTGTGCATGTACACATGTGGATGTGTGTGCTGTAGAAGTCAGGAAGATAGCCTTGCCCCCTATTCAGCTGGTGCTCTGCCACTGTGTATTGTGAGCAGTCCTTTATGCATAGTCTTCTTTTTTTTGTTGTATCGGCGCACGTTGTTTCTTGATTTAATTGGCACTTGATTTCCTTTTTCTTTTGTGGATATGGTTTTCTCTGTCAATGAGTAAGGTTTCAGGCTTTAGAGATTTTTTTTTTGGTGGTGGGGAAGGGGGAGGGCTATGAAAAAATGCTAAGATTCATTCCCATGAGGGTTTTGTGTGTGTTTTATTTTAATGCTCCTCTGCCAGAGCTCCGAGGTTCACCAATGGTGAGACTATGTGTATGTGGCTGTTTGCCCGCCATTCAGGTAGCTGCATTTCGACTTCAGGGATCATTGAGTCTTTGACAAAGTTGGAAAAGGTCATTGAAGCCTAGTATTGTTGATTTGAAATAGGATCTTTAAATACAACAGCATAATTTTAAACAGTTGAAATACTTGATTTAGAGACAGGGGTGTGTGCGTATGGATGTGTGTGTGTGGTTAGTGTCAATCTTTAGTAGTGTGGTCTCAGCTTTTTTCACCTAGGTGAAAATTTAGGCGATGAAGTGAATTGCGCATTATTTGATTGGAATAGAAGCTGTTGATGCTGGCTGTCTGTCTGTGTGTCTGTCTGTCAGACTTACACATGAAGAGAGCTCTGTTCTATGACAAACTGGCCTGTTATCAGTAGGACTAGAGGAGATTGAACACATGCACAGAGACAACACACTTACTGAAACACCCATGTATGCATGAATTTACAGTGTTCATGCTGAGTCATGCTTGCATTATATGTTTACACACATGCATGCACAAACAGACACAGACACACACATACACACACACATATTAACTGAGCATAATGAAAACCTCTTTAAAATCAGTTTGTTACTGATTTTAGTTAAACTGCAACATTTGGGGTAAGCATGTCAAATAAAAGGCAAGATTTTCAATAAAAACAATATATAAAAACCTCAAAGTAACACCTTGTCTGTGACAATTGTGACTAAAATCACAATCCTCTTCCTGATTTGAAGAACCTGAAAAACTCCCAAGATAGGTAGCTACTCTATTGTTACGGGCTTCCTCTCAATGATTTTATTGTTTTGATTTTATAAATGTTTGTTAATGCGACAAAGGTTGCTTGGTGTATTTAGTGCACAACATCAGAAAGTATTGAGAAGAGCTCACCCCACCCCACCCCACCTCTAAAAGTAAGGCTTACTCTTGTTTTGCACTAGAGGCGGTTGTTTAATTGTTCATGGAATGCTTTGCCCTCTTTCACTTTATCTCTCCCCTCTTGCTGAAAGGACTCCACAAAACAAAGGAGATTTCGTGTTTGTGTTTATGAAATATAAGCTTCCAGTTCATTTAACTTTTGACCTTAGATTTAAATTTTCATTTTAGCGTGTGTTAATAAAAATCTGTTTCCATTTTAGTAATTACTACAATTGTAAAGCTTCCATTTTAGCATTTGTTAAAAATCTGACCTTCCGTTTTAGGATGTACCAACAATGTAAACTTCCATTTTAGCATGTGCTAAAAAAAAAATCATAGGCTTCTATGATTTAAGCATGAGAAGATATTCCACTCTCATGCTAAAACATACACAAAATCTCCCCATTGGTCTCTAGCCAAAGAATACAAAACAAAAAAACAAAAAAAAACCACCACCACTACCAAAGAAAACAAAAATAACAAAAAAAACCCCAAAACTCGAGAAAAAAACAAACAAACAAAAACCAAACAAAACAAACATTTGGCGCGAAAACTAAAAGGTATTGGGAGACCCTCTTCCAAAATTATATTGGACACATTCGAAACAATTGAACAGACTGGGAGGTTGAATTGAGCTATTTACCCAACCTCCACACCCACCCCCCAAACAAAAAGAAGAATCAGAAAAGATGGAGAAAAAAATTATTGTCCATAAATGTGATTTAAAAAAAAGTATTTTGTTTTTAGAACATGACCAGAATGATACCCTGTGTACTTTGTTTACTGCACTACATTGTTTGTTTTGGGGTTGCTTTTGTTTGGTTTTTGTTTTTAATGCTGTTTTGTGATGAGAATTTGTCGTTTTTTTGCCGGTCATGTTTCATGGGTCGAGTGGTCTGTGTTATTTATGTTTTTCGATATGCTTTGTTGTTAACATTTTGGTTTGAAAAGTGGTTTCTGATGTGGGCCTATTGTGGATACACTACTCGCTCCCTTGGTCAGTGCAATAAGTCGGGGTTTGGGTTTGGTTTTGTTTTTTTCTCTTTTTATTTTTTTTAATTTTTTTTATTGATTCCACAATGTAGGTTTACAGTGTATTTGTACAGTTGTAAGTTGCCAAATTGGGTGTTTGTCGAGGGGTTTCTGTGTGTGTGTGGATATAGAATGTTGTGTCTGATTGTACATATAATGTAGAGTGAATTTGTGTACTGTAGTGTGTGTGGTGTTTTGTAGCGTGTGGTGTGGTGTGTGTGTGTGGTGGTGTGTGTGTGTGTGTGTGGTAATTGATGTTGATGTGGCTGCTAAGCTCAACTGTGCAGCAGCAGTGTTTTTTAGTGTTATGGAATAAGAGAGCGAAGCATTTTTTGTTTGTTTTTTCTATCAAATCGTTCAGCTGCTGCTATTGGTTTTTGTTTGTGTTACATCTATTTCATTGTTCAGTCAAATCATTCATCTGTCTGTCTGTCTGTCTGTCTGTCTTGTATGTCTGTCTGACTGTTTGCCTGACTGTGTCTCTGTCTGTCTCTCTGTCTGTCTTCTCTCTCTCTCCCCCCCCCCCTCTCTCTCTCTCTCTCTCTATCTATCTATCTCTATCTCTTTCTCTCTCTCTGCTATCTCTCTGTCTCTGTCTTCTCTCTCCCTCTCTCTCTCTCTCTGCTATCTCTCTGTCTCTGTCTTCTCTCTCTGTCTGTCTGTCTCTCTCTCTCTCTCTCTCTCTCTCTCTCTCTCTCTCTCTCTCTCTCTCTCTCTCTCTCTCTCTCTCTCTCTCTCTCTCTCTCTCTCTGTGCTACAAATATAGTTTTGTGTTGTTTTGTTTCAGAAAATTCTTGTTTGTATCAAACCAATATTCTGAATATTTCAAACTATTATGTCATTTATTTGTTTGTGGCATATGAATTTTTTAAATCTTATTTTAAGTAATATAGAAATGTAAGTTTTAAAAGAAGGTATTTAGATGAATATCTCCTGAAAACATACTGTTATTCATCTAATCCAACAACAGTTATTTTCAATCTGCGTGTTTAGAGGAGGAAAGAATTGTGGAGAAGGGAAAAAAAACCACGGCAGATATCTATAGATTGGGTACACCATTGTGGTACATAATACCACTAATATGATTATGTGTGATATGTACACATGTGCAAAGGCACCTGAACACACATTTGCACACACGCACACACACACACACGCATGCACACACACACACGCATGCACACACACAGACACACACACACACACACCTATGGGGGAAAAATTGTGATTTAGATTTTCTGTGATTTCAAACTCTTTCCTCAAGTACAGTACAAGAAACCAGTGTGGAAAGATTCCTTTTTCTGATTTGTGATAATGTCTGTGCACACCAAAAAAAATCAAAATGCTTATAATGCAAGAGTATGATAAAGTTTCTTTGTACAACGCTAAAAATCATGAACACCAATAAACAAACTGTAGTTTGTCTTTTGTATATTGAATTTTCCTTGCTGGGTACGTTATGTCAAACTGAAATATAATTTGGTATATTCTATAATTTTCCCTGTGTTTTTGAACTTTTGTATTCTGAAATCTTGTTTTTGTTTGGGTTTTAAAAGAAAAAAATGTTGCTGTAACACAAAAATTGGTTTTCATGTGAATGAAAGCATGGTTAATCTGAAGAAGCAACCTGTAGGCAGAGCGACTGTATTTATGGAATGCAGTCCTGTCGAGGGTGTGTAGGGAGTAGATTCAAAAACATAGGTGGCTTTAGTCTAGATTGAAAAATGAAACTGATATAGGGACCGTAATCCATACACCTCGTTAGAAGGAAAGGTTCAAATAATTCATTGGGAATGTGTGCTGAGATACGTATTCTTCCTTTTTCTTTTTTCCTTGGGATTTCCCCTCCCTCCATTTTTTTCTCTTTGATTTTTTTAGCATGACTTTTTTTTAATTACCATGTTGGAATTATATGACAATTATTTTAAATTTTGAACATTATATAGTTCAAGTTTTCAGTTACAGAGGTAGGGAAAATTTGCCATTTTTATGCATCGTATAAAGAGCAGTATTTTCAATGTCATGGCGCCTGATGACTCGAGATTCAAATCTTTTACAAATGCTCTCTATAAACTCATTCTGTAACATTATGAGCAGATTTCATAATGTGAATTTTGTATTTCACATATGGGTAAATGCTGTTTGGTTTTTTTTGGGCACCAACATGTCAGATTGTAGAAATCTGTTGCTCACGAATAGTTACCTCTCTCTGTTTCTCAGTGGTTTGATTTGTGACAGGCACTCTACTTACATGACCAGTTTACCTTCTGTTTAGGCGCCCATATTCAGTCTTCTGTGTTCAAAATACATCCACGTGGATGCACTGCTGCACATGTAGGCTTTAGTCATAGAAAATATGCTAGATTTCAGAACATGTTCTGTGCTTTATGTAGAAAGCTAAGCATTTCGTCTGTGCTTCAGCTATGGGGGAATAAGTTATAGCTTCGTGTTGTCTCCACCACTTACCCTAGTTTGTGGCCTTGATGTTTGTGGAGTGGGTTAGTTTTTGAGCACTGTTGTGCATGATGATAAAATAAGTAGAAACTTTAATCACAATGATTATTTACTGCCAGTACTGTGAAACACCTCGCATCATTCAGGCTGCCATTTTATTTGGAACTGAATATACTATAGGTCAGGGTGTACACTCCCCCCCCCCCCCCCCCCCCCCCCCTCCTCATTTAGTTAGTTTAACAGATTTGTGTATAATCTGTTTCACTGTTTGGACACATCATCTATAATCTGTTTTGAGATCAATTTCTCTGTTTAAATACATGATTTATATCAATAGTCTGTTTCTGAATTTGTTCTGATCTTCCATCCTATTAAAAAAAGAAAGAAGGAAAACTATAGTCTGGTCAGTGTTTGGGTAAATATATATCTGTTTGTAGTCTAAGTTTGGGTCATTCAATTCTCTATAGTTGATCCTCTAGTTAATGTCTGTTCTATTATTTGACCATTTTGCATATATTTTGTTGGATATTTTTTGGTTTGGGCATATCACACCTTATTGTCAGCCTCACCATTGTGTGGTGCATCCCATCTGCTTGTCTGTAGTCCTGGTCTGCCATTGAGTCATATTTTTTAGCTGAGTGCAGAATGGTTTGTTATTCGGTCATATTTGTACAGAATCACTGATTGGTTGGTTGTCTGTTGCTTTTTATTATTATTATTATTTTGAACATGAACTGTGCTTTATACTTTCACAAGGTGGTAGAGTAGAGTCTGGTTTTACGGTGCCAAATTTTTTTTTTGGTTTTTTTTTTTTTGCCTTGCTTGCTGTGTGTGTGTGTGTGTGCGCACGTGTGTGTGTGCATGTGTGTGTGTGTGTGTGTGTGCGCGCGTGCATGTGTATGTGTGTATCAGTGTATTGTAACAGATTCCAGCACCTAGTATGGTGTCTGAGTACAAGTGTTCATGTCCATTTGCATGTTTGAAGATCGACCAAACTAGATGTTTCATGATTCATCGGACGAGTGGATTGGTTGGTAGGTAGCTAGGTATGACAAAAGATGTGAAGATTGTAGCCTGGAAGATTTGACTGCCGGGTATAGCGTGTCACTCTCTCTCTCTCTCCCTCTCTCTATGATTCCTCGTGTGGTGTACATGTATGTTCTTGCTTTTGTCTGTTGGAAAATATCATACCTTTTTGTCACATACTGGAACTGTGAGGAATAAACCTTTTTTTTTTTTTTTAGAGATGTAATGGAGTGTAGTGTGGTGTGTGGAGAGTGAGTGGTGTGGAGTGTGTATGTGTATTGTGCGTGTGTGGGATGTTTGTTTGTGTCGTGTGGTGTGGGGCTGGTGGTGGTTCTGTTAGCGGCAGTATAGGGGGTGGGGGGAGAGCAGCAGTATGGGCAGGGGCGATGTTGTGTGCGTGTATTATATATGTGTTAAAAAAAAAAGAGACAGACAGAATGCAAGCAAGCATAAAAGAAGTAATTTTACCCAGGCATCGGTCAGATAAACAAGATGTCAGACAAAATTCAAATGCTGTCATCATCCTCGAAGTCAGAATGCAGCTACCTTAATGGTGGGTAAAAACAGTCGCACACACAAGATCCCAACAATGGTGAACCTCGGAGCTCTAGCTGAGGAACGAAAGGGGAAAAAAATTTTAAAATGCTGTTTGCTATCATTGTCCAAAAATGTCATTGACGGCATCTTAATTTCTACCCACAACTGCACATTTCTGGATTTCTCACTAACTTTGTGACTAAAACTGTGCTGTATAATCAAAAGAATGGAATTGTAGATCGGTGGTCTTGAGGTAACTCGCCTGCCTAGAAAGCTTAAAGTCCAGGTCGGAAGTGTGCGATGGTTCACTCCCCATTTGGGCTAGAAACTTTTCCCCCATCCATTGGATCATGAGTGGTGGTCTGGGTGCTAGTCTATCGGATGAGACATTAAATCAAGGTCTCGTGTGTTACATAATCTAGCGCATGTAAAAGAACCCACGACAAGAGAATTATCCCTGGCAAAATTCTGTACAAAAAAGCCACTCTGATAGGGAAACAAATACAGTTGCAGACAGGGGAAAAGAAAAAAAAGGGTGGCGCTGCTCTTGTAGCAACGCGTTCTCCCCTGGGGAGAGCAGCCCGAGTTTCATGCTGAGAAAGCTGCCGTGACTTAAAAGTGGTATGAATAGGAATGCACAAACTTATTCAGTACTGAGAGAAAAGGATACATTCACTCTACTTGAACCTGTTTCATGGCTGAAAATAATTGTTTTCAAGCATGTAAATGTGACCTGATCTGCCATTCAGAAGAGAAAGAAAAGTGTGATAAGGTAGATCTTTTTTAAAATAAGAAAGCGCCCTCCCACCCCCACCCCCTCCAAAAACATCTCTCTGTCATCGTTATCTGTCTCTGTTTCTCTCTGTGTGTCTCTTTTCCTCTTGGGACGGGATAACCTGGTGGTTAGAGTGATGCGCTCGTGATCTGCTAACCCGGGTTCGAATCTCGTTCAAGAAGTCTTTTCCTCTGGAGTTAACATCAGAGCCAACTCCGCCTCCCCCAAAAGTCCTTCAGATGAGACTTGAAACCGAGGTCCCGTGTGCGAACGCACGCAGACCATCTTACGCACACGTTAAAACCCGTTCCGCTTTCGGAAGAGTAGGCCATTGTGTGCCGGTGGGAACAGATCACAAAATTGACAAAACTGCATACACACGGGGACTGAATGTAAAAAAGCACATAAGTGCTCATTCCATTATCCTCGAAATAAAAGATTACATAAATAAAATACCAGCCGCCATGGCGCAGTGCTTAGCGCCTTGGGTTACGGACTGGAAGGTCGCTGGTTCGATTCCCATAAAAGTCGTAGGGATTTTTCGGACTCCGGCCGGCTCCTACCCAGCGTGAGTGTGCTCAGTGGGAAGACTGGGACCACACAGTCGAGCTTCATCCACTTAACGGATGCCAGTTTGAGAGTGTTGCTCAAATTACCTGACCAACACTGCAGGTATCTCTCGGGCCTGGTTGACGCTGGAATATAATATGATAGTAAGCGTCCCTGTACCCTGTCAAGTAGTCTCAAAGCACATGCACTTCCACAGCAGCATCATTACGTCATCCTCATTGTCATTGATCATCATGCAATTTAAAAAAGAAAAAAGGGCCTCTGATTCGGTTGTCCCAGTTGCTCTGGTCTCATAGTGACCTCAGATTCGGTTTGCCCATACACTTCTGTGGTGAGTTTATGATAAAGCCTTTGGGGTTGGAGGTTCACGGGGGACAGTCTTTGGAAGGACGTTGTGGTGGTTGCCACTCGGGTGGGCAACTCACTCAGTCTGGCTCCGCGACTGAGCTAATACTGTCGCTAGTAGGGGGCTTAGTAGGTGGTGTCCTGCGTATGTTGGCTCAGAACAGGCACCACTGAACACCACAAAGTGACCCAGCAGCAGTGCAGGGCCCCTCTGGCTGGTGGCCCTACGGCGGCCTGGTAGTAATGGGCTCCCTGTGGACCTCCGACCCTGAGAATGAGACATAACAAACCTGGGTGTGGCTGTGGCGGGGAGATTGGAATGAGCAGCGTGGGAACAGCAGGACGGGGGACGTCACAGAAGATGAGCAGCAAACAAAAAAAATTAATTAAAAAAATCTCTCTCTCTCTCTCTCTCTCTCTCTCTCTCTCTCTCTCTCTCTCTCTCTCTCTCTCTCTCTCTCTTTGCCATGGTCTCTAGAAACCTATGCAAATGATATTTTCAAGACAACCAAGGCCACCATCACAATTTTGTGGATATGTGCGCAAGAAGAACAAAACCAATCATTCACTAAGTTCCATCTTTCCCTTTTGCAGAAGCAAATACACATACTGATTAACTGTGTCAACACAAACAAGAATAGTTTGGGGGAAAGAAACAACACCAAAAACCCAACTGAGCAAAGAGATTTATTTATTCTTTTATTTCAGGGACAATGGAATAAGCACTCGCGTGCGTAAGAGTAGGCCATTGTGTACCGGTGGGAACAGATGACAGAATTTACAAAACCGCATACACACGGGACAGGATGTAAAAAAGCGCATGAGTGCTTATTCCATTATCCTCGATATAAAAGAATAAAGAAATAAAATAAATGAATAAGATGTTAAAAAAAAAAAAAAAAGCACATAAGTGCTTATTCCATTATCCTCGATATAAAAGAATCAAATAAACAAAAAATAACCTCCATGGGGAAAATCCCCTTGAAAGGGTGCATCGGTGGTGGCTCGATCCCGAGCTGTCAGATCCTAAGCTCCATGCTGTAACCACTAAGCTATCCTGCCCCCTAGATAAAATCGCAAAAAAAAAAAAGCGAAACATTATTGTCAGCAAAGCAGATGACAATTTACAAAACCGCATACACACGGGGACTGGATGTAGAAAAGCACATACGTGCTTATTCTATTATCCTCGATATAAAAGAATCAAATAAAAAATAAAATAAAATAAATAAATAAATAGACTGTTTAAAATAAAAAGAAAAAGAAGGAAAAAGTCAAATTTGTTTAAAACAAACAAAAACCCAACTCAACCAAACAAAACAACAACAACAACAACAACAACAGGAGAATGAATGCCATTAAAAGAAAAATACTTCCCAAAAGTCCGCTTTCTTGTTTCATAACACAAAAAGATTTTTAAAAAAGGAAAACAGTATAATTGTTAAGAAAGCTCAAAAAGTCACACATGTGTTGTTGTTTTTTTAAAAAAAAGGGGGGAGGGGAGGAAAAAAGACACGGAGAATGGCTTGGACAAAAACAACAAAGAACGCAGGAAAGAGAGGACTGACATGCTAAGAAGCATTTTAAATTTTTTAATATTTATTTATTATTTTTTAAATTCTTTTATATCGATGATAATGGAATAAGCACTTATGTGCTTTTTTACATCCAGTCCCCGTGTGTATGCGGTTTTGTAAATTCTGTCATCTGTTCCCTCGGGCACACAATGACCTACTCTTACTAAAAGCGGAACAGGATTTAACGTGTGCGCAAGATGTTCTGCGTGCGTTCGCACACGGGGCCTCGGTTTATAGTCTCATCCGAAGGGAGTGACAGAAAAGAAGAAACAGAATATGCAGAAGGTAGGGAGGAGGGAAGGAGAGGGGACATAAAGCGCTTGTACTTTACTATAAAGTGCGTTGGCCTTTAATCATATTTTCTTTGTTATTTCCTTCTCTGTACCTCCCCCCCCCCTCCCTCCCCCGCTCTTTCAAGAGACGTTGGGTGTCTGAGGAATTGGGGGAGGGTAAGGGGAGCAAGGGGAAAAAAAAGAATATCTGGTTAAAAAAAGAGAAAAGAATATGTGTGTGTGTGTGTGTATGTGTGTGTGTGTGTGTGTGTGTGTGTGTGTGTGTGTGTGTGTGTGTTGTGTGTGTGTGTGTGTGTGTGTGTGTGTGTGTGTGTGTGTGTGTGTGTGTGTGTGTGTGTGTGTGTGTGTTGTGTTGTGTGTGTGTGCCTTAGATAGATTTATTTTATATATTTATTTATTCTTTTATATCGAGGATAAGGGAATAAGCACTCATGTGCTTTTTTTACACCCAGTCCCCCGTGTGTATGCAGTTTTGTCAATTTTGTCATCTGTTGAGAGAGAGAGAGAGAGAGAGAGAGAGAGAGAGAGAGAGAGAGAGAGAGAGAGAGAGAGAGAGTTAGTTTACTGTGGTTCATGCATGGGAATAAAAACTTTAAACATGCAACGCGCATTACAAATGATTTATCTGATTAAAATGGTTTGCACAAGTTTTGCTGAATGGGCGTGGAATCTGAGGACAAGAGAAACCTTGCAATCATTGTTAGCCTATCTCGCTCGAGCTTTCTCGAGAGTGAAATGATTTTTATACGGCGAAATAACGCCCCTTTGACTACCGGAAGTGACATCACAGTTGTCAGGGCCGAGGAGGTTTTCATTGTCGCCGTCAGTTGTCACAGCAAGACTGATTACTCAGTTACTGACCTGCTTGCGAGAGAAACAATCACAAAGCAAAAATGGTAAGATGTGTGTTAGTATGGTGTGCACAGAAAAATAAGTGTGGATGCTTTTAATTGTTATTGGAACGTAAAATTAAAGCGTGTTATGAGATAACATTTCTTGTTTTTGAGTTTTAGTCTATAGAGGTTCTGTCACTGTGTCAGCATGTCACAGTCTGTCTGTCTGTCTGTCTGTCTGTCTGTCTGTCTCTCTCTCTCTCTCTCTCTCTCTCTCTCTCTCTCTCTCTCTCTCTCTCTCTCTCTCTCTCTCTGTGTACAATGCAGTATAATACAAAGCAATGAAAAAGTGGTTTATTCAGTGTTGGCATGCCTCTGTGTGTGTGTGTGTGTGTGTGTGTTTCTGTGTGTGTGTGTGTGTGTGTGTGTGTGTGTGTGTGTGTGTGTGTGTGTGTGTGTGTGTACAATGCAATAATACAAAGCAATGAAAAAGTGGTTTATTCAGTGTTGGCATACCTCGTGTGTGTATGTGTGTGTGTGTGTGTGAACTGTGTGTGTGAATTGTGTGTGTGAATTGTGTGTGTGTGTGTGTGAACTCTGTGTGTGTGTGAAGTCTGTGTGTATTTGTGTGTATGTGCATGTACTGTATATGTGGGAGTGTGTATGTTACTGGTGTGTGTGCTCACAGGCATGCTTCCACACATGGATCTAAATAATAAAATATGCACACATGCAAGTGTGCATGCTTACCCACATATGCACACAAAATATATTGTGAAAATAACAAGCACACGCATGTATACATACATGTATCAAGCAATATCATTCTGCTGTGCAGGCAGAGGTAGAGGAAATTTGCAAAAAGCTCCACAACATGAGGGGGGTAACAGGACTGATGATTCTGAACCATGATGGTGAGGCCGTGTGTGGTGAATGGTTGAAATCTTACATCTTGCTTTGGTTTCTTTCAGACTGGTTTTCACCTTGTGACTGTGCATAATTACGTTATGCCAAGCTGCTTGAATAGAACCTGTGACTTTCTGTCTTTCTTCTTTTGTTTCGAGGAAAATGGAATAAGCACTCATGTGATTTTTTACTTCTTGCTGTCTACAGTCTAGACCCAGTAGACTTTTGTGTTGTAACCTCAAGTTTACTCAAATTACTAATTCACCAGAGGATCATTGATCCATTAGAAGACCACAGATCCACCATATTTCTACACCCCCCCCCTCCTAAATTCATTGACCCTTTAGCTGAAGCAGCTATCCTCATTATAGATTTTAATGAACTATTACATATTGGCCATAATGGATACTGCATTACTTGTTCAGTTGTTAAAACCATTTTGGTTTGTGTGTGTGTCATAATTGCACATGTTAAATATGGATGGATATTACTGACATTTGAATATTCTTTGGAATATTACAATTGGTCACAATTTGCCTGAGAATAATCAAAGTTTCAGTATTCTATTCTTTTCATGAGGTTCTGTCAGCATGTCCCAATCTGACAGTGTGTGTGTGTGTGCGTGTGTGTGCATGTGTGTGTGTGGTGTAGGTGTGTGTGTGTGTGTGTGTGTACAATGTAGTCTAAACTCTAATATAAAGCAATGAAACAATAGTTTATTCAGTGTTGGCATGCCTCTGTGTTTGTGCTGTTTCATGTGGAGGTGGAAGTATTTACTTGTTCACTTTTTAATTTTTTATTATCAGTTTGTTGTTGTATCGATCACAAATTTATCTTGTTTTTGAGGCAGCTAGAAACACTAGGGATGGGATAGCGCAGTGGTCAGAGCACTCGCTTTCTCCCTAGCTAAGGTTAAGCAGCATTGCGCGTGGTTACCAAGTGGATGGGTGACTGTTTGCATACCTTGACTTCAATACAGTCCCTCAGTTCACCCAGCTGTAAATGAGTACCTGCTGTCTCTAGGGTCAGGGAAGGTAAAGCAGCGAGGGAAAGGAGATGGGCGCCACCCTCAACATGCTGGCCCTTGGAGAAGCTGAGGTCTCTGACATCTTTCTCTCCAGCTACCGTATAAGTTGTGGGAACACCTTAACCTTTTTTTGTTGTTGTTTACCTTAGAAACAGTGTGTAGAATATGCATATTATGTCTCAGGTATCCCCATCAAGACAACGATGGACAGGGAGGAGACGAATCACCTGGTTTTCCTCATACGCGACATCATTGACCAGGCTGTACGCTGCATCAAAGACTTGGACAGTACTAACGAACTCTCATTCGTGCGCCTCCGCTCCAAGAAAAATGAGATCATGTGCGCAGTGGGTGAGTGGTTCGGACTCCATTCCATGTGACAAGAGAGGGGTGGTGGGAGGGTAGAGGGACGGAAGATGGTGGTGGTGGTGGTGGTGGTAGGAGTAACCTAGTGATTAAGAGTTTGAAACTTTAACTTGACATGGGATGAAAATTAGAGGGATGAGTTTTGAATCTCTACAGAGGTGCTCATTTGAGGGGATTTTTTTCTCCCTGGGTAACAGTGGTGCAGACTTCACTCCTGGATTGTATGGGTGTATGATTGAGCAAATGAGTGTTGCATGACACCATAAATGATTGAGCACATTATTGTCTCTTGACACCATAACAGTGTAAACACGCTACTAGTTGTCCCCCTTCTCTTTTGTACCTGTAGATTGGTAGGCAGAAGGAAGGTAGGGGTGGGGGTAGGGAGGGGAACAGTGTTTCCTTTTCTTCATTTCAGGGGACCCTTTGTCTCCCTTTGTTTGAAATGGTGGAATCAAGACTATAGATAATGCACATCTCATTGATACATTATGTCTGTATTACTATTAGGATATGGAAATCTCATTGATACATGATGTCTCTATTAGGATATAGAAATCTCATTGATACATTATGCCTTAAGTCCTTCGGATGAGACTATAAACCGAGGCCCTGTGTTCGAACACATGCATAACATCTTGCGCACACGTTAAATCCTGTTCTGCTTTTTGGAAGAGTAGGCCATTGTGTGCCGGTGGAAACAGATGACAAAATTTACAAAACCGCATACACACGGGGACTGGATGTAAAAAAAGCACATGAGTGCTTATTCCATTATCCTCTATATAAAAGAATAAATAAAAAAATAAATAATTATGCCTGTATTAGGATATAAAAATCTCATTGATACCTTGTCAGTTGAGATCTCATTGAAACGTAATGTCTGTATATATATAGATACCGGGAATGTCATGGCAACATGATGTCTGTGTTGTGCAGACAGTGCAGTGGGCTACGCCATGGTGGTAGTGCAGAAGGCTGACCGACCCGAGGACAAAATGAGTCTGTGAGCAGCCCTGGCTGTGTCGGCTACTTCTTCCATTCTTTCTTGGAGAGCGGAATGCCAGTATTTCCTCCGCAGTTACTGTCTCTTCTGTTTGTTTTCTGATCTTTTTACAGTTACAATCAAAGGCTTGTAATATTCATAACATATTACAGTTACAGTCATTAGTTTGTATTATCTTACCATTTTTTAAATCTATTTATTTGTTTTTAGATTTGTCCTTTTTTTTGCAATGTTATGTGTGAATTAAGTGTAGCCAGATCAAAAGAAATCCATACCTAATTATTTTTTTCTCTAGAAGTGTCAAACTGTGTATCTAATATAATTATATACCCGATTCAAGCAGACTGTGGTTTGGTGGGCTGACAATGTTTGTAAGAATAATGATAGTGAAGTAATTTTAGAAATTCAGTAATGCACCATGTGCAAAATATTTTAGGAGAGTTTAGTAGTAGTTTTGATGCTTGTTGTTGTGATTGTATCAACGTCCCAGACAATGTGTCCAGTTTTGGGACTAACTGAAAGTTGCAACAAATATTAGGTTCTGAATCATGAAGCTGAACTAGCCCCAAGTTTTCCAACTTCTCAATGCTATTGATGGTCATTGAAGCCTTTCGATGTGGACGGTTCATATGTATCAAGCACATGGTTGTAGACTGAAGCAGGGTTATAGTCACATCGTAACAGCTTTTCAATTTTTTCAGTCATTTGCAACCAAAGACTCAAACCTCCAAGAACACCAGTAAATTGGTCTCCTGCATGGTATGAGTTGTGCAGCTAAAGAAAGCTTCAGTGTTGATCAGTGGTAAAGTGTGGAGATGGGAAATGCTGGAATATAGTTTTTGAATCGTGGGCGACTGTCTAAATGACTTTTTAAAAATGGAATTTATCGAAAACGAAAACACTTGCACCTTATAAACAGGTTTGATGTATGACAGAAATTGTGCAGCTCATGATATTTCAGTGTTGATCAAATTTACACAGTGAAAGCTGTATGATATTGGTTTCATATGTTCAACAATATTTCAGCAAACTAAGAATGTGCAAGTGGACAGCTTTTGAAGAAATGCAATAAGGGTGTATTCTATAGAGTGTGGCTCTTTCATGAGATTATTCTTGGTGTCATCCTTTTTTATATATCTTCTAATGGTGCTTATGGCCGATACAGTAATGCCAGTGTTATCAGCTCGATACAGCTGTATTATTTTGATAGACGAAGGGCTGTATACTTGGTACAAACCTGTGATAGTGTGTATTCAGTGTGAACTGAATTATGTTTTTGAACTGCAGATCAAGATGTGTAATGTCTATCAAAAAACATCAGCATTTATGGATATTAGACTCCTGTAAGCTGGGCACATTTTTTTTCACTGGCACATACTTTTTGTGTGTGTGCAAAACATAAAATCTTACTTTTTTGTGGTGCTTTTGTTATCAGTCATGAGATTAATTTTGTTGTTTATTTTGAAAGGAAAATATGTATATGTGCCTTTCATTCTGTTTTTTTTTTATATGTCTATGATGACAAATTTACTGGAAACCTCCCCCCCCACCAACTCATGAATAACTTTGAATCTCATACAGCATTCTTAGTATTTACAGAATCAGCATGTCTGACAGATAATTATATCCCATGCTCTTTATGTACACCCCCCCTCCCCCCCCACAACATTTCTGCTTTTTTTTTGTTGCTTTTCAAATAGCAGTAATGTAAATAGAAAAGAAAGAAATGAAACCGCGTACAAGTCCAAAGAAGGATAAGAAATAACGTAACTTTCTGGTTTCATGGGAAAAAAAAAGATGCAGTTAAGAGTATAGAATAATGAGGTGCTATTCGAAAGAAAAGTTGGGTGTAGTGTGCGAGCATGCAGCATTTAGAAACCACATGGTATTGGACTGCAACAACCAGTTCATTTTTTGTAGCCTTGTACATACTTTTTTAGTTTTATATTTGATGCATATTTTTCAAGTTTATGTAAATAATTGATGTTTTTTTGCTTATTTTTGCTTTTGCTCAGCAGTTTTGCTTACTACGCATTATTTATTAGATCACGTCTTCACTTCTGGTGTGTTTGTGTGTGTGTGTGTGCGTGCGTGCGTGTATGCATGTGTACATGTGTGCACAAAAGTCTTATTATTATCTTATTCTGTAATGCTTTTGCTGAATATTTGCGTATAGCTTCGATACTTAAATTCTGGTGCTCTCGTCTTAAGGCTTTCTTTTGCTTGTTGATTGTAATGTCCCAACTTTGTTTTCAAAGTTGTATTGGGAAATCTTGTTTCAGAACATTGCAAATTGTTGCCGTTTTCTTTCTCTTTATTTTGAAAAAAGTGATTTATTTATTTATTTGTTTGCCATCATTAATGGTTAAATTTACCTGCATGCTACTGAGAGTTGCTGAAGTGTTGTCAGAGTTTTAAGAATAATTTCTTTAAAAACCCAGATATTTTCCCCTCCCCATTATTAATATATTTTCATCTTCTGTTGTAGTTTGCCTTTATCATACTATTTTCGTGGGAACCCCCCTCTACTTAGTTGTTTGTTTATTCATTTGGGGGAGAAAGGAAAATCAGCTCAGAGGTTAGATTAAGTTTTCCAAAGGTGGTTAGACTTGGGACCTTTCACACAAGTTGAAAACTTTGCGTATGCTAAAACAGAGGATAGCAATAGGTAGTCTGAAAAATGACAGATGAGGGAAGCATTTCGTTTGAAATTTTAGTTAAGCTGTTCCGTTTACCATGTCACCATGAATTGGTGGATGTGATTTTTGACATTTTTCCTGTGGAAAAAATGGTTTTAGTACTTCAAGAATACCATAGTGAATACCATAGTGATTTTTGTTTGTGTGTGTTTGAAACTCGAGGGTATCCTTGTTTGCATACTGCTCATAAGAGATTAACCTTTTAAAAAATTCAGAAAGCAATATATACATGCTGTCAGCTTCTTACTGGATTGAAAAACCAAAGTGTTTTTGTTGTTGGTTTTTTTTGTGTTGGTTTTATTTTGCTACCTCTGTTTCTTTTTTTCCCCTCAGCAATGTATGTGTGATATGTTTTCATATCAAGTATCTCTGTGTGTGTAAGTAAATTTCTTTGTATGCATGGAACATAAGTGCTGCATGTCTGATTCCCAAGGGTGTTCCCATCTTTGTATTCATCACAATACCTCAACTTACTTGATTTAAAATGGTTGCCAATTACGTTGTAAATTAAAATCAACATTCCAGATAAAAGCAACAGTTAAGTATTAAAAAGTTTCTTACAATTTGTTAAAATATCTTCAAAAAGGATTGAAAGAAATCACTACCATTTCATTGCCAACTGAAACAGAATAGGTTAAGTTTTATGGTTTGATAAAATGGATGCTGAAATCTGCGCTGGTGACATAGTGCATGGGGTTTAAGGAAGAGACCTGAGTGTGAATGCATGTTCTTTTTACAGAAGAGCAGATGACAGCTTACATAAGGGTAACAAGATATTCTTATATTAGACTAGAGAAATATTTTCTGTATAATTGTGAAATGAGCTGTATATGAATTCAACTTTATTGAAAACAGAAACTCACACATTGTAATATTATATATATATATATATATATATATATATATATATATATATATATATATATATATATATATATATATATATAATTCATCACCCTAGTAATTGATGTCTCACCAAAGTGATATTTCCCCACTTAACAGTAGGCTATTGCATGCCATCACAAATTTTGGCAGTGATTAGGAAACTACTCTCTATATATCCTGTCCATATCGGTCAAGAATTCAAAATGAAGATGAAACATTGTGAGCACTGGGAAACTTATGAGAGAGAGAGAGAGAGGAGAGAGAGAGAGAGAGAGAGAGAGAGAGAGAGAGAGAGAGAGAGAGAAGAGAGAGATGCTGAAGCAATGATTACTTTGACCTTGTCTTTTCCTGTTGGGGAGGTAGATTTGACAGTGCCTGTGATACAATGAGTCAT
>CM054158.1:14774600-14849120 GCA_028751875.1 Rapana venosa
AGTGATGACTGACTCACCTCAAGCTTACCCTAGGCCGACTGGCCACTCTGGGCCGAGGGAGTCACTGACACAGCGAACTTTGTAACGTTAGCAGATCGGCATAGGGCTCGAACACAGAAGCTGGGCACGATGGATGGAGTCAATAGTGATTCTGCAAGACTCTGCTCATGTACAGCTGTAGCGCCAGATGCTCCCAAGGCTTCTTGCGCCACCCTATTCATCCTGTACCCCCTATATTAGATAGTACCCGAATTCGATGAGGTATACTGGATTGGCCTGCTTTGTGTTAAAAACAGATATGACGTTGGCTGAGGAGCCAAAACCTTCGCAGCTGTCATAGTATTCCTTCACGCCGTCACTTTGATGTCTACGTGGAGGCTTCCGATGTTTTGGGAACTGAGCACCACATGCAGAATCGCCCACCAGTACCTCACACATCAGTACGTAATGACGGCAGGGCTGCAATGGACTGAGGACGACCTTCAGGTAATATGCAGGGACGTGTGGATTCCAAACAGCCTGTGGGTTCCACTCCTGAACAAGGAACAAAGCGGGCGCGTGCTGTGTCTGTTTATACCGTAAGCCCGGCACTTGAGACATGCAGGCCACTTCATGGGGAGGGGCACACTTTGTGAACACATCGCAGACACTGCTGACCCTGCTGAAGCAAATGGAGTAACCAAAAACGTGAGAGACCCGAGGAAGGCGAAATCCTTCATTGCAAATGGAGAGAGCATTTTCAAGGGACGTCCCATGAAAGAGAGTCAGTTCCTTTACTGGAGAGCCCCCAGCTCGAGTCATGCGTTCTCGTTTGCTGGCGTATTTCAACTCCATTCCACTCCTGATTCTAAAGATACGTGTCACTTTAGGCGTTTGACATTTAAAGCAGGTTTTTCTTTGGTGTAAGAATTTATCAGCCACGTAATTAAAATGCTTGCTGCCGTATGGTAGTTCATTCAAGGTGAAAGGAGTTTCCATTTTCGATTCTTCTTCTTCGTCGTCTTTGGCGTTCCTAGCTTCACTTTCCCTCTCTGCCCCCTCAAGATTCAGCTGAGTTCAATGCGGTTTACAAGAGCACCGATTCTTTGAGGCCCACGCGCGCTAGATGAAAGATGTCGGCGTCTAGAGACAGCGTGCTAGATAAGCGGAAGGCTTCAGCCTGCTCTTGCTCAGCTGACAACCAGCACCATGCTGTCTCCTACAGCAGAGAAAGCGTGGCTCTTTCGGAGGGGCAACAACACCTGTTGGTAACAGCAGTATTATACAGTATTAGCTGTGTGTGTGTGTGTGTGTGTGTGTGTGTGTGCGTGCGTGTGCGTGCGTGTGTGCGTGCGTGTGTGTGTGCGTGCGTGTGCGTGCGTGTGTGTATATGTGTGAGAGTAGGCTACCTTTTAAGTCTTTCAAAAATGCTTTTTGATTTAGATGTGCCAGGGAAAAGCAACTAGGTTACACAAATACCTAGGCACACACGTTTATGTGAGCTTGGGTTTGGATTCGTTTGGTTGAATCAAGGTGTCGGACATTGTTCAAGAGTTCATCAGACAAGGGTTTACTGACTGCCAATGGCAGCAATGAAGTGACCCTAATAATATAGAGCAGCAAAAGATTTCAACTGTATAGACAATTTGTATGTTAACATGATGTCAAACCTTTGAAGCTTGACATGGTATAAAAAGGTAAAGGTGTCCCATAACATAATTATGTGGTCGTAGGGGAACGAGGCATCAGAGACCTCAGCTTCTCTAGGGGCCAGCATATTGAGGGCGGCGCCCATCTCCTCTCCCTCGCTGCTTTACCTTCCCTGACCCTAAAGAGGCAGGTTCCCATTTACAGCTGGGTGAACTGGTGGACTTTACTGAAGCCAAGGCGCGCAAACAGTCACCCATCCAAGTGGTAACCGCGCTCAATGCTGCTCAACTTGGCTGGGGGGAAAAGCGAGGCTCCGACCACTGAGCTATTCCGTCCCCTGACATGGTATATGCATTTAAAAATAACCATGGCTCAATTTCGACTTGGAGCATCAAACATCCCATCCAAGCCAATGCAATCTTCTTCTTTATAGCCCCGCCGACCACAGAGGCCATATGGGGGGCTGCCACCTTGTCGATCTTTTCTTTCTTCTAGAATCTCAGATTAAAACTGTGCAACAGTATTCAGATTAAAACGGGATTTAAAACAAACTACTGTCGTTCCTTGGATCAAGACCCTGGCCAACCCAAATTCAGCTATAAAGAGCACAATAACGAGGACCAAAGAATGCTGTGCCCATTATGTAAGCCAGCACAGGAGGATGAGGTACGTGCTGAGTTGTGTTGTCCAGTTTTAGAATAAAGGTAAAGGTAAAGGAGTCCCATAACCTATAAGGTCGTCGGGGGGCGAGGCGTCAGAGACCTCACTTCTCTAGGGCCAGCATATTGAGGGCGGCGCCCATCTCCTCTCTTTTAGAATAAGTTAGGCAAAAATATATCCCAGTAAAAAAAAAAGACAGCCTAATTCATGTAGACTATGGTTACTTTGGCAACCACTTTACTTGAGGATGTGCTCAGTCTTACTCTATATTTGTGTTAAGCATTTAAAATAAGAGATTCCCTCGTGGGGAAGCGGAGGTCCTGTTAGTATAAATAGCATCCCCACTTTCTGGAAATTCTGTGCTAGAAATTTCCTCTTTTCTGTCACTCTCATTGTTTCTGCCGTGTTCCTTTTCTTCCTGTCACATCCTTCTTGTCAATTTTCTGCCTTCTTGGTCCATTCCCCTGCCTTTTTTTTCCAGAAAGACTTAAAAAAAACCCCCATTCTCTCCCATGCCGAAATCGGATGTGCTGGGCCTGATTTGTCAAGCGCTAAACGGCAGCGTGACGCATCTTCGCTCATATAAGGGACACAATAGTTGCTGTCTGAGCGTTCGACGAGGAGAAGAAGACAGAGATCTTGTTATCTTCATTCACAGGCCTGGTAACTGACTTCTCTGGTGACAAAATCAATTTTGCTGTGCTGTGCATGTTGCTGCTGGGTTTCTCCTTTCTTTTAATTCACAACGTCACTGAATAGCCCACTATCCCATTGATGTATGGGTCAATGGCCTTTTTGTGAATAAATCATTCCAGTTCTCTCTCTCTCTCTCTCTCTCTCTCTCTCTCTCTCTCTCTCTCTCTCTCTCTCTCGTTTTCGTTTAAGTGTGCTTTTCAAGCTGAAAAGTATCTTCGAATAGTCACTGACAAATGGCATCGACTAATTTATGCAAGATGTCGACTAAGAACACTCGGCTTCAATGCAAACAAAAGATGGTTTCAACCTGAGACGTCCACACAGTTCCATGCCCTATGTGTGGTCATATTCTTGATGATGAAGTGCATTTCCTGTTTCATTGTCAATCATATGTTTCCATACGTGAAAACTGTGGTGTTCTCAATCTAGAAGCTTTCCGAAGGCAAGATATTTTTTCTATCTTATCGTCCGATGATGATATTGCGATCAAATCGGTTGCAAAGTTTATTGCTGAAGCACTGAAATTAAGACAATTACAGCTAAGTTCCAATTAGCTTAACATTTGTGACTAAACTAAAGTAACATTTATATTATGTAAACTCCAGCATTTTGTGAAACACATAAAGAAACATTTATAATTACGCTGTAGTCTCCAGCAAGAATATTTTTTGAAAATTTCACATACAATGTCAATGGATGGTCTAATATAGCATTCTAGAATGTTCTTTTCATTATTTTAGTTATTGCTTATTGGTTCCTATTGTTCATCCTTGTTATTACTTTGTGTTCATTTTGAAACTGAGTTTACGTCAGAGCTTAAAGTCGTATCCGTTCATAAGAGCTCATTTTTGGTTTTTTGGTTTTCATTACGTTAAATGCATCATGTGGTTTTTATTGTATTTATTTGTATTTACAAAAGAAAGTCGTGTATAACCCCCCTTGTCAATAGGCCACTTTGGGCAATGACAATAAATTGGTCAAAGCGTCTCTCTCTCTCTCTCTCTCTCTCTCTCTCTCTCTCTCTCTCTCTCTCCCCCCCGGGACAAGAATAATCTCCGCTGGGACATAGATAATAATAGTCACAACAACATCAACAACATGAAAGTAGTTATACTGACCTGAAAGTTCTGTATTTGTAGTTAACTTAGTAGCAATTTTGTGGAGGGCAGAGGGTGGGTGTTTAAAACTAAAGATGAAAAAAAAAAGGACAACAGTTTCTAAAATCGCCGCTCTTGTTTCTGAGGGACCATGGCTTTCAGTCTTGTACTTGTCTCAACCTTCCTGTAAACATTCAGTGATGTCCAGTTCACAGCATTTTCCTCCTACCTTCGCTTGACCAGTAGACCTGCGCACACACGTGAAAAACGTCTTCACCAGACAGAAGTAAAGCGTCATCCAAGTACAAAAGCCAAACCCCAAAGTTTCGTTTTCATTTCATTGTCACGCAAACTGAATGTTTATCACAGGTTTTGTTAGAACAAAAATGGTTTAACCAGACGCCTTGGCGCAGCGGTTTGGCACCTTGGGTTAGGGACTAGAGGGTCGCGGGTTGGGATCGCATAAGCTCTCCAGGGATGTTTCGGACTCAGGGGCTGGCTGGCTATAATGACTTTGCTGTGGAGCTCATTGAGAAGATACGGGATCCCACACTCGCCGAGCTTCGTCCACGGCAGCCGTCAGTCTCGGAAGACTATGGAGTTGCCCTCTAGATGTTAATTCTGGTACAACGTCAGTTGTGGCTGGCCAGTCTGATACGGGAACGACAGAGGGCACAGGTGATGCCTCTAGCGCTGGTCTGTCTGCCTGGGCTGCAGCCTTTCTTTTCATTCTTTTTGCATCATGCTGCTGAGCAAGTGTCTCTTCGAACTTGAAGAGACCTTTCTGCTCGGTCTGACCGTTCGAGGGCTGTTGCTTCCCAGTTGTTCTGGTCGATGTTCAGGGTTTTTAAGTCCCTCTTGCACACGTCTTTGAATCGCAGCTGTGGTCTGCCTGTGGGATGTTTTCCTCTGCACAAGTTCTCCATAGAGGAGATCTTCAGGGATCCGTCCGTCGTCCATGCGCACGACATGGCCTAGCCACATTACAGATGCGAATTTGAGAATGTTGCTTAAATTACCCGACCAACACGGCAGGTGTCTGTATCTCTCCGGGCGGGTTGACGCCAGTATGATAATTATACCATGATAGTAAGCATAGAGTACAGCCCTGTCAAGTAGTATCAAAGCACAAACACTTTCATAGCAGCATCATTGCACCATCCTCACCATCATTCACCATCATGCAATAACAGAAAAATTAACTGTCTCTCATTTGTTGACCTCCACTGCTCTCGTTTCGTGGTGACCTCAGTTTCGGTTTCCCCATGATATTGTATTGTATTGTATTATAATGTATTGTATTGTAATATATTGTATTGTATTGTGTACCCTTTAAGTCACGGCAGATTTACCTGCATGAAATTCGGGTTGCTCTCCCTGGGGAGAGTGCGTCGCCACAAGAGCAGCGCCGCCCATTTTCTTCTTCTTTTCTTGTCTGCACATGTATTTGGTTTCCTATCAGAGTGGCTTTTTTCCACAGAACTTTGCCAGGGACGACTCTCTTGATGCTGTGGGTTCTTTTACGTGCACTAAACGAGTATTGCGCATGGGACCTCAGTCCTTCGGATGAGACTATAAACCGAGGCCCCGTGTTCAAACGCATGCAGAACATCTTGCACACACGTTAAATCCTGTTCCGCTTTTCGGAAGAGTAGGCCATTGTGTACCGGTGGAAACAGATGACAAAATTGACAAAACCGCATACACACGGGGACTGGTTGTAAAAAAGCACATGAGTGCTTATTCCATTATCCTCGATATAAAAGAATAAATAAACAAAGTAATAAAATAGCACCCAGACCACCGCTCACAGTCTAGTGGATGGGGGAAAAGTTTCAGGCACAAACGGGGATCGAACCACCACACACTTGAAACCTGGACTTTGGCTTTCTAGGAAAGTGCCTTACCTCTATCGCCCTAAACGGGGTGGGGGGGGGGGGGGAAGGTGGGGGTGCCCTAAACAAAAGGGGGTGGGGCGGATCGATGTAAACGAGCGGGGGGGGGGGGGGGGGGGGGGGGGGGGGGAGAGGGACAAGGGGGGGGGGGGGTTGCCAGCACAACGCTCTAACCACAAGGCTATCGGTCCACACACCTGTGTGTCTAGTAGTTCTTCAGTTTAACGTCCTTCCACTAAATAGTGATATCAGACGGGAAAGTGTGTGTGTGTGTGTGTGTGTGTGTTAGTAGAGAGAGGGGTATGCACATAAATAAACAATCGCAATAAACAAATATTATGAAAAAAAGCATAAACAACAATTCTGAACAGAAAAAATGAACAGTTAAAATATTAACGTTGCAATTCATATAACTAGAAGCTATCCTCATATTAATGGAGTCTAAACATAGGAGTATGACTTAATGACAAAACAATTTGTTTCATTAATGGAATGTCTTGTAGAATTTGCTGTAAGCTACGAACTGGGAAGGCAGGTAAAACGTTTTTCAGATCTCTGCATCGTAAAAGAATATGATCATTGGTAAGATTTTCGCCACAGATACATGTTGCTTTTTTTGAAAATTTAGTTTTAAAAGCATTGAGCTTAAACCTGTAGATAATAGATACAACATTTCTATATTCATGTAAATTACGACATTTGATCTTATCAAAAGATAATACATGGGCTACATCATCACTCCAGGAATAACTGGTACCTTGTAGCTTCTTTTTAAAGTGTTTCCAACATGCATTTTGTAACATGTTATAGCCCTCGTGGATGGAGAGAGGAACACTTATGCTGCAAGACCCATCCCTATGTTCAGCTCCACCTTTTGCTATTCTGTCAACTTTTTCATTAAAGTAGATACCACAGTGCGAGGGTATCCAGCAAAAGGTAACACCAGTGCGAGGCACCTCTGTGTGTGTGTGTGTGTGTGTGTGTGTCACAGAGATTCCTAGGTGTTATTTTATTTATATCTATTCATTTACTCGTTCTTTTCTTTCCAGGATAATGTAAATCAACACTCATGTGCTTTTTTATTAAAAAAATTTCTTTCTTTTTATTTTTTATTTTTACATCCATCCCATGTATATACAGTTTTGTACATTTTGTCATCCGTTCCTTCCCACGGCACGCAATGACTCACCTACTCTTCTGAATAGCAGAACAGGTTTTAACATGTGCGCGGGCAATGACTGGGAAAGAGAGCAAAGTCTGGGTGACTGGCCTCCAGGGTGTTCAAATCTGGGGAACGCCTAACATACAACAACAAACTTAAACTGACACTGGGGGGGGGGGGGGGGGGGGGGGGGGGCTCCATCCGCCCCCCTACCCCCACCCTCCTCCATTGTTTTTCTCCTTTGGGCCCAAGCTTTGTTATCTGGCTTTTACCCTGAGCACAGTCTCTGTGTACCTGGTGTGTAGTGACAGCACAATAAAAGGAATGCATTACCTGTGCTACATTTGGCGTTGTATGGTCAACATTTCGTGTCAAAACATGTTGATTATTCTAATCCTTTATTCTAGCAGCTATGAGTAGCAATAGGTTTTGGTAAGTGTATTATCTACGATGTACATCTATTGTTTTTATATACAGACTCAACAAAATGAAATGGTGGTACTAGCACTTTATGGGTTTTGTTGTTGTAGATGTTGTTGCTTTTTATAAAATATTGTATGTGTTTGTTTAAATTTGCTGAGATATACTTTCCGGAACTGAAGTGTATCAAGGATAAAAATGTCTTTGAATAAAGATGTCATGACTACGGTACAAGCAATATTGGCACTGAGCCAGTAAAGTGTGACTGTGAAGAAGACGGATTAACTTTTTGTTTTTCATTTCAATCTTGGTATGCAAAAAAAAATCAAAAAAATCTGAGAAATGTAGAAAATGGTAGGGGTCATGTTTTCCCTTTACGAGACATATCTGGCTGCGTGTGCGTATGCGTGTGTGTGTGTGTGTGTGCGCGCGCGCGCGCGTGAGTGGGTTGTACAACAAACAGGAAAACAAAACATATCATTTTTCTTTCGACATCACTCCCATTCTTATATATATATATCTATATATATCTATATATATATATATATATATATATATATATATATATATATATATATATATATATATATATATATATATATATATATATATATCTATCTATCTATATATTATACATATATATATATATATATATCTATATCTATATATATATTATATCTATATCTATCTATCTATCTATCTATCTATCTATCTATCTATCTATCTATCTATATCTCTATATATCTATCTATCTATCTATATATAACAGAGTTTTCTAGAATATGCTTTTTAACCCCGGACATATGTCATTTTTGTTTGTAGAGCTATTTTGTTGTTGCAAATTCTTTAATAGTTAAGGCTTTTTTAACCCCCTAAATATTGAGTTCGTTTTTTTAAATCACCATCATACTGAATATGACACAAAAGACAAAGCCGACAAAGCAGTGCAAAGATAAGCTTGGGTACTACAGGTTTTTAACTGAGGATGAAACCAGGAAATGACGTAATAATAATAATAATAATAATATATGGAATTTATATAGTGAACAAACCAGGGGTATCAAAAACAAAACAGTGCTGTTTAGATATAGCCCGTTATACTTTTGATGTTTATTTCATCTATTATTTTATTTAGTCTTTCATATCGAGGATAATGGAATAAGCACTCGTGTGCTTTTTTAAAATATTTTTTACATCCAGTTCCGTGTGTACGTGGTTTTGCAAAATTTTTTTCATTCATTTTGTTCCGACTGGCAATGACATTCAACCCACTAGCACTGAAGTATAAAGTTATAATAATTGACAACAACTTAAAAGTTTTCTTATTAAAGACAAAGGCTCTAGCTCTGCGCTGTATCATCGTTGATATGGAGATGTGCACATTGCCAAATGTGTGACCTTAAAAGAGAGGGCGACCCTCGTTATATGGACTCCCCGTAGAGATGGGGGGGGGGGGGGGGGGGGGGGGGGGGGGGGGGAGGGAGGGGGGGAGGGGGGAGCGCTGTCAGTATAAATAGCATCTCCACCTTCTGGAAAATCTGTGCTAGAAAATCCCACTTTTTTATCACTCTCTTTGTTTCTCCTTTTTTCTTCCTGTCATCTCCCCCTTGTCTCTTCTCTGCCTTCTTTGTCCATTCTGCTTTTTTTTTTTAAAATCCAGAAAGACTTTAGATATAACTAGTCACCCCACGCCGAAGTCGGATGCGCTGGGCCTGACTTGTCAGGCGCTCAACCACAGTGTAACGCATTTTCGCTCATATGACAGGCAACAACAGTTACTGTATGAGCGTTTGAAGAAGAAAAAGTCATGTCGATATTGCGAAATGTGCGACATTAGAAGAGGGGATGACCCTTGTCTGCCGAACTAAAACACACACACACACACACAAATACACAACTGAGCAGTCCAGCTGCGGTTCCCTCTATCAGAAACAAACACAGAAGTGGTTTTTGTCCATCATGCAGACGCATGGCTCAATTTTGGAATGAGACAGGATGGTACTTCTGTCCTGCTTTGGATACCTACCATTCTTTTCTTTTTTGTTGTTGACACGTCTACATCTGGAAGCCATGCTGGGCTGAGGTAGACAATCCCAAGAACTGTCCAAGACACTATAAACCCCAAAAACCTGGAGTAACTCCAACTCCACTGAAGTGAGGTAAAAGGTAAAGGTAAAGGAGTCCCATAACCTAAAAGGTCGTAGGGGAGCGAGGTGTCAGAGACCTCACTTCTCTAGGGCCAGCATATTGAGGGCGGCGCCCATCTCCTCTCCCTCGCTGCTTTACCTTCCCTGACCCTAAGAGGGCAGGTACCCATTTACAGCTGGGTGAACTGGGGGAACTGTACTGAAGCCAAGGCGCGCAAACGGTCACCCATCCAACCGGTAACCACGCTCGACGCTGCTTAACTTGGCTGGGGGAAAGCGAGTGCTCCGACCACTGAGCTATCCCGTCCCCTTACTGAAGTGAGGCAGCAGACAATTCCATACTAATGTTACTATACTTTGATAGAATCAGATGAAACTGATTGCCATGCGTGCCCTTCTACTTCAAAAGTCCTTCGGATGAGACTATAAACCGAGGCCCCGTGTTCGAACGCATGCAGAACATCTCGCGCACACGTTAAATTCTGTTCCGCTTTTCGAAGAGTAGGCCATTGTGTGCCGGTGGAAACAGATGACAAAATTTACAAAACCGCATACACACGGAGACTGGATGTATAAAAGCACAGAGTGCTTATTCCATTATCCTCGATATATAAAAAAAATAAATAAAGAGTATTCGAGATGATGGACGCCCCTTTGCGTCACAGATGCAAAACAAAAAACTGCAAAGATCTCTGTGCATAAATAATGGCGGTAGATGTTTAATGGTACCAGTGTTATGATCGAATCTCCTTGGAGGATTTTCCATCTTCCTCTTCTTTTGCTTTGCTCGGCTACTCTGTTTCGCGCTCGATTAGCAGCAGCTATAAGACATCTCAGACAAGTTTGCTAGGTGCATCTGTAAAGATAGTCAGCAGGTTCCTTATTTAGCTAACCTTCGAGCTTAAAATAAATTTTAACAGCATTTGTTTCTTCTCCCCCACTGATTGTTTATGGGATGCGCATTGACAAATAGACAGCAGTATATGAGCATACTATCAATTGTCTGATCTTAGAAGCAAAAGGACAAGTGCAACACTCACATGAGATTTCATAAGGCGATGGGAAGATATAAGTTGCGTATTAGCCTTAGGTACTTTTTGTCAACGTATAAATCTGAGTTTGACAGATTAGCATTAGTTCGATGGTAAATGAGAGTATTGACAACTCAGGGTAATTTTTGACGGATGGATGTAAAGCATCATGAGTGCTTTCCAGCCTCATATAAAGATAATAAAATGAAGGGGCAATGAAAATGTTTTTTAACGTTTATTTGTGTCCGTATAATTGTTGTGCTTTGATTATACTGTATTAATTCACGAATGTTTTGACAATCTTTTGATGGTTGATGTTTCATCTGACCTGTTTGGCTCTGAATCCTTTCAATTTTTACATAATAATATAATGTGTGGCGTTTTTGATTTTTAATCTTTATGAAGATGATTTCTTTAATGATTTTATTCTCCCTTCCAAGACTAGGTAGGTGTGTTATCAACTGTAAAATTAATAAGTTAGCGAAAGAAGCACAATAAAGTTGTGAGTGGGGTATTGAGTGAGCCATTGTGCGCATGCCACACACACACACACACACACACACACACACACACACACACACACACACACACACCACACACACACACACACACACACACACACATCACACACAAATTAGTTTGTCTATAAAACAAACTCCAACTGACATGGGAAGAGGCCAAGACCCTTGCCAGAGACAGGAGAATGTGGAGGGACGCTGTTGAGGCCCTATGCTCCGCTAGGAGCTATAAGGACTAAGAAGTAGAAAAAGAATAAAACAAAACAAGTGGTATACATATTTTTCTGAGTTTATTTCCACAGAAAGATTTTTTCAGAAGAAGGTTTTCTGACACTAGGGATACCGCCTCCCCCTCCACACACACAAATTAAATTAATATAACAACAACGATATTGTACTGTATCCCCACTGAAACTTAACTATCATATATCTGTTTCTTGGTACTAATACCCAGAAGTCTGGAATTGGTGAAAATGTGTTGTGCGCCCACTGATGTTTGAGGCGGAATCCTTCCTGACAAATAGAGCGAGCACCATTCTTAGTGGTGCCATGAAAGAGATATTCTTCTCTGACTTATTTTTCGCCGCTCTTTCTCTATTTCGGGTCCATCGTCTTGGAATCAGCTCCCTCTCTCTCTTCGCCAGAAATCTAGCTATGACACTTTAAAATCCAGCCACAAGACATAATTTATCTCAAACCTAAGATTTCCACCCTCCTGTTTCATATCAGAACTATCCCACCCTTCACAAACCCATGTCCTATGACCTGTGCGTGTTAGAAAAAAACATTTGACTATTGCAATTTTATTTCATAGCTTTGGTCTGCAGCGTACCATGTTTGTAATATCTGTTTCAACTATTGATTATTTATCATTGGTTGTATGACTGTGTAAGATCAGGTTGAATGCATGCGCTTTGATTTGTCTTTGCAAGATATAGCGCTATATAAGTTCCATTTATTATTATTATTATTATCATTATCTGAGCGATACTAGTTTGAAATCCCGGGAACTCATCTACGATGTTGTAGCTTTTCTGGAAGAACCTTGCGGCTACTGCACCGTATATTTTGCTGGGTAGTTTTAGTTTATAGAACTTACACCTTTTTATAAGATTTTCCTGTTTCCCCCTTTCCATTTTGACAGTCCATTTTGTTTCACAGGGATGTCTCTTCAGGTGAAACGAATGTACAGAAAAGAAGATGTTGGATTCCTGCACACAGGAATCCAAACAGAAGAGGGGTATCTAGTATCACTGGGAGTAAACAGAGGTAAAATCAATGGAAGAAGAGGAAGAAGAAGAAGAGAGGTGATTTCTTTCCGCTCCTTTTTTTGTCAGCAGACTTCACAGGCCAGCTTTCTGTCTTCCAATGTCAGTGAGTTTCTCTCTCTCTGTCTGAAAATCTGGGAACCTGGTGACAGCAAGATAAACAGAGTTAGCTTTTATGTTGTGATGTTTTGTTGCTGAGGTTTTGTTGGTCAATGTTCTAAGTTCTACCCCCTTCTCACACACACACACACACACAGGCACACGTACACACACGAACACACACGAACACACACACACACACACACACACACACACGCACGCACGCACGCACGCACGCACGCACGCACGCACACACACACACACACACACACACACGAACACACACACACACACACAAACACACACACACACGAACACACACCGTGCGCGCGCGCGCGCGCGCGCGCGCGCGTGTCTGGCACGTGCTTGCTTGCACACACACACAGAGACACACAGACACACACACACACTTCAGATGAGACTATAAACCTAGGTACCCTGTGCAAACCCATGCAGAACACGTTAAAACCTGTTCTGCTTTTCGTAAGAGTAGGCCTTTGTGTGCCAGTGGGAATGGATGGCAACATTTACAAAACTGCAAACACAGGGGGACTGAATGTAAAAAGAGCACATGAGTGCTTATTCCATTGTCCTAAAAAAAAGAATTAAAAATAGACACACACACGAGCGTGTGCATGTGTGCGCCCACACACGCTGTACACACATATGTTGTTGTTTTTGTGTGTTCTCCATCTTAACACTCTGGGGGTCATCCAGAATGTGCACTCTGACTCACTCATACCACCCGAAAATCACTGTGAGACTGAAATTGGACACTGAATGAGAAGTTTGCCTGACTTTCGTTTAAGTACCTCACCATATAGGCAGCCATATTCCGACTTCAGAGGTTTAAAAAAAAAATTCAAGGAGAGTGCAGGTTGTTATGTTAAGAGCTTGTCATGGTTGAAGGCAATCTCAACACAACATTATACAACATACAGACAATTTAATGCAGGCCTTGGCAATTAGCCGACATCAATAACTGACACAGCTTTTTGCCTGGGCCAAGTACATTCATATTATGTAGGACACAATCATGATTAAAAAAAAAGTCAGTGCTTTAAAACTGGCATGCAGCAGATGCCCCTCGATGCGCTTCAGTCTATATTTATTTTGCGTGTATCTTTTTTAAGGGAGGTAATTTGGGAATCTGTGTTGACTGGGGTCTAACGACACTATCATGTTTCCTGTTACATCCCCTGTCTGTGTTTTCGTTTGTACAGCTTCCATTTTTAACTCTGCCTTCAGCTCTAACTCCTGCTGCCTCTTTCTTTCATCTTCTTCTCTTTCTTTTTTCTTTTCATCTCTGTCTCTGTCGTTCTTCCCTTCCTTCCTTCCTTCCCTACTTTCCTTCTTTGTCTCTGAGCCCGGTAATCCCATTGGCTGCTGCATTCTATCTGTTCTTGCTCGGGAAGACTCAGTTTCTGACCTTGGGCAGAAAAAAATGGTCAAAGTAGTTCATTTTGAAATGGAATGTAAACAAGAAAAGAAGAACACAAAATTCAAAATATGCAATAATTCCAACTTTATAAGCCATTTCCTTCAATTCTTACCACAAAAAGTTGTTTTGGATCAAAATAAATAATTTGCAGTTTTGATAATCCATGAAACATAGTACTCAAGCAACTCTCTCACATAAAAAGTAGTCTGAACTACTGTTGTTAGATTGACCTATACACTCCAAGTTAATGTAACACCTCTCACAGAAAGGTTCATTTCGTGTTTGGTATTACTAAACATAAATTGATAACTGCAGCTATCTCCCTTAAATTGCAGATGTAAGGCTGCACAGGAGTATTAAAAGATCACACTTTTCCTTCTGTTTTTCTATATGACTCATATTCATACCGCTGGTACTAAGGCATCCACAGAAATAAAAATCACTTTTTGTGAAAGACTAGCTCATGTGATTTTGCACAAATTTGGTAGGTTTGAAAATTAAAAAAAAAAAGTCAGTAAAATCTGTACCCCTCAGTGCTTTGTTGTCTGCTAGCTTCCTTAGGGCAATATGCATGCCCTGTGTGGGGTCAACACTGAAGGAATACAAGCAATCCTCATTTGATGATCATTTCCAACTTTTTTTTAACCACCTGGTATTGCTCCATGTCCTCAATCCTCAAAACAAGTACACAGTGCATTTGTTCATACTTTAAAAAATCTGTGAAAATCACTTAACTATTTTCCAACTGGTGTGTGTAGTAAATGTCTATGAATATGTATGACACAGCGTTTTTGAGGTGCATTAAGTGTTGTATAAATATCAAGGACACAGCGTTTTGAGGTGCAGTAAGTGTTGTATGAATATCAACGACACAGCGTTTTGAGGTGTAGTAAGTGTCCTGTGAATAGCTACCACACAATGCCTGCTTCCCTTTTCCTTGCTGGTCCCAGGGAGACAGTTGACTACAGATGAACTTGCTGTTGAGTCTTGTGCAAAGACCCTAGTGAACCGCCATCACCTGCCACATCCCAGATATCCCCACAGGCAACCACACAGCTCCTCCTCCTCCTCCTCCTCCTCCTCCACAGGAGCAGGCAGGGGCAGCAAGGGGCGGCAGATGGGAACTGCAGACCCCAAGGTCAGACAAGGTCAGACAAGGTCACAGCCTTGCTGCGGGGCTCCTGGCTGGGGACTCCAGTCTCTTTCTGGAGCACAGCTGGGGAAGAAGCTGCTGAGGGACTCTGGTGGACCCACTTTCAGCAGCTGACAGACACCCAGCCCCAGCTCTTCAAAGATGCCTTCCCAGCTCACCCCTGAAGGCTTGCAGCACGGATTTTACCTTCTGAAGGCGCAACATGACATCCACACCAAAAAATCCATGTAAGAAAACAAATACATGTGCATCAGGTTTTTTTCTTGTGACTGCTGTCTCCTCACAATGCTAGTTGTTAAAAGAAGAACAATAAAAACCGGAAGTAGAATGATTCCTCAAGAGAAAATAAAAGAAGGAATTCTTAAATGGTACTTTAAAACCTGTTCTATCTATCTATCTATCTATCTATCTATCTATCTATCTATCTATCTATCTATCTATCTATCTATCTATCTATCTATCTATCTATCTATCTATCTATCTATCTATCTATCTATCTATCTATCTATCTATCTATCTATCTATCTAGACAGGCGGTTATCTGTAGACCACCGCTCCATCTCACACAGGTTTGTTTTTCATCTTTGTTCATTTTTAGACCTTTCTCTCACAAAATCCCTGACACCTTCAGTCATACCTAACCTTTCTGTCACAAAAGCCCTGACATCTTCAGTCATACCTAACCTTTCTCTCACAAAAGCCCTGACATCTTCAGTCATACCTAACCTTTCTGTCACAAAAGCCCTGACATCTTCAGTCATACCTAACCTTTCTCTCACAAAAGCCCTGACATCTTCAGTCATACCTAACCTTTCTCTCACAAAAGCCCTGACATCTTCAGTCATACCTAACCTTTCTCTCACAAAAGCCCTGACATCTTCAGTCATACCTAACCTTTCTCTGACAAAAGCCCTGACATCTTCAGTCACACCTAACCTTTCTCTGACAAAAGCCCTGACATCTTCAGTCATACCTAACCTTTCTCTCACAAAAGCCCTGACATCTTCAGTCATACCTAACCTTTCTCTGACAAAAGCCCTGACATCTTCAGTCATACCTAACCTTTCTCTCACAAAAGCCCTGACATCTTCAGTCATGCCTAACCTTTCTCTCACAAAAGCCCTGACATCTTCAGTCATACCTAACCTTTCTCTGACAAAAGCCCTGACATCTTCAGTCATACCTAACCTTTCTCTGACAAAAGCCCTGACATCTTCAGTCACACCTAACCTTTCTCTGACAAAAGCCCTGACATCTTCAGTCATACCTAACCTTTCTCTCACAAAAGCCCTGACATCTTCAGTCATACCTAACCTTTCTCTGACAAAAGCCCTGACATCTTCAGTCACACCTAACCTTTCTCTGACAAAAGCCCTGACATCTTCAGTCACGCCTAACCTTTCTCTCACAAAAGCCCTGACATCTTCAGTCACACCTAACCTTTCTCTCACAAAAGCCCTGACATCTTCAGTCACACCTAACCTTTCTCTCACAAAAGCCCTGACATCTTCAGTCATACCTAACCTTTCTCTGACAAAAGCCCTGACATCTTCAGTCATACCTAACCTTTCTCTGACAAAAGCCCTGACATCTTCAGTCATACCTAACCTTTCTCTCATACACACTGTATTCCTACCCCCAAGACTCTCCCCCCTCTCTCTCTCTCTTTGGCATTGATGCATGGTGTGCACGCGCGCGCGTGTGTGTGTGTGTGTGCGCGCGCGCGCGTGTGTGTGTGTGTGTGTGTGTGTGTGTGTATGTGTGTGTGGACGTGTACGTGTGCATGGGGATGCAAATTGCTTGTGCATTATCTCCTAAGTCTGCTTATACAATATTTATTTTGTGTAGTTTACTATTGCTGTTGCTTCCCATAAAAGCACAATGAATTTGTTTACGTTTCTTTGTGTTAGCCAAAATGATACTATTTACGTGGTTTGTTATCCTTTATATTATGGAGGTTTTGCTTTGTTTGGTTCTGTTTTGGTTTTAGTTGGGGTTTTTATTGAGGAGGGATTATTCAGTAGTCCCCTCTCCCCTTGTTGTTGTTGCCGCTTTCGTTTTGCTCTTGGTTTCTTTGCTACTTTTTGGGTTGTTTCTGTGTTTTTCTGTTTTGCTTTCTTTCTTATTTGTTGCTTTTTCTCTCTCTCTCTTTTCGGTGATTTTTGTGGGGGCTTTTGTGTAGATATTTTCCCCGTATACTGTGGGGAGTGTATTGGTTTATGGGCTTTATTTATTTTATTATCATATATATCCCAAAGGGCGGGGACTAAGATGAAAAAAAAACACTGGGTGCTTATTCATTATTCTCGAAATAAAAGAATTTGTCATTGTCATTGTTTTCTCTCTCTCTCATGCACGCGCTTTTGTTGTGTGTGTGTGTGTGTGTGTGTGTTTATTAAAATTTTTATTTTATTTATTTTATTCTTTTATATCGAGGATAATAAAATAAGCACTTATGTGCTTTTTTACATCCAGCCCCGTGTTTATGAGCTTTTGTAAATTCTGTCATCTGTTCCCACCGGCACACAATGGCCTACTCTTACGAAAAGAGGAAGAGGATTTAACGGTTGCACAAGATACTCTGTGTGCGTTCGCACACGGGTCTCGGTTTATAGTCTCATCCGAAGGACTTTTTGGGGAGAGTGGAGTCTGCACTGATGTTAACTCCAGGGGAAAATATCCCCTCGAACAGGAATCGAACCTAGGTGGTCAGATTGCGAGCACAAGGTGTGTGTGTGTATGTGTGTGTGTGTGTTTGTGCACACTTTGGACTTGTTAGAACTATTAATTGTTACTGGTTGCATGACTGTGTAAGAATGAGTTCAGTGCAAGCGCTTTGATTTGTCTGTGCAAGATATAGCCCTATATAAATTCAATTTATTATCATTATTATTATTGTTATTATTATTATTATTATTATTATTATTATTACTGTTATTATTATGATTATTATTCTTAATATGATGATGATGATGATGATGATGATGATTATTATTATCATTATCATAAGTAGTAGTAGAGCTACAATCTTCACTAAGTGATATTCGTTATATTCCAAACGCTGCTTTTCTTGAAAATGTTCCTGAAGAACTTGGGGCACCATGTTCAGCAAATCACAGAGTTAAACGTTCTAAAGGCTTTGACAGAAGTTAATAATAACAGTCTTGGTAAAAATAGCTGAGATCTTCATGATTTTTGACACGACTGATGTGCCATAGGGAGTGGCAGTGTCTTGCTAATCCAACTACACACTGTGTGTGTAACCTCCAGCTGTGTTACATGTCACATGTAGTGTTCTTCACTGTCTCAAGAAGAAAAAGTAGGACCAGAGCTGGCAAGTAGCCTGAAACTGCAGTTGATCAACATTGTGTGGGGCTCAATTCTTCACATCTCCATTTCCAAAGTAAGCTGTTTAAAAAAAAAGGTTGTGATATTACCCTGCTAACTGTTTGAAAGCAGTGATTAGTTGAAACTTTGGTTGATTATTCATTAATTTTTGTATGATCTTTCCAATCAGCGTGTGCTCGGTCAGTAGTGCAATTTGGATTCAATTGTGTAAAAGCACAAGCACGTTACCGAGGATAAGATTTGGATTTCTTTAAGGGAAAAAAGGACACCCTCTCAGCTTTCATGACCAAAACCGGTTCAGATGTTTATTTATTTATTTTATTTTATTTTATTGTTTATATCGAGGATAATGGAATAAACACTCATGTGCTTTTTTACATCTAGTCCCCATGTGTATGAGGTTTTGTAAATTGTCATCTGTTCCCAGCCGAACACAATGGCCTACTCTTATGAAAAGCGGAACATGATTTAACGTGTGCGCAAGATGTTCTGTGTTGGTTCGCATACGAGCCTCGTTGAGAGTGGAGTCTGCACTGATGTTAACTCCAGGGGAAAAATAATCCCCTCGAACAGGAATCGAACCTGGGTGGTCAGAATTGCGAGCCCCAATGTGTGTTGTGTTTGTGCACATTTGGATTGTTTGAACTATTAATTGTTACTGGTTGCATGACTGTGTAAGAATGAGTTCAGTGAAAGCCCTTTGATTTGTCTTTGCAAGAAAATAGCCCTATATAAATTCCATTTATTATTATCACTGTTGTTGTTGTTGTTGTTGTTGTTGTTGTTGTTGTTGTTGTTGTTGTTGTTGTTGTTGTTGTTGTTGTTCTTCTTCTTCTTCTTCTTTCTTCTTCTTCTTCTTCTTCTTCTTCTTCTTCTTCTTCTTCTCATTATCATTAGTAGTAGTAGAGCTACAATCTTCACTAAATGATATTTGTTATACTCCAAATGCTGCTTTTCTTGAAAATGTTCCTGAAGAACTTGGGGCACAATGTTCAGCAAATCACAGAGTTAAACGTTCTAAAGGCTTTGACAGAAGTTAATAATAACAGTCATGGTAAAAATAGCTGATCCTGAATACAGATGTTGCTTGTGACAGTCAGACAGATTTCATGATTTTTGACATGACTGATGCGCCATAGGGAGTGGCAGTGTCTTGCTAATCCAACTACACACTGTGTGTGTAACCTCCAGCTGTGTTACATGTCACATGTAGTGTTCTTCACTGTCTCAAGAAGAAAAAGCAGGACCAGAGCTGGCAAGTAGCCTGAAACTGCAGCTGATCAACAGTGTGTGGGGCTCAATTCTTCACATCTCCATTTCCAAAGTAAGCTGTTTAAAAAAAATGGTTGTGATATTACCCTGCTAACTGTTTGAAAGCAGTGATTAGTTGAAACTTTGGTTGATTATTCATTAATTTTTGTATGATCTTTCCAATCAGTGTGTGCTCGGTCAGTAGTGCAATTTGGATTCAATTGTGTAAAAGCACAAGCACGTTACCGAGGATAAGATTTGGATTTCTTTAAGGGAAAAAAGGACACCCTCTCAGCTTTCATGACCAAAACCGGTTCAGATGTTTATTTATTTATTTTATTTTATTTTACTGTTTATATCGAGGATAATGGAATAAACACTCATGTGCTTTTTACATCTAGTCCCCGTGTGTATGAGGTTTTGTAAATTGTCATCTGTTCCCAGCCGCACACAATGGCCTACTCTTATGAAAAGCGGAACATGATTTAACGTGTGCGCAAGATGTTCTGTGTTGGTTCGCATACGAGCCTCGTTGAGAGTGGAGTCTGCACTGATGTTAACTCCAGGGGAAGATATCCCCTCGAACAGGAATCGAACCTGGGTGGTCAGATTGCGAGCACAATGTGTGTGTGTTTGTGCACATTTTGGACTTGTTAGAACTATTAATTGTTACTGGTTGCATGACTGTGTAAGAATGAGTTCAGTGAAAGCCCTTTGATTTGTCTTTGCAAGATATAGCCCTATATAAATTCCATTTATTATTATCATTTTTTTTTGTTTTGTTTTTTGTTTTGTTTTTATTTTGTTGTTGTTGTTGTTGTTGTTGTTGTTGTTGCTTTTCATCTCATCTCTTCATCCTAGTTCATTCTTCTTTTTTTTTCTTCTTATATTTTTTATTTTTCTTTTCTTTTTTATTTTTATTATTTAGTTTTATTAGTAGTTAGTATAGAGCTACAATCTTCACTAAGTGATATTCATTATACTCCAAACGCTGCTTTTCTTGACAATGTTCCTGAAGAACTTGGGGCACCATGTTCAGCAAATCACAGTGTTAAACATTCTAAAGGCTTTGACAGAAGTTAATAATAACAGTCATGGTAAACATAGCTGAGATCTTCATGATTTTTGACACGACTGATGTGCCATAGGGAGTGGCAGTGTCTTGCTAATCCAACTACACACTGTGTGTGTAACCTCCAGCTGTGTTACATGTCACATGTAGTGTTTTTCACTTTTCAAGAAGAAAAGCAGGACCAGAGCTGGCAAGTAGCCTGAAACTGCAGCTGATCAACAGTGTGTGGGGCTCAATTCTTCACATCTCCATTTCCAAAGTAAGCTGTTTAAAAAAATTGTTGTGATATTACCCTGCTAACTGTTCCAAAGCAGAGATTAGTTGAAACTTTGGTTGATTAATCATTAATGTTTGTATGACCTTTCCAATCAGTGCGTACTTGGTCAGCAGTATGATTTGGATTCAATTGTGAAAAAGCACAAGCACATTACCAAGGATAAGATTTGGATTTCTTTGAGGGGAAAAAAGGACACCCTCACATCTTTTATGACAAAAACTGGTTCAGATATAAGCTAGGGTTTATTTTTATTTATTTATTTATTTTATTCTTTTATATCGAGGATAATGGAATAAGCACTTATGTGCTTTTTTACATCTAGTCCCCGTGTGTATGAGGTTTTGTAAATTGTCATCAGTTCTCACAGGCGCACAATGGCCTACTCTTCTGAAAAGCCAACAGGATTTTAACGTGTGTGCAAGATGTTCTGCATGCATTTGCACACGGCCTCGGTTTACATCTGAAGAAATTTTGGGGAGAGTGGATTCTGCACTGATGTTAACTCCAGGGGAAGATATCCCCTCGAACAGGAATCGAACCTGGGTGGTCAGATTGCGAGCACAATGTGTGTGTGCTTGTGCCCATTTTGGACTTGTTAGAACTATTAATTGTTACTGGTTGCATGACTGTGTAATAATGAGTTTAGTGCAAGGGCTTTGATTTGTCTTCGCAAGATATAGCCCTATATAAATTCCATTTATTATTATTATTATTATTATTATTATTATTATTATTGTTGTTGTTGTTTGTTGTTGTTATTATTGTTATTGTTGTTGTTGTTGTTGTTGTTGTTGTTCTTCTTCTTCTTCTTCTTCTTCTTATCATTAGTAGTAGTAGTAGAGCTACAATCTTCACTCAGTGATATTCGTTATATTCCAAATGCTGCTTTTCTTGACAATGTTCCTGAAGAACTTGGGGCACTATGTTCAGCAAATCACAGAGTTAAACATTCTAAAGGCTTTGGCAGAAGTTAATAAGAACACTCATGGTAAACATAGCTGATCCTGTATACAGATATTGCTAGTGACAGTCAGACAGATCTTCATGATTTTTGACACGACTGATGTGCCATAGGGAGTGGCAGTGTCTTGCTAATCCAACTATGTGTGTGTAACCTCCAGCAGTGTTACATGTCACATGTAGTGTTCTTCACTGTCTCAAGAAGAAAAAGCAGGACCAGAGCTGGCAAGTAGCCTGAAACTGCAGCTGATCAACAGTGTGTGGGGCTCAATTCTTCACATCTCCATTTCCAAAGTAAGCTGTTTTATTTTTAAAAAAAAGTTGTGATATTACCCTGCTAACTGTTTGAAAACAGTGATTAGTTGAAACTTTGGTTGATTAATCATTAATTTTGGTGTGATCTTTCCAATCAGTGTGTGCTCGGTCAGCAGTGCAATTTGGATTCAATTGTGAAAAAGCAAAAGCATGTTGCCGAGGATAAGATTTGGATTTCTTTGAGGGAAAAAAGGACACCCTCACATCTTTCATGACCAAAACCGGTTCAGATGTTTATATATTTTAATTTAATTTAATTTTATTGTTTTATATCGAAGATAATGGAATAAGCACTCATGTGCTTTTTTACATTCAGTCCCCGTGTGTATGAGGTTTTGTAAATTGTCATCAGTTCCCACCGGCACACAATGGCCTACTCTTACGAAAAGCGGAACAGGATTTTAACGTGTGTGCAAGATGTTCTGCGTGCGTTCGGGCCTCGGTTTATAGTCTCATCTGAAGGACTTTTGGGGAGAGTGGAGTCTGCACTGATGTTAACTCCAGGGGAAAATATCCCCTCGAACGGGAATCGAACCCGGATCGTGAGATTGCGAGCGCAATGTTCTAACCACTAGGCTATCCCGTTCCCAAGCTAGGGTCCATAAGTCAAGTCAAGTCAAAATTTTATTTCCAGATGGTACATTGAATAAGCAATGCATTTGCTTTTTTTCATCAAGCCATCTATCTAAGAACAAATTTCGTAATGATTATACTAAGTCACTACATTATAGCATCATTTACCATTTACCATAAGCTAGGGTGTGTGTGTGTGTGTGTGTGTGTGTGTGTGTGTAAAGCTAGGCTGTTAATTTGCTGACTAAATCAGCAGGTCTAGGTCATCAGTGAATTTATTACCCTGACTGGCTCATGATAGGGTTGATGGGTTTCATGTGCAGGGGTCTAGATCGTTCAACGATTTTTCAACAAGAACATGGCCGGAATCACTCATAATTGCAGTTGGAATTATGTTTGTTTGTTACATTTTGGTAAAATCCCAGCAATTCCCGGTTTTCATCAAAGCCTTTGGGGTTTGAGGTTCGCGGGAGCCGTCATTGGAGGGACATTGTGGTGGTTGCCACCTGGGGTGAGCAACTTGCTCAGTCTGGCTCCACCACTGAGCTAATACTGTCGTTAGTAGGGGGCTTGGTAGGTGGTATCCTGCATATGTTAGCTCAGAACAGGTACTACTCACTCACTCACTCACTCAGTCCCATATCTCAAAGGACGTAGGGGGGACATGAGAGAAGACGCGACAGAGATCTTTTTCCATGCTTCACCATCCTGTGTGGCTGGTAGAGAAGTGTTGCAGGGGTTGGGCGGTCCAGTCTTTGATGTTGTCAACCCATGATTTCTTTTGGCGGCCTCTTCTTCTCTTGCCTTCAACTGTTCCCTGCAGGATGGTTTTTGCTAGGGTGTTGTGTCTTGTGGTGTGACCAAACCACATCAGTTTTCTCCTCTTTATGGTGGAGAGCAGAGGTTCTTGGGGGCCCACACGCTTTTTGATTTCTTCTTTCACATAGTTGTTGGTCTTGTGTTCAGGTATACTGAACACATCAAAGTGACCCAGCAGAAGTGCAGGGCTCCTCTGGCTGGTGGCCCCATGGCGGCCTGATATTGATGGGCTCCCTGTGGACTTCCGACATAACGAATCTGGTATGGCTGTGGCGGGGTGATTGAAATGAACAATAAGACAGGGGACATCACAGAGGATGAGGCAGCAAAAAAAAAAAAAAAAAAAAAAAAAGAACATGGCCGGAATCACTGCACTCATAGTTGGTGTTGGAATTGTCTTTGTTGCATTTTCGTTAAATCCCAGCAATTCCTGGTTTTCATCTCTGTGAGTGTGTGTGTGTGTTTAATATTATTTAATTAATTAATTTATGTTTTATTCATTTATGGTTTTTTTCCGAGGATAATGGAATAAGCACCATGCACATTTTTTTTCCATCCAGTCACTGTGTGTATACAGTTTTGTAAATTTGTCATCCGTTCCCACTGGCACACAATGGCCTACTCTTCCAAAAAGTGGAACAGGTTTTACCGTGTGCGCAAGATGTTCTGCATGCGTTCGCACATGGGATCCCGGTTTATAGTCTCATCTTACTTTTTCTTTTTCCTTCCGCTTGTACTCTGTGGCGTCGCGGGGAAGATATAACTGTCTGTCTGCTGCAAGGCGGGTAGCTTGGAGGAGGGACAATCCATGGACTTTCAGTGTTTCTGCCACGGAATCACTCCATCATTGCTTGGGTCTACCTCTGGCCCTCGTGCCAGAGTACCTCAAGTTGTAAGCACGCAAGGCTGGCTGGTTTAGCAGGCATCCGTGTGAGGTGCCGGAACCACTTGGTTCGTTGTTGTTTAATATGGTGTAGGACAGGTGTGGCTCCTACCATGTCTCTGATCACCTCGTATCACTTCTGATCAGGACTTTAATGGGGAGTGGATTGGGCCTCCAGCGTGCAAGTGTGTGTTGTGTGTGTGTGTGTGTGTGTGTGTGTTCTTTTACATGTGCTAAATAAGTGTTGAACATAGGCCTCGGTTTATTGTTTCATCCGAAAGTTAGCACCTAGACCACCACTCACTGTCTAGCAGCTAAGGGAAACATTTCGGGCACAAATGGAGGCAAACTATGCCTTTGGTTTTCTAGGCAGGTGCATTACCTCAAGACCACCCACCGATCCACTGTCCCTGTGGTGTGATGTGGAAGCCTGGTCTGCCGCCCCCTAAAACATCTTTCAGCCATTCCCTTGTTGATTGTAGTAGAGTCCCAGCTGAGTGATCCAATTTTAGGGAAACACCACCACCACCACCACCACCACCACCACCACCACCACCACCACCACCAAACAGCTCTTTCCACTGAAAGATTGAATTATCTGTGTTGGCCCTTCCTTCAGCCAGTCTTTCAGTAATGTATTTTGTCCACTTTAGGTAAAAAATCCATATGGACCACGTCATATCCAACATGGATGGTCAGCAATTAGTCAATTTTTAAAAAACCAAATAGTGGCATTTTCTGACTGTCCTAGGTTGTGAAAGAACTTATTTTGTTTTGGTTAAACTTCAATAGAAAAATCCCTATCACAGTCAAGATGAGCTAGACATCTAAAACAGGAAAAACTAAATCTAATGGTGGATTATCAGCCATAGGCCGTATGGGACTGGTCTGTGGTTTAATTGTTCAGCCATGAAGAGCCTGTGTGAAAACAGACGTGTTCTAAGAATGTATTGCTCTGTTGATGTCCGATTTTATCTCAGTTTTTGTCTTTCATCCATCACAATAATTGTCAGTGTGCTGTATTGGTAGCAAGATGTTTTGGGGGTGTTGCTATTGCTAACATTGTATACTTTGGCTATTTCTGTATTTTGGTCACTTCACTTTCTAAACCACATTAAGCCACGAGTAGCATACATAACATCTGTATTGCATGCAGAATGTACTGGGTTTTCCAGTTTTGATGTAGTTTATTTTTTGGTCCATTTTTTGATACTGTTCTGCACCAACAGGTAAAAGCAGTTGAGCTTCATTACAACTGACCACACCAGCAATCAGTGTGCAGCATGAACCCATCCTCCCTGTGAAGTCCTCTGAGAGAAGTGCTGTGAGTGAAGTGCTGTGAGTGAAGTGCTGTGAGTGAAGTGCTGTGAGTGAAGTGCTGTGAGTGAAGTGCTGTGAGTGAAGTGCTCTGAGTGAAGTGCTCTGAGTGAAGTGCTCTGAGTGAAGTGCTCTAAGTGAAGTGCTCTGAGTGAAGTGCTCTGAGTGAAGTGCTGTGAATGAAGTGCCCTGAGCAAAGTGCTCTAAGTGAAGTGCTCTGAGTGAAGTCCTGTGAGTGAAGTGCTCTGAATGAAGTGCTCTGAGTGAAGTCCTGTGAGTGAAGTCCTGTGAGTGAAGTGCTCTGAGTGAAGTCCAGTAAGTGAAGTGCTCTGAGTGAAGTCCTGTGAGTGAAGTGCTGTGAGTGAAGTCCTTTGAGTGAAGTGCTCTGAATGAAGTGCTCTGAGTGAAGTGCTCTGAGTGAAGTCCAGTGAGTGAAGTGCTCCGAGTGAAGTGCTCTGAGTGAAGTGCTCCGAGTGAAGTGCTCTGAGTGAAGTGCCACCAGCCACAGTCCCTAGACTGGGGTAAGTGATGTCTTTAGACAGCAGTACAGCGAGGCCAGGCAACATCAAAACAAATGTACAGACTGGCCTCCAAGTGAGTATGCATGTTATGCTTTGACAGCCAGACTGGAGTCTGGATGTACATTGTTGTTGTTGTGTTTTGAGTGGTGAAAAACTTTTCAGATCACTGTAATTAGCGTTTCTTTATAATGATGTTTGGATTTCCTTTAAAACTTGATCATGATGATGATGATGATTATCATTATGTATTTGTGATCACTTCAGGTCAAAATCATTTATTTATTTATTTATTTATTCTTTTATATCGAGGATAATGGAATAAGCACGCGTGTGCTTTTTTTAACATCCAGTCCCCGTGTGTATGCGGTTGTGTAAATTTTGTCATCTGTTTCCACAGGCACACAATGGCCTACTCTTCCGAAAAGCGGAACAGGATTTGACGTGTGCGCAAGATGTTCTGCATGCGTTCGCAGACGGGGCTCGGATTATAGTCTCATCCGAAGGATGGGAGTATCTCTACCTTTTTCAGTTTTATTAAAAACAGTAAAGCAGACCACAGACGATTTCTTTTCAACTTGCCTGGTCAGAAAGAGTGTTCAAACATGTTTGTTATAGCCTGACCCAAAACAGACATGTTGAAGTGCACTCCAATACTGCAAAGTTGAAAAGGAAATTCTGTATTATTGTTATTATTATAATAATAATAATATTAATAATTATTATTATTATTATCATTATTATTATCCTCCTCCTCCTCCTCATCGTCGTCGTTGTCGTTGTCGTTGTTGTTGTTGTGCCTATATTTTAAAAAAGTATATTGCTCTATGGTTGTGAAGTTGATGTCAAGGTGTGATTGATCTGACTTCAGATTGCAACTTCGATTTTTACAAAATTCTGCTGAATATGAATGAATGCCCATCGAATTGTATGCCTATGGAAATTTAGGACAATAGGCCTTGTGTTGCACATTGAAGGGAAATCTAAAATGCTAATTTTAGGACAATAGGTCTATGCTTGCAAATTTAAGGGAAATCTAAAGATGCTAATTTTAGGACAATAGGTCTATGCTTGCAAATTTAAGGGAAATCTAAAGTGCTAATTTTAGGACAATAGGTCTATGCCTTGCAAATTTTAGGGAAATCTAAAGTGCTAATTTTAGGACAATATGCCTATGTGTTGCACATTAATAAGCAAAATCTTAAGTGCTAATTTTGTTTTGTTCAAAGCTTGCTAGTGATACTAATCAGTCTAAACTGTCATAACTCACGATTTATTACATCTGTTGTAACAGTTGAGTAACAGTGATTCGATGGTAGTAAGACCGATTTAACTGGTCATTGGATTAGTCAGTCTCATCATAATGGTTCACAAAAATGGTTAAAAATAAGATTGTCTTGTGTCTTATTAAAGATCAGTTTGCCTTTACAAAGTTGCTATTAGTAAAAAAGGGTAATGGTTGTCGAGAATTGCCTAACTTAAAAAAACAACCTTTCAAAGCTATTGCACTATTTTGCCAAATCATTTAGCTCAAACCTTTTTTAAAGTTCAGGACGTTTGGTGACAAACTTCCAATTTAAACAAAAAAGCTGATGAATATCCTCCATACATAAGGAGAAACTTTGTTTAAAATGTGGTCTTTGTAAAACTGGAGATGAATTTCACTACATCTTCAAAATATTGCCTGTCCATGCTTTTTTGAAGGAAGTAAAATGTTCTCCAAAGCTTTACAGGAAAATACCAAATGTTTTGAAAATCAACTCCTTTATAAAATATGTTCTTACCCGTTTATTTTCAAAGCAAATGAAACGCTTCCTTGGATAAGAATTCAGAAAACTTGTGTCTATATTGTTCACTATGTCTGACACTGTTTTTGTCATAATCCACAGGCAACTTACAGATCTGTGGCATTAGAAGAGAGAGGTGACCCCCCTGTCCCCTGACAAAGGAGGATTGACAGTTCATCATCCAGCCATCCAGATTTTCTTCTCTCTTCCTGCCACCAACCAGGGCATGTTTTGCCCATCTTGGAGATGTGTGTCGATTATTTGGTAGCATACATTTTGGTTACTCTGCTATGCATTCTTTTGCAGATCTTTCTCCGTCGAGTAATCCTGTATTATCTATCAGATCTCTGTCTGTATATAATGACTAACTACCGAAACAGCTGTCGGAGAAATTATAAACCCAAACCCTGGGTGACTCTGACTCCACTGAGGAGCGGCAGCAGAGAGTTCTGTGCTGCAGTTTCTACATTCTATAGAAACAGAGGAAACTGTTTGCCTTGCCTACCTTCCAGCATAAACAGGGTATTCCGGGTGAATAACGCCCCTTTGCGCCATAGATTTTTTAAGAAACGAAGAGCTATGCGTGCAAAGAATGGCGGTGATGTGAAAGAAGAGTACCTGCTCCATGGTACTGTTGTTGGAAACATTGACAGCATCTGTGGTGAGGGTTTCTCCCTTCCTCTTGTTTCACATTTGCTCGGATACTCCATCTGTTTTGCTCACGACAGCAGCATCTCAGATATGTTTGCAAGGTGTACCTGCAAAGGAGGCCAACAGTTTCCTCTTCTGGCAGGAACTCCAGAACCATCTTGGACAGACTGCAGTCAGAGTCACAGCCCAGAAGCCAGGGATCATCCCCGCATGCATTGCCGTCACTACATGTTTTGTTGCAAAGTGTTAGTGGGGGACTCTGCACAAGGGGAACTGTTTATTAATCACAAACGACCTCCACCGAGATCTGACGACCCCAGTCGTTTGTACGACAGCTGTGAAGGTGTTGGTCATAGGTTGGGGGAAGTGGCAGTGTTTGATCCAGATCAGGTGTGCATACTGTACCTGATTGAATACCATCTGTTCTGCCTGGGGGCGTTTTGTAGCAGGTAACCTGAAGAGAGGGGCATTCATGCAGACTTGGCATACTATTTTTAGCAGATCGCAGTTTAAAAAACCTTATAGAAAGCCACATCAAGAGCAGCAGATAATGGTCAAACCATGACTTGAGGCTTCAGTCAGTCAGTGCATTTGGCCCTTTCAGTTCTGTTCTCAAGCCTGCTAGAATTGCAGCTGCATTAGCCCATGGACCCAGAGTGTTGGCAATCCGCCAGGAGGGGGAGCGGGCTCAGAAGATGCAGTGGGCCCTGAAGGGCACAGCAGGGCAGGCTGCGTCACGACAGATGGGGCAGCGAAATAAAAACGTAGCTGCGTGCTACAGTGGGCCGAGGATACGTCCTGTATGTGAGCGGGGTGATACTGCACATGCCGTAGCAAAAGAAGCTGGAAATGGACGGCTGGAGCTCGGGGGTTCACCAATGGTGAGATTTTGCGCATGCGACAGTTTTTGCCTACCATGAAGGTAGCTGCATTCCGACTTCGGGGCTGTATACTGGGTATGTTTGTGTTTCCGTAACTCACCGAACACTGACATGATGAATGGGAGGTATGGCATGGGAGGTGGTAAAATTCCCCACCCTTGATTCACCAGATACCACCCAGATTCGATCCCACGACTTCATGACCCAGGAGATTGACGTCGAACTGCCTTTAACCATTCGGCTATAGCGTCTGTTAAAAGCATATGGTCTGATGTGTTGAGTCTATAATTTGATGTATCTGATAAGTTAAACTATGATCTGATGTGTTAAATTTATGACCTGATGTATTAAACTTGTGATGGATCTGATGTGTCAAACCTCTGATCTGATGTGTCAAACCTCTGATCTGATGTGTTAAACCTCTTATCTGATATGTTTAACATATGACTTGATGTATTAAACCTCTGATCTGATGCGTTAAACATATGACTTGATGTGTTATAGCTTATTTGTATCCTGATATGTTAAACTAATGATCTAATGTGTTAAACTTACCTGATGTATTTAGCTTATGACCTGATGTGTTAAACTTATGACATGATTATTTAGCTTATGACCTGATGTGTTAAACTTATGACTGTTATTAGCTTATGGTCTGATGTGTGAAACTCTACGACTGATTATTACTTATGACTGATTTGTTACACTTATGACTTGCTGTGTTAAATCTATGACCTGATTTGTTATGCTAATGATTTGATGTGCTAAACTTATGATGCGATGTGTTAGAGTTATGATCTGATGTGTTATTATCTGGTGTGTTAAACTTATGACCTGATGTGTTAAACTTATGACCTGATGTGTTAAACTTATGATCTGGTGTGGTAAACTTATGACCTGATGTGTTAAACTTATGACCTGATGTGTTAAACTTATGACTGATGTGTTAAACTCTTATGACTGATGTGTTAAACTTGACCCGTGTGTTAAACTTATGACCCGATTGTTAAACTTATACTGATGTGTTAAACTTATGCCCTGATGTGTAAACTTATGACCTGGTGTGTAAACTTATGACCTGGTGTGGTAAACTTATGACTGTTTGATGTTAAACTTATGACCTGATGTGTTAAACATATGACCTGATGTGGTAACTTATGACCTGATGTGTTTAAACTATGACCTAATGTGTTAAACTTATGACTGTTGTTAACTTATGACCGATGTGTTAAACTTATGACTGATGTTTTAACTTATGACCTGATGTGGTAAACTTATGACCTGGTGTGTAAACTTATGGACCTGATGTGTTAAACTTATGACTCTGATGTGTTAAACTTATGACCTGATGTGTTACTTAATGACCTGATGTGTTAAACTTATGACCGGGATGTGTTAATTATGACCGATGTGTTAAACTTATGACCTGATGTGTTAAACTTATGACCTGATGTGGTAAACTTATGACCTGGTGTGGTAAACTTATGACCTGATGTGGTAAACTTATGACCTGGTGTGTTAAACTTATGACCTGATGTGTTAAACTTATGACCTGATGTGTTAAACTTATGACCTGATGTGTTAAACTTATGACCTGATGTGTTAAACTTATGACCCGGTGTGTTAAACTTATGACCCGATGTGTTAAACTTATGACCTGATGTGTTAAACTTATGACCTGATGTGGTAAACTTATGACCTGGTGTGTTAAACTTATGACCTGATGTGTTAAACTTATGACCTGATGTGGTAAACTTATGACCTGGTGTGGTAAACTTATCTGAGGGTTTGACGAGTCCATAGATAATGGAGTAAGGCAGATACTTGAAGGGCAATAAATCTTGAAGCTGGTTGAGCAGAGTTTCTTCCTCCATACCTTCTCATAAATTTTTTTTTCTGTTGCAGCATAATATGTTCAATGTTTTATATGCATGGAAATGCAGTGAAAATTTTCACTTTTCTATATCATCAAATAATAATAAAAATACTGATGATGATAGCGTATATATGATACTGTAGTGATGATCGCTAAGCGATTTGATTTGGTTTTACAAGATATAGCCCTTATATAAATCACATAAGTAGTATAATTTTGATAGTTTTTATCACGAGGAAAAGCGCAATAGAGTCATTATTTATCATAATGGTCAGTGCTAAATAGTCATTATAATTATGATGAGCACTCTATAGTGTTCGTCATAATGATAAGAGCTAAATAGTGTTCATAAGTGCTAAAGAGTCTGCATTATCATAATAAGCACCGAATAGTCATTATTAGTTGGATAAGCACAAATAGTCTTCATCATAATGATAAGCACAGAAGAGCCTTCATTATTATGATAAGCACTAAATACTCTTCATTATTATAAATGCTAAGCACTAAATATTCTTCATTATTATGCTAAGCACTAAAAACTCTTCATTATTATGCTAAACACTAAATACTCTTCATTATTATGTTAAGCACTAAATACTCTTCATTATTATGCTAAGCACTAAATACTCTTCATTATTATGCTAAGCACTAAATACTCTTCATTATTATGCTAAGCACTAAATACTCTTCATTATTTATGCTAAGCACTAAATACTCTTCATTATTATGCTAAGCACTAAATACTCTTCATTATGATGATAAGCACTGAATACTCTTCACTATTATGATAAGCACTACATACTCTTCATTATTATTATAAGCACTAAGTACTCTTCATTATTTATGATAAGCACTAAATACTCTTCATTATGATGATAAGCACTAAATACTCTTCATTATTATGTTAGGGGCTGAATAGTCTTGTATCATTCTGATAATTCCTAAACAGCCTTTATTATCACTATGAGTGCTCAATAATCGTTATGGTTATCAATTATTACAGTATAATATTCTCAAGTTGATAAGATATATCTATGATTAAAGACACTGAGGCCATATGAATATGATGTGAGGTAAAAACTATATACCATCAGAGATACAGAACTACCACGATATAAAAATAATCAGGTCTAGGTAGGCAAAACCTCTCTCTGTCTTTCTGTCTGTCTGTCTGTCTGTCTCTGTCTGTCTCTCTCTCTGTCTCTCTCTCTCTCTGTCTCTCTGTCTCTCTCTCTCTCTCTCTCTGGAGGAGGGGGAGGAGAATGTGTGCAGGCGTGTGTGTACTTGCTAACACAATGACATTGGTACCAGGATTATATCATTTTGATATACAGCTTTTTGAATGGAAACTTTTTGTGTGTGTGCTGGTACGCTGAATGAGCTAAATAAATGTATGTTCTTAAACTTTCACGACTATATCCGTACTTATTACGACGTTCGTGTGTGTGTGTGTGTGTTGTGTGTGTGTGTGTGTGTGTGTGTGTGTGTGTGTGTGTGTGTGTGTGTGGGGTGCGTGTGTGCGCGTGCGTGCATGTGTGCTTGTTTGTTTTGTTTTGTTTAATGTCTATTCACTACATGGTGATTTAGACACCCCCCCATTCATACCAAAGTACCTATTATTACACACCCCATCTCTCTCTCTCTGTGTTTCCCTTACACGAACTCTCTCTCTCTCACACACACATATAATTACAGTGCGTGTGTGCGTGCGTGCGTGTGTGTGTGCATTTCGTTTTGCTAAATGCCTGTTTGCTACTAGTACTTCATGATGTATGTGCGTGATTCTAGACACACCAAGAGCCACACCAATGGACCTATAATACATACCCCATATCTATGCACGCGCGCGCGCGTGTGTGTGCGCGCGTTCGTGCGTGCGTGCGCGTTTGTGTGCGCGCGCGTACATGAGATAGCTGATGTCTCGAAAATGTATCCAGACAATGTTGTTTTCCCTCTGAAAATAAATAACCAAACCTAGATAGGTTAGGCTACCTGCTTATGAGTTTGCTTGCGTGCGTGTGCGTGCGTGCGCGCGCACGCGGCTGCATACGCACACGTGGGCGAGTTTATTATTTTATTTGTCCATCTATTTAATCTTCGTTTCATTTCAGGGTTAATGAAATAAACACTCGTGTGCTGTTTTATATCCAGTCCCCTTGTGTACGCACTTTTGTAAATTAAGTCATCGGTTTGCATCGGCACAAATGGTCTATGCTTCCGAAAAGCAGAACAGGTTTTAACATGTGCGCAAAATGTTCTGCATGCGTTCGCATACGGGACCTCGGTTTATAGTCTCATAAGGAATTTTGGGGTAGTGGGGTGTGCGCTGATGTTAACTATAGGGGAAAGTTTTTTTTAAGGAGAGCGCCTGTGTGTATGTATGTGTGTATAATCATCATCATTATATTATTATCATTATTATTATCATTATCTATCATTATTAGCTATTATTATTATTATTATTATTATTTCTTCTAAGCATACATGGTTTTACCACTGAGTATATTCAAAGCGAATAGAATTAAAAGGAGGAGGTTTTCAAAGCTAAGATAAGGAATAAACACATAATTCAATTTGGTTATCGTTAAAAAAAAGAAAACGAGTCGAAGAGCATACATCACCAAAACCCCCCACAAAAAAACATACTAAGTTATGAGAAAATGGCACAAAAGTAAAGTACGATATAAATATTGTGGACCTATGTTATCAAAGGGGACGGGATAGCTCAGTGGTCAGAGCACTCGCTTTCCCCCAGCCAAAGTTAAGCAGCATCGAGCGTCGTTACCACTTGGAATGGTGACCATTTGCACGCCTTGGCTTCAGTACAGTCCCCCATTTCACCCAGCTGTAAATGGGTACCTGCCTCTTCAGGGTCAGGGAAGGTAAAGCATCGAGGGAGAGGAGATGGGCGCCGCCCTCAATATGCTGGCCCCTTGAGAAGTTGAGGTCTCTGATGCCTCATCCCCCTACGACCACATAGGTTATGGGACACCTTTACCTTTTTATGTTATCAAAATAAACAAAAGAATGACAAGAAACCAAACTAAAGGAAGACAACAATCACATAATTATGAGCAGTAAATCAGAGAGAGAGAGAGAGAGAGAGGCAGACAGACAGAGACAGACAGACATACACAGACAGACAGGCAGGCAGGCAGACAGGCAGGCAGGCAGACAGACAGGCAGACAGACGGACAGAACATTGCATCATACGCTACATCAACAGCAAACGCAGACAGATGGTGTCACCAACCATGCATCGCAGATTTCAGATTTCAATAATTTATTTCAAGGGAAACCCCCCCCCACACTCCTGGGGTACATGAAATTTAGGAATGGCACAATCAGTAGATCTTGGCATGTGAAATCACTCACAATGTGGATCACTCATTTCACAATGCAATCATGTAATGTAATACAATGCAAATGGAAACCTGCATAATTCTCGAAAATCACCCTACCCCGAAAAAACCAATGTACTAAGATACACCAACACAGATAAACTTGGCACGTGATAAGCACAAGCATGTGCCAAGATAAACTTGGCATGTGATAAGCACAGTATGTGCCAAGATGAGCTTGGCATGTAATAACTTTGGCATTAAAAAAACTAAGGTTGGCACAGATGTTTTTGGCAATACAAGTACTAAGATTCAACAACACAGATAAACTTGGCATGCGATAAGCACACATAACGTCGGCCGGCATTAAAATAACTAAGGTTGGCACAGATGCTGTTGGCAATAAAAGTACTAAAGATACAACAACACAGATAAACTTGGCATGCGATAAGCACATAAACCGTTGGCATGAAAATAACTAAGGTTGGCACAGATGATGTTGGCAATAAAAGTGCTACGATACAACAACACAGATAAACTTGGCATGCGATAAGCACATATAACTTTGGCATTAAAATAACTAAGGTTGGCACAGATGATGATGGCACTAAAAGTGATAAGATACAACAGCACAGATAAGCTTGGCATGTATTAGCGACCAACAGTGCCAAATAAACTGCACGTGATAATGTGCAATAAATCACTGACAACGTGATTCACTCATTTCACAAGCAATCCTGTAATAAAACAATGCAGAGAAACCGTCTCTCCCGTAACTTCCATCCCGAAAAAACCACATGTTCTAAAAAACAACCAAAACCTACAACAAGACAGCCTGGTTGTTCTACTCACCCACACCCTATAATATTTGGTCTGTAACCTAAGAACTTAATAACTGCAACCTGAAAATTGCATGAACTCTTCAAATCCCAAAATTATTTGTTCTGTAGAAAACATGTAGCGGCTCGATAAAAGAAGGCTCTATCAGTGCTTCAGCCAATGTAAATAATAATAATATATGAATTTATTAGCGCAAAAAACAAACAAATCGAAGCACTCTGGCAAATGATCGTAAGAAGGAAAACATCTTTCAGGAACTTACCAAATGGAACCGTTTGCCGCCAACTCTTCACAACGACACGTAGCCACTGGCACTCTGGGTTTATAAATAAACCCCAGGAAGGCATCTTTTAGTCTTGTCCACCATCATTACCAATTCTAATACTAATACTTTGTTGTGTCAAGAAACAGAAAAATTCATGTGGATTACAAGCTATATATATAAGAACAACCAACATAAAAATCATCGATATGAAAAAGTGATAAAATACCAATATTAAAAAAAAACACCTTTAAAATCCTACACACGCATACACAAACAGAAACATACAGCCGACCCATACCTGCACACACACGAGGCACGCACGCACACACTCAGAGCACACACACACACGCACGCACGCACGCACACACACACACACACACACACACACACACACACACACACACACACACACACACACACACACACACACACACACACACACACGTAAGAATAGGCCATTGTGTGCCAGTGGGAAACAGATGACAATGTACAAAACCGCATACACACGGGGACTGGATGTAAAAAAACCCCACATAAGTGCTTATTCCATTATCCTCGATATAAAAGAATAAAAAATAAATAAAAAGATTTAAAAAATAAAAACAAAAAAACACACACACAATCCTCGCTTAAAAAAGGAACTGACACCAAAAAGAAACGCATCAGGCTTCTCCTACACAAAAGTCCAGGAAGAAGGACACAGCCGCCAGGATCCCCGACAGCAGCAGCGACCCCAGGCTGCAGATGCTGGCCAGGAGGAGAGCGGCGCCCAGCACCGACAGGAAGCCCAGCACCTGCAGGAGGGACACCAGTCTGCTGACGCCCCTTGCCACCAGACAGCCCACCAGCCGGGAGATGGACAGGAGCACCGTCAGGCCTGTGACCACAGACTCGGGCAGCAGCAGCCACGTCAGCATCGCGACGCTTTCCCCTAAAAGACAGCCCAGTAACTGCGTGATGGACAGAAGCACGGCACTTCCTGTGGCTAAAAGACAGCCCAACGTCTGGGTTATTCTTGGAAGCATTGTCAGCGGACGGGAAGGTCGCTTTTTGTCTTTGTTCTATCTCTTCTCTTCTCTCTCGTTACGTAACGCTTCAGAAATCGTCTGACAATTTCCCCACCTGTTAGACGTAAAACCAAAAGCAAGCGTTAGTTGATAGAGTACAGCAATATCGGGATTTCTGTAATCTGAAAGGTAAAGGTGTCCCATAACCTATAAGGTCGTAGGGGAGCGAGGCGTCAGAGACCTCACCTTCTCTAGGGCCAGCATATTGAGGATGGCGCCCATCTCTTCTCCCTGGCTGCTTTACCTTCCCTGCCCCTAAAGAGGCAGGTGCTTATTCACAGCTGGGTGAACTGGGGGACTTCACCGAAGCCACGGCGCGCAAACGGTCACCCATCCAACTGGTAACCACGCTCGATGCTGCTTAACCTTGGCTCGGGGACAGCGAGTGTTGCGACCACTGAGCTATCCCGTCCCCTTAGGAAGTGTTTAATTGACTCATTTTTCTATGCTTATGGATTATATCAGTGAACGTAAAGCAGAACTGGCTTTAACTTGTACATCAGTGCGGGTTTGGGGTTCTTGTTGTTGCTTTTGGCTATTTTGTTGTGGAGAAAGGGGGGGGGGGGGTTAAAGAAAAAAGGTGACCTCTCTTGTACATTTTCTCATCGTTTCCTGGCACCATACTAAAGCTTTTAAAAAACCCATAAAAGAATCTTTGCAGTGTTTGGCCTGTATTGTTTGTCTCTTGCATCATATTCAAGATAGAACAGCACCAGCTCAGTCTTGAATATATTGCCATGTTGTGTATTTCCACATGTATATATTATTCTTCAATGAAAATGAAATGGCTTAGAGGTTGGAGCTGATATCAAGGCAAGGCAAGAAAAGGTGAAGTTTATTTCATTTCTTGAAGATTCAGGAACATGTTACAAATTGTGTGAGTGTGCGGTGGTTCGAATCCCGTTTGGGCCCGATACATTTCCCCCCTCCATTAGACCATGAGTGGTGGTCTGGGCGCTTATCTTTCGGATGAGACGATAAACCGAGGTCCGGTGTGTTACACGAAATCATTCAGCGCACGTAAAAGAACCCAGGGCAACAAGAGAGTTGTCCCTGGCAAAATTCTTTTCAAAAAAGCCACTCTGATAGGAAAACAAATACGGTTGCAGACAGGAAAACAAAACAAAAAATAATGGGTGGCGCTGCTCTTGTGGCGACGCGCTCTCCCCCGGGGAGAGCAGCCCGAATTTCACGCAGAGAAATCTCGTGACTTAAAGTGGTATAAATAAATAAATAAACATGACATTTCTGTTCGCAGTCCGGTGCGTTACCTCTAATCCACCGGTCCTACTAGAGATTTTTGGGCAAGGGTTTAGCTCTCGTGGGCTACGCTTTCTCAGTCTCTGGTATTTGCTATACAGAAGAAAAATGGTACTCCATTTTTTAAAATAATGTTCTCTTTTTTTCTCTTCCTGGTTTTGATCTGTTCTTCATTCTGCGATTTTCACACAGGAAACAGAATTAGTTTCCGTAACTGACAAAGTGACTTAATTCCAAATTCCGTTACAATTTGAAAAATAACGTCGAAAGCTAAAAAAAAAAAGAAAGAAAGAAGCTCGTGCTTACTTTTGTTTGCTTTAGATGATAAAAACGGAATTTGGAATCGAAGGATGAATCTTGGGTGGAGAAAAGCTGCACCAAGAATTCAACATGGCGACTGGTGTAGAAAAGACAATGTGTACATGTATCGCGTATCGATATTGAGCTATTTACTATTGATTGATTTATTTATACCACTTTAAGTCACTAGATTTCTCTGCGTGCAATTCGGGCTGCTCTTACCAGGGAGAGCGCGTCGCCACAAGAGCAGCGCCACCCTTTTGTTTGTCTGCAACTTTATTTGTTTCCCTATCAGAGTGGCTTTTTCTAAGAATTTTGCCCGGGACAACTCTCTTGTTGCCGTGGGTTCTTTTGCGTGCGCTGAATAATTTTGTGTAACACACGGTACCTCGGTTTATCGTCTCATCCGAAAGACTAGCGCCCAGACCACCACTTATGGTCCAATAGATGGGGGAAAATTTTCGGGCCCAAACGGGATTCAAACCACCGCACACTTCCGACCCGGACTTTTCGCTTTCTAGACAGGCGCATTACCTCTAGACCACCGATCCACCCATTGGGGATAAAATCTTTTTTCTGCCTCATCTTTTGTGACTTTCTGTTCCCACGCCACTCATTTCAAGCTCCCCACAACAACCGTACCCAATTTGTTATGTCGCATCCTCAGTGTCTGAAATCTACAGGGAGCTCATCAATATCAGGCCGCCGTGGGGCCACCAGCCAGAGGGGCCCTGCACTGCTGCTGGGTTGGGTCACTTTGGTGGTGTTCAGTGGTGCCTATTCTGTGCTAACATTCGCAGGATACCACCTACTAAGCCCCCTTCTAACGACAACATCAACTCGGTCTCGGAGCCAGACTGAGCGAGTCGCCCACCCGAGGTGGCGACAACCACAACGTCCCTCCAACGAACGACCCCAAGGGCTTTGACACAAACTCGCCACAGGCACAAAGTGTATGGGCAAACCGAATCTGAGGTCACCACGAGACCAGAGCAATTGAGGCCACGAATCAGAGGCAGTTTTTTGTTTAATCGCATGAAGATCTGTGATTATGAAGATGATGTAATGTTGTTGCTGTGGAAATACATTATGCTGTGAGACTACTTGACAGGGTTGTACTATACGCTTACATTCATAATAAATTATATACCCGAGTCAACCTGGCCTGAGAGATACAGACACCTGCAGTGTTACTGTTGGTCAGCTAATTTGAGCAACACTCTCAAACTCGCATGGTAAAGTGAATGAAGCTCGACTGTGTGGTCCCAGTCTTCCCAAATAGGCCATAGCGTGTAAAATCTTTTTGAAAATCCCTTGAAAGCCTTGATTATGATTATTGTATTTGAAGCCTGTTTCATTGTTTGAGATTACATTAGAGTCCCAGCGGAGTTATCCGATTTAGGGACTGTGGTCGCAAGTCATCCTACTTGGGCAACGCCAGCCACCCTAAAAAATTAGAGTTCTTGAAGCAACTGTGCCAGGCCCTGTAAGCAGGAGAGTGCTGCCCTAGCCTGAACTCGTATTATTTGTTTATTTATTCATTTATTTATTCATTTATTTACACCACTTTAAGTCACGAAATTTCTCTGCGTGAAATTCGGGCTGCTCTCCCCCGGGGAGAGGGCATCGCAACTGCAACTGTTTCCCTATCAGAGTGGCTTTTTAAAAATAATTTTGCCAGGGACAACTCTCTTGTTGCCCTGGGTTCTTTTACGTGCGCTGAATAATTTTTGTGTAACACACGGGACCTCGGTTTATCGTCTCATCCGAAAGACTAGCGCCAGACCACCACTCATAGTCTAATGAATAGGAGAAAAGTTTGGGGCCCAAACGGGATTCAAACTACCGCACACTTCCGACCCGGACTTTTCGCTTTCTAGACAGGCGCGTTACCTCTAGACCACCGATCCCCTTGGTCAGCTAATTTGAGCAACACTCTCAAACTCACATGGTAAAGTAAGTGGATGAAGTTCGACTGTGTGGTCCCAGTCTTCCCACTGAGCCCACAGCACACTCTTCTGGTTGGAGCTGGCCAGAGTCCGAAAAATCTCTAAGAATCTTATGGGATTCGAATCCTCGACCTGTCAGCCTATAGCCCAAGGCCTAACCACTGTGCCATGGCGGCTGGAGGGGTGGGGGTAAAATCTTGTTGGAAATCAGTTGAAAGCCTTGTTTATTGTATTTGAAGCCTGTTTGATTGTGTGAGGTTATATGAGAGTCCCAGCGGAGTTATCCGATTTACGGACTGTGGTCACAAATCATCCCACTTGAGGTCGATGGGCCACCATAAAAAAGTTACAATTCTTGAAGGAACTGTGCCAGGCAGGGGCAAGCAGGAGAGTGCTGCCCTAGCCTGAACTCCTATTACACCTGCAGCCTAGTCATTCTCATGATAAGAAGCCGTCATAGGAAAAAGTCTGGATTCAGTCCGACTTGCTCTCCGGACTGACTTGTTGTTACTTTTGGAAAATGGGCATGATAATCACAGGTTACAACACATTTCGAAGACAGCTTACCTTGGAAATTAAAGAGATAATTATGGAGAATAGTCCATGGAACAAGTTGAATAGTTTTTTTCCCTAGATGTACAGGGATTTTGCCAGCTCCTGTCAAATTGCTTTGCCTCCCTCTGGTTCACTCCATGTGTTTCAGCTGACACCAGAGAAATGGTCAAGAAGTGAACACTAGGCCGTGTGAAGTTTAACACACTTCATGAGTGTAAGATGTCAGGTGAGTCAGGTGAGGTGTGTTCTTGAACTATCCCCTTGATGTTGGTTTAGGTCTATTCTTCAACTGTCCACAAGGTTGTTACCTTCTATGGTAAACTTACGGTCTCAAAACCCTGAAAGTCCGCACTATTGAAAGTTTTATCTCTACATTGGATTCAGCGTTTTCAGCATGGAAATTATTGTTAATCTGAGTCAATATGCACTTTGCTACTGATTTGGTCTGTTTTGCGAATGGGCAAGCTTGATGTGGATTCAACATAGTCATGTTGTAAAATAATATTGTATTATGATGGAAAGTGAATAAACACCACCACCACAACCACTAACAACAAGAGCAATAATAATAATAATAATAAAAAAAAGATGACGACGATGATGATGATGACGACGACGATGACAATGATGATGATGATGATGATGATGATGATAATGATTATGATGATAACGATGATGAAGAGGTTGATGAAGTAAGGAGTCAATGTTTCAAAAAGGACGTCTTGTAAAAATGAAGTGTAACAGTAGAATACTTATCGAAATAAAATACTTTTAGAAACAAAATGATCCGTAATTTGTATGTGAAAGCACAAGAAATTCTGCAAATGGTTACCTGCACTTAACTTTCCTCCAATTCCTCAAGGAATTCTAATAGATGTAATTACAGGGAAAATTGCTGATATCACCATTTAAAATCTAAATTGCATATTTTTGAGTTCATATGCTCGCCGAAATCTAAACAAAAAAACGCAACCTATTTTTATTTCTGTTCTTTATATTCCCCATTTCATTTTACCTTGGGCTCCGTGTTATTGATAATTCTTTGTACCAGTGGTGAAATCTCCGGTCAAAGACTGTTTTTCGTTCCTCGGCTAGAACCCCGAGGTTTACCAATAGTAAGATCTTGCGTATGCGACCGATTTTCCCCCCACCATGAAGGTAGCCGCATTCCGACTTCAGGGATGCATGCTTGGTATGTTCGCGTGTCAGTAACCTACTGAACGCTGACACGAATTACGGGGTCTTTCACGCGCATAATTGATCTTCTGCATGTGTATAGACACAACGAACATTAAGGCACTGGCTGGTACTGCACTGCACTTGAAGTTGACGTAGGAGATCGTAAAAATGCCCACCCTTAACTCACCAGAGGCCCGCGAGATTCGAACCCTCGACTTTATGGATTGAAGCTGAACGGTCTTAACCACTCGGCTATGGCGTCCGTCTCAAGGAGTTATGAAGTTTTAGCTTTGAGACATTTCTGTACAAGAGTAGATGGCAGAAAATGAGTGATTTTTTCCCCTCAAAATTGAAAGGAAGAAACACAAAAAGAAAGAAAAAAAGACTGAACGAAAGAGATGAAAGAAAGAAAGAAAACAAACAAATAAAAGAAATAACCCCCAAATGGGGGAAAATGAGTTTCACTTTGTTTATCTGTGTATCAAGAAACACATCCAGAACAATCTATTGATACTGTTAGGGTGATTTCATTTAGAAAACGATTAGAAAAACTGACATGTTTTGACACAAAACATTCACCATACAATGTCCACCGTAGCCTGGTTAGCCTGTTGCTTTGACCATACTGTTACGACACACCAACTAGACTTATAGGGCAAACTTAGGCTTCTATGCACTTACGCACACCAACCCCGCCTGGCCCGCCCCCCCCCCCCCCCCCCCACCACCCCCACTTCGCCTTTCGGCAGAGTAGGCCATTGTGTGCCGGTGGGCACAGATGACGAAATTTACAAAACGGTATGCACATATAGGGAGTGGATGCCTCGAAATAAAAGAATCAAAATAGACCAAAATACAATTTTTAAAAAAAATCTAAAAATAATCTTAGTGATTAAACCTTTTGTCTTAGACTCAGAAAGCTTTTATCCTTGAAACAGATTAAAAAAAAAAAGTTTACTCAAATATATCTCAGAATATCACGGACTGATTTTGTGTGTGTATTTTTGCTTAGAATAAAAAAAAATGCGAGAGATTTTATTTAATGTTATTTATTTTAGTCATTTATTTCGATGATAATTTAATAAAGATTTATGTGCTTTGTTACATCCAGTCCCCGGGTGTATGCAGTTTTGTAAATGTTGTCATCCATTCACACCGGCACACAATTGCCTACTCTTCCAAAAAAGCAGAACGGGTTTTAACATGCGCACAAGATTTCTGGGTGCATTCGCAATTGGGACCTTGTTTTATAGTATCATCTGAAGTACTTTGGGGGTCGCGGGTGGGGGTTAGTGAATTCGGCACTGATGTTAACGTACCCGTAATTAAACTGACGTTGGATGGGACACGAACACATCCAGCATATTCTTCCCCGAAGTCTAACTGTAGCTACCTTCATGGTGGGCAAAATCGGTCGCATACGAAAAATCTCACCATTGATGAACCGCAGAGCTCTATCCCAGGAACCGGAAAGGAAGAATTTACTATACTACTACTACTACTACTACTACTACTACTACTAATGTATGGAATTTATATAGCGCTGAATCTTGTAAAGCAACAAATCAAAGCGCTCAGATGTTGTTTTTTTAAATTTTAAATCCGAGGATAATGAAATAAGCACTCATGTGCTTTTTTTTCTTTCTTTTAAAATTTTTTTTTTACATCAAGTCCCCGTGTGTGCGGTTTTGTAAATTTTGTCATCTGTTCCCACCGGCACACAATGGCCTACTCTTTTGAAAAGCGGAACAGGATTTAACGTGTGCGCAAGATGTTCTGCATGCGTTTGCACACGGGGCCTCGGTTTATAGTCTCATCTGAAAGACTTTGACATTCAGTTCGATTTTTTTGTCAAACTGGGAAGAAAGGGCGAGGCTGGGAATCAAACCCAGAACCTCACAGTTTACTTGTTGGTGGGCAAACGTCTTAACCATCCTGCCACCTTTCTTTCCGACAATTAATATTGGTTTGTACTGGATTGAATTTTAGATGAATATCATGACTGTTAATTCAGACTATTAGGTAGGCAGCAGTACATCATGGTGACTATTAAGTTGTGCTATGTTCTTGCTCATAGTAAACATTATTCGAATGTTGTTGTTGCCCCTTGCCCAGCTGAAAACACCGGGCATCACCCAGAACACACACACCCCTCTGTCTCACTCATCCTACCAGGGAATCACTGCCGCCAGTGAAAGTAAGGCACTGGGAGAAAAGTTTTCCTGCATGCCTCTCTTCAAATACCTGGCCACACTGGCAACTATACTCCCAACCCAGCAGATTTTCTCCTGTACAAGAGAGTGCCAGTTGTTATACTAAAGAGCTCGTCATGGCCGAAGACAATATCAAACATAACATTTACAACATAACAACATTTAACGTAGGGTTTGGCTGTTTAGCTTACATCAATAACTGACAAAGCTTTCGGCCTAGGTAAAATTATTGGAATGAATTGACTGATTTTTTTTTAGCCAAGCAACTTCTGTCTGAATTCACTACTGTGCTTGTGTTCCACCTAGCACTGTTGTCTCACGAAATGAATGTTTCCCAACCCCCCCCTCCCTCCCTCTCCCCACTCGTTCCTCGGGTAGATCTTCGAGGTTCACTAATGGTAAGATTTATGCATATGCGACCGGTGTTTTTGCCTCTACCATTTAGGTAGCCGCATTCCGACTTCAGGGATATGAAATGAATTCAAAGATTAACGATTCAAAACTATGAGTTGTTGGTTTGGGTTTTTTTTGTGGGTGCCGGGGTCGGGTGACAAAAATCCAAAATGAACGCTGTCTCTTATTGTCTCCCCCTCCCCCTGATTCTTTGGTCACCTACTAGTCCCTTCATGATCTGCTGAACCGTGTTCGAATCTCGTTCAAGAAGAATTTTCCTCTGGTGCCGACTCCACTCCCTCCAAAAGTCCTTGGGTGAGACTATAAACAGAGGTCCCGTGTGCGAACGCACGCAGAACATCTTGCGCACACGTTAAAAACCCGTTCCGCTTTTCGGAAGAGTAGGACATTGTGTGCTGGTGGGAACGGATGACAACATTTACAAAACTGCATACACACAGGGACTGGATGTAAAAAAGGACTTGAGTGCTTATTCCATTATTCTCCAAATAAAAGGAAAAAACAGAATAACACAAGCAAAAATCATGCAGGGGCCTTCAGTATAAAAACACCAGCAGGTTGTGATCATTTTCATCTTTCTTTTTCTTGACAATTATCTGACACTGCTCCATTCCCCAAACCCCTCAAAATGAGCACACGTCACATTTTTTTCTCAACAAACAAAGCCTCAAATAAATCTGAGGACAGGCTCCATAGCTATACATGAAAGATACTACATGATCTCTCGACGCAGCGGTGGTTTGCGGCCGAATCCTTTGCTTGGTATGGCGACACAGCTGAGAGAACAGTTTGTCTGGGGGCAAAAGTTTTCTTTTGTTTGTTTGGTTGGTTTTTATTAAAAAATTGAACCTGTTTTCTTATCCTTGTTTATAGATAATTTATTTCTTTATTCACTCATTCAAGCGCTTCGATTTGTTTACTTTACAAGATTCAGCGATGTATAAATCCCATACATTATTATTATTTATTATTGTTATTAATTTATTTGTTATTCGGTTTTTCTTTTTCTTATGGTAAAACCTAGCTAGTCCTTTCAGCGTAGAACTTGCGATCTAGGCCTAATGGTAGTTGAGAGCAGAGTTTGTTTAAGTATCATTTTCTTCCCTGCAATATCCATTTCCCTGAAAGTTTTGCAGATGAGTTGTAGGCTCGCGACACGCAAGCACTTTCGCTAGGCCTAACTGTAGCGCGCAACTTTGCCCCTGCTACAGTAACTGTTGTAAACCCCCTTAAAACAAAGTTGCAGAGTTGAAAAGTGTAGGCCTAGTCCTCTTGTAATCGTCCTGTTTTTCCCACAAGTTACGGGTAGGCCTAGGCTTAGGCCTAGATTGCAGCCAATCACAGTCTTCGTTCTGTTTAGCACAGAAGGCCTATTCGCTCCAACATGGCGGAAGGTCCCTCTCCCACAGCAAAACAATCAAACATACAAGCATGTTTGCTTGTTTTGCTCTCTCACACACACTGAGGTTTTGTGTGTGTGTGTGTGTGTGTGTGTATCTCTGATCTGACAAAACTAACAACAGCCGCCATGGCAGCAGCAAGGGTGATTTCGTCTCTTCACTTTTGTTGTCGATGGTTGCAAGCCTTTTTTAAAAAAAAATCTAAGGCAAACATTTGGGGGATTTAATACTTTGGGAGAGTTTTTCATTAATATATGGCATGGGATTGCTTTGTGGTTGATTTAAAATGGCAGCATGTGCCGTGAACTTAAAAAAAAAGCCAATATGTGGTGTAGACTATCTAATCAGGCTATAGCTGATTTCACATTGTGGATTTTTTTTGGGGTGGTGGTGGTGGTGGTGGGGGGGGGGGGGTGTTCCTAGGCTAAGGCTGCGAGTTTCACCACTGGTGAGTTTTGGTGTATGCATCCCTTTTATGCTCACACTCAAAGAAGCCACATTCCGACTTTGGGGATGATGTATAAACACGACACCAGCGTGCATGCGTTTTTTTGTTTGTTTATATATATATATATAAATCAAATTTATATTACGTTATTATCACTGAACAGTAAGAGTCATGTGGGTTACGAGCAAAGGATTAACCATTAAAAAAAATAAAAAGAATAAACAGCAACATGTTATATAAACAGCTTACAGAACCATACAAGATCAACGCATTTTGTCCTCTGTGCAGACAACACATGCATGCCTATTCAACAAGTTTCACATTAGCGTGCGCGCGCATTCACACATACACACATACACACACACACACACACACGCGCCGCGCGCGCGCACGCACGCACGCACACACCACGCCCCCCCCCCCCCCCCCCCACACCCCCCACACACACACACACACACAGAGTGAAAGGGAGAGAAGGGGGGATAATAACATTCTGAATAATTCTTTATAAGCAGAGTAGATAAAAAAATATCAATTGTGTAAAAAGAAACATTAAAGTTAAACATCTATAATCATTTAATCCTAAAAGCAGCCATTTCATATACAGATAAGAACTGCACATCTTTGTAGATCATCGTAGGCTGGCGGGAACTAGCGACACTTGAAATCAGTTTTTCAACAAGTGAATGTGAAGATGGAGGGTGTGAAAGAATGTTCGTTATCATGTGCTGAGCAACAGTGTCGTGTTTTTAGTGTTTTATTTTCTTGGTATTTAAAACCCTACTGTTTATTCTAATTTATGAGAAAAAACAAAACATGCCCAGTTTCAAAGAATAATAATAATAAAAAAAAATACATTGCTTAACGGTTCCGAAGCTGTGGTATTGGCTCTTTATTTATTTTTATTTTTTAAATTATTTATTTCGAGGATAGTGGAATAAGCACTCATGTGCTTTTTTAAAAATCCAGTCCCCGTGTGTATGCAGTTTTGTAAATGTTGTCATCAGTTCTCACTCCTATAGTTATGAAATGCTTTGAATGCATTATTCTGAAACGAATCTTTATGTGTGCTTCATCTCAGTTAGATCCCTACCACTTTGTGTGTAAAAGAAACAGGAGCACTAAGGATACAACCGCCTTGCTTCTTCAGACCTATAAACAGCTACATGTGGCCTATAACCTATGTGGTTGTAGGGGAGTGAGGCGTCAGAGACCTCACTTCTCTAGGGGCCAGCATATTGAGGGTGGCGCCCATCTCCTCTCCCTCGCTGCTTTACCTTCCCTGACCCTTAAGAGGGCAGGTACCCATTTACAGCTGGGTGAACTGGGGGACTAGACTGAAGCCAAGGCGCACAAACGGTCACCTATCCAATTGGTAACCACGCTCGATGCTGCTTAATCTTGGCTAGGGAAAAGCGAGATGGTCTGCATGGTTTTTGTGGGGTTAAAAAAAAAAGTGAATATAGGCATAATGCAGCAAGGTGTCATCACTTCCCCCAAACATACAATGGCACCACTCTTCCAACATCCAAAAGGCGGAACAGGTTTTAACATGTCCGCTAGATGTTCTGCATGTGTTTGTACACGGGACGTTGGGGTATAGTCTCATCTAGGGGACTGGAATCGGCACTGATGTGAACTCCAGGAGAAGAAAAATTCCTTGAACAAGTGCCTTAGTGTTGGCTGGATCCTGGGCTGTCAGATCACAAGGGGAATGCTCTAACCACTAGGCTTCCTTCCCGCTCCCCTCTAATTCAACTGCTTTTATCTCAAAACAGAAAAACTTATGCAGGTTAGGAGCAAAAGATTAAACATCAAAGAATGAAAAGAATGATTAGTAATCACAGGGCCTATAGCAATATACAAGACCAACGTATTTCGTCCTCTGTGAAAACAACACAGAGATGCTTATACAAGTTTCACGTTCGCGTGCACACACACACACACACACACACACACGCACGCACGCACGCACGCACGCACGCACGCACGCACGCACACACACACACACTGTATATGCGGTGAAAAACTTCGCAATGTTCGTGTTTTATATCAATATCGATGTTTAAAAAAGTTCCTATCAGCATTTCAAGATAAGTCTCTACAGGAAGTTTGAACTAATCCGAAGTTATTGTGCGAGATAGCATTGTCTCTGATGCGATCTCCAGTATTCTCATTTTTTGTAAATTACGATTGTGAAATTATAACAACACCTTTACTGTCTCGATCTACATTTTGCTTTATTCACAAGCAGCCTTTACACGTAGTTCACCACTGTTCATTTTCCAATTTTAAAGCAGTTTTCAATTGTTTGGTATCTTTGTTATTATTTGCGTTTCTTTGCCATGTTTTTGTGTGTGCAGTATATTGTTTATATGGTTTGGAATAAGTCTTTAAAAGCACATAAATACCAAAACGCATCTCATTTTCTTAAAGCCCTCATCTCATCATGCCCCTTCCCCACCTCCTTCATCTAATATCACTCTAAGTAAACAGACGTAAAATCGAACAGAGAGAGAGAGAGAGAGAGAGAGAGAGAGAGAGAGAGAGAGGAGAGGAGAGAGAGAGAGAGAGAGAGAGAGGAATAATAAACATTCTGAATAATTCTTTATGAGCATACAAGATTAAAAAAAACCCATCACTTGTTCAAAAGGAAACTTTATTAACTTTGAAAATGTACATAATCATTTCATCCTAAAATTCACAATGTCATAGACATAAAAACTGGGACATTCATGAAAATCATCTCATCATCATCATCATCATCATCATCATCATCATCATCATCATCATCATAACCTCTCTCTCGTACTCTCTCTCACACACACACACAGAACGCACACGCACTTATACTGAACATCATAGAATGTAGGACATAATCACACACACACACACACACCACACACACACACACACACACACACACACACACACACACACACTGAACATCATAAAGCACACACACACACACGCATGGGGAGTAAATGCACAAAAAGCACACGAGCACTCATTCACAGGCCCATACCGATATTTTTGTTTGGTCATCTCAAGACTTAATTCCTTTGACCTCTTTTGGAGCATGAAAGATTACAAACATATCTCTAACAGGGGAATTAACCTAGCTGCAATAGACTTTAAGATCTCAGTACCAACAAAAACTCAAAACAAAATGGTAAAGGTGTCCCACACACAGAAACTCAAAACACAATGGTAAAAGTGTCCGTCAAACAGAAACTTAAAACAGAGTGGTAAAGGTGTCCCACACACAGAAACTCAAAACACGAATGGTAAAGGTGTCCCACAAACAGAAACTTAAAACAGAATGGTAAAGGTGTCCCACAAACTCAAAACCCAACGGTAAAGGTGTCCCACAAACTCAAAACCCAATGGTAAAGGTGTCCCACAACCAGAAACTCAAAACACAATGGTATAGGTGTCCCACAAACAGAAAAAAACAAAGGTAAAGGTGTCCCACAAACAGAAACTCAAAAATACAGTGGTAAAGGTGTCCCACAAACTCCAAACACAAAGGTAAAGGTGTCCCACAACCAGAAACTCAATGGTAAGGGTGTCCCACAAACTCATTGCAGAGTGAGGTGTGGGAGACCTCAGCTTCTCCTGGGAGCCAGCACCTTGTGCGGCGCACCCTTCGCCATCCCCGTCCCTAAAGATGGCAGTTACCGCATCTTACAGCGGAGCTGGGCAAACCAGAGGACTGTGGTCAAGCCAAAGTCCCCCAGTGTACCCATCTGCAAGGCAACACTGCAGATCCAGCCTTATCTCTCTACCACCTAGGATAAAGCAGGAGTTCTGATCACTTAGCTACCAAGGCTCCTTCAAAATTTCAAACATTTGTTGTTGTTTATTTAAAAAGGGTTTAAAATCATGTTTGAACAGTTCATCCCAAGATTTTTCAAACTTCAAATTCAATACAATACTACAAGGGGAAAGAATTCATACAGATATGAAGAGCTTGAGTATTGTGCGAATATGTTCAATAGACGCAGGGTCTAAATGATTATTATTCAGTACTAGCTCCTCAAACCAAAAAAGAAAAAAAAGAAAAATGAAAACCAATGTCAAGTAAATACATGCCAGCAAGTGCATGCCGATAAATAATGCACAACTTTCTCCAAAAATATATACCACCACCCGGATGAAGAACATAGCCACAACACTGTCTGATGGTACAATTTCGTACCACTGCAAAATGCACAGAAGCACAGCAATGCTGGCTACATCCTTGTGGATGCCCATGTGGATGGTAGGGAATGTGCCCTCAGCCTTCCTTTTTCAGCAGGTACGGGGACCACTACGCTCTGGTGGCACAGCGCTCTTGGCAACGCCCACCTGTAACAGCAACCACACCAAACAATAAACAGTCAGGTTACCACGTACAGCAACATAGGGGGCCTCTGTTCTGAGGAGTGTTGGTGTGTGCTTTTCTGTTGTGCCTGTCAGTTGTCTCAAGTGTAAGCTGGTGGATGTCATCAGCATGTTAAAGCATACGTGGTTTTTATGTATGGATAGATGGATGTAGATGTATGGTTGGATGGGTATGGATAGATGGATGTATGCATGTATGGATGGATACTGTATTATGTATGCATGTACGAATGCATGCATGTTGAACCCTAATTTGAACTGCCACTGGCACACCAAGGTCAGCGCACCAACAGCATTTCCTCACTTTCCTCAAACCAATGTCTCTGTGAGGTGGATCAGTTGCAGTTAGCTTATTTTATTGAATCGGGTTTCGTTTAGGCAACGCTAGTCCGTTTGGGCAACTTGCAGTTGCAAGAACTGTGACTGCCTTTCCTCGTCAAACTGGCTCCAGATCACCGTGTGCCGCTTGTGGCTGAGTGAAATGGAAAACAGTTCAGCTTCTGATGGGGTTAAACCCACAGCCCCATCACTTTGCAGACGACGGGTGAGGGTGGGGAGGGGTGAGTATTGGTTTTGCCAGTGTGAGGCAAGTCTGCTTCTTGCTAATGTTAACATCACAAATTCCCGTTCCTTGGCTAGAGCTCTGAGGTTCGCTAAATGGTGAGATTTTGCGTATACAACCCCCCACCCCCTGACCATTAATAGGTAGCTGCATTTCAACTTCAGGGATAGTGTCTAAACACAACACCTGTGTGCATGCATTGAAAAAAAAAAGATGTTGTCATCAGTGTCTACGGGCACACAGTTACCTACTCTTAGGAAAGGCGGTTTGGGTTTTTAACGTGTGTGCAAGATGTTCTGCAGGTATTCGCACACGGGGGCCTCGGTTCATAGTCTCACCCGAAGGACCCCGAAATTCAGTTCGATTTTCTAATCAAACTGGGAAGAAAGGGCAAGGCTGAGAAATGAACCCAGAACCTTATAGTTCACATGTTAAGACAGGTGAACGTCTTAACCGCCCGCCCCCTTTCCTTCTTAAAATTTCTGTATAGGACTGACCACAAAAGTACATAACCATATACATTTATAGCCAATTTTCTGACACCGCAATCGATTTTTTCCCTTCATAGTCACAGTCACTCACTTGCTGAGCTGTATCTACCACATTCATACTTTTTGTGGCCAAAGAATTGATGGCAACCTCTGATCAAACTCAGCTTCTTTCATAAAATAAAAAAAAGTTTTTGTTTTAATCTAACAGGAGCAGTGAGGAGTTTAGCCATGTAAGGGGAAAAACATTAGTAACGACACAGCAGAAAAGTGTTACTCTGTTGAGAGTCTGTCATGTCATGACATGGGCTTTCCAGCCTCAAAACTGCACTTATTTCCTACCCAGACTTTCCCCTCACTCGTATCTGGTCCTAACTTTTCAACAGCAAGCACCCTTCATCTCCACTTAAGCGTGTTGGCGCGCACGTGTGTGTGTGTGTGTGTGTGTTGTGTGTGTGTTTGTTGTTGTTGTTGTTGTTGACTTCAATTCTACGTCTGTTCACTTTTAGTGATATTAGACGCCCCACCCCCCAAAAAAAACCAAAACAAAACAAAAAAACCCACAAAAAAACCCCGGAGATGTGGATGTGGTGATAAAAAAAAATCTTTAAAAACTTGGCAATGCAACAGGAATTAAAAAAAACAATAACAAAAAGCAAACAAACAAAAACAAGTCATTAACGTTAATGTAACTATAACAAATGTCCTATGGGACTGTGTGTGTTTGTGTGTTTGCGCACGTGTGTGTGTGTGCGTGTGTGTGTGAGTTTGCGTACGTGTGTGTGTATGTGTGTGTATGTGTGTGGTGTTTGTGTGGTTTGGGTATGTTGTGTGTGTGGGCGCGCGCGCCGCGCGGCGTGTGTGTGTGTGTGTGTGTGTGGGGTGTGTGAGTGTGTGTGTGTGTGTGTGTAAATTTGAAATCTGTTAATAAACAATTCTAGAAAGTCGCATGCATGTAAATAATTTGAATGGAAGCCTTCGATTTGTTTGCTCTACAAGATTTAGACCAATGTAAATACCATATCATTATTATTATTATTATTATTTTTATTTTTATTATTATTATTATGTTGCCATGTTGATTATTCCACGTGATTCTAGATCTATTTATTCACGGGCTATGCTCTCTGGTAATGACTAAAAAGGTAAAGGTAAAAGTATCCCATAACCTATGTGGTCGTAAGGGAGTGAGACGTCAGAGATCTCAGCTTCTCTAGTGGCAGCACATTGAGGGCGGCGCCCATCTCCTCTCCCTCGCTGCTTTACCTTCCTGACCTAAAGAGGCAGGTACCCATTTACTACTGGGTAAACTGGGGACTGTACTGAAGGCAGGGGCGCGCAAACGGTCACCTATCCAATGCGTATTTACCCCCCCCCCCCCCCCCTCCCCACTAAGATAGCCCCTGTCCCACTTCGGGACTGGTGTCTAAAAACGACTGGTGTTCATGAGGTTTTCCTTCTTGTTTAACTTTGTCATCTTTTCCTACCGGCACAAAATGGCCTACTCTTCCGAAAGGCGGGACATGATTTTAACGCGCCCGCAAGCCCTTAGAACTGCACGCGCTAGCACACAGGGCCTCGCGCTATACCATAGTCCCACGCGGTTTTTTGTTTGTTTGTTTGGCTTTGCCATCTTTTCCTACCAGCACGAAATGGCCTACTCTTTCAAAAGGGAGACGGGATAGCCTAGTAGTTAGAACATTGCGCTGGCAACCTGACGACCCGGGTTCGATTCCCGTTCAAGGGGAAATTTTTCCCTGGAGTTAACATCAGTGCAGACTCCATTCTCCCCAAAAGTCCTTCGAATGAGACTTTAAACCGAGGCCCCGTGTGCGAACGCACGCAGAACATCTTGCGCACCCCGTTAAATTGTGTTCCACTTTTCATAAGAGTAGGCCATTATGTGCGGGTGGGAACAGATGACACAATTTAAAAAAAAGCATACACTCGGGGATTGGATGTAAAAAAGCACATAAGTGCTTATTCCATTATCCTCGCTATAAAAGAATAAAATGAAATAAATAAAAAAATTAATAAAATGAAAGGTATTCTGCGGGTTTTTAAACATGTGCGCAAGACGTTAGAACCTCGCTTGCACACACACAGGGCCTCCTCTACAGATACTAGATAGCCTAGTCCTACCCAAAGGATTCTTCGCCAGAGAGCAGTTAGTACTGACCTTTACTCCAGGGTAGCCTAAAATAATTTCCCCCACTCAGGTGTCTTCTTCTGGCTTGATCATGGGCCATCAGATCTCCAGGGCGAAGCTCAAAGAACGAAGCTATCCCCTCCCCCCTCCCCTCCCCCCTGCTACACTCCAACAAGAAGCTATCCCCCTACCTCCCCCCCCCCCCCCCCTCCACCCCCCCCCCCCCCCCCCTCGACGATATTCGGACCTCTTCTCTGCTTTTAGTTGTTTTCTTTTTCTTCTTCTGGAGATTGTGTGTGTTGTGTGTGTGTGTGTGTGTGTGTGTGTGGGGTGGTGTGTGGTGTGTGATTGTGTGTGTGTGGTGATTTTTTTTAAAAGGTTAAATGGAATCGGTTTTCATATTATTTTTTGACAAGTTAGAAGCTGCTTCTCTTTTTTGTTCCTTTTTTTGGGGGGGGGGGGGAGGGTTAAAAAAAACCTGACAGGCTGAAAATACCTGCCCTTGATTTCTTTATGTGTCAGAATGATTGTGAAAGTGTGGTTTTTTAATGACATAATGACGTCTTGATTAAAAAAAATGAGCTGCACCAGCATTTACCCCCCCCCCCCCTCCTCCCTCATCCCCCCAACCCCAGTGTGACAAAAACAATTAATAATTATATCAAATATCAATTCTGTAACCTGGCTCTTTTGAAGACTTTTTTATACAATGGTTTAAGTTTGTTGTTTATGAAGCACCAGCCTCTCTTAAAACAAGAGGCTGCTATATTATAATCATAATGATAATAATAATAATAATTATATATTGAATTTTTATACTGCTAAATCTTATAAAGCAAAGAAATCAAAGTTTCTCCATTTAAATCATTCACAACAAATGCACACATGCACACACACACACACACACACACACACACACACACACACACACACACCACACACACACACACACCACACACACTGAGCATATTCTAAATATAACACTCACAAATACATACATGTACGGACATGTGGACACACATACACTGCGTGAGGATGTCACAACCACACACAAAACACACACACAAAACACACACACACACACACACACACACACTACACATTCTCTACTTTACAGCTGATTACTAAATAGTAATGTAAAAACAACACTCAACAGGCGTCACCTACAAAGGGTAACTCCTCTTTGTTTCAATTTTGGCTATGAGAACTTGATAATGCTTAAGTTAAACTTAAATCCTGATCATTTCATTGACAAAGGTCAATAGTATTTAAACTACCCCCCACCCCCCACAACAGAATCCAAATCGCACAACTTTGTTGACATAGTGCTAAGGTATCAGTCACTGGTTTCGTATCTTTCGATTGGAAAATAATAAAATCTAACAAGTGATTGGCTTCTGTATTGATCAGTTTGTTATTTTCGAAAACAATTCCCACAGTACATCAACATTAAAAAAAAAGACTCGCTTACCTTGGAAATAGGGATCAGGAGAATCAAGCAATACACAGATTGTCTCTCAGTCTGAGATTGGAAATTTTTTTTTCAACAACAGATTCAGGAATTTTGCTAGCTCCCGTGTCTTGCTTGATCTTCTTGGTGTCTTACTATGTGCTTCACCGACACAGGCAATGGTGGAGGAAATGAAGGGCATCATGGTAGACCTGTAGTGTGTAGTTCCCGTGTAGTGTGTGTGTGTGTAGTTCCCCCTCCCCACCCCCTGTATAAAATCTCCTATGGTAACTTGATGTTGTCAAAAAACCCTGAAAATTTTCTCTTACTCTCAAATCGTTACACGTGAAAGAGTAGGACCAAGCAAGCCCTTTGAATGTTGTATGCAAGATATGCGCTTTATAAATTCCTTTTTTAAAATATTAATTAATTATTATTATATTATTATTATTATTATTATTATTATTATTAATAAATCTAGTATATTATTTTCTTTCTGTTTTGCCCTTTTATTCTTTTATTTCGAGGATAATGAAATAAGAACTCATGTGCTTTTTTTTAAACATCCAGTCCCCGTGTGTAAGCAGTGTTGTAAATTTTGTCATCCATTCCCACTGAAACACACTGGCCTTCTCTTCCGAAAAGCGGAACGGGTTTTAACGTGTGCGCAAGATGTTCTGCATGCCTTAGAAGCAGAATAAGATACTTGGTTGTTCTTGAGTTTTTAACTGCAAAAGCTGTCACTCGATCTTTAGAGCACTTCGATTAATAGTGTTCCGATTTCAAACTTGATATGTGTTCAGTTTGTTGTGTTATTAATACTTTCCATCTTGCACATGATAATAAATAGCTTGAGAAATACATATATAATGCGCGCGCGCTTGTGTGTGTGTGGGGTGTGTGTGTGTGTGTGTGTTGTGTGTGTTGGGGGTGTGGTGTGTGTTGTGTGTGAGTGAGTGAGTGAGTGAGTGAGTGAGTGAGTGGTGTGTGTGTGTGTGTGTGTGTGTGTGTCTACATTTGGACTTGTTAGAGCTATTACTTGCTATTGGTTGTGTAAGAATGAGTTGAGTGCAAGAGCTTTGATTTATCTGAGCAAGATACAGCGCCATATAAATTCCATTTCTTCTTCTTATTTTTTTTATTTTTATCATCATCATCATCATTATTATTATTATTATTATTATTATTATTACACAACTTAGGTTAGTAGTAGAGGTGGGAATTGATCATGATAATTGTGATGATATTGATATAATAACGACAGTGATAACTATAATAATGATAATGGTGATGGTGGTAATGAATCACAACAACAACCATACTACTACTAACAACAACAACAATAATAATAATATAATAATACTACTAAAATAATAATAATAATAATAAATAAAAATAAAATAAAATAAAATGATGATGATGATGATGATGATGGTGGTGGTGGTGGTGGTGGTCATCATCGTCGTTGTCATCATCCTCCTCCTCCTCCTCCTCATCATCATCATCATCATCATCATCATCATACAACAATAATACAGAATGTGACTTTCTGGTGGAAATATACTTTAAACAACGTGCGCCCAGGAAATAGTTATTAAGATAAATTGATTTTAAAAATTACAAGCAGTAATTAAAGTCACTATGGAAATAATTTTTTGTAATCAGTACGTAAATAGGTGAGATAGGTGGCGCTGCTCGAGTGGCGACACTCTCTACTGACAAGCGATATATTTTTTTGTTTGTTTTCGTTATATTGTGTGTCTATCAGCTCAAAGTTCTGCAGAGTTGTGTCTGGTGTCTGGTGTGTCAGTAATAACAGCAACAATGCTGGGAAGATCAGTTCTATTCACTCTTTTAGTCTGCTTTCTCATAGCGTCATCTGACTGTGTGCAAGGCTCGCCTAACCACAACAGCCATGGCCGGTCGTCGTACACTCGAGAATTTCTCCTTAGCCTGAGGGAATCAGCCAGTGTGTTAGCAGAAGGCAAAGACTACAACTTTCCATGTGATATTTTACCTTCAGCAAATAACAACGATAAAACTTGGAAGAACATCAAGAAAAGAAAGCGAGGAAGGAAAGGCGGTGTGAGACAAAGACTAAAAAATTTGAATAATCGGAAAACTCCGCTACCAACCGTGCTCCTGGCCAATGTCCAGTCCCTGTGTTCCAAAACCGACAAGCTTCAAGCTAGGCCTAACATCAACTACCTACGCCAATATAACAAAGCCGGAATTCTTGCCTTTACCGAAACCTGGCTGAGTCCCGCCCTACGCCCTACCGAACTGCCACCTCTCAATAGACGGCTTTGGTCAACCCATTCGGCTTGACAGAGACTCACACGCAATGGGGAAGCCACATGGGGGAGGTTTGTGCTTCTACATCAAGGAGGGTTGGTGTGGTGATGTTAAAATTAGAACTGCTCTCTATTTCACTCAGGCCTTTTTACTTAAGGGGATGGGATAGCTCAGTGGTCGGAGCACTCGCTTTCCCCCAGCCAAGTTAAGCAGCGTCGAGCGTGGTTACCAGTTGGATGGGTGACTGTTTGCCGCCTTGGCTTCAGTACAGTTCCCCCAGTTCCCCCAGCTGTAAATGGGTACCTGCCCTCTTTAGGGTCAGGGAAGGTAAAGCAGCGAGGGAGAGGAGATGGGCGCCGCCCTCAATATGCTGGCCCTAGAGAAGTGAGGTCTCTGACCCAAACTAACTAGGTTTAATAGTCTTGGAAAAAAATGTTTTGTTAGCATACATAATAATAATAATAATAATAATAAATATATATATATATATATTATATGCATAAGAGCAACAGCAGTTTACATTTGGAACTAGGACAAATGATACATTTTGACCACTTGTAAGTTCGGTTTCACTAAAGCAGTGATCTTAATCACAAAGCTACACATATGTACCTGGCCACATTTCATTTATTTACTTTATTTGGTATGGGTTGTTTTGGCGATAATAATGGAATAGGATATGTGTGCTTTCATTTTTTTACTTTATTTGATTATTTTTTCAATGCGATAATAGGATATGTGTGTTTCATAACAAAAAGATATATCAACCGTTCCTACCGGCACACGTGGCCTACTCTACTGAAAGACGGAACAGGGTTAGAGTGTGCCCATGAGATCATCAATACGTGAGCACTTTGTCAACAGTACAACTTGGTTTCAGGGGTGGGAAATGGTATTGAGAAAGCACCCAGTAAAATTATTTTTTCAATATTTTTTTCTACAAACATTTCCAAGTTCTTACAGCCGAAATATACTGTTTTGATTATTTTCATATAGATATAAATTTACTATAGATGTACGTCCCAGCGCAGATTTCCTATATATAGGGACTGAAATGACCCACATCTTATTTTCTGCCTTCTTGGCCCATTCTCCTGCCTTTTTTAAAGTCTAAAACGATAACAATTCTCTTCCTTGCCGTAATCGGATGTGCTGGGCCTGTCTTGTCAGGCGCTTAACGGTAGCACCACACATTTTCGCTCAAATATGACTGATATTAGTTGCTACCTGAGCGTTCGACGACGAAGAAGAAGTTGTTTGGTGTGGGTTGGTTTCGTCTTAATTTGATAAAAGTCCAAAGTTATGATTATATATTATCCCGATCAAGGGACTGTACCATCAACTAGTCTCCATCATTCACGTTTTGGTCCCAACCTGTAAAGGCCTGTTATGTTTTATGCAAGCAACTTCCATCAGTCCACCAAGTATGTCCCCGACCTGTCAGGTCCTGTCTGTTTTGATGTCTGTCGTGTCTGTCTCTTGTCCTTCTGTCTGTCTGTCTGTCTGCCTCTTCCTTTTTCTTTTTCTTCTTTTGTTTTCCCCTCTCTCTCTCTCTCTCTCTCTCTCTCGCTCTCTCTCTCTCTTGGGTTTCCCCTTGCTTGGGCTGCCAGCAAGAGCTTTTGAGTGAGCTGTGTGTAGAGTGTTGTTGTTTTCCCTCTTTTCGTGTATCAAAATGCCAGTCACAGGACTTCCAGCCATGTTGGAGTGTATGCTGAAGACTGCACTTCAAGAGCAGACACTGTCTTCGTTCAAAGTGGACGGCAGAGGTGACCAGACTGTTGTCATTTTGCGATTCACAAACAAAGCTGACAGCCATTTCCATGTCACCCCAGGTCAAAGTTCATACCGCAAGAAATGTTTTAGCCAGGTATCCCGTGACAGAAAACGAGCTGAAGCACACAGAGCAAACCGTGATGAAAAAGTGAAGGAACAGGAGGTTCCGTCTCCCTCTGGCTTATTCTTTTTTCTTACCCACCCCGCCCAGTCTAATGTATGCTGGAAACCGTGCAGAGAGTGACGTTCCTATTGATGTGTTCATGTATAATTCCTGCCCTGCTTCTTCAAGTAGCTGTTATGACAGTCAGCAGATTGACATGACACATCAGGACATAGACAGACAGACAGTGACAGTCAACTTTGACAATATAAAAGTGATCAGTTGTGTGGGGAAGTTGGGAATGGAGCAAAAGAATGTGACAGTGATAACATGAGTGAAGGGAAAGATTATGTGTGTGATGGTACTTCTGTTAGTGAAGTGGAAGAAAATGTATGTGATGTATTGGATGGGGTGGATGATAGTGAGAGAGTTGAGTGTGCAGACAGTGTGATTGAGGCAGAATGTGCTGAGAGTGTGAAATATATTACTGGTGAAAGTAATACTGAAGAACCAGCTCTCACGTGCAGAGAAATGTTTGAACGCCTAAAGGAGAGTATAAGAGGGATGAACGAAAAACTTTCAATGGAGGCAGAAATAAAACAGCATAACACAAAGAGCGCCACAGCTGCACCCAAAGGAAGTCCTTGTAGAGATGTGCCGTGATTGAAGTGGGATAATGACATTAAACTTGAAAATCCCTGTACGAATAAACAGTAATCACAGATTACAATAATTATTAGCATTTGTTGCAATTGTTACCATGATGTGGAAGCCATGCCATGATGACTATTTGGGCTTTAGTTAATTAATCCTTTTCCTTTGTTAAATATGTGTTTTGTGCCCAGTCCTCTTCCCACTGTCCCCTTGTGAATGGGCTTAATGCTTATCACAATAAACTATTGTCATTGTCATTGTCATTGTCTCTCTCTCTCTCTTCGGATGGTACTAAACCGAGGTTCCGTGTGCGGACGCACGCAGAACATCTTGCGCACACGTTAAAACCCGTTCCGCCTTTCGGAAGAGTAGGCCATTGTGTGCTGGTGGGAACAGATGACAAGATTAACAAAACTGCATACACATGGGGTCTAGATATAAAAGAACAATGAGTGCTTAATCTATTAGCCTCGAAATAAAAGAATAAATAAATCGATAAAATATATATCTCTATCTCTCTCTCAGTTTGAGTCTGTCTGACTGTCTCTTTGTCTCTCTGTCTGTCTGTCTCTGCCTTTCTGTTTGAGTCTGTCTGTCTGTCTGTCTGTCTGTCCGTCTGACCGTCTGTCTTTCTGTCTGTCCGTCTCTCTGTCCGTCCGTCTGTCTGTCTGTCTGTCTCTCTCCCCCCTCTCTCTCTCTCTCTCTGAGTGTGCTTTCTATCTGTCTGTGTGTCTGTGTGTCTGTCTGTGTCTGTCTGTCTGTCTCTGTGTCTCTGTCTCTGTATTTCTCTGTCTGTCTGTCTGTCTCTCTCTGTCTCGGTCTCTGTCTCTCTCTGTCTCTGTCTCTCTCCGTCTCTGTCTCTCTCTGCCTCTCTGTCTGTGTGTCTGTCTGTTCGTCTGTCTACCTGTCTGTCTTCCCGTCTGTCCGTCTGTCTGTCTGTCTGTCTCTGATACATTGCTGATAATTATTTCCCTATGCATCTAACAAGTAAAGATGTAGTTGATTATATTTACTTACCTTTTCTATTCTTCTTATCATCATCATTATTATTATTATTATTATTATTATTATCATCATCATCATCATCATCATCATCATCATCATCTTATTGTTATCATTATCATTATTATTCTTATTTAAAATCAAGGATATTAGAATAAACACTCAGTGATTTATTTTTAAAATCCAGTCTCCGTGTGTATGCAGTCATGGACATTTTTCATCCGTTCCAACCGGCTCATTATGATCTACTCATTTGAAAAGCGGAACAGGTTTTAACTTCCGCGAAAGAATTTTTACGTGCGGTTGCACACGGGACCTGGGTTTATAATCTCACCTGGAGGATGCGCCGGCATGTGTGGTTTTATCAGTTTTGTTTATTTTATTTATTTATTTATTTAATTTATTTATACCTCTTTAAGTCACGAGATTTCGCTGCGTGAAATTCGGGCTGCTCTCCCCGGGGAGAGCGCGTCGCCACAAGAGCAGCGCCACCCCCTTTTTGGGGGGTTGTCTGCAACTGTATTTGTTTCCTTATCAGAGTGGCTTTTTTTCTAACAATTTTGCCAGGGACAACTCTCTTGTTGCCATGGAGTTCTTTTACGTGCGCTGAATAATTTCGTGTAACACACGGGACCTCGGTTTATCGTCTCATCCGAAAGACTAGCGCCCAGACCACCACTCATGGTCTAATGAATAGGGAAAAAGTTTGGGGCCCAAACGGGATTCCAACCACCGCACACTTCCGACCCTGACTTTTCGCTTTCTAGACAGGCGCGTTACCTCTAGACCACCGATCCACCAGTGAGGGCAAAAGAAAACGCAGATTAGATTGAAAGCGAAGTGGGAGAGGACTACATCTGAAAATGATGGATATTGGTTTTTTTTGTCTTAGGAGAAATTTTTTCTTTTTCCCTAAACCCTCACCTAAAGTTTTTGCCCTTTGTTTTCATCGCGACTTTTAAAAGTATCACACCCCCGAAAAAAAATTAAACCTTCTTCTCCCCGATATTCATTTTTGTAAAAATTGTTTTTCTCTCTCCCCTCTCTCTCCCCTCTCCCCTCTCTCTTTCTTTTCTCTCTCTCTCTCTTTCTTTTCCCCCTTTTCTTTCCTCCTCCCTCTCTCTCTCCCTCTCTCTCTCCTCTTCCCTCTCTAGTCCCCAAAGGGCCGGGGACTGGTAAAAAAAAAGCACCCCGGGTACTTATTCATTATCCTCAAAATAACAAATTTGTTGTAATTGTCTCTCCCCCCACACAGCAGGTTTGGGTTTTGGTTTTTTTTTTGTTCTCTCTCTCTCCTCTCCCCTCTTTTTCTCTCTCTCCTCATATTTAAGAAAAATTTAAAGGTAAAGAAAATTATTTTTTTTTAAAAAATTATTACAAACAAAAAGGCTCTTTTTTTAAAATTTTTTGTCATTTTTTTTTGGCCTTTGGTTTTTTTTGACAAGTTTTTACATTTTAAAACGGATGTAAAAAAAATCTTTTGGGAAAAGCTTATTCCTTTACCTTCGGGAAAAAAACCCTCCCTCTCTCTGTCTTTTTCCTCTCATCTCTTTCTCTGCTGTCTGTCTGTCTCCCGTGTTTTTTCCCCTTCTCATGGCCAAAGTGTTAACGGGAAGATTTAGGCACGTAAATAAGGTTGATATTTTGCATGAATACTGCTTATAAAAAAAATTTAATCAAAGAATTTCAAATCTACTTTTATCTATAACTATCTATCTTAATTTTAATCTATCTATCTTAACTTTATCTATCATCTATCTATCCTATCTATCTATCTATCTATCTATCTTCTTCTTTTTTTGTTCTGCCCGGTCCTGTCGTATTTTTTTTTAAAACGCCAAAGTAGTCCCAGACTCTAAAACCAAGGGGCCCGGGAACATTTTGGTTTCAGTTTGGAACTGGAGAGACCAACGACAGGGGCCCGCGTCTGCGGGGTTTCCCTTTGCACCCACAGATTTAACCATTCCAAAACCCTTTTAACCCCAAAAGCAGCCCAAGGGGGACAACCGGCATGCCCAACGGCAAGATCCAAACCAAATGATTTCATTTTAAACCCCCCAGGGCGTTTTAAACCCCAGCTTCAACAGAGCCAAACCCAAGAACAAGAACCTACCCGGGAGCTGAAAAATAGGCACAAAACCAGGGCCCCTTGTGCTGCGGGTTTTCCCAAAATGAAGCTGAATAAAAAAAACCCGCCTGAAAAACCCACGTATAAAAAATTTGACGTGGAAAAAACGGGAAAGATCCAGTTTCCCCAGGAGATTTTCCCCAAGCAAAAACTTGGGGGACTTTTTGCGGCATTAACCCTCCTGGACTACCCCCATGGCAACATCTTCCATGACAAAACTCACCACCAAAAATGGAAAAGTAAAGAGATCTTTTTCCCAATAAAACAAAAGCCAAAACAAACCCCTGGGTTTCAGACTATCCTGCGGGAGGGAAGTAAAACCTGGACATTGACAAATGAAAGAGCAAAGCGAATCCATCATTTAAAACCCCAAAAGGGCCAAAAGAAAGCTGTTTGGGGTATCCTGGAGAACGAAAGACCAATGAATTTGCCCAAGAGCCAAATAACAGGCTGGCAGGTCCACAGGAACCCCTTCTCACCATCCTCAAGAAAAAAAGCTACAGGGTCGGACCCCCCGCCACCCCCCAAAAACAAAAAAACCCCAAAAAAAGGGGGCTGGCAGGAACACTAAGGTGGCAAAAGAGGGAAAGGAATAAAAACCCAAGTCGGAGGCCAAACCAGGGGGAAGGGAAACCGGGTGAAGGGCTGGGCACTTCCCCTTCAGACCGGGAAAGGAGGGGATGTAGACTAATGACTCTGATCTTTTTTCCTACACCCCCAATCACACTATAAGATAATCTATCTTTTTCTATCTATCTATCTATCTATCTATCTATCTACTATCTATCAATCTATCAAACTATCTATCTATCTTTCTTCTTCCTGCTGCCCTTGTCTTTAATAATAAAAAATTAATAAAAAAAATATAATAAATAATAAAAAAATAAAAAATAATAAAAAAATTGTAGGGAATTTATATACCCGCTGAATCTTGTAAAGAAAGCAAATAAAAGCACCCCAGTTTTTTATTTCATCCCACTTTAAATCAGGGAGAATTTTCCTCCGTGAAATTCGGGGTTTGCTCCCCCCCGGGGAGAGCGGGAGAACGGGGCCGGCCTTTTAGCGCTGCCCACCCTTTCACACTTTTTTTTCCTGAAAGCGTATTTTTTTCCCCTTTATCAGGGGGGTTTTTTTTCCAAAAATTTTGCCAGGGCCCAACCCCCCCTTTTTGCCGTGGGTTTTTTTACGTGCGCAAAAATAATTAGGGTGAACACACGGGACCTGGGTTTAAACGTCTAAACCGAAAGACAAATCTATCTATCAAATTTTATAGATAACCACAAAATTTTTTTCAGTAAAGAATTTCGAACACTGAGCTGAAAAAAACCCAGAAACCCAAAAAAATCACAACATAAAAAAAAACTCTGTTATCTTCCCTGTAAAAGGGTTTCCCAGATTTTTCAGACAAGAGAGAAAACCACTGACTTTGGGAAGACAGAAAGCTGGCCTGTGAAGTTTGCTGAAAAAAAAAAGGAGCGGAAAGAAATCACCTCTCGTTTTCTTCTTCCTCTTCTTCCCTTTGGGATTTTACCTCTTTTTACTCCCAGTGATACTAATACCCCCTTTCTTTTTGGGATTTTTGGGGGCGGGAATCCAAACCTTTTTCTTTTTTTTACATTCGTTTAAAAACCTGAAGAGACATAAACTGGAAAAAAAAAAGGACTGCAAAATGGGGGGGGAAAAACCCGGGAAATTTTTCCAAAGAAGTCTAATTTAAATGAAAAAAAACCATTCCCCGACTTTACAATGCAAAAAGGCGAAAGATTCTTGGAGAAAATCTATTTTCGTTTGGGTGTTTTCCCCGGGGAGCCCCCAAAAAAATAATAATAACCCCCCTTATAAGGGGACATACCCAATTTAAGGGGCAAGATACGAGGCAAAGAAGAAACCCCCAGGGAAGCCACAAGATGGAAAAAAGAAAGAAAAAAAATATCTTTTCCCAGGGCCACCCCCCTAAGGGGGAAGGGGGGGGCCTCCCCTTATTTGTCAGGGGGGTTTTCCGCCCCCATCCCCCCCACCCCCTTTTGGCTACTCTATCTGCTTCGCCAGAACAGCCGCTTTTCCCAATCCCATTGCAAGGTTTTAAAACAAAGGGGGAAATCCCCGTCCATCGCCCTGGAACTCCGGCATTTCAAATGGCTTTCTCCTGGTGCATCACTGTCCGCCTCCTTTGGGCGTGACAGGAGCCGGGTTTTTTCACGACCCCTGATCTCCATGGCCTGCTCCCATTAAAAATGTTCTTGGGGCAAAAAACTGGGGAAAGCCCTGGGCCGGGCAGGGAGAACTTTTTTTTCGTTCAGGAAGCGCCCTCCACCCAGACCTGACCCCCAATCGTGGGTACGCCCGCTGTGAGGGCAAAGGTGTGCCCCTTTGGGCCCAAAGGGGCGTCTTTGACTCTGATCGGGCTTTTCCCCCACAATACCTTTTCCCTATGCCCAATGAGCGCAATCAACACATGGAAACCCCATTTAAATATTCTAGGCTTCATGTTTTTGAACCCTCCGGAAAAGAAATATGAAAAGTGCCTAAAAAACCCATTTTTATTTTTACACCACTAGAGTGTAGGGGGTACCGTTTGAAGTTTTCACCCCCCCTTTCTTTGGCTGCGTTGAGATGACATCCCCGTTATTTATTTATACACTTTAAGTCACAGCAGTTTTTTTTTTGCCTGGAAAAAACGGGGGTGCTCTCCCCGGGGGGACGGTGGCCAGAAAAAACAGGCGGGATCCCTCATTTTTTTCTTTTCCCGTCGCAAAATAAATGTTTTTCCCTATCCCGAGTGGCTTTTTTCCAAAATAATTTTTCCCGGAACCTCTTGCTACGTGAGTTTCTTTTACTGACTAAATAATTATGTGTAACCCACGGGACTTTTTGTTTTAAACTCTCATCCGAAAGACCCACGCCCCCCTGGAATAATGTAAAGGGGAAGAGTTTTCGGGTCCAAACGGGAAATTTAAACCCACACCTCCCAACTATTTCGACCTGGGCCCTTTTTTCTTTTTTAGTAGGGGGGCGTTAAACCCCTAACCACGGGTCCAAACAGGAAGAGTTTTCCTTTTCCTGATTTTTTTTGTGACCGCTTGCTCACAAAAAGTCCCAATCGGCACATTACACTTTTTTCTGATTTCGAAATTCTCGGTTTACTGCCCTTAGCACCCAAAAAAATTGGGTGAAATAAGTCAAGGGAAAAAACAGTTTCATTCAAAGGGGGGACTAATTTAATTTTTTTTAAAAAATTGCCACAACAAAGAAAGTCGGTAAAAAAACAGTATACCACTGCACACCAAGTGGGGGTGACAACAGAGAAAACAGGAAAAGTAGAGGGGGCGACATGGACAAGATAACGGGGGAATAGCTGGGGACAAATTTGAATTTAAAAAGTTTCATTGGAAACCAAAAATGCCCCATTAAAGTATCATTCTGTTTTACTTCGCAATTTTTTTTAGTTTTGTTTAGTGCTTTTGAATTTTATTTTTTTCTCTGTGAAAATTATAATGTGCACTTTGCACACTGGAACTTGCAAATACCCATTCATTTTTTTTAAACACCCGAATCTTTTTAAAGCATTGTAAAATAAGTGATAGAGGGGGTTCATGAATTAGCCTACCCTGACTAACGAAATTTAAATCTCAATTTTAAAAGGCTTTCCCCTTTGTGATACCGACGGGGAAACCCGACTATGGGGGCGTGGGATAACCTTTTAACACCTGAGCTATTCCCTTCTTTCTGTTAAAAACATGGTGTGGCTTTGACCAGAAAAGGTCTCATTTGTGGTAACCCCAGGTCCCGAGGGGCAGTTTAAAACTTTCCCAAAGATTTTTACTCCCCGAGCAGAGAATCTGTCATGATGTCATTGGAAAAAAAACCCGAAAACAATAAATAAAAAAGTGGTGAATAAAAAGTGTTTTAAATGAAAAAAAAAAGTTTTTTTGGGTTTGGGGTTTTTTTGGCTGCGTGAAAAAAGTCATTAGTGTAGTTTTTGGTGATTTCCCTTTACAATTTTTGTGTGCTGATGGGTTTGAATTTTTTTCTTGAAACCATTGTCAAATTAAAAAAAAAGGAACTGTAAGAGGTGTTTTTAAAGGTGAGAAGAAGAAGTGTGACACAGTTTATGACAGTCCGGTACTCTTACAAACTTTTTCCAATCTTGAAAACCCGGACTTTTCTTTCCTTAGAGTAAAGGTTTTTAAGCAGCTGAAATTTCAGTGGGGGTTTTTAAAGCGGGATCTTTTTTTTCCCAATTAATTAAAAAAAAAATTTTGTGATCCCTGGTTGGAAAAGGGGGTTCCTAAATGTAGGGGGGGGGGGGGGGGGGGGGGGGGGGGGAAAAAACCGGGTTTCACACAAAAAAATCCACCCCTTTGCGAATCTTTGGGGCCCCCACCAGGGCCCCAATGGACGCCCGTGGTTTTAGCGCCTTTTGGTTTTGGACTTGGAAAAGGGCGCGGGGTTTGATTCACATAAGAGTCCCTAAGATTTTTTTTTACGCCGGGCCGGGTCCCCACCCAGAGTGAGTTGCTGTGGGCTCAGTGGGGAAAACCGGGACCCCTCAGGGTTTAGGGTTTTCCACTTTCGGAGCGAGTTTTTTTGTTTTTTTCAAATTTAAACTGACCCCTCACTGCAAGGGTGTCTGATCCCTCGGGCCCCCTTACGCCGGGATATATTTATGGGAAAATAAACTAGAGTAAAAATCCCTGTCAAATACTCAAGCATATGCACTTCCCACAGCAGCATCATTAAAATCATCCTCACCGCAATAAAAAAAAAATTTCCTCCTGATTCGGTGGTCCCAGTTTTCTCTGGTCCATGGTGGAAACCCAGTTTTATTTTCCCATAAACCCGTGCCTGGGTGGAGTTTGTGTCAAATCCGTGGGGGGGAGGTTCGGGGAGGAGCGGGCCCCAGTATGGGTTTCCATCTCGGGGGGGAAACTCACCCAACTGGCCCCCGCGACTTAGCTAATATTCGTTTGTCGGGGGGTTTGTAGGTGGGTTTTGCGTATTTAAACTCACAAAAAGGCACCACTGAACCCCCACCAAAGGACCCCGCAGAAGGGGCAGGGCCCCTCTGGCTGGTGGCCCCCCGGGGGGCCCCGATAGTGATGGCTCCCAGTGGGCTTTTTGACCCTGGGGATGAAAATAACGAATCTGGTAAAGGGGGTGTGGGGGGGAAATTGGCGGGGGACGTCCCCCGAAATAGGCAAAAACAACAAAAAAAAAGGGTTTTTGGACGGCAGCTAGGGGAAAAGAAAAGAACCCCCCTGTGCATTTACTTTTTTAAAAACAAAATTCTTTAAGTTTTTCAAGTATAAAATTTTTGAGTGTTTATTTTTTAAAACCCGGCGTAATTTTTCCTCTGGGGTCCCCGGTTTAAAGGGGGGTAGTTCAGATCAGATTCAACAAAATTTTTATTGCCATTGAAGTCATTAGAGGGTTTTTTGACCCCAACAAAAAAAATCAATTAAATTTTTTATCAATTTTGGGGTAAAAGTGAAAAAAACAAAATAAAAACATTTTTGCATTTTTAAATTCTTTTTTTTTCCCGTTTTTTCAAAAACATTCATACACAATTCCCGATGATATCTGCCCTTAAATATATCAAATGGATTAAGGCACTTAATTATGTAAACATTTTTTTTCGTTCCCTTTTTCTTTTTGTTTTGATTTTTCATAAACATTTTTTATTGTATTATTTTTTTTTTTTAATTTTTTTTTTTTCGAGGATAGGGAATAAGCACTTTATGTGCGTTTTAAAAAAAATCCAGTTTCCCCCTGTGAATGCAATTTTTTTAAAATTTTTTCATCAGTTCTCACCGGGACCTCCTAAGTTTTTAAATTTCGTGAATGCATTATTTTGAAAAGAAACTTTAAGTGTGCTTTACACCCTTTATATCCCTTTCCCCCCTTTTTTTGTGTAAAAAAAAACAGGAAGCACCCAAGGGTTCCAAACGTCTTGCTGCTTCAGACCTAAAACAGGTAAATGGCGGGCCCTAACCTATGTGGGTTTTTAGGGGGGTAGGCGTCAGAAAACCTCACTTCTCAAAGGGGGCCCGCCAAAATTGAGGGCGGCCCCCCATCTCCTCTCCCCGCTGCCCTTTAAACCCTTCCCCGACCCTTAAAGAGGCAGGTACCCCTTTTTCAGGGGTGAAAAGGGGGGGCTGTACTGAAGCCCAAAGGGGCAAAAAAACGGTCACCTATCCAAATTGGAAAACCCCGCTCGATGCTGCTTAATCCCTTTGGGTAGGGAAAAGCGAGATGGTCTGCATGGTTTTTTGGGGTTTAAAAAAAAAATGAAAAAAGGCATAATGCAGCAAGTGTCATCAAATCCCCCCCAAAAATACTTTACACTTACTCCAAACCACTTTTAAAATCCTCCTAAATTTCATTTTTTTGTTACCGGGAACTTTGGGGGGAATATCTACATTCGGGACTTTCCACTATTTTTTTCTCCAAAAAAATTCCTTAAAAAAGTACCTTAGGGGTTCCCATCCCTTGGGCCTTTTTAATTTTTACCCAAGGAGGTTTTTCTTTTTTTAACCTTTTTTTAAAACCCCTATTCCTTTTTTCCCTCTCCCCTCTAAATTTCCCCAAACCCCTTTTTTTTTTAAACCCAAAAAACTTTTTCATTTTTAACAAAAATTAAAACTCAAAAATAAAACGTATTTAAACAAAAATTTTTAATCACACCTTACTAATTCTCAACCCCATTCGTCCCCTTTTGAAAAAAACCAAAAAACTCATAAATTTACTTTCCGGGGCAAAACCAACACCACACCCCACCCCACTTACAAAACACACCACTTCAAAACCCCCTCAAATTCCCCAAAAACACCAAAAACAAAACCAAAACACACCAACACAACACCCCCACCACACCCAACGCCCCAAACCAAACCAACTTTATTGGCGGTTTAAAAAATTTTCTTTCGTTTTTAATCTTTCCAGGGGAAAAAATTCCATACCGTTTTTTTCAAATTTTTCTCTACAAAATTTTAACAATTTCCAAGTTATTCCTTAAACCCTTGTTTTTTTTCATTTTCACATTTCCATTTTTTAAAACTTCCCATCTTCCCCCCCCTGCCCTATCTACCCTGGGGGGGAAAACCCTTTTTAAAATCCGCAACCTTCCCACTCCTTCCCTTTTCCCCCTTTTTTCCCCTTTTCCCGTTTTTTTTTAGCTACCCTTAAAAAATCAAATATTTTCCTTTTTTCCCCCTTTCCAGGGCCTCCCCCTTCTTCAACCTTTTCCCTTAACAACCCCTTAAAAATTCCTTTTAATTTCCCCTTACTTTTCATTCCCCCTACCCAATATAACCCTTTTTTAACTTTTTAAATTTCCCAATTTTAATTCCAATTTTCCCCATTCCTTTATCCCCCCCCAAAAATTTCCCTTTTTAAAAAAAACAAAATCTCCCCGAAAAAAATCCCAAACCCCCACTCCTTTTTCCCCCCCAAAAAATTTTTTAAACCAAATTTTAAATTATAAACCCCCAAAAACCACTTTTGAACATTTTTTAACACAACCCCCCCTTTTTAAACCCCCCCTTCCCCCCAAATGCCCCAAATTTTTTAAAAAAAAGTTTTTTAATTTTTTTCCTTTTAAAAATTTCCCCCCCACCCCAAAAAAAGGTTTGGGGTTTTTAAAAACCCAAAACCCCAAAATACCAAAAACCCACCCAAACAAAACCCAAATTTAAAGCCCCACCCCCAACCCCCCCATCAAATCAACCCAAATAGGGAACCCCCACAAAAAACAAAGACAAAAAAAAGAAAAAAAAAAAAACAAAAGAAAAGATAAAAAAACCCCCAAAAACAATTTGACCCCAAAAACCCAAAACCAAAAACCCAAAAAAAGAAAAAAAAAAAAACAACAATAACCCCCCCCCCCCGGGCAACCAAAATTAAACCCAAAAAAAACCCAAACACCCGCCCCAAAAAAAACCCAAAAAAAAAAAAAGACCCCCAAAAAATTCCATTCCAAAACCCCCCAAACAAACAAAAAACCAACCCCTTTCATAAACCCCAAAAAACCCCCAAAACCAAACCCCCCAAAAACCCCCCAACCCCCCAAAAACCCACACCCAAAACCCCAACCCCCCCCCCCAAAACCCAGAAACAAAGGGCCCAAGCTATTTAATTACCCCCCCCCAAGGCCCACCCAAAATTTAACCCCAAATCCCCAAAAAAAATTTTACCCTTTTCCCCCCCAAACAAACCCCAAAAACCCCCAAACCCCAAACCCCAAACAAACCCAAAAAAGGAACCAAACAAGAACCCCTGATAAACCCCCCCACAAAGGGGAAACCCCATCCCCAAACCCCCCAAACCCCCAATCCTTGCTTCAACCCCCCAAAAACCCCCAAACCCCAAACAAATAAAAAAACCCAAGTTTTAAAACCCCCCCCAAAACCAAAAACCCCCCCCAAAAACCCCCCCAAAGTCGCCCAAAAAAACCCAACCAAAACCCATTAAAAAACCAACCCCCCCATAACCAAAAAAACCCAAACCCTAACCCAAAAAAAAAAAAACAACCCCCTAACCCCCCCCACCCAAAATCCCCAAAACAAAAACCCCCACCCCTTTTTTAAAGTTACCCCCTACCCCAAAACCCCCAAACCCCCACCCAAAACAACCCAAAACCCCAAAAACATCCAAAACCACCACCCCCCAAACCCAATTCCTGTGTGTGTGTGTGTTGTGGTTTTGGTTGGGTGTGTGTGTGTGTTGAATATAAATCTGTAATATTGTTCTGGAAAGTTACATGCGGGTAAATGATTTGAATAGAAGCGCATCGATTGTTTGCTCTACAAGATTCAGTGCTATCTAAAAACCATATTATCATTATTATTATTATTATTATTATTATTATTATTATTATTATTATTATTATTATTATTATTATCTAAAAACCATATTATTATTATTATTATTATTATTATTACTATTATTATTATGTTGCCATGTTGATTATTCCAAGTGATTCTAGATCTATGTATTCATGGGCTATGCTCTCTGGCAATGACTAAAAAAGGTAAAGGTGTCACATAACCTATGTCGTCGTAAGGGAGTGAGACATCACAGACCTCAACTTCTCCAGGGGCCAGCATATTGAGGGCGGCGCCCATCTCCTCTCCATCGCTGTTTTACTTTCCCTGACCCTAAAGAGGGCAAGGTACCCATTTACAACTGGGTGAAATGGGGGACTGTACTGAAGCCAAGGCGCGCAAACGGTCACCTATCCAATCGCATTTTTAACCCCCCCCCCCCACTAAGATAGCCCCTGTCCCACTTCGGGACTGGTGTCTAAAAACGGCTGTGTTTATGAGGTTTTTCTTCTTGTTTAACTTTGTCATCTTTTCATACCGGCACAAAATGGTCTACTCTTCCGAAAGGCGGGACTGGTTTTGGGTTTTTAAGGAGTGGGCAAGCCCTTAGAACTGCGCGCGCTATCCCGTCCCCCTTCCCCCTCCCTTGCCCCCTGCTACGCTGGAACAACTACGCTATCCCGTCCCCCCTCTCCCCTCCCCCTTACGATATTCGGACCTCTTCTCTGCTTTTAGTTGTTTTCTTTTTCTTTCTTCTGGAGATTGTGGTGTATTTTGTGTGTGTGTGTGTGTGTGTGTGTGTGGTGTTGTGTGTGTGTGTGTGTGGGGTGTGTGTGTGTGTGTGTTTGTGTGTTATTTGTGTGTGTTTGTGTGTGTGTGTGTGTGTGTGTGTGTGTGTGTTTTTGTTGTGTGATTTTTTTAAAGGTTATCTTGTTAAATGGGAATCGGTTTTTATTTTTTTTTGACAAGTTAGAAGCTGCTTCTCTTTTTTGTTCCTTTTTTCTGGGGGGGGGGGGGGGGGGGGGGGGGGGGGGGGGGGGGAGGGAAGTGGGGAGGGGGGAGGAAGGTTAAAAAAACCCTGACAGGCTGAAAATACGTGGGCTTGATTTCTTTATGTGTCAGAATGATTGTGAAAGGTGTTTTTTTTTAATGACATAATGAAGTCTTGTTTGAAAAAAATAAGCTGCCCCAGCATTAACCCCCCCCTCCTCCCTCGCCCAAACCCCTCCAACCCCAGTGTGACAAAAACAATATTTATATAAAATGCATATTCTGTAACCTGGCTCTTGTTAAGACTTTTTATATATAATGGTTTAAGTTTGTTGTGTACGAATCACCAGCCTCTCTTAAAACAAGAGGCTGTTATATTTTAATAATAATGATGATCTATCTATCTATCTATCTGTCCCGTAGTCTGACGACCGTGGGGGCACCCTCAAAGACTCAGCAACCAGTTCCCTCCATTCTTCTCTCTGTTCTGCCTTTCTCAGGGTTTTGTTGAGTTCTAGGCCTGTCCATTCCCCTGAGTTATCCCCCCCGCTCTTTCCTTGGTCTCCTCTTCTTCTCCCCCTTGGCGTGCCCTTGCAAAATGTCCTTTTTAATTCCTTGGGATTTTGGACATGCCCCTACTTTAAGTTTACGCTTTTTTCCGATCGTTAGAAGGTTCTCATAGGGGCCAATGGTTTTTCTGGATTCTGTTTGCCGCTTTCGTTTCTTATGTGGTCTTTTGGAGA
>CM054158.1:14852120-14891761 GCA_028751875.1 Rapana venosa
AGAGAAAGGAGAGAGAGAGAGAGGAGGGGAAAAGAGAGAAGAAAAAGAGAGAGAGAAGAGAGAACTCGAACTGGATATTATTTACAAAAAAACTATTGGCCCATACAGAAGGGGGGTTTCCCCAAAAAGTTGTATTTTTTGGGTTTAAAAAAAAAAACAAAAAACAAAACAAAAAACCCAAACAAACACACACACAGAGACAACATGTTACAGTATAACAAAGTCAGCTACAAAAATATCACTTAGGATAACATTATCTCTCTTATTCTGAAAGCTCAACACAAATATAAAGTGAGGTTGTGCACAACCTCAGGATGACTTGATGCCAGGAGTAAACAGAGTCTAAATAAATTAGGCTGTCTACTATATTTAACAGGGATGTAGTTCTGCCTAACATCCTCAAAAACTGGACAGCACAACACAAAATGTACTTCATCCTCCGGTGCTTGCTTACATAATGGGCATAGCAGCCTGAGGTCGTCAATATCATGTTCTCTGTATCTGAATTTATGAACATTTATATCTGATACACCAAGTCTAAACTTAGACATAATTCTTTTCAAATGTATATCCATATCAAGTTTTAGATAAGTTTTGACATCATGCGCACTTATAAATTGTCTGTACATTTGAAATCTTTCACTGTTTTGTATATGATCACTCCATTGCTGCCATCGGAAGTCAATCAATCTTTGCCTGAAAGCATTAATAAACTCTCTACAATTTCCGACTCCTTGATTGAGCCAAACAAATCCAAACCCGAGTTCACACAAACAGGTACGTATTTGTGTTGCCCAGTTGTTTTCCCCTTTGACATCTACATCGAAAAGCATCTTGTAGGATTTAAAAGGTAGCCTGCTCTCATTCATATGCAGAATCTTAATCCAACATTTAATGCATCTTACAGCAGCATTAACAGAGAGAGGGTATCTATTAGTTTCACTATAAACGAGATCATTAGGTGTACGTCTATCTAAGCCTAAAAACTGCTTTAAAGCAAAGAGGTGCACTGATTCACAATGAGTTACAGCTGCATCCAAGCCCCAAATTTCTGAAACATATAACATAGTGGGTTGTATTTGTGCATCAAATATCTTAATGAACAAGTCAATAGAGTCATTATTCAATATTCGTAGTTTTTTCAACACAAATAACAAGCTTCGTTTACCTCGACTTGCCAGATCTTTACATGCAGTTGTGAAACTAAGCTTAGTAAAAAAACAGATTCCTAAATATTTATATACATTAATCACAGGCATGATATTTCCATTGTACAACCATTTTTCATGAGCAGCTAAATATCCACCTTTTCTGAATACAACGATATTACTCTTACTCAGATTAACCTAAAGATCCAGTGTTGCATCATTTTTTTAAGCTTTTTTAACTGCTTTTGTAAGCTACAACTGTTTCAGTAGCGGGATAACTAATAAAGCAAAAAATAAACAATTTGAAAAAATCTTGGGGGAAAAGTGGCACCATGTTTACATTATTGATGAGTCTTGGCTAACTCATTGATAAAAACAGAAAACAATAAGGGGCTACATACATCCCCCGCTTAAACCAGGGTCAGTATATTTGTCATCACTTTAGTTCCACTCTTTTCTGTTTTCTGCTTTCTGATACATGGCTCTCAAAACGTAATATTTTTACCCTTCAAAACCATTTTTCGGAGAATAGGCCAAAAATTTCCCTGTTAACAGAATCAAATTTTTTTCAAAGTCAAAAAATCAAATAGAGCTTACGGTTATAGAAAAAACTGTTTCTGTAAAAAAACGCAAGAGGTAAACATAGACAATAGTGGAGTATCCTTTTAAAACCGTTTGGTGCCTCCTTTTAATATTAATTCTTCCAAACCCTCCGAACCCAATTTTAAAAAGTACTAAATCTTACTACTTATTCATAAAAAAATTCCCCGGTAGTTATTGGGTTATAACATCACCCTTTTTATGAAATGTTAAAATATAGATTAGCCCTTATCGGAAAAAGACCACCAAAAAATTTTTTGTTGAATATTTTTTAAAAGGAAAAGCAAATATTTTCACCTCTAATTTAAGCAATTCAAAATGATTTGATCGGGAACCGGTGCTTTCTCAGTCTTTTTTTCTAGTGCCCCTAATATTTCATCTTAATTTGGGGGGAGATCAAAATTTTCCCTCATTCCCACACTGTCAAATCAAAAATCATGGAGTTGCTAAAGTCTTTCTCCAAAGGGTTTGAAAGTTAAAACCCATCTGTCAACTGATAACTTTTCTTTGGCTACTTTTTCAAAAATGACCCCTTTTTAAAACCATTTTTCCGAACTGGGTTTGAGAAGAGAATGTGAATCTATTGCAAGGGGGTTTTATTAAATTTCTTTTTTTTTCAAGATGATTTATTTTCCCCTTCTTGTGACACAGTAAAAAACGTTTTTGCCCTCATTTCGTAATGTTTTTGGGAAAAGTCTTCAGAAGTTTTTACCTTATATTTCATCTTTTCATTCTTTAAAAAACCAAATCATTTAAAGGGATTTATTGTATGTACCGTTTTTCCCATACAAATCGCACGGGCTTTTATAAACCGTTAAAAAAATTCTAAAGCTTCTTTAAATGTTCTCTCAATCATTGAAAGGCATTAATAAAAATTTTCACACAGTTACACCCGGGAGATTTTTCTTTAAAAAAACTGAGATTTGTTTTCACCCCCATACAAATTTTCCATAAAGATGGTTTCTCATTTCCACCCTGTTTTTAATCGGATTAATATATAATAAACAGAAGGTGATAAAAATCAGAACGTCGGCAACAAACAAACACATAAAATAAAAAATCTGAGAGAACAAAACATTGACACAAAAAAAAAATCATTAACACCTACACCTCCATCAGAGGTATGTATAGCGTCCTTGTTGGTCACCTAAAACGCCATTTAGAATTGAAAACTAAACGGGCACAAATTAATAGAAATTTACCTAATGTTGAAACCAATCTTCAGAATTACATTCTGCGGAGCTTCTTTTTACTTTGGACATCAAACAAAGTCATTTTTCCCTGTGACAAAAAATTTTTTGAGTTCTGTTTAAGTTCCACATAGTATTATACCCCTTCACCCCAGGTCCCCCCAACAATTTACAAACATTCTTCCAAATAGCAACCCCATTATCTTTGTCAAACATTTATAAAAAGGCGAACCTTAGGTGGGATATACCACAGAAAAGGAAACTTTTTTTTGTGTACCAACAGAAAGATTTTCCAAAAGAAAAATGCAAAAATTAAGGGTATGGAACACAAACAATTCACAAAAGGGGATAATCATCCCCATTAAACAAACTAAACCCCAATCGCCCCTTGATTGTAACTTTAAATTTCTGACTTTGCAGAAGGCCTTTTAACCATAAAAACACTGGCGGAAATTTTTCCCGGAAACTTTCTGCGACATTAAAGTCAACATGCCCTAAGTACAAATCTCTATCAGCCATTTTGACAACAATCCTTTTTCTTCCCAAAACAAAAATGAAAAAGCTTTATTTGTTTTATCCCGTTTGCCACAATTCAATTGACCCAAACCCTCTAGATGACATTTTTACCAATTACTTGAACCAACAAGACAGGGCTTTATGCTTTCAACATGGGGGTTTTAAAAAGGCTTTTTTTAAAAGACGCCTACAATATCATGGGAGCATGTTTAGCTCTAGGCCAAAGTAGACCTATCTTTTTTAGCCCTGTTGGGGGTGAAGGTCACGATCACTTTACAAACCTCAATTGGCTAAGCCCTATTACATGATGTCTAACGAGGCTGAGTGACCATGCTGTTTCTTTTTCCCCCCCCCTTAAATTGGAATGGGGGATGATTGTAATGGGCCGGCCAACAAGCTTACCCTTCTTTGAAGATCATTAAGGGGAAACCCTTTTGCCTTAATATAAATGATCAAAGACCTTTTCACATTTTTTCCCTCTGCCCTAGCACCTTTAAGATGGGGAGATTTTTCCTAATATCTCAACATTTTGGAAAAAAAACTCGTCTACTAAAATCCTTGAACCTTTTAAACGATTTTTTAGCCTTCAATTTCTAAGCTTTTCTTGAAAAACAACACCTGGGAAAAATGGGAGATTTTTGGTTTTTAATTTTATCCTGTGCACACTATCAAATTAACAAAAATGCTACACCTTTTTTGAAAGAAAATTTTCACGAAAATTTCACATAGCCCAGTCTCGTCTTTTCTATTTCCCTGAATAATTAGTTTTTCGTCTCGACCCCGGCCCTCTGATGTCTGCTTCTTTTTAGTTTTTCCCCTCTGTCCCTTAGTTTTCCCTATTTGATTGTTTTTAAAAACGCATTTTTCACCCTAAGATTGTTTACATCTTTTTGATAACCATTTTTTCCCCTTTTAAGGCATCAAAACGTTTGTCAACAACGAATCTCGTTCTTCAACTCTCCTTGTTGACTTTAAAAGGTTTTCCCCCTTTTCCAACTTGGGCGTCCCGGTGGTAAACCCCACAGGACCCTTTAAAGGGGAAACCCTGTTACGTGTATGTTGTTTGTGTGCTGGGGGACACTGCATGGCTTTAGTTTTCCGTGCACTTTTTCCTGCATATGGTGCTATGACCACCAGCACCACTTGTCAAGCTGGTTTGCCTCAACTTTCGTCCTTGGCCTGCGGATTTAGGGGAGGGGGGTCCAGGGTTGGTCTCCACATCACCACACCGAAGCAAAAGGCCCCCCCAGAAGAGATAGGTGAGGGTCAGTCCTAACAGTACGCCTGTATTTTAGGGTCAGGATGGAGGTCCAATGGCGGATTTAAATTCTGCCCGTTTGGACATGAAGCAGGCGAATACTGCCGCAAATGTCCCACAGACAGCCCTATACAACTGCAGTGATATTCCATCCTCCTTATCTAACTGTATGCAAACAATGAAAAACTAAGGCCACTTAAAACTAGCTACTAATTCACAAAAATACTAGAACAATTTCTGTACGTCTTCACCTTCACATTACGTGATCGCCCCGAGAGAGAGAGAGAGAGAGAGAGAGAGAGAGAGAGAGAGAGAGAGAGAGAGAGAGAGAGACAGACAGACAGACAGAGAGACAGAGACAGAGACAGACAATCAGAGACAGAGACAGACAGACAAACAGAGACAGAGACAGACAGACAGTTTTGAAGGGGCTATCCTGGATCAATTAAATCAATCAGGAAACAAGAAATAATAATGTATGGAATTTATATAGCCCTGAATCTTGTAAAGCAACAATTCAAAGCGCTGGATTTTCAAGAAATCGAGAAATCAATTGATAGTTGTAGTGGTCAATCCTTATCTATCCCCAGTTAAAGTTTCACATCAGGGATCTCTGTTATCGTTGTTGTTGTTGCTGACGCTGTTGCTGTTGTAAATAATACTATCGTTATCATTATTATAATCATCATAATAATTATCGTTATCATTATTATAATCATCCTAATAATTATTATTATCATCCTCCTCCTCTTCCTTATCATTATTATCACCACTGTCCTCATTTATTATCGTTCATTCCTGGTATAAGAGCAAACAAGTAAATACACAACACCCTAGTTTTGGCAGGACAAAATTTCCGTTAATTTAAAACTTTCTTCAGGCTAAAAGATTGGCCCAAACTGGCCATTCATTGCTATTAGTATCATTTATCATTATTATTAGTAGTAGTATCATACACACGGGGACTGGATGTAAGAAAGCACATAAGTGCTTATTCCATTATCCTCGATATAAAAGAATAAAATAAAATAAAAAGAAAAGAAGAAAAAGAAGTAAGTAGTATATATTGTAGAAATAAGATAGAAAGTAGTAGTATATAGAGTAAAGTATATAAAATATTTTTATCTTATTAATAGTATTATTGTTGTTATCTTTAATCATTTTTTTATAATGATTCTTCATAAAAAAAGCCAAATTTATGATTATATATTATCCCAATAAAGGGGACTGTACCAAAACTATCACCATTCCTTTCTTGCCCCACCTGTCCAGGCCCTGTATGTTTATGCAACGACTTGATCATCCACAAAAGAAAATTCTTCTCTCTGTTTTTCTTTTTTATGTCGGTCTGTCTGTTTTTCTGCCCCTCCCTGTCTGTCTCTTTCCTTCTCCTCTCTCTCTCTCTCTCCTCCCCCTCCTCTCTCTCTCCCCTCCTCCTCTCTCTTCTCTCCTCCCCCTTCTCCTCCCACTCTCCCCCTTCTCTCTTCTCCCCCCTCTCTCTCTCTCTCTCTCTCTCTCTCCCCTTCTCTCCTCTCTCTCTCCCCCCCTCTCTCTCTCCTCCCCCAACGAATGAGACAAACCGATTTTTCAGGTGGCGAACGCACGCAGAACATCTGCGCACACGTTAAAACCCTTCCCCCTTTGGGAAAGATAGCCATTGTGTCCGGGTGGAAGGGATACGAGTTTAAACAACACTGTAAACACACGGGGTCTAGATATAAAAAACAGATGCTTAAACTATTTAACCTCGAAATAAAAAAAATAAATAAATAGATAAAATAAGATCTCTATCTCTCTCTCGTTTTTATGCTGTCTGTAGTCTTGGCTGTCTCGTTTTATCTATCTGTCTGTAATCTTGGGGCTTTTGTCTCCTGTCTGTCTGTATCTGTCTTTTTTGTTTGAGCGTCGTCGTCCGTCATCCTCGTGTGCTGTCTGTCGCCCCGTCCCCTCTGCTGTCTGTCTTCTCTCACTCTCTCCTCTCTCTCTGTTTGAGTGTGCTTTCTATCTGCTGTCTGGGTCTGTGTGTCTTGTCTGTCCTCTCTGTGTCCCCGCCTGTATCTCTCTGTTCTCTCTGCTCTGTCTGTCTCTCTACCTTCGTCCGTCGTTTTTTCGTCTCTCTGTCTGTCTCTGTACATTGCTGATAATTTTTTTCCCTAGCATCTAACAAGTAAAAAGTAGTTGATTATATTTCTTACTTTTTCTATTCTTTTTATCATTTTTTTCTTTTTCTTTTCTTCTTTTTCTTATTTTTATTATTATTATCAAAATTTATTGTTAATATTATTATTTTTTAAATAAAGGGAAAATTTAGAATAACACTATGCTTTATATTTTAAACCCGTTTTCCGTTTGTACATCATGGCTTTTTCATCCTTTTCCAAACCGGCTCTTTGGATCTACTCTTTCGAAAGCGAACTTTTAACTTCCGCGAAAAAATTTTTTCCCTCTTTGCACAGGGGACCTGGTTTTAATCCACCTGGAGGATGCCCCGCCTGTGTGGTTTTATCATTTTTTTTATTTTTTTTTTTTACTTATTTATACCAATGCACAAAATTTCTCCCCCGTGAAATTCGGGCTGCCCCCCCCGGGGGAGAGCGCGTCCCCACAAGAGCACGCCACCCCCTTTTTGGTATGTCTGCAACTGTATTTGTTTCCTTACAGGGGGGTTTTTTTCTAACAATTTTCCCGGGGGAAAAACTCCTTGTTGCCGGGGGGTTTTCTTTTACGTCTAAAAATTTTGTGAAACCAGGGGACCTCATTTTACGTCTCACCCCAAAAGACAGCCCCCAACCACTACCATGGTCTAAAGGATAGGGGAAAATTTTGGGGGCCCAAAGGGGAAACGAACCACCGCCACTTTCCGACCCTGACTTTTCGCTTTCTAACAGTGCGTTACCTCTAGACCACCGTCCACCAGGAGGGCAAAAAAAAACGCAGATTAATTTGAAAGCGAAGGGGATGAGGACTACATCTGATTTTGGGTTTTTTTTGTCTTGGGGGAATTTTTTTTTTTTCCCCCACTCACTCCAATTTTTGTAATGTCTTTGACATCTCGACTGTTAACGATCACACTCCGAAAAAAAATTCAACCGTCTTTTGCCGATTTATTTACTTTTTAAAAATATTTTATTTCTCTCTCTCTCTCTCTCCTTTTCCCCCTCCTCTCTCTCTCTTCTCTCTCTCTCTCTCTCTCTCTCCCTCTCTCTCTCCTCTCTCTCTCTCTCTCTCTCTTCTCCCCCTTCTCTCTCTCTCCCCTCTCTCTCTCTCTCTGTGTCCCCTAAAGCGGGGACTGGATATAAAAAAACACACGGTACTTATTCTTTTCCTCGAAATAAAAGAATTTGTTGTAATTGTCCTCTCTCCTCTCTCTCTCTCTCTTCCCCTTCCTCTTCTCTCTCCCTCTCCCCTCTCTCTCTCTCTCTCTGTGGTCCCCTAAAGGGGGGGACTGGATATAAAAAAAGCACACGGGTACTTTCTTATCCTCAAATAAAAGAATTTGTTTTAATTGTCTCTCTCTCTTCTCTCTCTTCTCTCCTCCTCTCTCCTCTCTCTCTCCTCTTCTCTCTCCTCTTGTCCCCTAAAGGGGGGACTGGATTAAAAAAAGCACACGGGGACTTATTTCTTACCTCGAAAAAAGAATTTGTTGTAATTCTCTCTCTTCTCTCTCTCTCTTCCCTCCCCTCCTCTCATCTCTCCTCTCTCTCCTTCTCTCTCTCCCTTTTCCTCTCTCTCTCTCTTCTCTCTCTTCCCCCCACACACACACACAAAAGGATTTGGGTTTTTTCTCTCCTCCACAACACACAACACACTCCTTTTCTCCTCTCTCCCCATAGTTATGAAAATCAGGTAAAGACATTGTGTTTTTTTTTAAATTATTCCCAAAAAAATTGGCTCTTGTTGATTTTGTCATTTTTTTTAAAAATTATTAATCATTATGATTAAAATTATTAGTTATATTATGTATTATTATATCTAATATTATTATTAAATCTAGTAATAATTATTTTTCTTTCTGTTTCTATATGACCCTTTTATTCTTTATTTCGAGAGAATGGATAAGAATCTAACTCATGTGCTTTTTCAAACCACCATCCCCGGTGTAAGCAGTGTTTGGTAAAGTTTGTCATCCTTTCCCACCTAACACACTGGCCTACTCTTCCGGAAAGCAGCGGAATCGGTTTTACAGTGTGCGCAAGATGTTTCTGCAATGCGAGAAAACAGAATAGAATACCGTTGGGGTTGTTGTTTTTTACCTAGCAAAAGCTGTTACTCGACTTTAGAGCACTTCGATTAATAGTGTTCCGATTTCAAACTTGATATGTGGTCCAGTTTGTGTGTTATTAATACTTTCATCTTGCACATGATAATAAATACTTGAGAAATACATATATAAGGTCGCGCTTGCTTGTGTGTGTGTGTGTGTGGTGTGGTGGTGTGTGTTGTGTGTGTGTGTGTGGTGTGTGTGTGTGTGTGTGTGGTGTGTGTGGGTGTGTGTGTGTACATTTGGACCTTGTTAGAGCATTACTGCTATATGTAGTGTGTATGAATGAGTTGAGTGCAAGAGCTTTGATTTATCTGAGCAAGATACAGCGCCATATAGATTCCATTTCTTCTTCTTTTTTATCATCATCATCATCATCATCATCATCATCATCATCATTATTATTATTATTATTATTATTATTATTATTATTATTATTATTATTATTATTATTATTATTATCATCAATCATCGATCATCAGGATCAACATCATTATTTTTATTATTAATTATTATTATTATTATTATTATTATGATTATGATTATATTATAATATATTATAACAACTAGGTTAGTAGTAGAGTGGGAATTGAGAAAGATAATGTGATATATTGATATAATAACGACATGATAACTATAATAATGCTAATGTGAGGAGGTAATGAATCACAACAACAACCATACTACTACTACTACTACTACTACTACTACTACTACTACTACTACTAACAACAACAACAACAACAACAACAATAATAATAAAATAATAAAATAATAATAATAATAACAATAATAAACAATGATGATGATGATGATGATGATGATGATGATGATGATGGTGGTGGTGGTGGTGGTGGTGGTCATCATCGTCGTCGTTGTCATCATCCTCCTCCTCCTCCTCCTCCTCCTCCCTCCTCCTTCTCCTCCTCCTCCTCCTCCTCCTCCTCCTCCTCCTCCTCCTCATCATTCTCATCATCAGCACATCATCATCATCATCCACATACAACAATAATTACAGAATGTGACTTTCTGTTTCGGGGTGGAAATATACTTTAAACAACGTACGACCCAGGAAATAGTTATAAGATAAATTGATTTAAAAATTACAAGGAGGTAATTAAAGTCACCAGTGGAAATACTTGTTTTAATCAGTACGTAAATATAAAAAAGATAACCACTTTCTGGAGAGACTATTGGTTGAGAGAGATTTTATTCCCTTCTATTCTAAATATCAGATAAGAAATAAGCACTCATGCGCGTTTTTTTACATCCAATCCCTGTGTGTATGCGCATTTGAAATTTTGCCATTGGTTCCCACCGCACACATGACCTACTCTTCGAAAGCAGAACAGGATTTAACATGTGCCAAGTGTTTCTGCGTGTGTTCGCACACGGGGCTCGGTTTATAGTCTCTATCCCAAGCTTTGGGGAGAGTGGAGTCCTGCACTGACTTAACTCCAAGTAAAAAATCCCCTTGACCGGATTCAAACCCGGGTCCACGTGGATTGAGAGCGCAGTTTCCAGACCACTAGGCTATCCTGTCCACGAGAGAGAGAGAGAGAGGGGAGAGAGAGAGAGAGAGAGAGAGATATAGAGAGAGAGAGAGAGAGAGAGAGAGAGAGAGAGAGACAGATAGAGAGAGAGAGACAGAGACAGAAACAGAGACAGACAGACAAACAGAGGCAGAGACGGACAGACAGACAGTTTTGAAGGGGCTACCCTGGATCAATTAAATCAATCAGGAAACAAGAAATCAACTGATAGTTGTAGTGCTCAATCCTTATCTATCCCCAGTTAAAGTTTCACATCAGGGATCTCTGTTATCGTTGTTGTTGTTGCTGACGCTGTTGCTGTTGTAAATAATACTATCGTTATCATTATTATAATCATCATAATAATTATCGTTATCATTATTATAATCATCCTAATAATATTATTTCATCTATCATCCTCCTCCTTAATCATTATAATCACCACTGTCCTCATTTAATTATCGTTCATATCCTGGTATAAAGAGCAAACAAGTAAATACACAACACCCTAGTTTTGCAGGAACAAAATTCCGTTAATTTCTAACTTTCTTCAGGCTAAAAGATGGCCCCTAACCTGCCATCCATGCTATTAGTATGAATAATAAGTAGTAGTATATAGTATCATTACACACGGACTGGATGTAAGAAAGCACATAAGTGCTTATTCCAAATCCTCGATATAAAATAATAAAAATAACATAAAAAGAAAAGAAGATGAAGAAGAAGAAGTAGTAGTAAGTATAGTAATAGTAGTAGTAGTAGTAAGTAGTATATAGTAGTATAGAGAATAGTATAGTAGTAGTAGTAGTAGTAGTAGTAGTAAGAGATATTTCTTCATCATTATTAATAGTATATTGTTGTTATCAGTATCATTATGTTATAATGATTGTATTAAACAAATGATTTATATGATTATTATTATTATTATTATTTATTATGAGTAGTAGTAGTTATAGTAGTAGTGTAGAAGTAGAGTAGTAGTAGTAGTAGTATAGTACATAGTGTTCTTCTTCTTCTTATTATTACTGTTGTCATCGCCATCGTTGTCATCGTTGTCATCATCATCATCATCCCCAAACTCTCACAAACTGTCATATTCTTTTTACTCCTGAGAAATATCTACACCCTGACAAACTTAAACCCAAACCAAGCTTGCCTCTGGAATATGGACACCAAAAGAGCAAATCAAAGTACTCTCAACACATGAAGGCACACCAATAACAGTTTCCATGATGAAAATACGTCTTTATGTACATAAACACTACTTTGGACGGCTTGACAGATCTTAAGGACTTTTGTTGCAATAAAATCACCATAGGAGATGTTTTGAGTGTTGAGTTTATTACACACTTGTCTCTTACCTAACAGGAGGTGTGTTCTGCAGTAGTGTGTTAAAGCTACACTCTCTCTCTTACCTACCACAGGTATGTTCTGCAGTAGTGTGTTAAAGCTACACTCTCTCTCTCTCTTATCTATAACATCACAGGTGTGTTCTGCAGTAGTGTGTTAAAGCTACACTCTCTCTCTCTTATCTATCACGAGGTGTGTCCCTAGTAGTGATATGAAACTACTCTCTATCTCTTATCTATCACGAAGTGTGTTCATAGTAGTGATATGAAACTACTCTCTATCTCTTATCTATCACAAGGTGGGGTGCTAATCCCATGATGCACTTCCACTTCCTGAACATCTCCCTATATAAGCTGAAGAACTCAGAGTCACACAGAGAAGAAGGCAAAGCAAGACCAGAGCTGGCAAGAACCCTAAAACTGTGGTTAAAAGAAACCCATTTATTGGTGTGGCACTTACTTCTCAGGATATTCATTTCCAAGGTAAGCAGGTTTTTTCTTTCTATTTGAATAAAGTTATTGTCATGTGTAGTAATTAGGATTGTTTGCTAAAAAGTAACAACTGATTGATATTTATAAATGATCTCTGATAATACAAATTATGTATACAAACATCCTCCAACCTTATAATTATTCATTCATATCAACATCCAAAATATATACAAAAATTTATTTTTATGTCTACATTTGGTGAAACCTTGGCCATGATTGAAACTTGTGTACAACCAAGTACAAGGGCTAGGCTAGTTACAATATTCAAATGGCATTGTAACCCCTAACCACTAATATAAGCCATGTATTATTTCTCTAAAACTTTATATCCACATGTTCTTCTTTTCTCCAATATAATCGGTTAATAGGGAATCGAGAACTGCTATTCCCCGTGGTAAGATGGAGTTACCTAGGCCGACATGGCTCAACAGCCAAGAAAATTTTATTTTACAACGAAATAGAGAACTTCACTGTATTGAGAAAAATAGAGTCAAGATCGGTCTTGCAACAATCATATCCATGAGTATGAGCATTCAATATGACTTTTTAATGTTGCTCACTATGGATTTTCTGTCTAAATCAACAATGCTTACAATGCAGCCGTTAACTCCTGCCCGGTATTATTGAAATACTAAAAAGAATATATTTGAGAAATTTCATGCAAACAACAATACAAGGGACATAAACCAAATCTACAAAATACAATTTAACTAATTTAATAGTCTTGGTAAAAATAGATTTTTTTACCATACAGATTATATATATATATATTAGATATATAATATATATATATAATAAATGCACAGAGCACGTAGTTCACATTTGAACAGGGACAAACAGTTTGACCACTTGTAAGTTCCGTTTCACTGAAAGCAAGCTGAAATCTATCCACAAAGCTACCAGATGTACCAAACTTGCCACAATTCATACATTTCCTATATTTGGTTAGTTTTTTTCAATGGGAATAATAATAGGAATAGGATATGTGTCTTTCATGTATTTACTGTTATTTGTTTAGTTTTTCCAATGCCATAATAAGATATTGGGCTTTATTTAAAAAGAAAAATATTTCAACCCGTTCCTACCGAAACATGTGGCCTACTCTACTGAAGACGAACAGGGTTAGAGTGGTCCCATGAGATCATCAACAGTTAGCACTTTGTCATCATACAACTTGGTTTCAGGGGTGGAAAAATGTTAATGAAAAGCACTCAGTTAAAATCTTTTTTCAATTTTTATAGATTTTTTTTAAACAAAACATTTCCAAGTTCTTACAGCCAAAATATACGCTTTGTATTTTTCATATAGATATAAATTTACTAAATGTACGTCCGCAGCGCAGATATCCTATAGATAGGACTGTAATGACCCACATCTATTTCTGCATTCTTGGCCCCGTTTCGCCTGCTTTTTTCTTAAGGTATAACAATAACAATTCCCGCCCCTACTGCCGAAATTGGATGTCTGGGCCTGACCTTTGTCAGGCGCTTAACGTAACACACACATTTTATCGCTCACATATGACTGATATTAGTTGCTTCTGAGGGTTCGAACGATACGATATAAGTCGTTTGGTGGGTTGGTTTCGCCTTAATTTTGATACAAGTCCAACGGTTTTCGCTTACATATGACTGATATTAGTTGCTATCGGCGTGCACGACGAAGAAGAAGTTGGTTGGTGTGGGTTTGTTTTCGTCTTAATTGATAAAAAGGCCAAAGTTTGATATATTTATCCCATCAAGGGACAGTACCTCAACTAGTCCCATTCACCGTTCTTGTCCTCTGTTCTCTTCCTCGGAATAAAAAATTTTGATTTATTTAATTGAATTTTAATTGAATTTGATCCTCCTCTCTCTCTTTGCATGTGTAACACACACATACAACACACAAATAATATATATAATATATATATATAGAATATATCTATAGATAATATATAGCTATAATATATAGATATATAATATATAATGTTTGTGTTGCTTGAGTTTACGTCTGTGCCCTCAAAGTCATATTTCAAATTATATGGTTGTATACATGTATGTAGGCCTTCAATAAGTGGAACCATCACGCCATGTGAATGTTTTCTATTGCTTTGGATTTGTCCTGTTTCTAAGTGGAATGGACTTGACAGGATCCAACCAGACTAAACATTGTACCATATTCATATCTCTCTATCGCCCCTCACTGTCTGTCTGTCTGTCTGCCATCCGGCTGTCTGTCTGTCGGGTCCTTCTCTTTCTCTCGCTGCTCGTTCTCTCTCTCTCTCTCTCTCTCTCTCTCTCTCTTCTCTCGTCTTCTCTCTCTCTCTCTCTCTCCTCATCTCCTCTGTCTGTCTGTCTGCCCACATGGGTATATATTAACACCCCTTGCACTGCTGGATAAAATTATTGGTGCTCACAGAAGTTACACTTAATTTCTTAAAGCCAAGAATTTTTAGCTGCAGCTACCTTCCTTCTGTTTTAGGGGTTTTACATGCTTATGAATGAAACTAGATAGGCAAGCCTATACATTTTTGCTAAGTAGAGACAATGTACAATGTGATTTTTTTTTTAAAACCCAAAAAGACATTATGTAGTATGTAGCCGGAGATATCCCACAAATTGAACAGATCAAACGCCCTGGGGGAAAGCCACCCCACTCTACTCTATTCTCATTACTACTGACTACACCCCCTTTCAATTTACATGCAGAGACAGCAAATTGGCAAAACAGAGTGATTAACAGGAACAAAGCAAGAGGCATAGTAGAGTCCAATAAGCATCCACTCATTCCACCAATGTTACTTTGGTCCACTAGCTTTATCACTTCCAACAGCAGACTCCTTTGGTGGTGTCGCAACATTCTTCCAGATGGTTATCATATCATTCCTAGTAAGGCTAATCACACAAAGGAATAGTAGTTGGACATGACACAGTTGACAGACACTAGCCTACCTGATGAAAACAGGCAAAGGTAACCAATGATAGTCCATTGATGTTGAACCTGACATGCAAAACCATGATCCTATGCAAAACCCATTGCAGTTTACAAGAAAGCCACAATTCCTGCACCCTTGCCCTGTATGGGTTTGCCTGCACCTATTGCCTATTTACTATTGGCGTAGGCCCTTTTGTGCCTTTAGTCCCTCCTCCCTCCACCCCCCCCCCCCCCCATACCCAATTTCTGCATTGTCAAGAAAGAGTTGGAAAGAGTTGTGAGAGCCATCCACCATGTATAGAAATAAATATATATATATAAATATATAGTATATATATATAGTATATTGTGTGTGTGTGTGTGTGTGGTGTTGTGTTGTGTGTGTGTGTGTGTGTGTATCTCTCTTTTTAGATGACCACTTCTTAAGGTAAAGCCACTAAAGGTATACTCAGAAGAAGGATTTTGAAAACATTATATACGTGTGTTAATTAAAAAGACAACACGGAAGAAGAGTCATGACTTTGACAGACATTGTAAAGTCCTTCAGGCCTTTCGAAAGTCAGGAGGGAAAGGCTAGATCTGATTTTGGTGGGTACTATAGTATGACAGGGGTTAATTACATGCCTTTTCCAGCTCGCTTCTCTCTTTCTCTCAAACCCCCAGTTGGGGAAGTGCCCTAGTCTCCTCGAGGCTACTGTGCTTGCTTGTTTCAGCCTACTGAGGTCAGGTCTGCCACGGGCCTCTGCAACACATTCCCACCTCAGAGTTTTCAAGTCATTTAATCATTGTACAACGGTGCAATGCTGGTGATGCTTGGTTTCCATAATCCCGCTGAACCTGACATAATTACCCAAGAGTTTAACAATGCATAGTGATCTTAATCAATAAACCCATACTTATAATATATGAAAATGTTCAACTATAGTGTCCATAACGTAACATTCATCTTAGTTCTTCCAGAACAGAAACTGACAAGAATGCTACAGCTGAAGTGGAAAACCAGACAGCAGCAACCTACAGAACCTGAGGACTCTGCTGTGAAGAAAGGATGCATAAGATCAGGACCACGCGACGGCTCGTCCCCAAGGATTGGTGGGCTCAGAGATATGATGCAGTGTTTCCAGCTCAACGGATTTTCGGTCTCCTACCCAACACATGGTTCAGGAAACGCCCAGGAAAAGTAAGGGATCTGGGATATATATAGATATATATATATATTATATAATAAATAGAATAGATACATATATCGATATAGTAATAAATAAAGTAAGTTCACGTTTGCCGAAGTGGAATAAGCTACCCTAATCCAGCACATCATTAACTCATACACTCAGTGGTTGGTGTAGGGCAGCCAACAAATGTGCTTTTCCCCTCCTGTCTATCCAGGCCAACCTAGTCACTGTATCCCCACGAGGCTGCATGCCTTCATCATACTTTCTACCGTTATCCTGCGGTAGCTTCCTTTCGGCTTAAGCCATCATTCAGCATTCATACCAGTCTCACTGACCCCAGAGGTCCTTCGCACGCAAAGTAGAAATTTTCTCTGTTGCTGTTCCCTAACTTCACTTCTTTTTCTGACAGAGGGTTGTTTAGCCCTGTGCCCAACCCCCAATCCTGGAGGAAGGTTCCCCTTATCGCCTCTTACGACATGCCCTGGCTGGAGGGCAGGGATCCTATTCATGCAATGCTCCACTTTGCAAGCATTCCCCCTGGAGTCCCATCAGGGGTACTACCCTAATAAGTGGTTTTAAAAAAGTTGCATAGGCAAAATCTCACAATTGGTGAAAACAGGAGCTCCAGATATATATATATAATATATATCATATATATATATTATATATATAATATAAATATATAATATATATATATATATATATATAAAAAGATAGATGAAAAATGGCAATTTTATTACTCAACTGTTGTGCTTGAACTAGTTAGGAGTCGGTGCCCAACAAATGGTGGGTTACATATTAAACGATATTATAAATATATATAGATATATATATCTATATATATATATATTTATAGATATATATATATAATTTATATATAAGTACGATAAATATAATATTGGAATACGTCCATTGAATGATGGATGAACAGGATTTACTGTTTAACTTTATGAGAAAATGGTAAGTCTTTTTCGGTAAAGGGTATAAAAATATGGAAGACCGAAACCACCAAGTTTTGTTTGTTGTTTTATTTTACTGGTATAAAGATGATTTCCAAAGGGCGAAAATATATGAGTGCTGCCAAGACTACAAACAATCATGAAAGCCGAAAATTTGTTTTTAATCTAGCCTAAGTATTACTTTGCTTTCCATGCCGCAATCGGATTGTTTCCTTCTTCTGACTGAGTACTAGTCGTAAGGAACAGTCGTGATAGTGAAAAGTCGAAGTGATCAATTGGACTTTGGAGCCGATAATAGTGACAAGCGAATTTAGACACGTGTAAATACTCAATCCTTGTCCGTCTAAAATCACTGAAAGTGAAACGAAAGATACACCGAATAAGAATAACTGATCTATGGCAGTCATTGTACCTGTCAGTTGTTTTTGCCTTGTAAAAAAAACACTTTTTTTCTATTGTTATTTGTATGAGAGATGAAGAACCTTACAGAGATTATGTATATACAGTTTGGTGCTGGGTGTGTAACTTTTAATCATGATGATGAGCCTGTGGTGTATGTGAATTGTGATAGTTAAAAGTAAGGCTATAAATGTGTCTGTGGTGTTGTGTGGTGATATTAATGATGATTGTTCCTGTTTACCGCCAGGTCAGTAGAAAAGTGGACCGAAGTCAAAGAGGCCCAACAAATTTTAGACCGAATACACAATGACTCAAGAAACCTGAATGTCAATCTGGACCAGAGTATCATGGTACCAGGCACACTTACAATCCGGAAAAATTATCAGGATCCAAATTGCACGTTGTGGCTCGCTACTACAGGTACTAGCATATTAGAATGGGGGAACTTAGGAAGCCTTTTGTGTCTTGGATCAGTGGTCCTGATTTGAAACTATTGTCTGATGAATTATGCACACACACATCTAGAATATATAGATATTATATGATATATATATAGATAATATATATATATATATATTTATATATATATATATATATATTTAATAGACAAAACGAAAGAGTAGCCAATGAAATAAAAGTTAACTAAAACTAAAATGTCTTTTTAACAAAAGCGAAGGAAAACAGTCTGTAACCAAATAACAACACTTTGTCATTGCAAGAAAAGCCATCCACAATTGAGCTAATACTAAAAAAAAATGGTAAATCACCATTAACTTTTTATGGTACGTGTTTGGTGACACCGGTTACATTGTGCAACCTGCCTCAAGTTTTGTCTTGTGGGTGAACCACACTACAGGTTTCAGCAGAGGATGGCTTAACATAGGCCTGGTACCTAAGCCTTCAGAGAAACCCTCTTCAATTCAGAGTGCTTTTGCTCTCACAGGATTAATCCAGTAATTCAGAAGCGAATGCTGCCACCAACATGATTTTATGGAAAAAAAAGAAGATATACTGTAAAGTAGGCTAAAAAAATAGATAAGTGAAATATTATGCTATTAATTGGAAATCCTGTCCCAGTGATGCAGAAAATCATTTTAATATACACCTGGAGGGTCCAGCTCTGCCCTGGGCTTACCCAAACATTTCAGATCATGTAATCCCCACTGGATAACAATAAAGTTAAAATATAGGATTATAGGAGTTGCTCTCCAAACTTGTTACTTGAAACTAAAATGGATGTATTTGAGTGAAGAATGAAAAACAAACTTTGGACTACATATTTCTCTGTTATCCAAGATGCATTAATGTTGCCACAGTCTCATTAGAATCGTTTCATGATTTTTATTTTTTTAAAATCAGTATTGCCCTTGCACTGTCTTGGTGTTTGACATGGGGATCTTGGGTGTGTCCTGTGCATCACAAGTGACAAGCATGGACTTGTACAAAACTATTTAAAGCAGTTTAAGAATTATTTGCAGAAGAATAAATATTACAAGATATGAAGAAATAAAGGAAAATATACACGTCATAAGTACGAATAATTGTGCGCTAATACAGGTCCCACTTTAATATGGTCACATTGCAATTCACTTGACCGCACTGTCTAACTGTTTCTGTGGATCCCAAATTTTCAACGTTTCCATTAAATAGCTGCCTATTCATTTGCTAGTAATGCAAGTCTGAACAATGTGCCAAGCATCATCATTAAAGTAATAAAGTGTGAGCTAGCAGTAATAATTTTGCAGCTTTTTTTGTGTTTTACAGTATGTAAACTTTATATACATGTTATTGTGGACAATGTCTCTACAAGTAGACAGCAGATTTCAGTGTTGGTGCAGCGTCCCGTTTTTCAGCAAACAGATTTCAATGATGATTTTGGTCCATAAATTCAGCAAATCGATTTCAGTGATTGTGGTCCATTTTCAGCAAGAGTAAAGACACAAAAACTAGATTTCAGTGATTTGTGACTTTGGGTCCAAGTTTCAGAAGGGAGCCTGGTCAATCATTCATTGATTTAACATGCCGAGCCAAGACATTGTGTAGCAGTTGGACTCTCGCATGTTTCAAGCAGAAACAGAAGATGGAGAGAAGTGGGGAAGAGCGGAGGTGGAGAACAAGACTGTTTCCACGTCACACACCCTACAACATCGACAGCATCTGTGAACAAGGCGTCCATCACGGACAAGCCAGCGGAAAAATGGCTCTTTCCATGGGGAAAGTGAGATTTTGATGATCATTTTTCTTTTTTAGTGAATTCGTTGGTTTTGTTAACAGGTCACAGGGTCTTTCCTAAATAATTCACCATAGATAAACTTGACTTCCCGTTTGAACTCCTTTAGGAGTTGGTGGGTTCTCAGGCATCACAAGAAATCTCAGAAGGGGCAGGGAGGGGGGGGGAGTTAAATCATGAAACTGGTAAGGAATGACAAACCTCTTCCATGTCAATTACGTCCATTCACAGCGTTACCTCGCAGTTCATCCACTAGGTAGCAAGTGAACTCCTCTGTTGAAAGAAGGGGACGCAAACTCCCAACATCTTGTCGCCACACTAAAAAAAACCCAGTCGCCTGTAAAACGAAAACGAGCCATTCGCTGCTGGTGGGAACAGATAAACTTCAAAAAACGCGTGCATACTGAGTCATGTTTACACATCATCCCGGGAGTTGGAATGCAGGCTAACTTTAAATGGTCACTTGGTGGACACAGTCCCATAGCAAAAAAAAACCGAGCCACAAAATCTTAACATTGGTGAATCTAGGCAAGAAACAAAAACGAAAATAAAAACTATACAAAATTCCTCACTGCAACCACCACCGTAAAGGCGCACATCCTTGATTAATTTGAATGTTGTTTTTCCTTTGTAGGTATCTACTTTGCACAGGACAGCGTCTTGGCACTAAATTACACCAGGGAAAGCTGTCATTCCAAATCCAATGATTTGTAAGTTCTCCAAATGTCCTGTATGTGGTGTGGTGTGGTGTGGTGTGTGTGTCAAAGTCAAATTTTTATTTTCAGATGGAACATTGAATAAGCAGTCATTAGCTTTTTTCAACAAGCCATCTATCTAAAGAAAAAAAGAGAAAAAATATATATATATATCGCCTCTCTGGACCTATGCTGGGTGTCTGTCCACCATATCCAAACCTTGATATTTCATTAAAAAGAGGGAGAAAGTACTGAAGGGTGGGTGTGTCAGCAAGACAGGAACCAGAACGGGTGCTGGTAGGGGGCAGGATGTCTTTCAGAAAATGTCCACAGAGAATGATTTAGTTTTAATTTTAGTCAACTTTTGTTTGTTTAGCTACTTGGGGTTTCTATGGGGCAATATTGCCTAAATTAGTTATGGTGAGTTTGTAATGTAAAGGTCATCTATAATTATCTAATCGGGAACTTCATTCAAACATAAATTTTTCTGCTAGAGTGGACTAGTATTAGAAGGGTTTTTTAAAAGTCAGTCGAGATGGAATTGCCGGCTGCCTTAATTAAAATTCTTGATGAAAATACAAAATGAAGTTCCAGAAATCTTATCAGTCATTGTATACTCAGATATTGGAGGGAATTCTAGCTCAAAGTCTGGTGATGGTGATGACGACGATGACAATACAATGAAAAAAAGAAGAAGAGAAAGATGATGGTAATGATGATGACTACTGGCAATAATAACATTGAGGATAATAATGGTTCCCTTATTTTTCTTCGTTTTCATGAATAACAGTCTCATCAAAGGGGGACGAAGGCGTTGACACAAAGGTGTCACGGTACTACATACTACAGTCCACAGTTTTAACAGGCCACTCACAAGAACTAGACCCCCACGATCACATGCCGGATTGGTCACCGATTCCTGATGATTTTGACAGCCGTTGTCAGGACACAGAATGTAACAAGGTGTTCATGGTAGCCCGGAGCAGCCAGGCCTATCCAGAATACGTCATCGAGTACCTGATACGCAGACCCTAGCCAGCCTTGATGTTAGAGAACTTGAATGTCCTAGCCGGTTGATGATGATGATGATGATGAGATGATGATGATAATGATGATGATGATAAAGATATGATGATGAGTTGTTGTTGAGAACTGGTCCTAGCCGGTCTTTGATGATGATGATGATGATGATGATGATGATGATGATGAGAGGATGTTGTATGATGATGAATGATGATGAATGATGATGGAGAACTTGTCCTAGCCGGTCTTGATGATGAGATGAATGATGATAGATGATGATGTTTGGAGAACTTGGGTCCTAGCCAGTCCGTGATGAGAACTTGATGTCTCAGTCAGCCTTGATGATGAGAGTGGATGTCAGATGATGATGGAGACCTTGATGTCCTAGTCAGCCGTGATGATGACGATGATGATGATGATGATGTCCTAGCCAATCTTGATAATGTAGAGGTTGAACTGAGCTGTGGAAGGGGCAGGGTTAATTCAGCCAGCTTCACCAGGTGTTTGTTTCAGCTTCAACATCCAGTTCATACGTAATCTTTGTCACCATGTGAAGTGTGTGTGTGTGTGGTTTATTGATTATTTATTTTATTTCGAGGATAATGGAATAAGCACTCGTGTGCTTTTCTACAGCCAGTCCCCTTGTGTATGCAGTTTTTTAAATCTTGTCATTCCTTCCCACCGGGCACAATAATGCCTACACCTTCCGAAAATCGGACGGTTTTAACGTGTGCGCAAGATATACGCGTGCGTTCCCCACACGGTACCTCGATTTATAGTTTTCATCAATGGACTTTTGGAGAGTGGAGTCGCCTGATGTTAACTCCAGAGAAAAATCCTCGTGAACGTGTGTGTGTGTGTAGTTGTGTGTGGTGTTGTGTGGTGTGTGGTGTGTGTGTGTTGTGTGTAGTTGTGTGTGTGTGTGTGTGAGTGTGAGTGGTGTGTGTGTGTGGTGTGTGGTGTGTGTGTGCAAGTGGCCAAGGCCGTGCTAGGTCATTTTCTTTTACCAATAGTGCCATACAAAAAATAGGCTTGGTTTTCAATGTGGTGTGTGTGTGGGTGGTGTGGTGTTGTTGTGAGTGGTGTGTGTGTGTTGTGTGTGTGTGTGCGTGTGTGTGGGTGAGTGTGCGCCGCCGCGCGCGCCGCACCGCACGCCCTTTAGGGAGTGTCATACTTTTTACTTTTCTGATTTTGGTACTAATTGGGTGAAAATTTTGGTGTGGATCACTATTATTTCCATTATCCTCAAAATGAAGAATTAAATGAAGGGAAATGTCTCTCCTGCGAAATAACCTACATTGCGAAGAAGAAGCGAGCGGCACTGGTTTGTTTGGTAGGGAAAGTGGTGGGATCAAAACACACTAGTAGTGCTTGGAACAAGAAGGGTTGAGTGCTCATCTGTGAACGGCAGAAAGCAAGTATAACATCTGAACTGACTGTGTCTGATGTCATGATCATTGATGTGCTTACAGAAAATCAGTGAATATTTTGCAGAGAGGAGTGCAAATGAACTCTTGCAGTATTATGTACATAAAAGACATGATAAAACCTAGACCAACAAGAGATTCTACCATAGGTGTATCATGGATGTCTACTGATGACTGTAATCAACTTTGTGAAAAAAACGGGTGCTTTAAGAATCAGTTGGTGATCCCAGTGTAGAATAGGAATGTTATGTCGTAAATAATTCCATGATGTCATAACCATGTAACATGATCATTGTGCTGCAACTGGTTTTGGAATTTGTGAGCTTGTGATTGTGTGGCTTTAGCATCCCTGGCCACTCTTGCCCCCACGGAAAGGGCAGTTATAAAGCCCCCCTGTTAAATACTATTGTACAGACGTGTTTCCCAGTTCCAGAGTTTTTGTGTCACAAGGTTGGTTTTTGTCAGGATAGGCAAGTATGAATTTTTTTTTGGGGGGGGCCCAGGCCAAAAGCTGTGTCCAGTTATTGATGTCGGCTAATTGCCAAGGCTCTACATTAATATGTTGTTTATGATTACAAATTTTTGTTGAGATGCCTTCAGCCATGACAGCTCATAAACAGAACAACCTCACCTCCGTTATAGGAGAATAATTCCTCGAAGTGGATATGGCAGCCTATGTGGCGAGGTACTTGAAAAGATCATACACACAAACTTCTCACAACCGGGGTGTACTTCCTATCTCACAGTGATTCCCAGGTGGGATAGTGAGCAGAGTGCGTGTTCTGGTGACCCCCAGGGTGTAAGCTGGGGAACGGCACAACAACATGAACACAATATCAGTGATCATAGTTTTACAATAGCAAGTGCTTGTTGTCTTGGCATTTTATATGTCCATTACTGGAGGAGGGGGGGGGGGGGGGTAACAGTAATAGCCTGGTGGTTAGAGCCTTGCTTCTGAATCTTGATGCCCCAGGATCAACCCTAGTTTGTCCTAGCGATTTTTCGCCTGGAGTGAACACAGTACAAAATCCAACATTCTCCGTACAGGACTATAAACTGATGTCCCACGTGCAACGCAAGCAAAACATCTTGAGCACACGTTAAAACCCGTTCTACCTTTCGGAAAAGTAGGCCATTGTGTGTCGCTGGAAACGGACGACCATTTTTTATGTTGATACCATATGTACTGAAACTGCCTGATATGGCCTTTGTAGTTGACGCAACTTCGGAGGGAAAATAGCATAAAATTGCATAAAGGCCTATCATCATGCTTATATATTACATATATACATTCCCCTGTTTCAATTATGGTTTGTTCTTAAATGCAATATTTTTAACATGCTTTCCTGCTTTCAAGTTTGTATGTGTTTTACTCAATTGTATTTTGATGTGAGGGGGGAAATCTTGTCAAAACAAGTTGGGTATGTGGTTTTGTGTGGTAAGAAGTGTGAGTGTTTGTGAAGGCAGGTTAGTACATTAAAGATTTGTCTATTGGTGTGTTTGAGGTAAGAATTCCTTTGCCAGACTGACATGAAATACAAATGCTTAGGTATAGTTAACTTGCCACCTGGGAGGGTGGGTGCTGTCATTTATGTGAGTGAAAGATTGTATTTTGTGACATACATCTTGAAAATAGACTGATGTTGACTTTGGTTTGTTTCAGACACATGGTAATAATACTAATAATAATATATGGAATTTATCTAGCGCCTAATCTTGTAAAACAAACAAATCGAAGCGCAATTTTGTGATGCAAGATATGCGCTTCATAAATTCATTTTTAAAAATTATTAATCATTATGATTAAAATTATTAGTTATATTATGTATTATTATATCTAATATTATTATTAAATCTAGTAATAATTATTTTTCTTTCTGTTTCTATATGACCCTTTTATTCTTTATTTCGAGAGAATGGATAAGAATCTAACTCATGTGCTTTTTCAAACCACCATCCCCGGTGTAAGCAGTGTTTGGTAAAGTTTGTCATCCTTTCCCACCTAACACACTGGCCTACTCTTCCGGAAAGCAGCGGAATCGGTTTTACAGTGTGCGCAAGATGTTTCTGCAATGCGAGAAAACAGAATAGAATACCGTTGGGGTTGTTGTTTTTTACCTAGCAAAAGCTGTTACTCGACTTTAGAGCACTTCGATTAATAGTGTTCCGATTTCAAACTTGATATGTGGTCCAGTTTGTGTGTTATTAATACTTTCATCTTGCACATGATAATAAATACTTGAGAAATACATATATAAGGTCGCGCTTGCTTGTGTGTGTGTGTGTGTGGTGTGGTGGTGTGTGTTGTGTGTGTGTGTGTGGTGTGTGTGTGTGTGTGTGTGGTGTGTGTGGGTGTGTGTGTGTACATTTGGACTTGTTAGAGCTATTACTTGCTATTGGTTGTGTATGAATGAGTTGAGTGCAAGAGCTTTGATTTATCTGAGCAAGATACAGCGCCATATAGATTCCATTTCTTCTTCTTTTTTATCATCATCATCATCATCATCATCATCATCATCATCATCATCATCATTATTATTATTATTATTATTATTATTATTATTATTATTATTATTATTATTATTATCATCAATCATCGATCATCAGGATCAACATCATTATTTTTATTATTAATTATTATTATTATTATTATTATTATGATTATGATTATATTATAATATATTATAACAACTAGGTTAGTAGTAGAGTGGGAATTGAGAAAGATAATGTGATGATATTGATATAATAACGACAGTGATAACTATAATAATGATAATGGTGATGGGGGTAATGAATCACAACAACAACCATACTACTACTACTACTACTACTACTACTACTACTACTACTACTACTACTAACAACAACAACAACAACAACAATAATAATAATAAAATAAAAAATAATAATAATAATAACAATAATAAACAATGATGATGATGATGATGATGATGATGATGATGATGATGGTGGTGGTGTGGTGGTGGTCGATCATCGTCGCGTTGTCATCAACCTCCTCTTCCTCCTCCTCCTCCTCCCGCCTCCGTCCCCTCCGCATCCTCCTCCTCCTCCTCCCCTCCTCCTCCTCATCAATCTCATCATCAGCACATCATCATCATCATCCACATACAACAATAATTACAGAATGTGACTTTCTGTTTCGGGGTGGAAATATACTTTAAACAACGTACGACCCAGGAAATAGTTATAAGATAAATTGATTTAAAAATTACAAGGAGGTAATTAAAGTCACCAGTGGAAATACTTGTTTTAATCAGTACGTAAATATAAAAAAGATAACCACTTTCTGGAGAGACTATTGGTTGAGAGAGATTTTATTCCCTTCTATTCTAAATATCAGATAAGAAATAAGCACTCATGCGCGTTTTTTTACATCCAATCCCTGTGTGTATGCGCATTTGAAATTTTGCCATTGGTTCCCACCGCACACATGACCTACTCTTCGAAAGCAGAACAGGATTTAACATGTGCCAAGTGTTTCTGCGTGTGTTCGCACACGGGGCTCGGTTTATAGTCTCTATCCCAAGCTTTGGGGAGAGTGGAGTCCTGCACTGACTTAACTCCAAGTAAAAAATCCCCTTGACCGGATTCAAACCCGGGTCCACGTGGATTGAGAGCGCAGTTTCCAGACCACTAGGCTATCCTGTCCACGAGAGAGAGAGAGAGAGGGGAGAGAGAGAGAGAGAGAGAGAGATATAGAGAGAGAGAGAGAGAGAGAGAGAGAGAGAGAGAGACAGATAGAGAGAGAGAGACAGAGACAGAAACAGAGACAGACAGACAAACAGAGGCAGAGACGGACAGACAGACAGTTTTGAAGGGGCTACCCTGGATCAATTAAATCAATCAGGAAACAAGAAATCAACTGATAGTTGTAGTGCTCAATCCTTATCTATCCCCAGTTAAAGTTTCACATCAGGGATCTCTGTTATCGTTGTTGTTGTTGCTGACGCTGTTGCTGTTGTAAATAATACTATCGTTATCATTATTATAATCATCATAATAATTATCGTTATCATTATTATAATCATCCTAATAATTATTATTATCATCATCATCCTCCTCCTTATCATTATTATCACCACTGTCCTCATTTATTATCGTTCATTCCTGGTATAAAGAGCAAACAAGTAAATACACAACACCCTAGTTTTGCAGGAACAAAATTCCGTTAATTTCTAACTTTCTTCAGGCTAAAAGATGGCCCCTAACCTGCCATCCATGCTATTAGTATGAATAATAAGTAGTAGTATATAGTATCATTACACACGGACTGGATGTAAGAAAGCACATAAGTGCTTATTCCAAATCCTCGATATAAAATAATAAAAATAACATAAAAAGAAAAGAAGATGAAGAAGAAGAAGTAGTAGTAAGTATAGTAATAGTAGTAGTAGTAGTAAGTAGTATATAGTAGTATAGAGAATAGTATAGTAGTAGTAGTAGTAGTAGTAGTAGTAAGAGATATTTCTTCATCATTATTAATAGTATATTGTTGTTATCATTATCATTATGTTATAATGATTGTATTAATCAAATGATTTATTATTATTATTATTATTATTATGAGTAGTAGTAGTTATAGTAGTAGTAGTAGTAGTAGTAGTAGTAGTAGTAGTAGTAGTAGTAGTAGTGTTCTTCTTCTTATTATTATTACTGTTGTCATCGCCATCGTTGTCATCGTTGTCATCATCATCATCATCCCCAAACTCTCACAAACTGTCATATTCTTTTTACTCCTGAGAAATATCTACACCCTGACAAACTTAAACCCAAACCAAGCTTGCCTCTGGAATATGGACACCAAAAGAGCAAATCAAAGTACTCTCAACACATGAAGGCACACCAATAACAGTTTCCATGATGAAAATACGTCTTTATGTACATAAACACTACTTTGGACGGCTTGACAGATCTTAAGGACTTTTGTTGCAATAAAATCACCATAGGAGATTTTTTGAGTGTTGAGTTTATTACACACTTGTCTCTTACCTAACAGGAGGTGTGTTCTGCAGTAGTGTGTTAAAGCTACACTCTCTCTCTTACCTACCACAGGTATGTTCTGCAGTAGTGTGTTAAAGCTACACTCTCTCTCCTCTTATCTATAACATCCAGGTTTTCTGCAGTAAGAGTGTTTAAGCTAACCCTCTCTCTCTCGTATCTATCACGAGGTGTGTCCCTAGTGTGATAATGAAACTACTCTTATCTCTTATCTATCAAGAAGTGTGTTCAGAGTAGTGATATGAAACTACTCTCTATCTCTTATCTATCACGAAGTGTGTTCATAGTAGTGATATGAAACTACTCTCTATCTCTTATCTATCACGAGGTGGGGTGCTAATCCCATGATGCACTTCCACTTCCTGAACATCTCCCTATATAAGCTGAAGAACTCAGAGTCACACAGAGAAGAAGGCAAAGCAAGACCAGAGCTGGCAAGAACCCTAAAACTGTGGTTAAAAGAAACCCATTTATTGGTGTGGCACTTACTTCTCAGGATATTCATTTCCAAGGTAAGCAGGTTTTTTCTTTCTATTTGAATAAAGTTATTGTCATGTGTAGTAATTAGGATTGTTTGCTAAAAAGTAACAACTGATTGATATGTTATAAATGACTCTGATAATACAATGATGTATACAAAAACATCCTCCAACCCTATAAATTAGCATTCATATCAACATCCCAAAATATATACAAAAATTTATTTTTATGTCTACATTTGGTGAAACCTTGGCCATGATTGAAACTTGTGTACAACCAAGTACAAGGGCTAGGCTAGTTACAATATTCAAATGGCATTGTAACCCCTAACCACTAATATAAGCCATGTATTATTTCTCTAAAACTTTATATCCACATGTTCTTCTTTTCTCCAATATAATCGGTTAATAGGGAATCGAGAACTGCTATTCCCCGTGGTAAGATGGAGTTACCTAGGCCGACATGGCTCAACAGCCAAGAAAATTTTATTTTACAACGAAATAGAGAACTTCACTGTATTGAGAAAAATAGAGTCAAGATCGGTCTTGCAACAATCATATCCATGAGTATGAGCATTCAATATGACTTTTTAATGTTGCTCACTATGGATTTTCTGTCTAAATCAACAATGCTTACAATGCAGCCGTTAACTCCTGCCCGGTATTATTGAAATACTAAAAAGAATATATTTGAGAAATTTCATGCAAACAACAATACAAGGGACATAAACCAAATCTACAAAATACAATTTAACTAATTTAATAGTCTTGGTAAAAATAGATTTTTTTACCATACAGATTATATATATATATATTAGATATATAATATATATATATAATAAATGCACAGAGCACGTAGTTCACATTTGAACAGGGACAAACAGTTTGACCACTTGTAAGTTCCGTTTCACTGAAAGCAAGCTGAAATCTATCCACAAAGCTACCAGATGTACCAAACTTGCCACAATTCATACATTTCCTATATTTGGTTAGTTTTTTTCAATGGGAATAATAATAGGAATAGGATATGTGTCTTTCATGTATTTACTGTTATTTGTTTAGTTTTTCCAATGCCATAATAAGATATTGGGCTTTATTTAAAAAGAAAAATATTTCAACCCGTTCCTACCGAAACATGTGGCCTACTCTACTGAAGACGAACAGGGTTAGAGTGGTCCCATGAGATCATCAACAGTTAGCACTTTGTCATCATACAACTTGGTTTCAGGGGTGGAAAAATGTTAATGAAAAGCACTCAGTTAAAATCTTTTTTCAATTTTTATAGATTTTTTTTAAACAAAACATTTCCAAGTTCTTACAGCCAAAATATACGCTTTGTATTTTTCATATAGATATAAATTTACTAAATGTACGTCCGCAGCGCAGATATCCTATAGATAGGACTGTAATGACCCACATCTATTTCTGCATTCTTGGCCCCGTTTCGCCTGCTTTTTTCTTAAGGTATAACAATAACAATTCCCGCCCCTACTGCCGAAATTGGATGTCTGGGCCTGACCTTTGTCAGGCGCTTAACGTAACACACACATTTTATCGCTCACATATGACTGATATTAGTTGCTTCTGAGGGTTCGAACGATACGATATAAGTCGTTTGGTGGGTTGGTTTCGCCTTAATTTTGATACAAGTCCAACGGTTTTCGCTTACATATGACTGATATTAGTTGCTATCGGCGTGCACGACGAAGAAGAAGTTGGTTGGTGTGGGTTTGTTTTCGTCTTAATTGATAAAAAGGCCAAAGTTTGATATATTTATCCCATCAAGGGACAGTACCTCAACTAGTCCCATTCACCGTTCTTGTCCTCTGTTCTCTTCCTCGGAATAAAAAATTTTGATTTATTTAATTGAATTTTAATTGAATTTGATCCTCCTCTCTCTCTTTGCATGTGTAACACACACATACAACACACAAATAATATATATAATATATATATATAGAATATATCTATAGATAATATATAGCTATAATATATAGATATATAATATATAATGTTTGTGTTGCTTGAGTTTACGTCTGTGCCCTCAAAGTCATATTTCAAATTATATGGTTGTATACATGTATGTAGGCCTTCAATAAGTGGAACCATCACGCCATGTGAATGTTTTCTATTGCTTTGGATTTGTCCTGTTTCTAAGTGGAATGGACTTGACAGGATCCAACCAGACTAAACATTGTACCATATTCATATCTCTCTATCGCCCCTCACTGTCTGTCTGTCTGTCTGCCATCCGGCTGTCTGTCTGTCGGGTCCTTCTCTTTCTCTCGCTGCTCGTTCTCTCTCTCTCTCTCTCTCTCTCTCTCTCTCTTCTCTCGTCTTCTCTCTCTCTCTCTCTCTCCTCATCTCCTCTGTCTGTCTGTCTGCCCACATGGGTATATATTAACACCCCTTGCACTGCTGGATAAAATTATTGGTGCTCACAGAAGTTACACTTAATTTCTTAAAGCCAAGAATTTTTAGCTGCAGCTACCTTCCTTCTGTTTTAGGGGTTTTACATGCTTATGAATGAAACTAGATAGGCAAGCCTATACATTTTTGCTAAGTAGAGACAATGTACAATGTGATTTTTTTTTTAAAACCCAAAAAGACATTATGTAGTATGTAGCCGGAGATATCCCACAAATTGAACAGATTCAAACGCCCTGGGGGAAAGCCACCCCACTCTACTCTATTCTCATTACTACTGACTACACCCCCTTTCAATTTACATGCAGAGACAGCAAATTGGCAAAACAGAGTGATTAACAGGAACAAAGCAAGAGGCATAGTAGAGTCCAATAAGCATCCACTCATTCCACCAATGTTACTTTGGTCCACTAGCTTTATCACTTCCAACAGCAGACTCCTTTGGTGGTGTCGCAACATTCTTCCAGATGGTTATCAATATCATTCCTAGTAAGGCTAATCACACAAAGGAATAGTAGTTGGACATGACACAGTTGACAGACACTAGCCTACCTGATGAAAACAGGCAAAGGTAACCAATGATAGTCCATTGATGTTGAACCTGACATGCAAAACCATGATCCTATGCAAAACCCATTGCAGTTTACAAGAAAGCCACAATTCCTGCACCCTTGCCCTGTATGGGTTTGCCTGCACCTATTGCCTATTTACTATTGGCGTAGGCCCTTTTGTGCCTTTAGTCCCTCCTCCCTCCACCCCCCCCCCCCCCCATACCCAATTTCTGCATTGTCAGAGAAAGAGTTGGAAAGAGTTGTGAGAGCCATCCACCATGTATAGAAATAAATATATATATATAAATATATAGTATATATATATAGTATATTGTGTGTGTGTGTGTGTGTGGTGTTGTGTTGTGTGTGTGTGTGTGCCGTGTATCTCTCTTTTTAGATGACCACTTCTTAAGGTAAAGCCACTAAAGGTATACTCAGAAGAAGGATTTTGAAAACATTATATACGTGTGTTAATTAAAAAGACAACACGGAAGAAGAGTCATGACTTTGACAGACATTGTAAAGTCCTTCAGGCCTTTCGAAAGTCAGGAGGGAAAGGCTAGATCTGATTTTGGTGGGTACTATAGTATGACAGGGGTTAATTACATGCCTTTTCCAGCTCGCTTCTCTCTTTCTCTCAAACCCCCAGTTGGGGAAGTGCCCTAGTCTCCTCGAGGCTACTGTGCTTGCTTGTTTCAGCCTACTGAGGTCAGGTCTGCCACGGGCCTCTGCAACACATTCCCACCTCAGAGTTTTCAAGTCATTTAATCATTGTACAACGGTGCAATGCTGGTGATGCTTGGTTTCCATAATCCCGCTGAACCTGACATAATTACCCAAGAGTTTAACAATGCATAGTGATCTTAATCAATAAACCCATACTTATAATATATGAAAATGTTCAACTATAGTGTCCATAACGTAACATTCATCTTAGTTCTTCCAGAACAGAAACTGACAAGAATGCTACAGCTGAAGTGGAAAACCAGACAGCAGCAACCTACAGAACCTGAGGACTCTGCTGTGAAGAAAGGATGCATAAGATCAGGACCACGCGACGGCTCGTCCCCAAGGATTGGTGGGCTCAGAGATATGATGCAGTGTTTCCAGCTCAACGGATTTTCGGTCTCCTACCCAACACATGGTTCAGGAAACGCCCAGGAAAAGTAAGGGATCTGGGATATATATAGATATATATATATATTATATAATAAATAGAATAGATACATATATCGATATAGTAATAAATAAAGTAAGTTCACGTTTGCCGAAGTGGAATAAGCTACCCTAATCCAGCACATCATTAACTCATACACTCAGTGGTTGGTGTAGGGCAGCCAACAAATGTGCTTTTCCCCTCCTGTCTATCCAGGCCAACCTAGTCACTGTATCCCCACGAGGCTGCATGCCTTCATCATACTTTCTACCGTTATCCTGCGGTAGCTTCCTTTCGGCTTAAGCCATCATTCAGCATTCATACCAGTCTCACTGACCCCAGAGGTCCTTCGCACGCAAAGTAGAAATTTTCTCTGTTGCTGTTCCCTAACTTCACTTCTTTTTCTGACAGAGGGTTGTTTAGCCCTGTGCCCAACCCCCAATCCTGGAGGAAGGTTCCCCTTATCGCCTCTTACGACATGCCCTGGCTGGAGGGCAGGGATCCTATTCATGCAATGCTCCACTTTGCAAGCATTCCCCCTGGAGTCCCATCAGGGGTACTACCCTAATAAGTGGTTTTAAAAAAGTTGCATAGGCAAAATCTCACAATTGGTGAAAACAGGAGCTCCAGATATATATATATAATATATATCATATATATATATTATATATATAATATAAATATATAATATATATATATATATATATATAAAAAGATAGATGAAAAATGGCAATTTTATTACTCAACTGTTGTGCTTGAACTAGTTAGGAGTCGGTGCCCAACAAATGGTGGGTTACATATTAAACGATATTATAAATATATATAGATATATATATCTATATATATATATATTTATAGATATATATATATAATTTATATATAAGTACGATAAATATAATATTGGAATACGTCCATTGAATGATGGATGAACAGGATTTACTGTTTAACTTTATGAGAAAATGGTAAGTCTTTTTCGGTAAAGGGTATAAAAATATGGAAGACCGAAACCACCAAGTTTTGTTTGTTGTTTTATTTTACTGGTATAAAGATGATTTCCAAAGGGCGAAAATATATGAGTGCTGCCAAGACTACAAACAATCATGAAAGCCGAAAATTTGTTTTTAATCTAGCCTAAGTATTACTTTGCTTTCCATGCCGCAATCGGATTGTTTCCTTCTTCTGACTGAGTACTAGTCGTAAGGAACAGTCGTGATAGTGAAAAGTCGAAGTGATCAATTGGACTTTGGAGCCGATAATAGTGACAAGCGAATTTAGACACGTGTAAATACTCAATCCTTGTCCGTCTAAAATCACTGAAAGTGAAACGAAAGATACACCGAATAAGAATAACTGATCTATGGCAGTCATTGTACCTGTCAGTTGTTTTTGCCTTGTAAAAAAAACACTTTTTTTCTATTGTTATTTGTATGAGAGATGAAGAACCTTACAGAGATTATGTATATACAGTTTGGTGCTGGGTGTGTAACTTTTAATCATGATGATGAGCCTGTGGTGTATGTGAATTGTGATAGTTAAAAGTAAGGCTATAAATGTGTCTGTGGTGTTGTGTGGTGATATTAATGATGATTGTTCCTGTTTACCGCCAGGTCAGTAGAAAAGTGGACCGAAGTCAAAGAGGCCCAACAAATTTTAGACCGAATACACAATGACTCAAGAAACCTGAATGTCAATCTGGACCAGAGTATCATGGTACCAGGCACACTTACAATCCGGAAAAATTATCAGGATCCAAATTGCACGTTGTGGCTCGCTACTACAGGTACTAGCATATTAGAATGGGGGAACTTAGGAAGCCTTTTGTGTCTTGGATCAGTGGTCCTGATTTGAAACTATTGTCTGATGAATTATGCACACACACATCTAGAATATATAGATATTATATGATATATATATAGATAATATATATATATATATATTTATATATATATATATATATATTTAATAGACAAAACGAAAGAGTAGCCAATGAAATAAAAGTTAACTAAAACTAAAATGTCTTTTTAACAAAAGCGAAGGAAAACAGTCTGTAACCAAATAACAACACTTTGTCATTGCAAGAAAAGCCATCCACAATTGAGCTAATACTAAAAAAAAATGGTAAATCACCATTAACTTTTTATGGTACGTGTTTGGTGACACCGGTTACATTGTGCAACCTGCCTCAAGTTTTGTCTTGTGGGTGAACCACACTACAGGTTTCAGCAGAGGATGGCTTAACATAGGCCTGGTACCTAAGCCTTCAGAGAAACCCTCTTCAATTCAGAGTGCTTTTGCTCTCACAGGATTAATCCAGTAATTCAGAAGCGAATGCTGCCACCAACATGATTTTATGGAAAAAAAAGAAGATATACTGTAAAGTAGGCTAAAAAAATAGATAAGTGAAATATTATGCTATTAATTGGAAATCCTGTCCCAGTGATGCAGAAAATCATTTTAATATACACCTGGAGGGTCCAGCTCTGCCCTGGGCTTACCCAAACATTTCAGATCATGTAATCCCCACTGGATAACAATAAAGTTAAAATATAGGATTATAGGAGTTGCTCTCCAAACTTGTTACTTGAAACTAAAATGGATGTATTTGAGTGAAGAATGAAAAACAAACTTTGGACTACATATTTCTCTGTTATCCAAGATGCATTAATGTTGCCACAGTCTCATTAGAATCGTTTCATGATTTTTATTTTTTTAAAATCAGTATTGCCCTTGCACTGTCTTGGTGTTTGACATGGGGATCTTGGGTGTGTCCTGTGCATCACAAGTGACAAGCATGGACTTGTACAAAACTATTTAAAGCAGTTTAAGAATTATTTGCAGAAGAATAAATATTACAAGATATGAAGAAATAAAGGAAAATATACACGTCATAAGTACGAATAATTGTGCGCTAATACAGGTCCCACTTTAATATGGTCACATTGCAATTCACTTGACCGCACTGTCTAACTGTTTCTGTGGATCCCAAATTTTCAACGTTTCCATTAAATAGCTGCCTATTCATTTGCTAGTAATGCAAGTCTGAACAATGTGCCAAGCATCATCATTAAAGTAATAAAGTGTGAGCTAGCAGTAATAATTTTGCAGCTTTTTTTGTGTTTTACAGTATGTAAACTTTATATACATGTTATTGTGGACAATGTCTCTACAAGTAGACAGCAGATTTCAGTGTTGGTGCAGCGTCCCGTTTTTCAGCAAACAGATTTCAATGATGATTTTGGTCCATAAATTCAGCAAATCGATTTCAGTGATTGTGGTCCATTTTCAGCAAGAGTAAAGACACAAAAACTAGATTTCAGTGATTTGTGACTTTGGGTCCAAGTTTCAGAAGGGAGCCTGGTCAATCATTCATTGATTTAACATGCCGAGCCAAGACATTGTGTAGCAGTTGGACTCTCGCATGTTTCAAGCAGAAACAGAAGATGGAGAGAAGTGGGGAAGAGCGGAGGTGGAGAACAAGACTGTTTCCACGTCACACACCCTACAACATCGACAGCATCTGTGAACAAGGCGTCCATCACGGACAAGCCAGCGGAAAAATGGCTCTTTCCATGGGGAAAGTGAGATTTTGATGATCATTTTTCTTTTTTAGTGAATTCGTTGGTTTTGTTAACAGGTCACAGGGTCTTTCCTAAATAATTCACCATAGATAAACTTGACTTCCCGTTTGAACTCCTTTAGGAGTTGGTGGGTTCTCAGGCATCACAAGAAATCTCAGAAGGGGCAGGGAGGGGGGGGGAGTTAAATCATGAAACTGGTAAGGAATGACAAACCTCTTCCATGTCAATTACGTCCATTCACAGCGTTACCTCGCAGTTCATCCACTAGGTAGCAAGTGAACTCCTCTGTTGAAAGAAGGGGACGCAAACTCCCAACATCTTGTCGCCACACTAAAAAAAACCCAGTCGCCTGTAAAACGAAAACGAGCCATTCGCTGCTGGTGGGAACAGATAAACTTCAAAAAACGCGTGCATACTGAGTCATGTTTACACATCATCCCGGGAGTTGGAATGCAGGCTAACTTTAAATGGTCACTTGGTGGACACAGTCCCATAGCAAAAAAAAACCGAACCCCAAAATCTTAACATTGGTGAATCTAGGCAAGAAACAAAAACGAAAATAAAAACAATACAAAATTCCCAACTGCTACCACCACCGTAAAAGGCGCACATCTCTTGATTAATTTGAATGTTGTTTTTCCTTTGTAGGTATCTACTTTGCACAGGACAGCGTCTTGGCACTAAATTACACCAGGGAAAGCTGTGTCATTCCAAATCCAATGATTTGTAAGTTCTCCAAATGTCCTGTATGTGGTGTGGTGTGGTGTGGTGTGTGTGTCAAAGTCAAATTTTTATTTTCAGATGGAACATTGAATAAGCAGTCATTAGCTTTTTTCAACAAGCCATCTATCTAAAGAAAAAAAGAGAAAAAATATATATATATATCGCCTCTCTGGACCTATGCTGGGTGTCTGTCCACCATATCCAAACCTTGATATTTCATTAAAAAAGGGAGAAAGTACTGAAGGGTGGGTGTGTCAGCAAGACAGGAACCAGACGGGGTGCTGGTAGGGGGCAGATGTCTTTCAGAAAATGTCCACAGAGAATCAATATAGTTTAATATGCACATTAAAGATCATGTCAACATTGGACGGGTTACGGAAACATGACTTACGAAGCATAACAGTTCTTAAATCGAAAATCTTTGTTGGGACATAATATAACCTAAACCACAACTACACCAACAACAACTAGCCAGGACCACTCTTGTTCCCATGGGTTCATTTTAACATGCAGTAACTACATTGTACACAAGATCTCAGTTTATTGCTTTATCTGAAAGACCAGCACCCAGACGACCACTCAGATATGAGTGGGCTGGGAAACAAATTTATATTTTGGTTCAAACAGGTTTTGAACTTTTTTTAATGGGTTTTGAACTCACCACTTCTTGCTTTCTAGACTGGTGCTGACACCTGGACCAACACTCCACACCCCCTTTCGGCCTAAGGATATAATTATTACAGGGCTGTCAGTTTGTTGACCAAGTGGGGATTTTGTTGACACAAGAGACAACCAGGGTTTTGTTGACACAAGCAGGGATTTTGAGTCACCAGCCTTTTGGGGTCCCAGGGTAGTCCTGTCTGTCCTTAGGGTGTTTTGTGTGTGTAGTGTCAGAAGTCATCACACCCTGAAGTAAGCCATCAGAGGTAAGACTACTTGTGCCTATGTGCCGTGGGCAAAAACAAAGACACAGGCACAGACACATAGACTAGACACAGACACATGTGTACCTGGGCCCTGGCACACTCACTCCAACACACACACATGTGCCCAAGCGCACACGCACATGCAGGCACACACGAATACTCACACAGGCATATAATCCTTCACGCATATTATGTGAAGAAAGAATTACCTTAAAAAAAGATAAAAAGCAAAAACTCATAGAATATCAGGAAATTTGTTAGCATGGTCACACTTAAACACACACATCCACCACACCACACCACACCACAGCAGAACACACACACACATACGCACATATCCACCACACCACAATACAACACAGCAGAACACTCACACACAACTACCACACCACATCACACCACAACACAACACAGCAGAACAAACACACATACACACAACTACCACACACACCACAACACAGCAGAAAACACACACATACCTACCACACCATACAACACCACACCACAGCACAACACAGCAGAACACAAACACAACTACCACACCACACCACAGCACAACACAGCAGAACAAACACAAAACTACCACACCACACCACACCACACACACAAAACACACACACACACACACACACACACACACAACTACCACATCACACCACACCACACCACAACACAGCTGAACACAAACACAACTACCACACAACACCACACCATAACACAACTCAGAAAAACACACACACACACAACTACCACACTACACCATACCACAGCACAACACAGCAGAACAGACACACACACAACTACCACACCACAATGCAACACAACATAACACACACAACTACCACACCACACCACAACACAGCATAACACACACACAATTACCACACCACACCATAACACAATAATAATAATAATATATGGAATTTATATAGCCCTGAATCTTGTAAAAAACAAACAAATCGAAGTGCTTGCACTCAATCATTTACAGGCATGCAACTCTCCTTAAACATAATGAGCAGCAGATTTCAAATCCGTGCGCGTGCACTACGCATGCACACGCACACACACACACACACACACACACACACACACACACACACACACACACACACACACACACACACACACACACACACACACACACACACACACACGGAACAACACTTAGAAGGTGAAAGATGCTGTTGAAAATTAGGGACAGATATGTGGGGGGAAAGTCTCAGGTAGGAAATAAGTGTGTTTTGAGGCTGGATTTGAAGGAATCAAGTAAAGGCTTTTGACGAAGTGAAAGAGGGAGGTCATTCCAGGTGGATGGACCAGAAACAGAGAAGGAGCGACGGACAACAGTGGTTTGTTTGAATCTGGGTGTTCGAAAGCACAAAGTATCTGTGGTGTACAGGTGAAGACAGTTACAGAGATAAGAGGGTGCAGATTTGTGGAGACATTTGAAACAGAGGGTATTGATTTTATACTCCAGTCTTTGTGAGACAGGCAACCAGTGAACAGATCGCAGAAGAGGAGTGATGTGTTCAGATTTTTTCTTTCTGAGGACCAGTCGAGCTGCAGAGTTTTGTATGCGTTGAAGAAAGTGGATAGATATGCTGGTAGGGCCCCA
>CM054158.1:14892261-14907914 GCA_028751875.1 Rapana venosa
CACACCACAACCACACCCATACGCAAACACACAACACAACACACACAAACACCACACACACACACACACACGTACGCAAACTCACACACACACGCACACACACACACACGTGCGCAAACACACAAACACACACAGTCCCATAGGACATTTGTTATAGTTACATTAACGTTAATGACTTGTTTTTGTTTGTTTGCTTTTTGTTGTTTTTTTTAAATTCCTGTTGCATTGCCAAGTTTTTCAAGATTTTTTTTTATCACCACATCCACATCTCCCGGGTTTTTTTGTGTTTTTTTTTGTTTTGGTTTGGTTTTTTGGGGGGTGGGGCGTCTAATATCACTAAAAGTGAACAGACGTAAAATTGAAGTCAACAACAACAACAACAAACACACACACACACACACGTGCGCGCCAACACGCTTAAGTGGAGATAAAGGGTGCTTGATGTTGAAAAGTTAGGACCAGATACAAGTGAGGGGAAAGTCTGGGTAGGAAATAAGTGCAGTTTTGAGGCTGGATTTGTGTTGAAGCCCATGTCATGACATGACAGACTCTCAACAGAGTAACACTTTTCTGCTGTGTCGTTACTAATGTTTTTCCTCCTTACATGGCTAAACTCCTTACTGCTCCTGTTAGATTAAAACAAAAACTTTTTTTTATTTTATGAAAGAAGCTGAGTTTGATCAGAGGTTGCCATCAATTCTTTGGCCACAAAAAGTATGAATGTGGTAGATACAGCTCAGCAAGTGAGTGACTGTGACTATGAAGGGAAAAAATCGATTGCAGTGTCAGAAAATTGGCTATAAATGTATATGGTTATGTACTTTTGTGGTCAGTCCTATACAGAAATTTAAGAAGGAAGGTGGCAGGGCGGTTAAGACGTTCACCTGTCTTAACATGTGAACTATAAGGTTCTGGGTTCATTTCTCAGCCTTGCCCTTTCTTCCCAGTTTGATTAGAAAATCGAACTGAATTTCGGGGTCCTTCGGGTGAGACTATGAACCGAGGCCCCCGTGTGCGAATACCTGCAGAACATCTTGCACACACGTTAAAAACCCAAACCGCCTTTCCTAAGAGTAGGTAACTGTGTGCCCGTAGACACTGATGACAACATCTTTTTTTTTTCAATGCATGCACACAGGTGTTGTGTTTAGACACTATCCCTGAAGTTGAAATGCAGCTACCTATTAATGGTCAGGGGGTGGGGGGTTGTATACGCAAAATCTCACCATTTAGCGAACCTCAGAGCTCTAGCAAGGAACGGGAATTTGTGATGTTAACATTAGCAAGAAGCAGACTTGCCTCACACTGGCAAAACCAATACTCACCCCTCCCCACCCTCACCCGTCGTCTGCAAAGTGATGGGGCTGTGGGTTTAACCCCATCAGAAGCTGAACTGTTTTCCATTTCACTCAGCCACAAGCAGCACACGGTGATCTGGAGCCTGTTTGACGAGGAAAGGCAGTCACAGTTCTTGCAACTGCAAGTTGCCCAAACGGACTAGCGTTGCCTAAACGAAACCCGATTCAATAAAATAAGCTAACTGCAACTGATCCACCTCACGGAGACATTGGTTTGAGGAAAGTGAGGAAATGCTGTTGGTGCGCTGACCTTGGTGTGCCAGTGGCAGTTCAAATTAGGGTTCAACATGCATGCATTCATACATGCATACATAATACAGTATCCATCCATACATGCATACATCCATCTATCCATACCCATCCAACCATACATCTACATCCATCTATCCATACATAAAAACCACGTATGCTTTAACATGCTGATGACATCCACCGCTTTACACGTGAGACAACTGACAGGCACAACAGAAAAAGCACACACCAACACTCCTCAGACTTCGGCCCCCTTGTTGCTGTACGTGGTAACCTGACTGTATATTGTTGGTGTGGTTTCTGGATTACAGGTGGGCGGTTGCAAGAGCGCTGTGCCACCAGAGCGGTTGTGGTCCCGTACCTGCTGAAAAAGGAAGGCTTGAGGGCACATTCCTACCATACACATGGGCTATCCACAAGGATGTAGCCAGAATTGCTGTGCTTCTGTGCATTTTGCAGTGTACGAAAATTGTACCATCAGACAGGGTGTGGCCTATGTTCTTCAATCCGGGTTTGGAGGTATATATTTTGGAGAAAGAAAAGTTGTGCAATATTTTATTCGGCATGCACTTGCTGGCATGTTTTACTTGACATTGGTTTTCTTTTTTCTTTTTTTTCTTTTTGGTTTGTGAAGCTAGTACTGAATATATTCATTTAGACCTGCGTCTATTGAACATATTCGCACATATTACTAAGCTTTTTCATATGTATGGAATTTTTCCCCTTGTAGTATTGTATTGATTGAGTTTGAAAATTCTTGGGATTGAACTGTTCAAACATGATTTTAAACCCTCTTTTTAATTAAACAACAACAAATGTTTGATTGAAATTTTGAAGGAGCCTGGTAGCTAAGTGCATCAGAACTCTGCTTTATCTAGGTGGTAGAGAGATAAGGCTGGGGTCTGCATGTCGCCTTGCAGTTATGGGTGGTACTGGGGGACTTTGGCTTGACCACAGGTCCTCTGATTGCCAGGCTCCGCTGTAAGATGCGCTAACTGCCATCTTTAGGGACGGGGATGGCGAAGGGTGCGCCGCACAAGGTGCTGGCTCCCAGGAGAAGCTGAGGTCTCCCACACCTCACTCTGCAATGAGTTTGTGGGACACCCTTACCATTGAGTTTCTGGTTGTGGGACACCTGTACCATTGTGTTTGGAGTTTCTGGTTGTGGGACACCTTTATCTTTGTGTTTGGAGATTGTGGGACACCTTTACCATTAGGTTTTGAGTTTCTGTTTGAGGTACACCTTTACATTGGGTTTCGTATTTGTGGACACTCTTTACCATTGTGTTCTGAGTTTCTGTTTGAGGGACACCCTCTTACCTTTGGGTTCTTGAGTTTGTGGCACAACCTTCACCGTGGGTTTAGAGGTTGTGGGTCACATTTACCATTCTGTTGTAAGTTTCTGTTTGTGGACTCCTTTCCATTTGGGTTTTGAGTTACTGTGTGTGGGACACTTTTACCACTCTGTTTTAAGTTTCTGTTTGACGGACACTTTTACCATTGTGTTTTGGAGTTTCTGTGTGTGGACACCTTTCCATTTTGTTTTGTGTTTTTTGTTAGGTACTGAGATCCTTAAAGTCTAATTGCAGCTAGGTTAATTCCCCTGTTAGAGTATTGTTTGTAATCTTTCATGCTCCAAACAGTGGTCAAAGGAATTAAGTTTGAGGATACCAAAACAAAAATATCGGTTTGGCTTGGTGAATGGAGGGATCGTGTGCTTTTTGTGATTTACTCCCCATGCGTAGTGTGTAATTTTGTGTGTGCTTTATGATGTTCTGTGTGTGTGTGTGTGTGTGTGTGTGTTGTGTTTGTGTGTGTTGTGTTTATTGACTTGTTTTTCGATTTCTTATATCATATGGGTGTGTGTGTTTGGAGTGTGTGATTATGTCCTACATTCTATGATGTTCAGTATAAGTGCGTGTGCGTTCTGTGTGTGTGTGAGAGAGAGTACGAGGAGAGAGAGAGGAGGTGATGATGATGATGATGATGATGATGATGATGGATGATGATGATGATGATGGTTTTAATGAATGTCACAGTTTTTATGTCTATGACATTGTGGATTTTAGAATGAAATGATTATGTACATTTTCAAATTAATAAAAATTCCTTTTGAACAAGTGATGGGGTTTTTTAATCTTGTCTGCTCATAAAGAATTATTCAGAATGTTTATTATTGTTCCCCCCCCCCCTCTCTCTCTCTCTCTCTCTCTCTCTCTCTCTCTCTCTCTCTCTCTCTCTCTCTTATTGTCCTCTCTCTGTTCGATTTTACGTACTGTTTACTTAGGTGTATATTATCTGATGGAAGGGTGGGGAAGGTGCATGATGAGATGAGGGCTTTAAGAATATGAGATGCGTTTTGTATTTTGTTGTTATAAAGACTTAAACCATTATAAAACAATTATACTGCACACACAAAAAATGGCAAAGAAACGCAATAATAAAGAACAAAAAAACAATTGAAAACTGCTTTAAAATTGGAAAATGAACAGTGGTGAACTACGTGTAAAGGCTGCTGTGAATAAAGCAAAATGTAGATCGAGACAGTAAAGGTGTTGTTATAATTTCACAATCGTAATTTACAAAAAATGAGAATACTGGAGATCGCATCAGAGACAATGCTATCTCGCACAATAACTTTGGATTAGTTCAAACTTCCTGTAAAGACTTATCTTCTCATATTTCATTTCCTGAGGGTTCAAGACATGAAGTCTAGAATCCTTATGAGGTCACATGTGTCTGACTGCAGCTCATTGTCATAGTGGATCAGGTATTGTGGAAACGCCTGATCAGAGTCAGAGACAGCCACGTGGCCAAGGGTCACACCTTTGCCCTCACAGCTGTCGTACCGACGATTGGGGTTGTCAGGTCTGGGTGGAGGACGCTTCCTGAACGAAAAATGTTCTCCATGCGCCGAGTCTCCCACCAGTACCTTGCACAAGAACATATAATGGGAGCAGTGCCATGGAGCATCAGGGGTCGTGAAGAAACTGGTCTCTCTGTCACGCAATGGAGGCTGGACAGTGATGGCACCAGGAGATGCCATAGAAGTGCCTGGAGTTCCAGACAGATGGGACTGGTCCCTCCTCCTCTTGTAACACCTTGCAAAGGGATTGGAAATGCGGCTGTCTCTGGCGAAGCAGATAGAGTAGCCAAAGCGGTGTGGGGTGGATGGGAGGCGGAATCCCTCCTGACAAATAGAGAGAGCGCCTTTCTTAGTGGTACCATGGAAAAGATATTCTTCTTTGACCTCTTTTCCATCATTGTTGGCTTCCATGAGTTTCTTCTTTGCCTCGTATCTTGCACTAAGTTCGGGTATGTCTACTTCATAAATGCTGGTGATATTAGTTTGAGCTCCCGGGAAATCACCTAAATGCCAATAGATTTTCTCCAAGAATCTTTCGCCTACCGCATTGTAATGCCGGCTGAATTGTTTTATTTCATATAACTTAGACTTTTTAGGAGAATTTCCTGTTTCTCCCTTTCCATTTTGACAGTCCATTTTGTTTCACAGTGATGTCTCTTCAGGTGAAACGAATGTACAGAAAAGAAGATGTGGGATTCCTGCATACAGGAATCCAAACAGAAGAGAGGTATCTAGTATCACTGGGAGTAAACAGAGGTAAAATCAATGGAAGAAGAGGAAGAAGAAGAAGAGAGGCGATTTCTTTCCGCTCCTTTTTTTGTCAGCAGACTTCACAGGCCAGCTTTCTGTCTTCCAGTGTCAGTGAGTTTCTCTCTCTCTGTCTGAAAATCTGGGAACCTGGTGACAGCAAGATAAACAGAGTTAGCTTTTATGTTGTGATGTTTTGTTGCTGAGGTTTTGCAGCTCAGTGTTCGATATTCTCCTACTAAACAATGTGTGTATATCTATATATCTATAGATAGATAGATAGAGAGATACACAGGTATAGATATAGATAGATAGATAGATAGATAGATAGATAGATAAATAGAGATAGATATAGCTAGATATAGATTGATAGATAGATAGTTAATTAGATAGATAGTTAGATAGTTATAGATAGATAAGATGATGATGATAGATTAGATGATAGATAGATAGATAGTGTTAGGATTAGATTATACAGCAGTATTCTGCAAAATATCAACTTATGACGTGCCTAACTCTTCCAGTTAACACTTTGGCCACAGAGAGAGAGATACACACAGAGAGACAGACAGAGAGACAGACAGAGTGAGACAGACAGACAGAGAAAGAGAGAGAGAGAGGGTTTATTTTCAGAAGTTAAAGGAATAAGCATACCAATCGATTTCTTTTTTACATCCAGTCTTCTAAAATAGTAAAAACTAGTAAAAGAAAACCACTGCCAAAGAAAATGACAAAAAATCAACAAGAGCCAATTTGTTTGTAATAACTTAAAAAAACACAATGTCTTTACCTGATTCTTCATAACTATGAGGAGAGAGGAGAAAGAGAGTGTGTCTGTGTGTGTTTTACCGTGGAGAGAGACGAGAACATAAAAATTTCAATTCAATCCTGTTGTGGTGTGTGGAGAGAGAGAGGGAGAAGGAGATGAGAGAGAGAGAGTGATTGAGAGAGCGGAAGAGATGAGAGAGATGATGAGAGAGACAATACAACAAATTCTTTTATTTCCGAGGATAATGAATAAGTACTTATTGTGCCTTTTTTTATATCCAGTCCCGCCTTTAGGGGGACACAGAGAGAGGAGAGAGAGAGAGAGATGAGAGATGAGAGAGAGATGAGAGAGAGAGAGGAGCTGGAGAGAGAGAGATGAGGATGTGAGAGAGAGAGAGAAAGAGGAGGGAGAACAATCCATTTCAATCCTGTTGTTTCAGAGAGCGAGGAGGGATGAGGGAGAGAGAGAGAGAGAGGGAGAGAGAAGAGATGAGAGGAAGAGAGACGAGAGGAGAGAGAGAGACGAGAGTAGTGAGAGAGGTAGGAGAGAGTGGAGAGTGAGAGAGAGAGAGAGGTGAAATAAAAACTTTTTTACAAAAGTAGATAAAATACCGGCAGAAGAAGGTTGATTTATTTTCGGAGTGTGATACGTTAACAGTCGAGATGGAATCAAAGACATTAAAGACATACAATAACTTGAGAATGAGTGAGGGAAATAAAAAAAAATTCCTCCCAAGACAAAAAACCAATATCAGATGTAGTCTCACCCACTTCGTTTCAATTATCTGCGTTTTTTCTTTTTGCCCTCACTGGTGGATCGGTGGTTTTCTAGAGGTAACGCACCTGTCTTAAGAAAGCGAAAAGTCAGGGGTCGGAATTTTTTAGACATGTCTGTTTTTATTATTATCGTCTTTTTCGGAAGTGTGCGGGTGGTTGATTCCCGTTTGGGCCCCAAACTTTTCCCTAATCCATTAGGACCATGAGTCGTGGTCTGGGCGCTAGTCTTTCGGATGAGACGATAAAACTGGAGGTCCCGTGTGTTACACAAATTATTCTCCGCACGTAAAAGAACCCCACGGCAACAATAGAGAGGTCTCCCTGGCAAAATTGTTAGAAAAAGCCACCTGAAAGAAACAAATACAGTTGAGACATTACCACATAAAATGGGGTGGCGCTGCTCTTGTGGCGACGCGCTTCCCGGGTGAGAGCAGCCCGAAATTTCACGCAGAGAAAATCTCGTGGACTTTCGTGGTATAAATAAGTAAAATAAATAATAAATTAAATAAAATAAACATAAATGGTAAAACCACACTGCTGGCGGCATCCTCCCGGTGAGATTATAAACCCAGGTCCCGTGTGCAAACGCAGGTAAAAATTCTTTCGCGGAAGTTAAAACCTGTTCCGCTTTTCGAATGAGTAGATCACAATGAGCCGGTTGGAACGGATGAAAAATGTCCATGACTGCATACACACGGAAACTGGATTTTAAAAATAAAGCACATGAGTGTTCATTCTAATTTCCTTGATATTAAATAATAATAATAATGATAACAATAACATTATGATAATAATAATAATAATAATAATAATAATAATAATAATAATAATAATAATAATAATAATGATAAGAAGAATAGAAAAAGTAAGTAAATATAATCAACTACATCTTTACTTGTTAGATGCATAGGGAAACAATTATCAGCAATGTATCAGAGACAGACAGAGAGACGACCAAACAGACAGACAGACAGGTAGACAGGTCGGGACAGACAGACACAAGAAGAGAGGCAGAGGTGAGAACAGAGACGAGAGAGACAGAGAGATGAGAGAAACAGAGGAACAGAGAGAGACAGGACAGAGACAGAAGATACAGAGAGTACAGAGACAGAGACACAGAGAGAGACAGACAGGACAACAGACACACAGACAGACAGATAGAAAGCACACTCAAACACAGAGAGAGAGAGTGAGAGACAGACAGACAGACGGACGGACGGACAGACAGACGGACAGACACACAGACGGACTGACGGACAGACAGACTCAAACAGAAAGACAGATACAGACAGACAGAGAGACAAAGAGACACAGATAGACAGACATATAGACTCAAACAGAGACAGACACACAGACATACAGACAGCATCAAACAGAGAGAGAGATAGAGATCTATATTTTATCTATTTATTTATTCTTTTATTTCGAGGTTAATAGATTAAGCACTCATTGTTCTTTTATATCTAGACCCCGTGTGTATGCAGTGTTGTTAATCTCGTCATCCGTTCCCACCGGCACACAATGGCCTACTCTTCCGAAAGGCGGAACGGGTTTTAACGTGTGCGCAAGATGTTCTGCGTGCGTTCGCACACCTGAAACCTCGGTTTAGTCTCATTCGATGAGAGAGAAAGAAAGATGAGAGAGAGAGAGAGAGAGGATGATGAGAAGAGATGGAAGATCGACAGGGAGAGTGTTGGAGAGAGAGAGAGAGAGAGAGAGACAGACAGCAGACAGGCAGGACAGACAGAACATACAACTATACAGAAAGACAGAGAGACAGACATACTTTGTGGATGATCAAGTCGTTGCATAAACACTTACAGGCTGGACTGGTTGGGGCACATGAACGTGAATTGTGATGTTGGTGGTCCAGTCCCTTGATTGGGATAATATATAATTCATAAACTTTGGATTTTCAAATTAGATGAAACCAACCCACACCATTAATAACTACTTCTTCGTAGTCGAACGCTCAGGTAGCATTTTATCAGTTCTTTGTGAGCGTTAAATGTGTTGTCCGGCACATCCGATTTCGGCAAGGGATGAGACTTGTTATCGTTAAGCTTTTAAAAGGAGGAGAAATGGGCTAGAAGGCAGAAAATAAGATTGGGTCATTTCAGACCCTATATATAGGAAATCTGCGCTGGGACGTATATCTATAGTAAATTTATATCTATATGAACATAATCAAAACAGTATATTTCGGCTGTAAGAACTTGGAAATGTTTGTAAAAAAAAAATTGAAAAAAAAATTTACTGGGTGCTTTCTCAATACCATTTCCCACCCCTGAAACCAAGTTGTACTGTTGACAAAGTGCTCACGTATTGATGATTGATGGGAGACGGGATAGCCTAGTGGTCAGAACACTACGCTCGCAATCTGACGACCCGGGTTCGATTCCCGTTCAAGGGGGATATTTTTCCCTGGAGTTAACACCAGTGCAGACTCCACTCTCCCCCTAAGTCCTTCGGATGAGACTATAAACCGATGTCTCGTGTGCGAACGCACACAGAACATCTTGTGCACACGTTAAATTCTGTTCCGCTTTTCATAAGAGTAGGCCATTGTGTGCCAGTGGGAACAGATGACAGAATTCACAAATCCGCATACACACGGGGACTAGATGTAAAAAAAAAGCACATAAATGCTTTTTCCATTATCCTCGATATAAAAGAATAAAGTAAATAAAATAAATGATCTCATGGGCACACTCTAACCCTGTTCCGTCTTTCAGTAGAGTAGGCCACGTGTGTCGGTAGGAACAGGTGATATATAATTTTTTATAAAGCACACATATCCTATTAATATCGCATTGAAAAAATACACCAATTAAGTTAATGTTATAAAAAGTACACATATTCTATTCCATTATTATGCAAAAAACCAAACCAAAATCAAGTAAATAAATGAAATGGGGCCGGTATACATTTGTGTTGCTTTGTGAGTGAGCTTCACTGCTCAGTGAAACGAACTTACCCCCTGGTCAAAATTATCATTTGTCCAGTTCCAAATGTAAAACTGCGGTTGCTCTTAGATTTATATTATATATATATATATGATATATCTATATATATTTATATATATATTATACTATATTATTATTTAATAGTATTATTTATTATGTAGCTAACAAAACATTTTTTCCAAGACTCTATTTTTAAAACATAGTTTAATTTGTGTTTGTATTATTTTGTTTATTCCCTTTTATTGTTGTTTCGCATGAAAATATCTCAAAATAATGATTTATTTTGTAAATTCATAATACGGCCAGAGGTATCCCCCTGGCAATGTAAGCATTTGCTGATCTAGGACAGAAAATCAAGAACTTAGCAACTATTAAAAGTCATATTGATTTGACTCATATCTAGATATGATTGTTGAATGACAGATCTTGACTCGATTTATCCTCAATCAAGTGAGAGTTCTATATTTTCGTTGTAAATTAATATTTTTGGCCTGTTGCGCCATGTCGGCATAGGTACTTGATCTTACAACTGGAAAAAGCAGTTCTCATTCCTATGTAACCGATATATTGAGCAAAGAAGAACATGTGGAATAAACGTTTAGAGAAATAAAACATGGCTTATATTAAGTGGTAGGGGTACAATGCCATTTGAATCATAGTAACTAGCCTAACCCTTGTTCTTTGTTGTAAACAAGTTTGAATCATCGAACAGAGTTTCACCAAATGTAGACATAAAAATATAATTTATGGTGTATTTTGGGTGTTGATATGAATGAATAATTATAAGGTTGGAGGATGTTTGTATACATAATTTGTATTATCAGGGATCATTTATAAATATCAATCAGTTGTTACTTTTTAGCAAACAATCCTAATTACTACACATGACAATAACTTTATTCAAATAGAAAGAAAAAACCTGCTTACCTTGGAAATGAATATCCCGAGAAGAAAATGCCACACCAATAAATGGGTTTCTTTTAATCACAGTTTTAGGGTTCTTGCCAGCTCTGGTCTTGCCTTGCCTTCTTTTCTGTGTGACTCTGAGTGCTTCAGCTTATATAGGGAGAAGTGGAAGTGCATCATGGGAGTAGTACCCCACCTCGTGATAGATAAGAGATACAGAGTAGTTTCATATCACTACTATGAACACACCGTGATAGATAAGAGATAGAGAGTAGTTTCATATCACTACTAGGGACACACCTCGTGATAGATAAGAGATAGAGAGTAGTTTCATATCACTACTATGAACACACTTCGTGATAGATAAGAGATAGAGAGTAGTTTCATATCACTACTATGAACACACTTCGTGATAGATAAGAGATAGAGAGTAGTTTCATATCACTACTATGAACACACTTCGTGATAGATAAGAGATAGAGAGTAGTTTCATATCACTACTATGAACACACTTCGTGATAGATAAGAGATAGAGAGTAGTTTCATATCACTACTATGAACACACTTCGTGATAGATAAGAGATAGAGAGTAGTTTCATATCACTACTAGGAACACACTTCGTGATAAGATAGGATGAGAGTAGTTTATATCACTACTAGGAACACACTTCGTGATAGATAAGAGATAGAGAGTAGTTTCATATCACTACTAGGAACACACCTCGTGATAGATAAGAGATAGAGAGTAGTTTCATATCACTACTAGGGACACACTTCATGATAGATAAGAGATAGAGAGTAGTTTCATATCACTACTACGAACACACCTCGTGATAGATAAGAGACAGAGAGTAGCTTTAACACACTACTCAGAGCACACCTCTTGAAAGAAAAGAGAGAGAGTGTAGCTTTAACACACTACTGCAGAACACACCTGTGATAGGTAAGAGACAAGAGTGTAATAAACTCAACACTCTATGGTGATTTTATTGCAACAAAAGTCCTAAAGATCTGTCAAGCCCTCCAAAGTAGTGTGTATGTACATAAACGCCTAATTTCATCATGAAAACTGTTATTGATGTGTGGTCATGTGTTGAGAGCACTTTGATTTGTTCTTTTGTTTTTTGGTGTCCCTCTTCCAGAGATAAGCTTGGTTTCGGTTTTTCCCTTTAAGTTTGTCAGGTTGTACATATTTCTCAGGAGTGAAAGAATATGACAGTTTTTGAGAGTTTGGTGATGATAATGATGATGATGACGACAACGACAACAGTAATAATAAGAAGAAGTAGAAGAACAATACTACTACTACTACTTATAATAATAATAATAATAAATCATCTAATTAATACAATAATAATAATAATAATAATGTATGGAATTTATATAGCGCTGAATCTTGTAAAGCAACAAATCAAAGCGCTCAAATTTTATTTCATACCACTTTAAGTCACGGCAGATCTCTCTCCATGAAATACAATCATTATAAAATAATGATAATGATAAACACAATAATACTATTAATTAATGGATTGAAGAACATTCTACTACTACTATACTACTACTATACTTATACTACTTTATACTACTCTACGTCTACGCCGACGACGACGACGCGACGTTACGGACTTCTTTTCTTTTTATTTTATTTTATTCTTTTATATCGATGATAATGGAATAAGCACTTATGTGCTTCTTACATCCAGTCCCCATATGTATGCTACTATTACTACTACTAATGATAGATGATACTACTAGCAATGAATGGCCAGTTTTGGCCAATCTTTTAGCCTAAAGAAATATTTATATTGACGGAAATTTTGTCCTGCCAAATACTAGGGTGTTGTGTATTTACTTGTTTGCTCTTATACCAGGAATAAACGATAATAAATGAGGACAGTGGTGATAATAATGATAAGGAAGAGGAGGAGGAGGATGATAATTATTATTAGGATGATTATAATAATGATAACGATAATTATTATGATGATGATAATAATGATAACGATAGTATTATTTACAACAGCAACAGCGTCAGCAACAACAACAACGATAACAGAGATCCCTGATGTGAAACTTTAACTGGGGATAGATAAGGATTGACCACTACAACTATCAGTTGATTTCTTGTTTCCTGATTGATTTAATTGATCCAGGGAAGCCCCTTCAAAAACTGTCTGTCTGTCAGTCTCTGTCTCTGTTTGTTTGTCTGTCTGTCTCTGTCTCTGTCTGTCTGTCTGTCTCTCCTCTTCTCTCTCGCTCTCTCCTATCTCTCTTCTCTCTCTCTCTCTCTCTCTCTCTCTCTCTCTATCTCTGTCTTATCTGTCTGTCTATATCTCTCTCTCCCTCTCTCTCTCTCTCTCGTGACAGGATAGCCTAGTGGTTAGAACACTGCGCTCACAATCTCACGACCCGGGTTTGAATCCCGTTCAAGGGGATTTTTACCTTGGAGTTAACGTCAGTGCAGACTCCACTCTCCCCAACGTCCTTGGGATGAGACTATAAACCGAGGCCCCGTGTGCGAACACACGCAGAACACCTTGCGCACATGTTAAATCCTGTTCTGCTTTTCGGTAGAGTAGGTCATTGTTTTTGTTGTGCCGGGGGGAACAGATGGCAAAATTTACAAATTCGCAATTCACACAGGGGTTTCGATGTAAAAAAATAAATTAAAAAAGCGCTGAGTGCTTTATTCCATTACCCTCGATATTTAAGAATAAAGAAGGAAATAAAATCTCTCTCTCACAAATACAGTCTCTTTCATCTCCCAAGAAATGTGGTTATCTTTTTTATATTTACGTACTGATTACAAAAAATTATTTCCATAGTGACTTTAATTACTGCTTGTAACTTTTAAAATCAATTTATCTTAATAACTATTTCCTGGGCGCACGTTGTTTAAAGTATATTTCCACCAGAAAGTCACATTCTATATTATTGTTGTATGATGATGATGATGATGATGAGGAGGAGGAGGAGGAGGAGGAGGAGGAGGAGGAGGAGGGTAATAATAATATGATAATAATAATAATAATAATAATAATAATAATAATAATAATATAATAATAATAATAATAATATATAATGAAGAAGAAGAAGAAGAAGAGAAGAAAAGGAGAGAAGAAGAAGAAGAAGAAGAAGAAGAAGAAGAAGAAAGAAGAAGAAGAAGAGAAGTAGGATGATGATGATGATGATGATGATGATGATGTTGAGGATGATGAAGATGATGATGATGATGATGATGATGTTGATGATTGATGATGATGATGAGAGATGAGATGTATAATAATAATAATAATAATAATAATAATAATAATAATAATAATAATAAATAAGAAGAAGAAATGGAATTTATATGGCGCTGTATCTTGCTCAGATAAATCAAAGCTCTTGCACTCAACTCATTCTTACACAACCAATAGCAAGTAATAGGTCTACAAGTCCAAATGTACACACACCACACACACCACACCACCACACACACACACACACACACACACACACACACACACACACACACAAGCGCAGGCGCGCATTATATATGTATTTCTCCAGCTATTTATTATCATGTGCAAGATGGAAAGTATTAATAACACAACAAACTGAACACATATCAAGTTTGAAATTGGAACACTATTAATCGAAGTGCTCTAAAGATCGAGTAACAGCTTTTGCGGTAAAAAAACAACAACAACAAAGTATCTTATTCTGTTTCTAACGCACGCAGAACATCTTGCGCACACGTTAAAACCCGTTCCGCTTTTCGGAAGAGTAGGCCAGTGTGTTTCAGTGGGAATGGATGACAAAATTTACAACACTGCTTACACACGGGGACTGGATGTTTAAAAAAAAGCACATGAGTTCTTATTTCATTATCCTCGAAATAAAAGAATAAAAGGGCAAAAACAGAAAGAAAATAATATACTAGATTTATTATTAAGAAGAAGAAGAAGAAGAAGAAGAAGAAGAAAGAAGAAGAAGAAGAAGAAGAAGAAGAAGAAGAAGAAGAAGAAGAATTAATAATTTAAAAAAAGGAATTTATAAAGCGCATATCTTGCATACAACATTCAAAGGGCTTGCTTGGTCCTACTCTTTCACATGTAACGATTTGAGTGTAAGAGAAAATTTTCAGGGTTTTTTGACAACATGAAGTTACCATAGGAGATTAAACTTAGTCCATGACAGACAGGAACTACACACAGTTGTGTTAAGTTCCTCAGGTGTGTTGCATATACCATGATGCCCTTCATTTCCTCCACCATTTCCGGTGTCGGTGAAGCACATAGTAAGACAGAAAGATCAAGCAAGACACGGGAGCTAGCAAAATTCCTGAATCTGTTGTTGAAAAAAAAATTCCAATCTCAGACTGAGAGACAATCTGTGTATTGCTTGATTCTCCTGATCCCTATTTCCAAGGTAAGCTAGTCTTTTTTTTTAATGTTGATGTACTGTGGGTTGATTGGGGATTGTTTTCGAAAATAACAAACTGATCAATACCAAAGCCAGTCACTTGTTAGATTTTATTATTTTCCAGTCAAAAGATACTAAAGATACAAACCAGTGACTGATACCTTAGCACTATGTCAACAATGTTGTGGGATTTGGATTCTGTTGTGGGGGGGTGGGGGGTAGTTTTAAATACTATTGACCTTTGTCAATGAAATGATCAGGATAACTTAAGCATTATCAAGTTACCCTTTGTAGGTGATGCCTGTTGAGGGGTTGTTGTTACATTTCTATTTAGGAATCAGCTGTAAAGTAGAGAGAGTGTGTGTGTGTGTGTGTGTGTGTGTGTGTGTGGTGTACCATCGTCACACGTGTATGTGTGTATGTGCATACAGTATGTGTTGTGTGTCTACATTTAGAATATGTTATTTTGTGTTGTGTGTGTGGTGCGTGCGCACGCAAGGTCGCATGTGTGTGAATATTTAATGAGCATTGTTTTTGCATTTTAACATTTAGAATATAAAATTTCATTTGATTTTGTCTATAGCATGTTTTTTTTAAGATTAATGG
>CM054158.1:14908414-14928350 GCA_028751875.1 Rapana venosa
TCCCCTCTAAGTTACAGTATGTGTTGGACAAACAAACCTCTCAACTTTTTGGGGTGGATCGGTGGTCTAGAGGTAACACGGCCTGTCTAGAAAGCAAAAGTCCGGGTCTGAAGTGTGCGGCGGTTACGTACCCCGTTTGGACCGGAAATTTTTCCCCATCGATTAGACATGAGTGGTGGTCTGGGCGCTAGTCTTTCGGATGAGACGATAAACGAGGTCCGTGTGTTACACGTAATTATTTAGCGCACGTAAAAAAACCCACGGCAACAAGAGAGTTGTCCCTGGCAAAATTCTTAGAAAAAAGCCACTCTGATAGGGAAACAAATACAGCTGCAGAAAAAAAAAAAAAAAAGGGTGAAAGGGTGGCGCAGCGCTAAGTGGCCACGCGTTCTCCCGCTCTCCCCGGGGAGAGCAGCCCGAATTTCACGGAGAGAGATCTGCCGTGACTTAAAGTGGTATGAAATCAAATCTGAGCGCTTTGATTTGTTGCTTTACAAGATTCAGCGCTATATAAATTCCATACATTATTATTATTATTATTATTATTATTATTATTATTATTATACCCACTGTTGTGGGCTGAAAGACCTAGCATTTCATCAGGCCTGTGTACTGTTACACCTTCTCTCATGTTAAGTGTCCAGCATGTCTGTGTGAGCTAGATGATGGGCAACTGGGTGATGGTGTAGCTAAGTGTTCTCAATGTAGGCCTATTAGACACTGGTGGCTCAGCCTTTGTAAGCTACAGTGGAGTCCTCTCTATTCATGGCCTGAGTCCTTGTTGTAGCCTAGAGTGTCCAATAGAACAGTCATGTAATAAGCACTTCAGAGCTTGCTACAACTAGTCTTATTCAACAGGTGGGGCCTCTTTCTTGTTGAATATCATCCCCCCTTCCCCCTCTCTATTACCCCCCCCCCCCCCCTCCCCCCCTTTCTCTATTGAACCAGCAGATTTGTCATGTAGAGACTACATTGGTTGATTTAAATTTGTTTGTCAGCTGATGTGATGTGTAGTTAGGATTTGTTCAGTCTCAGTTTCCAAATGTATTCATTGGTCAGTGGTCCTGCAACTGAACCAACATAACAAGGTTGTACATTGCATTTTGAAGTCTTTCTCTTGCTGGCTGTCCAAGCAACTTTCTTCTGAGTTAGGCTTGTGTGCTCCTGACAGAATGACTTAGAAGGAAACAGCAGTTTTGTTCTCCTGCTTGAGCTGTAAGTGAGAATTTCTCTTTTTGATATAAGTTGTTGCTTAAAGAGATTTATTAAGGAAAAGGCTGATTTGATAAGTAAATCTTATTTGTGTGTACTAGCCGAATTTTGCTATTGATCGAATATTGTGACTAGTTCAGTGAAAGTGTGTGTAGTTGCTTTACACATGAATATTGGCTAGAGTCATGAGACTTTTACTATTTAATTGTGTGATCTTGGATTTATTCCATGATTGGATGTTCATGTGAGAAATGGAATTTTATGAGCAAGTAATCATTTGATGTGGGTATCATGTTGAGATGAAGTTTGTAAATTGCATTGATCAAAATAATGTGGATTTGGTAACAGAGCTATTGGGATAGAATACCATATAGCAAAGTTGAATTGAGATAAAGAGTTGACTGCTCAAAGAGTTGAACTTGAAGACTTGAAGGTTAGACTTGAATGCAGTACAGGACTAGGCCTAGCTAGGCCCTTGTAGTAACTGCCCTGGTAATAGTAGGTATTCAACATGTAGGTGTGACTTGGAGTATGGTTAGTCATTTGTGTCAAAAGTAGTTAATTTGTATGTGGGTTTTGTGACATTCTAGATTGTGCCTGCTCTCTCTCTCTCTCTCTCTCTCTCTTCTCTCTCTCTCTCTCTCTCTCTCTCTTCTCTCTCTCTCTCTCTCTCTCTCTTCTCTCTCTCTCTCTCTCTCTCTCTCTCTCTCTCTCTTCCTCTCTCTCTTTAGTGCTACAATATCCATGGGGTATCATAGGGGCCAATGTTGTGAAAGATCTTAGTAGAGACTAAGTTCTGTGGACATTATTAGGATAATGTCAGTTGGGAGTATTGAGGAAAGGATTTTCCTAGTTATTTTGTAGTCTTTGGTTGTCTGATTTACAATTGTATACTCTCTATTGGTTCCCTAGGATTAACTTGGTGTTTTTGGTATGAGTGATGAAAGGAATTCGGGTTTCTTACATTCGGCTAGACTACAATATAGCTATTTGCTGTTCTTGCCTTTCATCAATGATGTGCCTAGTTAAATATGGATAGAGTAGTTACCTGAATTTTATCTTTGTTTCAGGTGTGTGTTGTTGGTAGATAGAAATAAAAAGTGTTACCATAACACCCCTGCGTGGCCTCACATCATTTCTTTGAGTGTGGAGTGCCAGTGTCCTAACATCCCCTATCCCCGAACCTAGTTCACCCTCCAACAATTGGCGCTGCGAGCAGGATAGCAGGTTAGTTTTGTTTACTATACACACACACAGCTCAGCAGACTACCATGGCGTATGAGATGATGAGATGGTGTTTCCCGCCTGAACTGCAGCACTTTTCTGGTGAACTGACAGACCTGTCAGTGGAGGACTTCTCCATGGAAGCGGAGTGAGTCCTGGCAGCCTACCCTATGAGAGAGGAGATGGCTGCCTACTACATCTTTAGCCATCTGAAGGGTGTGGCTCGAAGAGAGGTTATGCTGCACATGATAGATGAAACCAACACCCCAGAGAAGATCATCAACATCCTCAGGGCCGTGTTTGGTGACAGGCGACGGATCACCACTCTCCTGTCTGCCTTCTACAGTCGGGACCAGCTGCCAGAAGAGTCGGTCCTGGACTACTCTCATGTGTTGAGGGGCCTGGAGAGGACCATCCACATGAGAAAGGCAGACACCCTTTCAGATTACCTGTTGAGGGACAGGTTCATCGAGGGACTTTTCAACCCAGAGTTAAAAAGGGAGCTACGCCATTGGGTAGGGAGGAAGCCCCTAGCCACCTTCTTCCAGGCCAGGAATGAAGCACTCAGGTGGTTGAGTGAGGAAGAGGAACAAGAGAATGTGACTGGGGAAAGTGAACTGACAATGACTCTAAAGGAACAAGTATTAGTGCTAGAGGATAAGGTTAAATCCATGTATGAGTCGGTGCTGTCAGTTACAGCTTTAGTTGATAGGAATGCTTCTTCTGGGAAAAGGAAACATAGAAAGAGAAGGAAGCGTAACAAGAACAAAACTGTCAAAGTAGTCCCAGTTCTGAGAGATTCAAACCCCCAGAGTACTGGTCTGAAGGGTTCTAGACCACTAACAGATAGCATAACAGATAGTGTGTCTTTGAATAAGACGCATAAAGATCCTCTGCTAGCTTCGCCTAGCATGGAGGATGAGTCACAGGAGGGTGAATGGGTGCTGCTGCCTATTCCACCCAAACCAGGTATTTCTGGTTCTTCCCCCACAAGGAAGGGTAGTGGACAGAGTGAAAAGGTGTCCACGGCTGTGACTGAAAGATCTTTTAGATCTTTGAATGAATTGGTAAGGGCCAATTGGCAAGGTAGCATGTCTCATCCAGAAAGACAAGGACCTAGGCTTCCAGGGCCTGATGTGGGTTTATCCCATAAGGTTCCTGACAGAGGAAAGTGGTTCAGGAAAGAGTCATCACTGTGTAGAGACAGGTCTATGTTGAATAGGAATCATCACGTTCCTGTAAGGGATGCAGCTTGTGCTTAAGCTGACTGTGTGGCTGTGATTGCTAGTTTAGGATTTGTAGTTGTGGTAACTATGAATGCTATTTTTTCCTTTCAGGATTGTGTTCATGCATAAGAAGGTTTTCTGTATGTGTTACTTTTGTGTTGCAAATGGTTTGATTTTGCAGGAAATTGTCAGCTGCATGGCACATGGTTTTATGATTATGTTGGTTGGTATATACAATTGATTTTTGTGTTTGCTAATGGTAGCAGAAATTGGAGAGACTATGAGGAAGATAATTATAGTATGATGAGTATGGCAAACAGTAGTTTGCTAGGTAAATCTAGTGTTGCCAGTTGTGAAGCTAATTGTCAAAGTGTTGGCTTTGAAGTAGGCCTAATTGGCTAAGGCCTGGTTGGCAAATCTGTGAATTTTTTTACAAGCCTTGTTTTGGAGTCTCTGCACATGGTTAGTTTCTGACAGGTGTTTGGTTTCTCTTTCAAAAGAGAACAGGTTTTCGGCATGTCAGTTTGGTAGTTTCCTTTTATTTGTAGCATGCAATGAGGACATTGCATTTAAAAGCTTGGGGAGTGTGTTATAGTGTGCACTTTGCGCACTATAACGTTTGAACTACAACCCCCCTTTCCTTACCCTCTCCTCCCCCCCCTCTTCTAAAAAGAACTGTTCAACTTGGTTAGATTTCATGATTTGCTTAGAGTTAGGTTTCTTTGACAACCTCTAAGTTACAGTATGCTGTTGGACAAACAAACCTCTCAACTGTTTGTATACCCATGGTTGTGGGCTGAAAGACCTAGCATTTCATCAGGCCTGTGTACTGTTACACCTTCTCTCATGTTAAGTGTCCAGCATGTCTGTGTGAGCTAGATGATGGGCAACTGGGTGATGGTGTAGCTTAGTGTTCTCAATTGTAGGCCTATTAGACACTGGTGGTCCGAGCCTTTGTAAGCTACAGTGGGAGTCCTCTCTATTCATGGCCTGATCCTTGTTGTAGCCTAGAGTGTCCAATAGAACAGTCATGTAATAAGCACTTCAGAGCTTGCTACAACTAGTCTTATTCAACAGGTGGGGCCTCTTTCTTGTTGAATATCATCCCCCCTTCCCCCTCTCTATTACCCCCCCCCCCCCTCTTCTCTATTGAACCAGCAGATTTGTCATGTAGAGACTACATTGGTTGATTTAAATTTGTTTGTCAGCTGATGTGATGTGTAGTTAGGATTTGTTCAGTCTCAGTTTCCAAATGTATTCATTGGTCAGTTGGTCCTGCAACTGAACCAACATAACAAGGTGTACATTGCATTTTGAAGTCTTTCTCTTGCTGGCTGTCCAAGGCAACTTTCTTCTTGAGTTAGGCTGTGTGCTCCTGACAGAATGACTTAGAAGGAAACAGCAGTTTTGTTCTCCTGCTTGAGCTGTAAGTGAGAATTTCTCTTTTTGATATAAGTTGTTGCTTAAAGAGATTTATTAAGGAAAAGGCTGATTTGATAAGTAAATCTTATTTGTGTGTACTAGCCGAATTTTGCTATTGATCGAATATTGTGACTAGTTCAGTGAAAGTGTGTGTAGTTGCTTTACACATGAATATTGGCTAGTCATGAGACTTTTACTATTTAATTGTGTGATCTTGGATTTATTCCATGATTGGATGTTCATGTGAGAAATGGAATTTTATGAGCAAGTAATCATTTGATGTGGGTATCATGTTGAGATGAAGTTTGTAAATTGCACTGATCAAAATAATGTGGATTTGGTAACAGAGCTATTGGGATAGAATACCATATAGCAAAGTTGAATTGAGATAAAGAGTTGACTGCTCAAAGAGTTGAACTTGAAGACTTGAAGGTTAGACTTGAATGCAGTACAGGACTAGGCCTAGCTAGGCCCTTGTAGTAACTGCCTGGTAAATAGTAGGTATTCAACATGTAGGTGTGACTTGGAGTATGGTTAGTCATTTGTGTCAAAAGTAGTTAATTTGTATGTGGGTTTTGTGACATTCTAGTTTGTGCCTGCTCTCTCTCTCTCTCTCTCTCTCTCTCTCTCTCTCTCTCTCTCTCTTGTGCTACAATATCCATGGGGTATCATAGGGGCCAATGTTGTGAAAGATCTTAGTAGAGACTAAGTTCTGTGGACATTATTAGGATAATGTCAGTTGGGAGTATTGAGGAAAGGATTTTCCTAGTTATTTTATAGTCTTTGGTTGTCTGATTTACAATTGTATACTCTCTATTGGTTCCCTAGGATTATCTTGGTGTTTTTGGTATGAGTGATGAAAGGAATTCGGGTTTCTTACATTCGGCTAGACTACAATATAGCTATTTGCTGTTCTTGCCTTTCATCAATGATGTGCCTAGTTAAATATGGATAGAGTAGTTACCTGAATTTTATCTTTGTTTCAGGTGTGTGTTGTTGGTAGATAGAAATAAAAAGTGTTACCATAACACCCCTGCATGGCCTCACATCATTCCTTTGAGTGTGGAGTGCCAGTGTCCTAACATCCCCTATCCCCGAACCTAGTTCACCCTCCAACATGTATTTCTCCAGCTATTTATTATCATGTGCAAGATGGAAAGTATTAATAACACAACAAACTGAACACATATCAAGTTTGAAATCGGAACACTATTAATCGAAGTGCTCTAAAGATCGAGTAACAGCTTTTGCAGTAAAAAAAACAACAACAAACAAGTATCTTATTCTGTTTCTAACGCATGCAGAACATCTTGCGCACACGTTAAAACCCGTTCCGCTTTTCGGAAGAGTAGGCCAGTGTGTTTAGGTGGGAAAGGATGACAAAATTTACAACACTGCTTACACACGGGGACTGGATGTTTGAAAAAAGCACATGAGTTCTTATTCCATTATCTTCGAAATAAAAGAATAAAAGGGCAAAAAAAGAAAGAAAATAATATACTAGTAATAATAATAATAATAATGATGATGATGATGATGATGATGATGATGATGATGATAATAATAATAATAATAATAATAATGATAATGATTAATACTTTTTAAAAATGGAATTTATGAAGCGTGATATCTTGCATAAAACAATCAAAGGGCTAGCGTTGGTCCTACTCTTTCACATGTAACGATTTGAGAGTAAGAGAACATTTTCAGGGTTTTTTGACATTAAGTTACCATAGGAGATTATACAGAGGGGGGTGGGGAGGGGGAACAACACACACACACACTACACGGGAACTACACACTACACATCTACCATGATGCCCTTCATTTCCTCCACCATTTCCGGTGTCGGTGAAGCACATAGTAAGACACGAAGAAGATCAAGCAAGACACGGGAGCTGGCAAAATTCCTGAATCTGTTGTTGAAAAAAAAATTTCCAATCTCAGACTGAGAGACAATCTGTGTATTGCTTGATTCTCCTGATCCCTATTTCCAAGGTGAGCTAGTCTTTTTTTTAATGTTGATGTACTGTGGGAATTGTTTTCGAAAATAACAAACTGATCAATACAGAAGCCAATCACTTGTTAGATTTTATTATTTTTCAATCGAAAGATACGAAACCAGTGACTGATACCTTAGCACTATGTCAACAAAGTTGTGCGATTTGGATTCTGTTGTGGGGGGGTAGTTTAAATACTATTGACCTTTGTCAATGAAATGATCAGGATTTAAGTTTAACTTAAGCATTATCAAGTTCTCATAGCCAAAATTGAAACAAAGAGGAGTTACCCTTTGTAGGTGACGCCTGTTGAGTGTTGTTTTTACATTACTATTTAGGAATCAGCTGTAAAGTAGAGAATGTGTGTGTGTGTGTGTGTGTGTGTGTGTGTGTGTGTGTGTGTGTGTGTGTGTGTGTGTGTGTGTGTGGTGTGACATCCTCACGCACGTGTATGTGTGTCCACATGTCCGTACATATATATTTGTGTCTATATTTAGAATATGTTCATTGTGTGTGTGTGTGTGTGTGTGTGTGTGTGTGTGTGTGTGTGTGTGTGTGTTGTGTGTGTGTGTGCATGTGTGCATTTGTGTGAATGATTTAAATGGAGAAACTTTGATTTCTTTGCTTTATAAGATTTAGCAGTATAAAAATTCAATATATAATTATTATTATTATTATCATTATGATTATAATATAACAGCCTCTTGTTTTAAGAGAGGCTGGTGCTTCATAAACAACAAACTTAAACCATTGTATAAAAAAGTCTTCAAAAGAGCCAGGTTACAGAATTGATATTTGATATAATTATTAATTGTTTTTGTCACACTGGGGTTGGGGGGATGAGGGAGGAGGGGGGGGGGGGGGGTAAATGCTGGTGCAGCTCATTTTTTTTTTAATCAAGACGTCAATATGTCATTAAAAAACCCACACTTTCACAATCATTCTGACCCATAAAGAAATCAAGGGCACATATTTTCAGCCTGTCAGGGATAGCTTCGTTGTTGAAGCGTAGCAGGGGGGAGGGGGGAGGGGATAGCTTCGTTGTTTGAGCTTCGCCCTGGAGATCTGATGGCCCATGATCAAGCCAGAAGAAGGCACCTGAGTGGGGGAAATTATTTTAGACTACCCTGGAGTAAAGGTCAGTACTAACTGCTCTCTGGCGAAGAATCCTTTGGGTAGGACTAGGCTATCTAGTATCTGTAGAGGAGGCCCTGTGTGTGTGCAAGCGAGGTTCTAACGTCTTGCGCACATGTTTAAAAACCCGCAGAACACCTTTTATTTTATTTATTTTTTTATTTATTTTATTTTATTCTTTTATAGCGAGGATAATGGAATAAGCACTTATGTGCTTTTTTACATCCAGTCCCCGTGTGTATGCTTTTTTAAAAATTGTGTCATCTGTTCCCACCCGCACATAATGGCCTACTCTTATGAAAAGTGGAACACAATTTAACGGGGTGCGCAAGATGTTCTGCGTGCGTTCGCACACGGGGCCTCGGTTTAAAGTCTCATTCGAAGGACTTTTGGGGAGAATGGAGTCTGCACTGATGTTGTTAACTCCAGGGAAAAATTTCCCCTTGAACGGGAATCGAACCCGGGTCGTCAGGTTGCCAGCGCAATGTCCTAACTACTAGGCTACCCCGTCTCCCTTTTGGAAGAGTAGGCCATTTCGTGCTGGTAGGAAAAGATGGCAAAGCCAAACAAACAAACAAAAAACCGCGTGGGACTATGGTATAGCGCGAGGCCCTGTGTGCTAGCGCGTGCAGTTCTAAGGGCTTGCGGGCGCGTTAAAATCATGTCCCGCCTTTCGGAAGAGTAGGCCATTTTGTGCCGGTAGGAAAAGATGACAAAGTTAAACAAGAAGGAAAACCTCATGAACACCAGTCGTTTTTAGACACCAGTCCCGAGGTGGGACAGGGGCTATCTTAGTGGGGGAGGGGGGGGGGGGGGGGTAAATACGCGATTGGATAGGTGACCGTTTGCGCGCCCTGCCTTCAGTACAGTCCCCCAGTTTACCCAGTAGTAAATGGGTACCTGCCTCTTTAGGGTCAGGGAAGGTAAAGCAGCGAGGGAGAGGAGATGGGCGCCGCCCTCAATGTGCTGCCACTAGAGAAGCTGAGATCTCTGACGTCTCACTCCCTTACGACCACATAGGTTATGGGATACTTTTACCTTTACCTTTTTAGTCATTACCAGAGAGCATAGCCCGTGAATAAATAGATCTAGAATCACGTGGAATAATCAACATGGCAACATAATAATAATAATAATAATAATAATAATAATAATAATAATAATAATAAATAATAATCATGATATGGTATTTACATTGGTCTAAATCTTGTAGAGCAAACAAATCGAAGGCTTCCATTCAAATTATTTACATGCATGCGACTTTCTAGAATTGTTTATTAACAGATTCAAAATTACACACACACACACACACACACACTCACACACACACACACCACACACACACACACACACACACACACACACACGCACACACACATACGCAAACACACACAAACACCCAACAACCACACACACACCACCCCACACACACACACACACACCACACACACACACACACACACACACACACACACACGTACGCAAACTCACACACACACGCACACACACACACGTGCGCAAACACACAAACACACACAGTCCCATAGGACATTTGTTATAGTTACATTAACGTTAATGACTTGTTTTTGTTTGTTTGCTTTTTGTTGTTTTTTTTAAAATTCCTGTTGCATTGCCAAGTTTTTCAAGATTTTTTTTTATCACCACATCCACATCTCCCGGGTTTTTTTGTGTTTTTTTGTTTTGTTTTGTTTTGGTTTTTTGGGGGGTGGGGCGTCTAATATCACTACAAGTGAACAGACGTAAAATTGAAGTCAACAACAACAACAACAAACACACACACACACACACACACACACACACACACACACACACACACACACACACACACGTGCGCGCCAACACGCTTAAGTGGAGATGAAGGGTGCTTGATGTTGAAAAGTTAGGACCAGATACGAGTGAGGGGAAAGTCTGGGTAGGAAATAAGTGCAGTTTTGAGGCTGGATTTGTGTTGAAGCCCATGTCATGACATGACAGGCTCTGAACAGAGGAACACTTTTCTGCTGTGTCGTTATTAATGTTTTTCCTCCTTACATGGCTTAACTCCTCACTGCTGTGTTAGATATTTAAAATACCCACTTTTTTATTTTATGAAAGAAGCTGAGTTTGATCAGAGGTTGCCATCAATTCTTTGGCCCCAAAAAGTATGAATGTGGTAGATACAGCTCAGCAAGTGAGTGACTGTGACTATGAAGGGAAAAAATCGATTGCGGTGTCAGAAAATTGGCTATAAATGTATATGGTTATGTACTTTTGTGGTCAGTCCCATACAGAAATTAAAGAAGGAAGGTGGCAGGGCGGTTAAGACGTTCACCTGTCTTAACATGTAAACTATAAGGTTCTGGGTTCATTTCTCAGCCTTGCCCTTTCTTCCCAGTTTGATTAGAAAATCGAACTGAATGTCACGGTCCTTCGGGTGAGACTATAAACCGAGGCCCCGTGTGCGAATACCTGCAGAACATCTTGCACACACGTTTAAAACCCAAACCGCCTTTCCTAAGAGTAGGTAACTGTGTGCCCGTAGACACTGATGACAACATCTTTTTTTTTTCAATGCATGCACACAGGTGTTGTGTTTAGACACTATCCCTGAAGTTGAAATGCAGCTACCTATTAATGGTCAGGGGGTGGGGGGTTGTATACGCAAAATCTCACCATTTAGCGAACCTCAGAGCTCTAGCCAAGGAACGGGAATTTGTGATGTTAACATTAGCAAGAAGCAGACTTGCCTCACACTGGCAAAACCAATACTCACCCCTCCACACCCTCACCCGTCGTCTGCAAAGTGATGGGGCTGTGGGTTTAACCCCATCAGAAGCTGAACTGTTTTCCATTTCACTCAGCCACAAGCAGCACACGGTGATCTGGAGCCAGTTTGACGAGGAAAGGCAGTCACAGTTCTTGCAACTGCAAGTTGCCCAAACGGACTAGCGTTGCCTAAACGAAACCCGGTTCAATGAAATAAGCTAACTGCAACTGACCCACCTCACAGAGACATTGGTTTGAGGAAAGTGAGGAAATGCTGTTGGTGCGCTGACCTTGGTGTGCCAGTGGCAGTTCAAATTAGGGTTCAACATGCATGCATTCGTACATGCATACATAATACAGTATCCATTCATACATGCATACATCAATCCAACCATACCCATCCAACCGTACATCTACATCCAATCTATCCATACATAAAAACCAGGTATGCTTTAACATGCTGATGACATTCCCCAGCTTAAAATTGAGACAACTGACAGGCACAAAACAAAAAAGCACACACCAACACCCCCAGAACAGAGGCCCCCTATGTTGTGTACGTGGTAACCTGACTGTTTATTGTTTGCTGTGGTTGCTGTTACAGGTGGGCGTTGCCAAGAGCGCTGTGCCACCAGAGAGTAGTGGTCCCCGTACCTGCTGAAAAAGGAAGGCTGAGGGCACATTCCCTACCATCCACATGGGGATCCACAAGGAAGTAGCCAGCATTGCTGTGCTTCTGTGCATTTTGCAGTGGTACGAAATTGTACCATCAGACAGTGTTGTGGCTATGTTCTTCATCCGGTGGTGGTATATATTTTTGGAGAAAGTTGTGCATTATTTATCGGCATGCACTTGCTGGCATGTATTTACTTGACATTGGTTGTCATTTTTCTTTTTTGGATTTTTTGGTTTGAGGAGCTAGTACTGAACAATAACCAATTAGACCCTGCGTCTATTGAACGTATTCCCCCAATACTCAAGCTCTTCATATCTGTATGAATTCTTTCCCCTTGTAGTATTGTATTGAATTTGAAGTTTGAAAAATCTTTGGGATGAAACTGTTCAAAAAATGATTTTAAACCCTTTTTAAAAAGGGCAACAACAAATGTTTGAAATTTTGAAGGAGCCTTGGTAGCTAAGTGATCAGAACTCCTGCTTTTATCCTAGGTGATAGAGAGATAAGGTGGATCTGCAGTGTCGCCTTGCAGATGGGTACACTGGGGGACTTTGGCTTGACCACAGTCCTCTGGTTTGCCCAGCTCTGCTGTAAGATGCGCTAACTGCCATCTTTAGGGACGGGGATGGCGAAGGGTGCGCCGCACAAGGTGCTGGCTCCCAGGAGAAGCTGAGGTCTCCCACACCTCACTCTGCAATGAGTTTGTGGGACACCCTTACCATTGAGTTTCTGGTTGTGGGACACCTTTACCTTTGTGTTTGGAGTTTGTGGGACACCTTTACCACTGTATTTTTGAGTTTCTGTTTGTGGGACACCTTTACCATTGGGCTTTGAGTTTGTGGGACACCTTTACCTTTGTTTTTTTTCTGTTTGTGGGACACCTGTACCATTGTGTTTTGAGTTTCTGGTTGTGGGACACCTTTACCATTGGGTTTTGAGTTTATGGGACACCTTTACCGTTGGGTTTTGAGTTTGTGGGACACCTTTACCATTCGTGTTTTGAGTTTCTGTGTGTGGGACACCTTTACCACTCTGTTTTAAGTTTCTGTTTGACGGACACTTTTACCATTGTGTTTTGAGTTTCTGTGTGTGGGACACCTTTACCATTTTGTTTTGAGTTTTTGTTGGTATTGAGATCTTTAAGTCTATTGCAGCTAGGTTAATTCTCCTGTTAGAGATATGTTTGTAATCTTTCATGCTCCAAAAGAGGTCAAAGGAATTAAGTCTTGAGATGCAAAAAAAATAGAGAGAGAGAGGTGACCACACACACCCACCACAAAGACAAACACACACACACACCACACACACGGACAGACAGACATCAGACAGACAGACAGACAAGGACACGAAACAGACAGACACACAGCAGACACAGGAGATTTGAGCACAAAAATCCCTTAAACTTGAGATGTCAAACCTGTGTCTCTATCAATGGAACTAAAGCCTATCACACACATGACAGACAAACACACAGACAGACAAACAGAGAGACATACAACAGACACAGAGCAAGACCTGTGACCCATAACTTCCTGATGGCACACACACACACAGAGGCACCCATGCATGCACACACAGGCACATGCAAGCCTGCATGCACATAACCCTAACTCCATTTATTCTATCCGTTTACTCCTAGCCCCACATATTCTACCCTTCTATATATATTAGTAAGCTTATTATTCATGAGCAACATTCAATTTCAACTACATATTTTGATTCAAAACATCTTTTCAACAAGATTTTCAGTGTTGCAAACAGAACTTAAAATCAAAATGTATGGTGGCTAGTACACTTTTGACATGTATTTTCTACAAAAAACACAAGAAATGTGTATAAAAATACACAAATATTCTCTATAGAACTACAAAACAATTGCCTATAAAAATACATAAAACGTTGTCTATACAAATACAAAAACATTGTCTATAAAAAATACTGTTTGAACTGAATTTGAACTGTGCTTGTGTACATGTGTACCCCAATTCTAAGGGGGGCAGGCGTAGGGGGGGGGGGGGGGGGGGGGGGGGGGGGAGGAAGGCCTGGTGTTTCAAACTTTTCAAAGTCAAGCTTGTCTGTTTCATGTTTCATGGAAACTCAGCATAACCAAGGCCAGATTAGCTACTTTGTAATTCAAAAACTCTGTGTGGCCCATCTAAATGCTGGGCAATGAACATTTGCATTCCGCCAAAGGTTAAAGAATAAAAAAGTTTCTAAATCTTACACATAGCAAAACATTACAACAGATAAACATGAAGGAAGCAGAACAAAGAAAAAAATTGGCATAGGCCTGCTACAATCATTACCTTTTCAGCAGCATTCTTGATCTTAAATTAAATGAAGCAAAAAGCTGAAGACTGAAAAGAATTAGGTTTAAATAATATATCTAAGGGAACAAGTGAAAATAAAAAAAACAAGCACATAAACTGAAACAAAGATGACTTTACAAAACATTAATAAAACATGAGAAAGTTTAAAAAAACAAAAACAACCCAAATATTACCTCCTTACTCCAATCCAACCCAATCTTGTTTATAGCCAAGCCAACCACAGAGGCAATATTGGGGAGGGGGTGGGGGCTGTCACCTTGTAAAATTTTACATCTGGGAATAAAACTCAAATTCCAGTGATTAATAAATTAATAAAAAGAAAGCCCAAACTTACCTTTGAAATAAAAGAAAGATTGTGAAAAACTTGAACACTTGAAATATATAGTCCAGGTAACAATCCAATGAGCCAAGCACGAACCTTGCTGTGATCAGGTCAATGTCCTAGGGTAGACTGTGACTGTGGTCTTAGTTCCACTGTACTAAATGGTCGCAGGAAGTTCTGTACCATCAACCAATCATCACAGAACATGTGTGTGAGAACCAGTGCTTTTTCGATATTGTTCTTCTGTTGGCAAAACATGTGGCCATTCACCCAGAGCCTCTTTTGTAAAGATTGTCACCTTTAGCCATTTTAAACAATGACCACGCCCACCATAGAAAAGTTGACAATACACTTGACTATTCATTATTCTACCCTCCTCTGCCCCCCTCCCCCTCCCACTTGGTTTCCTATCAGGTCATTGTCCCATCAAGTGGACAATGCAGTATGTTGTAATCATGGCCCTTTGCAGGGCTAAAGGTTTGTATAAAGTGGTATAGGGCTAATTAGTGTGGTCCTGACATGGTGGGTTTCCACAAGTTATTTCTAAGCTACTGTCCCTTCTGTGATGCAATTGAGTGTGTGGTGTGTGGTGTGTGTGCGACGCGCGTGCATGTGCGTGTACTGTGTGTGTTTGTTGTGTGTGTGTTTGAGTGAGTGGTGTCCCCCTCCCCTTCAACACCCCCCCCTCCTGAATTTCTGAACGTGTGCTTCTGGTACATATGTACCCCAAATTTTAAGTGGAGGTGGGGGGGGGGGGGGAAAGAAAAAAAGGCCTGTGTTTCAAACTTTTCAAAGTCCAAGCTTGTCCTCTTTCATGTTTCAATGGAACCAGCATAACCAAGGCCCAATTACTACATTTGTAATTCAAAAACTCTGTGTGGCCCATCTAAATGCTGGGCAATGAACATTTGCATTCCGCCAAAAGTTAAAGAATAAAAAAGTTTCTAAAACTTACACATGGCAAAACATTACAACAGATAAACATAAAGGAAGCAGAACAAAGAAAAAAGTAAGCATAGGCCTGCTACAATAATCATTTTTAAACACACCTTTTTCAATTCTTGCTTTTAAATGAATTCAAGCAAAAAGCTGAAGACTGAAAAGAATTAGGTTTAAATAATATGTCTAAGCGACCATGTAAAAAAACCCCCAAAAAACAAGTACATAAACTGAAACGAAGATGATTTTACAAAACATGAACAAAACATGAGAAAGTTTAAAACAACAAAAACAACCCAAATCTTACCTCCTTACTCCAATCCAACCCAATCTTGTTTATAGCCAAGCCACACAGAGGCAATATTGGGGAGGAGGGTTGGGGCTGTCAATCCCCCCCCCCCCCCTGTTAAATTTTTACATCTGGGAATAAAACCAAATTCCAGAGATTAATAATTAATAAAACGAAAGCCAAACTTAACCTTTGAAATAAAAGAAAGATCTGTGAAAAACTTGAAACTTGAAATATATAGTCCAGGTAGCATCCAACAGTGGAGCACGAGCCTACTGTGATCAGGTCAATGTCTAGGATAGACGTGACTGTGGTCTTTAGTTGGACTGTAATACATATCCACAGGAAGTCTGTACCTCAACCAATCATCACAGAACATGTGTGTTAAGAACCAAGCTTGAATGTTGTTTTCTTCTGTGGCAAAACATGTGACCATTCACCCAGAGCCTCTTTGTAAAGATTGTCCCCCTCGGGTTTTAAAAATGGCACCCCCACACAACCCTTGATATTTTTTTTCTCCCCCCTTTTTGCCCCCCTCCCCCTCCACCTTTTTTTCCCTAAAGGTCTTGTCCCATCAAAAGTGGCAAGGCGTATTTTTAAATCAGGCCCTGGGGCTAATTAGTGTTGTCCAAATGGGGGGTTTTTCCAGAAATTTTCTTTCTAAACTAGCTTCCCTTCTGGATGAAATTTTGGGGTGTGTGTGTGTGTGTGGTGTTTGTGTGTGGGTTTTTGGTGTGGGGGGTTTTGTGTGTTCGCTGTTTGTGTCTGGTGTGGGTAGTGGGTGTGGTATTGTGTGGTGGTTTTTCTGTGGGGGTTTGTTTTGTTTGGGGTGGGGGGGGTTGTGTGTGTGCTGCTGTGTTTTTTTGGGGGGGTGGGGTGTGGTGTTGTGTGTGTTGTGCTTTTGTGGTGTGTTGGGGTTTGGGTGGGTTTTATGGTGTGTGTTGGCGGTTTTGTGGTGTGGTGTGGTGGGTGGGGGGTAGTTGTGTGGTGTGGTGTTCTTTTGTTTGTGGTGTGGTGTGGGTGCTGGGGTTGTATTTTTGGGGTGTTTTATCTGTGTTTGGGGGTTGGGGGGTACTGTGTTGGATTTTGCTGGGTTGTGATGGGTGGTGTTGTGTGGTAATTTTGTGGTTTTCCCCTGGTTGTGGTGTGGTGTGGTGTGTTGTGTTATGTTGTGGTTGTGTTGTGTGTGTTATGTTGTGTTTTTTTTGTGTTGGTTTGGTGTAGGTGGTATTTTGGAAAAGTGTGGATGTTCTTCTGGTGTGTATGGTGTGTTTGTGGGGTAGTTGTGTTTGTTTTCATCGGTTGTGTGGGTGATGGGGTAGTTGTGTGTGTGGTGTTTTGGGGTTGGGGTGTTGGTGGTGGGTAGTTTTGTGTTGTTCTGTGTGTTGGTTGGGGTGTGGTAGTGTTTGGTTCCACTTGGGTGGTTTGGTGTTGTAGTTAGTGATGTGTGTGTGTTCGCGTGTTGGTGTGTGTGGTACGTACAATGGCTGGTTAGTCTATGTTTTGTGCCAGATTTTTTGTTTTTGCCACAGCACATAGGCAGAAGTAGTTTTTACCTCTGATGACTTCTTCAGGGTGTGTGATTTGCACTACACCCCAAAATAACCCCTAAGGCCCAACAGGATCCCCTGGGCCCCCCAAAAGGGGTGACCAAAATCCTGTTGTGCCCAAAAAAACCTGGTTGTTCTTGTGTAAACAAAATCCCCTTGGTCAACAAAAATGACAGCCCTGTAAAATTAAATCCCCTTTGGCCGAAAGGGGGTGTAAAGTGTTGGGGCCGGTGTCACACCAGTCTAAACAAAAGTGGTGAGTTAAAACCCCTTTTTTAAAAAAAATTTAAAACCCGTTTGAACCCAAAAAAAAATTTTTTTCCACCCCTCATATCTGGTGGGCTCTGGGGGTGGTCTTTCAGTTAAAACAATAAACTGAGTCTTGGTACAAGTAGTTACTGCTGTTAAAATGAACCACGGGAAAAGAGTGGTTGGGAATGTTTTTTGGTGTAGTTTGGTTTGGTTTTTTTATGTCCCCAAAAAGATTTTCGATTTAAAAAATGTTAGTTCGTAAGTCGTTCCGTAACCCCACCAAGTTGAGTGTCTTTAATGATATTAAACTAAATTGTAATCACCTGTAAGAATAGGAAGAAAATAGAGCACTAGCATGTCTGTTCATCAGGAATCATAAACAAAACTCTATCCTTATTCCCATCCCACTGCCAAATTCGACCCCCTGGGGTTTTTGAACCCCCAAGGGTTGAAACAAATGGTTTTAGCCACTGAGCTATGGTGTCCCTCAATTGTTTGGGGAAAAAAAAAGTAGAAAAAAGAGCCACCCTTAGGGATTAAGCAGAAAAACGGGGGTGTGCTGTTGTGGCGACATGTCTCACTAAAGAGAGCAACTGGAATATGGAGTTCCAAATTTCATTGGAGTGAAGTGATTTCGTGAAATGTATACAGTAAAATGCCCCCAACAGTTTTAACCAACTTTTATTGTTGAACCCAAGTCAGAGTTTTTGGGGGGCTGAGAGGAGGGAGTTGTCGAATCAGGTTGTTTAAACAAACACCTGGTGAACAGAGTCACAAGTCTTTCCCCACCAGCAAAAAACGGGGTGCCCCCATTTGATTAAGAGAAAATCGCAAGGTTTTGAAGTTAAAAAGAAAAACGTTTTTCAAGAGTGATAAGTTTGGTGTGTTATCTGGTTGGTTTAAGCGGGAGGGTTGTTTGAAGTTGCAAAAAGTCATTTTTGGGGGGCCCAAAAAAATAAAATTCCCCTTGGGATCCCCTTTGTTCCCCGTTGTTTTTTTTTTTTTTCTTTTTGGTTTTTTTAAGCCCCCAAGACAGGGGTGGGGGATGGGTTTTTTACTTCACCTCGAGTGAACACTGGGTTTTGGGTTTGTAAAACACATTGGTTTTTCCCCCGTCTTTTAAGCCTAGAGAAAAAGAATGGTTTCCACCCTTTCCTTTCTTCCCCGTTTGACCGAAAAACAAATGACTGCAGCGTGTTATCTTGTTATGAATGGGGAATGAATTCTGACGGGATCTTTTTCACATAATTTTTTATTGCGTGAACAGGAAGGGGAAAAGGGAGTGGAGGTTTGGGCTTTGTTGCCCCGGGAGTGGTAAAATTCCCCGTAGGCCAACGTGGAAATTCACCAGTGTGCCTGCGAGTTCAAAACCCCGAGTTCTGGCCCGGGGATTTTAAATATAATTCGTTTATTTTTTATTCTTTTATTTCAGGATTAAGGAATAAGACCATGTGCTTTTTTACATCCAGTCCCCCGGGGGTATGCAGTTTTTTAAATGTTGTCATTGTTTCCCAATTGCCCACTCTTTCGAACGCGTGTTTGAACCCGGGGAACTTCGGGGTTTTAGTCATTGGAGGAAATCTTTGGGGGAAGTGGAGCGGGACTGATGTTAACTCCAGGGGAATACTCCTCTTGCGAGTTGAACCCCGGCAGCAATCCGGTGCATCATCAACCCCCCGGCTTCCGTCCCCCCAAAAAAGGCCAAGGGTTTTCTCTTTTTAATTTCTTGTGGGGGTTGGGGGGGGGATGAGGGGGGGGGGGGGGTCTTTTAGTACAAATAGACCACCTTTTGGGAAAATTCTGTGCTAGGAAATTTTTTCAGCCCTTCTTGTTTTTGCTTGTTCCCTTTACTTCCTGTCACCACCTCTAGTCTATTTTTTCCTTCCCCCGGTCATTTCCCCCTTTTTTCCAAAAGACAAAAAGGATTTTTTTCCTTTCAGAGGTCGGAGGTTGGCCCGACTTTTGGCGCTTAAAGGGGGGGCAAGGTGTTTCCCCCCACTGACAGATAACAAAGTGCGTTGAGCGTTGGAAGAAAAGAATTCTTTTTAAATAAAACATCCCTGTCTGATGTTTTCAGTCCTGAAGAAGGGTTTGTTAACAAAAAAGTAAAATATTTTGTACACTGAGGTTTGACTGCATAGGATTTGTTTTGACGCTTCAGGCACATAAAATTTTAGTTTTTTTATTTTATCCGCTTTAAAATCGGCAGATTTCCTGTGTGAAAAATTGGGTGCTCTCTCCGGAAATAGACGTTCCCCCCCCCATTTTTTGTTGTTGTTTTTCTTTTTTCCCGTCTGCAAATGTATTTGTTTCCCATCGTGGATTTTATCTGCAAATTTCACGGGAAAACTTCTTTTTTGCTGTGCGTTCTTTTACGGGGGTAATTATTTGTAACACGCGGGTCGTTTCATCCAAAGACTACACCCAACCCCACTCATGGTCGATGGGTTGGGGAGGGGGGGGGGGGGGGGGGGGGTGGTTTGCCCCAAAGGGGGTCAAACCCCCGAACCAGATTGGGCTGTGGCCCCCCAATGAGGGTGGTGAAAAGGTCAGGGGGTTTTATAGTCATATTGTTGGGACTATTTTTTTTTATC
>CM054158.1:14928850-14944087 GCA_028751875.1 Rapana venosa
CAACGTCTATTATTCAACTTTCACCAACCCAAGTCCCAACTGACATCTCTTTGTGTCCACAGAATGTGTAGTTTTGTGCTGTGCAAGAGGCTCAGTTCTTTGTTTGGTTCATCCTGACACTACACACCCCACTACCGGGTACCCCTATGACTATAGCCTAAGAACAGGCCTACCTAGACAAGACCCTGTTTAACCCTAGGGTGGTGGGGGTGGATGGGAGGGGGGGGGGGGAGTAGTAGTAGTAGTAGTAGTAGTGGTGTGATGGGGGTGGTAGTGGTGGTGGTGGGGGAGGTAGGGGTATCTGCAGTCATGATGTAACTTCCCTTCAACTTTTCCACGCAGTAGGTGGACCAGTTGTTATGGTCAGCTGTCAGTGTCAAATGATTTGAAGTTTGGGGCTATTTGGTTGGGGGTTTTCTTTTGGTCTTGAGTTTTAAAATGGGTTGCTTTTGTATGAATAAATATGGTACACTATATCAAATACGTGTTTTCGTGGCACACAGTTTATCTATAAAACACGCACACGCAAACGCACGCGTGCGCGCGCGCGCACACACACACATACGCACGCGCACGCGCACGCGCGAGTGCACGCACACACATGCACACACACACACACACACACACACTTTTACTCATATTTTCTCATGCTCCACTATTCAGGCTTTACAAACAGTTCTACTCCCGTTTATATTTTCCAGGTGAGAAAATTGAAAAGTCCAACGTGAAGGTACCAATGTCTATAATTCTTCAATTCAATTTAAACACAACTTCATTGTATCCTAAAGAAAAATTGTGGAATGTGGCACAACTGAAAAAACAAACAAACACATTCACAACAAACATTAATCGTTTATTTATTTATATCGAGGATAATGGAATAAGCGTCATGAGCTTTTCTTTTTACATCCAGTCTCCATGTCTATGCAGTTTTGTAAATGTTGTCATCTGTTCCCACCGGCACACAATGGCCTACTCTTTCGAAATGTAGAACAGGATTTAACGTGTGCGCAAGATGTTCTGCGTACCTTCGCACAATGGGCCTCGGTTTATATTATCAGCTGAAGGACTTTTGGGAAAGTGGAGTCTGCACTGATGTTAACTCCAGGGGAAAAAATCCCCTTGAACGGGATTCGAATCTGGGTCGTCAGATTGCGAGCGCAATGTGTTCTAACCACTACGCTTTCCTGTCCCCAAAACTCTTAAGACACATATCTATCGATCCTCTGCAACATAAAGTAGTAGTACACGTTCATTAGACAGTGGAGACAGAGAAGCACAATACCGAAATAAATATCATCATGGTTTCAGATATTATATAGGCATTCAACACTGCATGACTACGTATTGTATGATTTTTTGTAAACAAGATTTTGAAGCACCGACTCAAAATTGCAATGAAAATTCTGTTTCGGCATGAAGAACTCATCATACACAAAGACCACATACACTTGACCATGTACATGTGGAAATTTTTATACATCCTTCCACCCCCAACCCCCCTTTGGATGCAACTATTACAAAGGTTCCGTACATTTTTACACCCTTATTAAAAAAAAATCAACTCTTTTTCTTTCAAGAGTATCGACTAAGCACCCACGTGTTTGTTTGTTTTTTAATATCCAGTCTCCATGTGCATTGGCTTTTGTAATTTTTGTTATCCGCTCCCACCGCCACAAAATGGCCTAATCTTCTGAAAGGTGGAACAGGTTTTGAAAATATGCGCAAGATGTTCTACGTGCGTTTGCACATAGGGACGTCTGTTTATAGTCTCATACGAAGCACTTTCGAAGAAGTGGAGCCGGTAGTATGAAATTCTATGCCAGGAATTCTCTCTTTTCTATCCCTCTCTTTGTTTCTGCCTTGATCCTTTTCTTTCCCTTACCTCCTTCTTGTCTATTCTATGCTTTCTTGGTCCATTCTCCTGTCCTTTTTCCACAAAGCCTTAAAAGATAGCAATTCTCCCCCACCTGAAGTCTTTGCGCTGGGTCTGACTTATATTATATATATATTTATATATATATATATATATATATATATATATATATATATATATATATATATATATATATATATTTATAATATATATATATATATTAGGTACAGTGCTTCAACAGCTCCAATTGGAATGAAGACGCCAGTCAAAATCAAGGTTCAAGTTAAAATAGTCTTTCTTTTAACGCTGTCAGCTTTCCATAGGGGTATAGCCAGAGAGAGAGAGAGAATGACGTGTCCACACAAATAGCCTAGCCAAGGCCTAGGCCTAACACAAGACAGGTTGGCCTAGGCTTTGAGACATTCGACAGACTGAGCAGGCTGGGGAAAGGACCCAAACCTCTAGGACTAGGCCTACACTTCGTCAATCTACCTTTGCCTTTGCCATGGTGAGATACATGCATGTGTGCACATTTCTCCATCATCGTTAGCCTAGCCTACTGTCTTCCACTTCTTAGGTAGGCCTACTCGAGGTATAAGGATTTCTGCCGACTAGGATGTGGTAGTGGTGTACTGTGTAGTCCTACTTTTAGCTGACTAGTTTCAAGTTTTCAGATTACGGCCTACACCCTTTGTCTCTTGCTTTTGTCAACTGAGATTTAAAACTTGAAGAGATGACAGCCCTGATAGCCTATGGTCTCTGTGGTCATCAACATTATATAGGTTATAAACAATAGGATTGGATTGAATTGGCCTTTGTCAATGAGCTGGAGCTGTTGATGATTTTTGAAATGGTGTGGTACTTAAGTAAACTGTCAACTTTGACTCTATACAGTCTATGGCAGGCAAAAGCCATTCTGTGTAAGTGACATGTAGGCCTAAGAAGTCTTGTAGGATAGTTTCAAGTATTAAGGTAGCCTAGCCTACAGCAAGAAAAATTCTTTGACAGAGGTGAGTTTTGATGGATACAGTTTGAATTTGAATATGTTGGATGCTTCACCCTGAGGAGTCACCTAGGGTAGTCCTGAACTGTCATACTACTAGTGGTAGTAGTAGCACACACACACACACACACAGACACTGTCACAGTGACACAACACACACACACACACACATGGTGATGGGTGATTGTTGTTATAATTGTATTCTATTATAATAATCATTATCATTGTCTTATTTGACTTATCTTGCTTGTTTGATAGTTATTGTGTGAATATATTATTTTTAAAAAGCTATTATTTAAAGAGTATGAGCCCATGTAAGCAATATTGTCAGTAATGACAATGAATGCCTAGTATTTTCTGACGTTTTGTTCCTGTACCTTTTTATTATCTAAAGTATAAACGTGAAAGAATGAATGAAACAGTAGGTAAAGTAATTTGTTTGTCCTGACGAGTGACATTTTATGATTTTCTTTTTTTTTTTTTAATTCTTAAAACATTCTTTATTGAAGTGTGTGTGTGTACATGAGCGCGCACAGGCATAGGGGCGCAGGTTTGTATGAGTATGCATGTCCGTGTACATGTATAATTATGTATATGTGTGTAAATTGTATTTTTCAATGTATTGTCTTATAAATTTTCCTCTTTTTACTGGTTTAATTTAATGGTAAAGGATGCAATAATGTAGTATTTCAGTATAATCATTAAGAAATTTGTTCTTAGATAGATGGCTTGATGAAAAAAAGCAAATGCATTGCTTAGGCTATTCAATGTACCATCTGGAAATAAAATTTTGACTTGACTTGACACTTGTTAACTAGATCAACACTGTTTTGAATGCTTTCATAGTCAATTTTGTGTGTGTGAGGGCAGGTTGAAAAAAGTTGTGTAAACTTAAACCTTTTTCTAGGTAGCGGCATATATATATGAGACTGTGACAAAAGGTGGCCGTTCAATACCTTATGTTTGTCCATCAGTAATAATATGTTTTCCCTGATGCAGCTGTCTGATTGTTTTGTGTTTCCTGCTTTCAGTAATGGTCATAGAGATACATAAGATAAAACTAAACACAATGTCCTGTACATTAAGAAAAAAATAATAGTAAATGCCCCCAAATGCTCATATTTTTGCAAAGGGAAGTTGACAGTGTATTGACATGGTTGATTTGAACTTTAAAATCAGTTAGAATAATAATCAGGGAATGTTTCTACACAGAAGTGAGCCTCCCACACACATAGTATGTTCTTTCAAGCCAGAAGGCCCATAGAGCCGGAGCTTATCCCGGTTTCTGTAGCGTTAAGCGAACTGATGGTTTTTCACCACCCCTGTGACAGGACGCTAGTCTGTCGCCAGATACTTCCCCAGCAGAGCTGGTACCCACTTGTACACCTGGGTGGAGTGAGGAAAATTGGAGTAAAGTGTCTTTCCCAAGGACACAACACCGAGCCGAGCGGGGATCGAACCCGCGACCTCTGGATCACGAGTTGACCGCCTAAACCACTCGACCACGGTGCCTCCCTCCCACACACATAAGTTGATAAAAAATAATCTACAAAATTTTGATTGACAGTTGTGACGCCAAATCAAATGTCCACAATATTAATAATAATAATAATAATAATAAATGGAATTTATATAGCGCTATATCTTGCAAAGACAAATCAAAGCGCGTGCATTCAACCTAATCTTACACAGTCATGCAATCAATGATAAATAATCAATAGTTCAAACAGATATTTACAAACATGGTGCGCTGCAGACAAAATCTATGAAATAAAATGTAAATAGTCAAATGTTTTTCAAAAGCACACACACACTCACACAGGTTAGCAGGGTGATAGGGCATGGGTTAGTGAAGGTGGGATAGCTCTGATATGAAACAGAAGTGGGGGGGGGGGGGGGGGAATCTTAGGTTTGAAATAAATATATTATAATAATGATATATATAATATTATTGGGATGTGTAATCATCTGTATTGAATTTCTTTGTTTCCCAGTCCATATTTTTACACTCCTGTTAGTCTAAATCACCTGTTTTAAGAATGAATAGGTTTTGTTCATCTCTAATTTCTGTTTAAAGACTGAAAAATGGAAAATTGTATCTTACATCTAAAATGCATGTCCATTCATAACAACAGTGGACTTCTCAATTTTTAAAAAAGTGAAAAAGTTTACAGTTTCCAATTTGCACATATATATGAAAGTTGCTATTATGCAATTTTAAAAAGGCTGGTCTTCCTGTACAGCCATGCTGTGAGAAAGAAGAAAAGGAAAATGAACACCAAATGTCCACTTAACAGAAATCATAACAACTGTCAAATTAGTCAGAAAATATGCTTATATATAAACTTTGTACCAGCTTCTGCGGTTTGCTTTTTATACAGTTTTAAGCAACATAGTTTTTAAATGGAAATAAAACTAGTTCAGTATAATTTCCAGGTGTACATTTATTATTTTGGGCTGTCGTTACTTTGAGCATGTCCAGCATAACAACCATCAGATGGATCCATTAATAAAAATCTTTACCAGTGCAAAGTTAGACCAGCAAAAGATATTAATTTTATTACCTTTGACCTTCTTTTCAAAGTTAAAAGACTATTTCAGGGTTGTACTTATCTGGTAATTTTGTTGCTTGCTGAAATCTTAAGATTTGAAGCTGAAATATATCCACCCCTACTGTGTAACAACTGTCAGATGAAAGTTCGGTCTTGCAGTTATTTAACTTTTCTTCAATCTTTTTCATGTGTATTTATGCTGAACACAATAAAGAAAATATTTTTTGATCATCTGAAAAATTGTTTGAGCTATTTGTCCTTATTCAGCATGTTTGACAGGTAACATACTCCAGGACATGCTTCTTGAAGTAAATTAAAGTACTAATTTATTTTTTAAAATAAAAATTCAATGCATATCACAAACTTAGTTTATACTCTAACCTCAAGAATACATTAATGCTCAGTTGCATAGTGATATTAGTAAAAATTCAGTACTTTACATGTCCAGCATACCAACTGTCAGACATTGGTGAACATGCGTTATCAGCCTGATATCTCATGACTGAAAGCCTCTGTTATCTTCTCGCATATGAAATTCTGAAGAACAATCATTACTCTTTCAACCCACAAAACTGTTTCTGCAAAAAAAGAGAAATAAAAATATTGAGCTACTGTGTTAATTAAAAAGACAACACGGAAGAAGAGTCATGACTTTGACAGACTTTGTAAAGTCCTTCAGGCTTTTCAAAAGTCAGGAGGGATAGGCTAGATCTGATTTTTTGGGGTACTATAGTATGACAAGGGTTAATTACAAGCTCTTTTCCAGGCTCTTTTCTCTTCTTTCTCTCACCCCCTAGGGTGCGAAGTGCCTAGTCTCCTGCTGTAGGCTACTGTGCTTGTCTCGTTTCAGCCTAGCTGAGGTCAGGTCTGCCCACTGGCCTCAGCCAACACATTCCCACCTCAGAGTTTTCAAGTCATTTAATCATTGTACACGTTGCATGCTGGGTATGCTTGTGTTTCCATAATCCAGCTGAACTCTGACATGAATTACCCTAGAGTTTAACATGCATAGTTGATCTTAATAAATAAACCCATACTTATATGATATGAAAATGTTCAAACTATATTGTCATAGCGTAACATTCATCTTATCTTCCCAGAACAGAAGACTGACAAGAATGGCTACAGCTGAAGTGGAGACCAGGACAGCAGCACCTACAGAGCCTGAGGACTCTGCTGTGAAGAAGGATGCAGATCAGGACCACGGGCTCGTCCCCAGTGATGGTGGGCTCAGAGATATGATGCAGTGTTTCCAGACTCAACTGGATTTCGTCTCCTACCCAGACACATGGTTCAGGGAAACGCCCATGAAAGTAAGGGATCTGGTATATATATATATATATATATATATATATATATGACTTCCTGCCAAAAGGTCGTCATGAAAATAGGACAAGGGGGGTTGAAAACAAAGTAACTGGAAAACTTGAACCAAGTGCATTTCTCAAAAGGGGCACTCATGTGGAATTAACATGTGAGAGGAAAAGATAGTTTGACATTTAGTTTTAGAGAAAATAGCATTTAGAATTTTATTGCACTGGTTTGTCGCACCTCAGTGATTACCACCAACTACCTAATTAAGTCTGTTTTTTTATATGTTTGTATAACAAAAATGAATATATTTGAGAAGAGTATGTTCATATCAATGTGTATGACCAGAAAATTTTTTCCTTCAAATAATTGATGGGTCATGGGAAGCTCTTTGTGTGGTAATCAGTGAAGTGCGACATCCAACAGTTTTTTTCAGTTTTCTACTAATAACATGGGATAACATATACTGTTTTGTGTTCCATGTAACACATCATATATACAATAAGATCACACCACAGACTCAATTTATGTCAATCTTTTTTATTTCAAAGAGGAAAATGCAAAAACCAACAAATATGTCGCACATCAGTATTACGCCAAAACACTACATGACCTACAATTCATACCTGTTTCAATCAAAAATGCTCTCCTGCACCGATGTTTTCTTGTTTCTCACATAAAACACGTGAATCCACTTATAAACATGTCTATAGAAATGGAAAAAAACCCAACTTACACATTAGAATGTGATGGGAGTTGGGGACAGTAGGCAACACATTACTTTCAAAGATGATCAGACCCAAGAAATAAAGTGAAGTAAGTTTGAACAATAGCAATAAAATGTATTTTAAAAAATTATTGATCAAAACTTTCACTATATTTTTACAATGAACCAAAGAAATACAACCCCCCCCCCCCAAAAAAAAAAGAAGCACAATGGTAAAAATGTAACCACATTAGTGGCAAAACACACTATAAAATGTCTGACATAATATGCTTTCTCCTAGTATCAGAAGTAATTACTAGTGCTTGACAGAAAATTATCAAACATTCAGTGCATCAGTGGTTTGGGGTTTTTTAATAGCAAGGGAAATAGTCTGGTATTGGTTTACACACCAAAACAAACAAACAAACAAAAAGAAGAATTTCTCGATTTTCTCTCTGTATGCTCGGCATCTTTCAGCATTGGAAAGCTTCCCGGCCTTCTTCATTGGAACCCTGGCCATCCTGAAATAGATTTTAAAGAAAAAAATGTCATTACATTTCTTCTGAAGTTTCAGAAAGCCCTAATGTTATTCAGTTAATTTCATAAGCTACTATGTAATATACTGTGCAGGTTTTGAACAAGTTTGTATTTATATATCATATACTATTAAATTATTTTGTGTATAAATATTAAACACAGATATAAAGATAATTTTCAGCATACATCCTGTGTATCTTAAAACCATAAAAAGGATGTAATACCTGTAAGAATATACTGTTTGGGCTCTGAGCCATCTAATGTAAAATTGTCTAACTTGTAACAAAATGTTCAGTTTTTATCTTTCATTCTGCTTTGAGTCATGAAGTCTGTCTTTTTATTTGTTACAAAACATGCTACCATATCTTTAAAATGTTTTCACAGCAGATTTGCTAAGAAATGTTATAACTGAACTCTAATTTTACACACTACCTTTTTAATCACATATCAGTATTACACACAATGTCTAGGTCATACCTCATGTTTACTCTAAAAACATACTCATATCAAACCTGATGAAATATTCAGCACGTCAAAGTGATACTTTGGATATTATATGCAAGACTGAGCTTTTTTTAAAAACAAATCATCAAAAACTATTTTTATAAAACATTTGAACAAACCAGAACTGTAGGAAACTAAACAATATTTTTCACAATTGATCAATATCTGCATAGGGCAAGAGCATTCCTATCAGTATCACAAACCCAACTACCCATGGCCCTACATACAAATAACACTGTACTATTTAACAAAATAATGTAAAATAAAATCTAAAGCAAGTATTTTTGTAATACTAGCAAAAGCTGCAAAATTTGATTGCACATCATGCTTACAACAATCCCCTTTGTGTAATCAAAGAAGAAAAACTCTTTTTATCAAATCTGACCTCCAGCTTATTCTTTCAACTCTCTCAGTCTCTCTTTAGGCACACAAAAACAAATAAAATTTGTTTTTTAAATCACTCTTTACAGATCATAACTTGAAAAAACTTTAAAAAAACATTCTAAAAATACACGTCGCACATCATCAGTGATCGCATATCTTGATTACACTAAACGGTTTGGTGTAAACAGAGAAAAAAATTATCTGGTTCATCATAAAATTGCCAAATCATCTATGTCATTGGTCTCATAGACAGTTCAGATCACATGTTTTTTTCTTATTAACGAACGATCTTCATTTTACACCATTATAACCCCCCAAAGTGAGTTAATGTCACAAAAATAAGGGTCGCAGGTCATTTTATCTACTAAATGGTCGTACGTCAGCTTACTATTACTGAGTACCACTCACCTTTTCGAAGTTGTTGCTCTCCACGAACGATGCTTTCTGAAGGTTTAAATCACATGGTGGCTGTCACGTGACTAAATGGAAGTGTAGTAAACGTTTCAAAATTATCGTTTTTAATTTAGCGTTTTTATCACCAGATTTGTCGTACGTCAGTGATTACACCAAAAATCGGGTGGATGACAAAACTGCCATTGAAAAAGAAAACCGAATAGAAAATAAACCGGTTCTCATTTCCTGGTGTAGCTTCCTCATTGGTCAACCGAAAATAGATCACAGGCAGCTCCTTTGTGCCCACGTTATCGCAGTTGACGATTCGAAAGTTCGGAGGTCGATGTGGAAATGTGATTACACCGAAGGTTATGTGCGACCGCTTTATTTTTGAAATCGGTTTTCTTGTACCTGACACCTTTTTTGGTGCTCGTATCAGTTGCGTATGTTTGTTTGACTTTTCTTCTTTCTATTATTAAAAGAGAAGTAGTATTCCGACAGTACTTTGGCTCTGAACGAGTTTTGTTTGTCGATGGTGTAGCAGTGTCCGTTTTTGGGCGCCATTTTTTCTTGCAAAAATGACATTTAAGCTTCAATTTCTCGGCAACCCTGTCCAATTATGCCTACATTTTATTTCTACTATATATTTAACTCTTTCACAACACCCACACAAAAAAACAACAGTCAGATCTTTTCAGAAGCATTTTAATTTTTTTTTCAAAGAGACCACCCCTCTGGGTGACGACCTTTTGGCAGAAAGTCATATATATATATATATATATATATATATATATAATGTAATTCACGTTGGCCGAAGTGGAATACAGCTACCCTAATCATCATCATCATTAACCATTACACTTCAGTGGTGTGTAGGGCAGCAACAAAGTGCTTCCACTCCTGTCTATCCAGGGCCAACCTAGTCACTGATCCCCAAGAGTGCTGCATGGCCTTCATCTTACTTTCTACCGTTATCCTGCTGGTAGCTTCCTTTCGGCTTTGGCCATCAGCATTCATACCAGTCTCACTGGACCCCAGAGGTCCTTCGCACGCAAAAGTAGAAATTTTCTCTGTTGCTGTTTCGTAACTTCACTTCTTTTACTGGACAGGGTTGTTAGCCCTGTGCCCAACCCCCAACCAGGAGGAAGGGTCCCACCAAAGTCACCTCTTACGATATGCCTGGTTGGAGGGCAGGGATCCTATTCTTGCAATGCTCACTTTGCAAGCATTCCCGGTGAGTCCCACAGGGGTAGCTACCCTAATAGTGGGTTTAAAAAAGGTTGCATACGCAAAATCTCACAATATATAGATAGATAGATAGATAGATGAAAATGGCAATTTTACCTCAACTGTGTGCTTGAACTAGTTGAAGGGAGTTGGTGCCCAACAGAATTGTGGGTTAATATTAAGACAATATATATATATTAGTACGAATATATATAGGAATAAGTCATTGAATGATTGATGAATAGGATTTACTGGTAAACTTTACGAGAAAGGTAAGTCTTCGGTAAAGGGTATAAAAATATGGATGACCCAAGTTTTGTTGTTGTTTTATTTTACTGGTATAAATTAGTGATTTCAAAGGCGAAAATATATGTGTGCTGCCAAGAATACAAACAATCATGAAAGCCAGAAATTGTTTTAATCTAGCCTAAGGGATGTGACTTTTCTTTCCATGCAGCAATGCTGATTGTTTCCTTTCTTCTGACTGAGTACTAGTGCTGTAAGGAGACAGTCTGTGATGGTGAAAAGTCTGAAGGTGATCACTTGGACTTTGGAGCAGATATATTAGTGACAGCGAATTTAGACACTTGTAAATAATCAATTCCTTTTCCGTCTAAAATCACTGAAAGTGAAACTGAAGATACCACTCTGGATGAAGAATAACTATGGCAGTCATTGTGCCTTTCAGTTGTTGCCTTTAAAAAAAACACTTTTTTTTTCTATTGTTATTTGTAGTGAGAGATTAAGACCTTACAGATGATATGTATAGTACAGTTTGTTCTGGTGTTAACTTTAATCATGATGATGGTGCCTGTGTGTATGTGAATTGTGATAGTTAAAAGTAAGGCTATAAATGTGTATGTGTGTGTTGTGTGGTGATATTAATGATGATTGTGCCTGTTTATCAGCCAGTGCTCGGTGTAAAAGTGGACCTGAAGTCAAAGGAGGCCCAACAAATTTTAGACCGGATGCACAAGCACTCAAGAAACCTGAATGTCAATCTGGAGCCAGAGTATCATGGGTACCAGTGCACACTTACCATCGGAAAAATTATCAGGATCCAAAATTGCAAGTTGTGGGCTCGCTACTACAGGTACTGGCATGGATTTATGAATGGGGGGAACTTAGGAAGCCTTTTGTGTCTTGGATCAGTTGGTCTGTTTTGAAACTATTGTCTGATGTATTTATGCACACACATATATATATATATATATATATATATATATATATATATATATATATATATATAATATGACAAACTGAAAGAGTAGCAAATGAAATAAAAGTTAAATAAAATTAAAATGTCTTTTTAAAAAAGCGAAGGAAAACAAGTGCGTGTAACCAATACAACTCTTTTGTCATTGCAAGAAAAGCCTCCACAATTTAGCTAATACAAAAAAAAAGTTAAATCACCATATAACTTTTTATGTACAGTTTTGGTGACACCTGTACATTTGTGCAACCTGCCTCAAGGTTTGTCTTGTGGGTGAACCATCACTACAGGTTTCAGCAGAGGATGGGCTTACATATTCCTGGTACCTTAAGCCTTCAGGAGAAACACCTCTCAATTCAGAGGTGCTTTTGCTCTCACAGGATTAATGCAGTAATTCTGAAGCTAATGCTGCCACCAAGCATGGATTTTATGGAAAAGAAGGAAGATATACTGTAAAGTATTGCAAAAAATAGATAAGTGAAATATTTATGCTATTAATATGAAATCCTTGTGCCCAGTGATGCAGAAAATCATTTTAATATACACCTGGAGTGGTCAGCTCTGCCCTGGCTTACCCAAACATTGTCAGATCATGTAGATCCCACAGGTAAAACATAAAGTTGAAAATATAGGATTATAGGAGTTGCTCTCCAAACTTGGTAACTTGAAACTAAAATGTTGTATTTGAGTGAAGAATTAAAAACAAACTTTGGACTACAAATTTCTCTGGTTCCAACATGCATTAATTTTGTATCATGTAGAATCTTATTCATGATCTTTTAATAAAAATCAGTATTGCACTTGCACTGTCTTGTGGTTTGACATGGGGGATCTTGTGTGTGTCCTGTGCATCACAGTGGGACAAGCATGGACTTGTACAAAACTATTTAAAGCAGTTTAAGAATTATTTGCATTTAAGAATAAATTACAAGATATGAAGAAATAAAGGAAAATATACACTTCATAAGTACTAATAATTGTGCGCTATACATGTCCACTGTAATTATGTCACATTGCAATTCACTTGACATCACTGTCTGAACTTTTCTGTGGATCCCAAATTTTCATACTTTTCCAATATACTGCTAATCATGTTGCTAGTAATGTCAAGTCTGAACAATGTGCCAAGCATCATCATTAAAGTAATAAAGTGTGAGCTATCAGTAATAATTTGCAGCTTTTTTTGTGTGTTACAGTATGTAAACTTTATATTACATGTGATTGTGGACCATGTCTCAACAAGAGACAGCAGATTTCAGTTTTTGCGCCAGCTGTCCGTTTTTCAGCAACAGATTTCAATGAGTGATTTTGGTCCATATTTCAGCAAAAGATTTCAGTGATTGTGGTCCATGTTTCAGCAAGAGTAAAGACACAAAAACTAGATTTCAGTGATTTGTGACTTGTGGTCCAAGTTTCAGAGGGAGACCGGTCAATCATTCATTTGATTTAACATGCCAGCCAAGACATTGAGTAGCAGTTGGACTCTCGCTGTTTCAGGCAGAAACAGAAGATGGAGAGGAAGTGGGGAAGAGGGGAAGTGGAGGAACAGAGACTGTTCCACGGCACACACCCTACCAACATCGACAGCATCTGTGAACATGGCTTCCTCACGGACAGGCCAATGGAAAATGGCTCTTTCATAGGGAAAGGTGAGATTTTGATGAGTCATTTTCTTTTTAGGAATTCGTTGGTTTTGTTAACAGGTCAGCAGGGGTCTTTCTAAATAATTCACCATAGATATACTTGACTTCCCGTTTGACTCCTTGAGGAGTTGGTGGGGTTCTCAGGCATTCGCAGAAATGGGGGGGGCAGGGAGGGGGGGGGAGTTAAATCATGAAAACTGGTTAAGGAATGTAACTCTTCCATGTCAATTACTTCCCTTCTCAGCGTTACATCACAAGTCATCACTAGGTAGCAAGTGAACTCCCTCTGTTGAAGAAGGGGACGCACTCCCAAAATCTTGTCGCACACTTAAAACCCATTCTGCCTGTAAAAAGAGAACAGCCAATTCGGTCTGGTGGGAACAGATAACTTTCAAAAAACGCATGCATACTGATGTCATGTTTACACATCATCCCTGGAGTTGGCATGCAGCTACTTTAATGATCACTTGGTGGACACAGTCCCATAGCAAAAAAAACCACCCCAAAATCTTAACCCTAGTAGCGCTGAATATGCAGCAACAAGCCTCACTTCTATTGGCTGAATTAACATTGGCTAGCATTGTTTTGGAGCAGGGTGGGCTCAAACAACCCTTGATATTGATATATAAAACTGAATTAAATGTGTTAAGCTATATATGACTGGAAAGAACAGATAATATGCTTTTAAATGAGCGTAATTTTATAATAGTGTGTAGTGATTATGATTATGTAAAAAAAATAAAAAAATAAAAATCGTGTGCGCACTACTGATCACTGTTCCTTCGTCAGGGCCCCGGATCAATTTTAACACGATAAGCAAAGTTCTTGCGGTGCATAAATGTCATGATTAGGTAAACACTATTTCTTGACATTAGTTTTAAAAAAATAAGGAGTTTGTATCGCTTTATCGGTCACCAAATACTCGGAAAAGTTCAGCGAAAGGATCGACGCCATCACGACCGTCATGGTGGAATGTGCGAAGTGGTACTTTCTATGACGAAAATACAAAGATCGCTTGATTTCATGTGATGCAAAGTATTCAGCAGCATAGCGATTTGACTCAACAACAGTTATTTCGAAGCCTCGTTGCATCAAAATAAAGTAAAACAATCTGTGACGTTGAAATCGCCGAGTAGCGAAGAAGTCCATCCAGCAAAACTAGCACCGCTCGATTCAGTCCGATCGCGATCGATTTTTACCAAGTTTTTCAAAAATATTCCACAATCCTTACCTCATCGTCTCTCTCATTGTTTATTTCAACCAAATCCAGCCTCTAAGAGTCCTCCTCGCTGTCAATATTGTAAAAAAGCTCGAAAAACGCTTGAAGAAATTCTAGTGCAAACACTGGCCGCCATTTTTGTTGAAGACGATCTCGGCTGGTCCGAAAAAAATAAAAAATACACTCTTAACCAATCAGATTCTTCGTTGCTTGTGTGTGTCAAACGACCTTCACCCCTTTCTGCGGGCCTACAACGGCCTTAACATTCATTGGCTGACCTTTGAAAGTGAAAGTAAGCTTTCAACTATGATCACCCACGTCATCCCGGAATATTCCGGGATCCGTCACACAGCCTAGACCCGCCTTTACCAGAATATTCCGGGAACCGCGCCACTAGGGTTAACATTGGTGAATCTAGGCAAGAAACAAAAACGAAAATAAAAACAATACAAAATTCCCAACCGCTACCACCACCGTAAAAGGCGCACTGCTCTTGATTAATTTGAATGTTGTTTTTCCTTTGTAGGTATCTACTTCGCACAGGACAGCTTCTTGGCACTAGGTTACACCATGAAAAGCTGTGTCATTCGAAATCCAATGATTTGTAAGTTCTCCAAATGTCCTGTATGTGGTGTGGTGTGGTGTGTTTGGTGTGGTGTGTGTGTCAAA
>CM054158.1:14944587-14992594 GCA_028751875.1 Rapana venosa
CACACCACACACACCACACACACACACATATGCACATATCCACCACACCACAACACAACACAGCAGAACACACACACACACAACACACACAAAACACACACACACCACACACCACACACACACCTACCACATCACACCACAACACAACACAGCAGAACACACACACATACACAAAACTCCCACACCACAACACAACACAGCAGAACACACACACACATCCCACACATATCTACACACACCATACAACACCAACCACAACACAGCAGAACACAAACACAACTACCACACCACAACACAAACAACACAGCAGAACAAACCCCAAAACTACCCCCACCACACCACACCACAACACCACAAAACACACACCAAAACAACCAATCACACCACACCACAACACAACATAGCTGAACACAAACAAAAACTCCCACACAAACTACACCAAAACACAACTCCGAAGAACACACACCACACCCCAAAACACACACACACACACACACACACACACACACACACACACAAAACAACTACCAACTACACCATACCACAGCACGACACAGCAGAACAGACACACACAACTACCACACCACAACGCAACACAACATAACACACACAACTACCACACCACCACAACACAGCATAACACACACAAAATTTAAACCACACCACACCACACCATAACACAACACAGAAAGAAGTAAACACACACAGCTACCACACCACAGCACAACACAGCATAACACACATACAACTACTACACCACACCACACCACACCACAACACAACACAGCAGAACACACACACACAAAAACTACCACACCACACACAAACACCACAACACAGCACAACACATACCACACACACACACACACACACACACACACACACCCCACACACACACACACACACACACACACAACTACCACACCACACTCCAACACACCACAACACAGCACAACACACCACAACACACACAACAACCACAACACACACAAACAACACAATACCAAAACCAAACCCAACACACACAACATGCACAACACACAAATACCACACCACACCACACCCAAACAAAATACAGCAGAACAACACACAACTACAAACCATACCATGAAAAAATCAGAAAACACAACACAATACCACACCACATACACCACACCATGACACAACACAGAAGAGCACACACATACACACACATACATACACACACACACACACCACACACACAACACACACCTCAATTGCATCACAGAAGGGACAGCTAGTTTAGAAAGAACTTTCTGGAAACCCACCATGTCAGGATTACACTAATTAGCCCCAGGGCCAGATTATACCATACTGCCATTGTCCACTTTGATGGGACAATGACCTGCAAGGAAACAGGTGGAGCTAGAGGGGGGAAGAGGGGGGTAGAATAATGAATAGTCAAGTGGATTGTGTGGTAGGCATGTCCATTGTTTAAAATGCCTGAGGGTGACAATCTTTACAAAGAGGCTCTGGGTGAATGGTCACATGTTTTGCCAACAGAAGAACAACATTGAAAGCTCTGGTTCTCACACACATGTTCTGTGATGATTGGTTGATGGTACAGAACTTCCTGTGGACTATTTAATACAGTCTAACTAAGACCACAGTCACAGTCTATCCTAGGACATTGACCTGATCACAGCAAGGCTCTGCTCCACTCGTTGGATTGCTACCGGACTATATATTTCAAGTGTTCAAGTTTTTCAAAATCTTTCTTTTATTTCAAAGGTAAGTTTGGGCTTTCTTTTTATTAATTCATTAATCACTGGAATTTGAGTTTTATTCTGAGATGTAAAATATTACAAGCTGACAGCCCCCACCCCCCACCCCCTCCCCAATATTGCCTCTGTGGTTGGCTTGGCTATAAACAAAATTGGGTTGGATTGGAGTAAGGAGGTAATATTTGGGTTGTTTCTGTTTTTTGTAAACTTTCTCATGTTTTATTAATGCTTTGTAAAGTCATCTTTATTTCATTTTATGTGCTTGTTTTTTATTTTCACTTGTTCCCTTAGACATATTATTTAAATCTAATTCTTTTCAGTCTTCAGCTTTTTGCTTCATTTAATTTGAGATCAGGAGGCACCATGGTTGAGTGGTTTAGGCGGTCAACTCGTGATCCAGAGGTTGCGGGTTCGATCCCTGCTCGGCTCGGTGTTGTGTCCTTGGGAAAGACACTTTACTCCTATTTTCCCCCACTCCACCCAGGTGTACAAGTGGGTACCAGCTCTGCTGGGGAAGTATCTGGTGACAGACTAGCGTCCTGTGACAGGGGTGGTGAAAAACCATCAGTTCGCTTAATGCTACAGAAACCGGGATAAGCTCCGGCTCTATGGGCCTTCTGGCTCGAAAGAACATACTTTTTAATTTAAGATCAAGAATGCTGCTGAAAAGGTGTGTTTACAAATAATGATTGTAGCAGGCCTATGCCAACTTTTTTTTCTTTGTTCTGCTTCCTTCATGTTTATCTGTTGTAATGTTTTGCCATGTGTAAGTTTTAGAAACTTTTTTATTCTTTAACCTTTGGCAGAATGCAAATGTACATTGCCCAGCATTTAGATGGGCTACACAGAGTTTTTGAATTACAAAGTAGCTAATCTGGCCTTGGTTATGCTGAGTTCCATGAAACATGAAACAGACAAGTTTGACTTTGAAAAGTTTGAAACACCAGGCCTTTTTTCTCACCCCCCCCCTTTCCAACCCCACTTAGAATTGGGGTACATATGTACATAAGCACAGTTCAAATTTAGTGGGAGGGGGGGGGGGTTGAGGGGAGGGGGTGGGCACACTCACTCAAACACACACACACACACACGCACATGCACATACACACACACACACACACCCCACACACACACGCACACACACACACACACACACACACACACAGGGGGTGGCACACTTACTCAAACACACACACACACCACACACACACAAAACACACACACGCACACGCACACACACCACACACCACACACACACACACACACACACACACACACACACACACCTCAATTGCATCACAGAAGGGACAGCTAGTTTAGAAAGAACTTTCTGGAACCCCACCATGTCAGGACCACACTAATTAGCCCTACACACTTTATACAACCCTTAGTCCTAGCCTCAGGGCCTGATTATACAATACTGCCATTGTCCACTTTGATGGGACAATGACCTGCAAGGAAACAGGTGGAGGGGGAGGGGGGCAGAGGAGGGTAGAATAATGAAGAGTCAAGTGGATTGTGTGGTGGGCGTGTCCATTGTTTAAAATGCCTGAGGGTGACAATCTTTACAAAATAGGCTCTGGGTGAATGGTCACATGTTTTGCCAACAGAAGAACAACATTGAAAGCTCTGGTTCTCACACACATGTTCTGTGATGATTGGTTGATGGTACAGAACTTCCTGTGGACTATTTAATACAGTCTAACTAAGACCACAGTCACATTGGTGGTGAGTGAGAGTAAGGATCAGATAATAAGACAACCACAGTCACAGTCTATCCTAGGACATTACAGTCTATCCTAGGACATTGATCTGATCACAGCAAGGCTCTGCTCCACTGTTGGATTGCTACCAGGACTATATATTTCAAGTGTTCAAGTTTTTCACAATCTTTCTTTTATTTCAAAGGTAAGTTTTGGTGGTTTTTTTCTTATTAATTTATTAATCACTGGAATTTGAGTTTTATTCTGAGATGTAAAATTTTGCAAGAAGTTTTGGGTTGTTTTTGTTGTTTTAAACTTTCTCATGTTTTGCTCATGTTTTGTAAAATCATCTCTGTTTCAGTTTATTTACTTTCAGTGGATCGGTGGTCTGAGGAAAGCCCCGTCTAAAAAGCGAAAATTTGGGTCGAGTGTGGGCGGTTCATACTCGTTGGACCGGAAATTTTTTTCCCCCATCCATTAGACCATAGGGGTGGTCTGGGCGCTGCTTTCAGAAGAGGATAAACCAAGGTCCCGTGGTTAAAACGAATTTATTTATGTTTTAAAAAAACCCCGGCAAAAAGAGAGTTGTCCCTGGCAAAATTCTTAAAAAAAGCCACTCTGTGGAAACAAATACAGCTGCAAAAAAAAAAAGGGTGGAAAAGGGTGGGAGGTTAAAAAAAGTGGCGACGCGTTCCCCCGCTCTCCCTGGGGAAGCCCCCAAAAATTTCACGGAGAGAAATCTCCCGTGACTTAAAGTGGTAGAAAAAAAATCGAGCGTTTTTTTGTTGCTTTACAAGATTCAGGCTTAAAAAATTCCTACTTTATTTTTTAATTTTATTTTTATTTTTATTTTATTTTATTATTATTATTATGTACTTTTTTTTCTTTGTTTTCCATGGTCCTTGACATATTATGAAAACCCAATTCTTTTCAGTCTTCAGTTTTTTTGCTTTTTTTTAATTTTAAAGGCAAGAATTAAAAAAAGGGTGTTTAAAAATGATTATGTACGGGCCTTCCCTACTTTTTTTTTTGTTCTGTTTCCCTTCTTTTTTATCTGTTGTAAGTTTTGCACATTTTATTTAGAAACTTTTTTTTTTTTAAAACCTTGGCCCCAATGCAAATTTCATTCCATATTTAGATGGGCTAACAGAGTTTTTAAATTGCAAAGTTTACGGGCCTTAGTTAGCTGGTTCCATAAAACCACATTTTGACTTTAAAAAGTTTAAAAACACTGGGCCCTTTTTTTCCCCCGCCCCCTCACCCCCCCCCCCTCCCCCCCTTGGAATTGGGTACACTGTAAAAGCGGGTGGCCCAGTCAGAAAGTTTCTGCTACTGCTCTTGTATCCTGAAACCCCAGTAAACCTTCGCATGTGGGGGGGAAACCCCCAAATAAAAAAAACCCCAAAACTATGGAGACTTGGAAGGAGTTGGCCCCCACCAAGGAAATCCTAAGCCCACAGAAAAAAAACATGAAAACAAATGCAAACCGAAATGATCCCGGTGGGTCGGGGCCCCGGGTTACCAATGACCCGTTTTCCCCATTGATCAACCCCAGGGGGAAGTGACAATCAGTACGGGGTTTTAAAACTTAAAACCCCCTAGAGAACAATCACCATTGGTCGGGAACGTCCGTACACTCACCAGTGGGGAAAAAATCAAAGAACTAGAGTAAGCTTAGTGAATAAATGGACATTATTGGTAGGAAAGTGAGATGGACGGGTTTTGGTGAGACAGACTAAAGAAGGCAACAGACGGGAAAGGGGCCCAAAGGGAAAAAACATCACCACGGGGGGTGGCATTTATTGTCAGAAAGGAAGTAGTGGGGTGCTTATCAGTGAAACCCGGCTTCCCAGGATTATCCATTGGTTCGGCCAAGCCCAAGAACATACCTATAAAAAATCTATGCCCTCATTGACCTACGTGAAGAAGAAAATTTTATGAAGACTCAAAGGGACCTTTAAGAAATCCCCAAAGAAGGACTACATCACCAAAGGGGGAATTTTAACCCCAAAGTAGGTCCTGACTCTAAAACCCAATGGGCCGGAACAGTTGGTCATTTTGGGAAAGGGGGAACCCAACAACGGGGGGACTGTTGAGTTTTCCTGACCCACAAATTTACTTTCCCATCCCCTCTATCCCCCAAGCAGTAAAGGGGGGGGAAACCGGGGATGCGCCAACGGCAAGATCCAAAACCCAAATGTTTTTATCTTAACCCACGGCGCTTCAATCCACATAAACGGGCCAGAACAAAAACTCCCCTGGATCTGGCGTCCCCACGACCTTGTGCTGCTGGTTTTAAAAAATAAAGCTGAAGAAAAAACAAACACCCCTGAAAACCCCGTATCAAATTTCGGGGACAAACTAAAAGACCCCAGATGTCGAGGAGATCTTCCAACAAACTTGGGGGAATTTTGCGGCATTAACCCCTCCGGGACAATGACTCTGACCCCCCCAAAAACTTCAAGGGCGTCCGGAAACGCAGAGGGTACCGGTGTCAGAGGAAAAACACCCCCCAGGGACCCAATGACCTTGGACCTCGGGATAAAAGAAAAGCATAAAACCCAAACCGGTCTTCCCAACCCCTAAAAATATCGGGAGGCCAACAATCCGGAAGAAGTAAATTTTAAAGGCCCAAGAAAAGTGGATCAGTGATAAATGTGATGAGTCGAAAAAAAATGAAAGGGGGGCAACAGAAAAGGCATAGACACCCTGAAGAAATCAAAAAAAACCATTAAAACCCAAAATATCATCTTTGAAGACAGCCCCGGAAAACCTCCTCAAGAAAGCTCAGCTGATTGAACGGTGGTCTGATATTGTCAAGAACTGTCAACTCCCCAATACAACCTGACAAAGATATAGAAGAGAAAGCAGCAACATCAAGGCACCCTCGCCATTCCTATTGAGGGAATAAGGGGAAAAAGCCATCCCGCTTACAGTAGGAAAGCCCCCCGGGAGCAGACAATACCAGCAGAGCTGCTCAAGCAGGTGGCAAAAACGTCTCACTTTTAAGCTATTGTCAGAAGATTTGGGAGAAAAAAAGGGGCCCAAACAAAATGGACACAATCACTCATCATCCCCCTCCCAAGGGGGGAATTTCCCCCCCCTTGCCAAAACTATAGAACAATCAGCTAACAGCCACGCAGCAAGATCATGCTCAAAGTTTTTTTGAATCGACCAAGAAGGAGGCGAAGAAAACCTTGAGAGAAAAACTGGGTCGGGGCAGAGGAGCACAATGAACATTTTTTTAACTGCCACACATGTGGAAAACATCTTAAACATCAAGAACCTTTCCAAACTTCATCGACTTCAAAAAGGGGTTTTTGACGAGTAGGGCCCCACAAACCCCCCCTGTGGGGTTCAGAATTTTTGGATTGAAAAAGGACTAGTGCAAACCTTCAAGCACTTACAACACTGCAACCCGTCAGCCCTTCTGAACAATCAGGTCGGAGCTACTTCAAAACCACAGTTGGGGTCCGACAAGGACCCTTTTATCCCATCTTGTTCAATGTTTTGGAAAAACATGAGAGAGACCCTCCATGACTTCCCCTACCACTCCCTTGGGCGGCAGACCCTAAACAACTTACGTTTGCCTTGACATTGACCTATGGGGGGAAGTAACACGAGCTGAAAGATTTTACACGACTGAGAACAAGTGGGCATATGGGAGGGTGAGCTCGGAGAAAAGTAAAGTACTTTGAACAGCCGAGCAATGCCACCGCAAAAATTTTTACATAACGGCCAAAAAACTGGAGGGGTGACGTTTTTTAAATACCTGGGCGTACACTCAAAAGAGGGGCGACCCACAAACAAAAATCAAAGTCAAAAATGCCTGGCAACATTTTCCTACAAAACTCACCCCCATATGGAAAAGTAAAGAGTCTTTTTCCCAATCAAACAAAAGCTCTACAAAGCCCTAATTCAGTCGACCCGCTGTACGGAATAAAACCCTGGACATTGACTGCTAAAACAGCAAACCCAATCCAGTCTTTCGAAAAAAATCCATAGAAAATACGGGGCATTCCTGGGAGAACGAAGACCAACGAATTTGTCAAAGTCAAATAAACGGCTGGCAGGTCCACAAAAACCCCCTTCTCCCCTCTCAAGAAGAAAAAGTGACTGGTTGGCCACGTCACCGCCACAACACCTGAAAAAAAACAGTACTGCGGGGAACACTAAAAGGGGCCGAAGGGGGGAAGACAGAACAAGTCAGGGATGGCAACATCAGAAAAGGCCAGATGAATGCCCGGGCACATGCGCAGAACGGGACCGAGATGGATGGGGGGAGGCTTACCACGGCATTCTTTATGTCTCCCCCACGACCGCCAAGGTCAGGGGGTCTGATGAGATGATGTAATAAGACAGTTAAAATTCTTTTAAAAACAGATTTTTATAGACAATTTTTTTTGTATTTGTATGGGCAATTTTTTTTGTGTTCTATGAGAACTTTTTTTGTATTTTTAAACCTTTTTTTTGTGTTTTTTGAAAAATACATGTCAAAAAGAATGTATGAACTACCCACCATACATTATGATTAATTTTTGTTTGCAACATGAAAATCTTGTTGAAAAGATGTTTGAATAAAAATTTATGTTTTTAAAGTTGAAGTTTTTTCTGAATAAAAATTACTAATATATAGAAGGTGAAATTTGTGGTTTGGAAGGAGAAAAAGGATAAAATAAAGGGGTTTTGGGCTTTGTGCGGGGCTTGCAAAACCTGTGTGTGGTGTGTGTGGTGTGTGTGTGTGGGTACACCAGCAAAAGTTTTTGGATGTGCAGATGCCAAACACATCCCTGCAGCCACAGGTTACAAAAGGGGAGGCTAGGGGAAGTTAGTGTACCCCCTAGTAGGTGTGGATACTTGCCTTACCCCTTGGTATTGCAGAGTTCTGTAGTGTGAAAGAGCTCAGGTTTCACATTCAAGTTCAAGGGCTCTTTTTTTGTGTATTCTCCCCTTGTTTTTCGGGTTTTCTGTCTGTCATTTTGGTGATAGGCTTAGTTCCTTTTTGATGGAGACCCGGTTTGATTCTCAAGTTTAATGGGATTTTTGCTAAAATCTCCGTTTTGCTGTGTGTCTGTTGCTCCTTGTTGTCTGTGGTGTGTGTGTGTGGTGTGTGTGGGTGTTGGTGTGTCTCTCTCTCTCTCTGTTTCAGGGGGGGGAAGGATACCCTGGTGGCTAGAGGATGCCTTGTGTGTTGGGATTCCCTTTTCAAAGGTTTTTTCTGGATTTTAAACATCAGTGCCAAACTCCACTCCCCCCAAAAGTCCCCCAGTGGACATAAACGGGTCCCCCTGTTGGGAAAACGCAGCAGAACGCTTGCGCACCGTTAAAACCCGTTCCGCTTTTCGGAAGGGAGGCCTTGTGTCCCCAAAGGGGAAAAACGGATGAAAAAATTTTACAAACTGCATCATAGGGGACGGGGATGTAAAAAAGCCTTGAGTGCTTTTCCTTTTACCCTCCAAAAAAGGACCCTTTCTCTCCTCTCTCTCTCTTCCTCTCTCTCTCTTTTCTTTCTCTCTGTTTTTTGTTATTTTTATTTTTTTTTGTTTTAAACTTTTTACTTTTTTGGTTTTTTTTTGTCGTTTTTCCCCCTTTGTTCTTGTTTTTAGTTTTATTTTTTTATCATTATTTATTATTTCATTTCCATCATCTCAAATCACATCATCCAGTATTTTTGTATAGTGTAGTAGTAGTAGTAGTTTAGTAGTGTTTTTTTTTACTATTCTTTTTTTTAAAGTTTGAAGTCATTTTTTCTATTTGATGTTACCTGATAAAGGCGGGGAATGGTGTTAAAAAAAGCCATGGTGCTTTTTCTTTATCCCAAATCAAAAAATTTTTGACTTGTCTTAAATTGACTCTCTCCTCTCTGTCTCCTTTCTGTCTCTCTGTCTCTTCTCTCTTTCTCTCTCTGTCTCTCTGTCCCCTCTGTCTCTCTGCCCTTGTCCTCGTCTCTGTCTCTCTGTCTCTTCTTTCCTCTCTCTTTCTCTCTCTCTTTCTCTCTCTCTCCCCTTTCTTTTCTCTCTCCTCTCTCTCTCTCTCTCCCTCTTTTCTCTCTCTCTCTCTTTGTCTGTCTCCCTCGGGGGGGGACTGGATTATAAAGCCAGGGGGTGTAATTCAAATCATCAAAAAAAAAGAATTTTCTTGCATCCTCTTTCTTTCCGTCGTCTGCGTTGTCTGTCTGTTTGTGGCTGTCTATCCCCCCCTCTCCCCTTCTCTGCCCTCTGTCTCTGTCTCTGTCCTCTCCTCCCCTTCTCTTCTCCTCTCTTTTCCCTTGGAATAAAGAATTTGATTTTTTTTAAATTTATTTTGATTTGATTTTGATCTCTCTCTCTCTGTCTCTTCGTCTCTCTGTCTCTCTCTCTCTGCCCTCTCTCTCTCTCTCTCTTCTCCCTCCTCTCCTCTCTCTTTCTCACTCACTCCTACTCCCCTCCCCACCCACCCACGTGCTAGTCAACAACAAGATTCACTAGGGTGACCTGCTTTTCCTACAAACAAACAGTTTAAAACACCCCAACCCCCTACGGGCCGGGGCGCTATCTTTCATTGCTCTCACCAGATGCTAAACCCTTTTCCCTCAAAAGGGTGAGCCTGAAAGTAGAAGAAATGCAAGGGAAGAAAGCAGAAACAAAAGGGGGCAGCAGAAGCGCAGCGCACAAAAGCACACAGCGAGAAAAGCGCAGCCTAGCGCAGCAGAAGCGCGCATCTCCCCGGCGGCAGCAGCAGCAGATGCGCAGCAGTTGCAGCAGCAGCAAAATAGCAGGCAAAGTGCGGCAGCAGCGCGCAGCAAAGCAGCGCAAAAGCAGCGCGCCGCCCCGCAGGCAGCAGCAGCAAAAGCAGAAGCAGAAAAAGCATCAGCAGCAAAGCGAACAGAAAACCCCCAGCAGCGAAGCAAGCTAACCCCGAAAGCAGCAAAAGCAGAAGCGCAGACCAGCAGCAAAATAGCACACCCCAGAGAAAAACGGCACCCCCACACCAGAAGCAGCACAGAAGCTCAACAACAAAAACAACAACAAAACAACAACAACAACAACAGTAGAGGGCCTTGCGGGTTTTCCAGACAGTCTGCGTGTGTGCTGCGGAAGATAAAGGGTGGGTGCCCCTGACATGGCCCCCTTCTCATAGAGACGCTGCTCTACAAACTGTGCCCAGTGCCTGCTCTGCCCTCCACTATAGACACGCTACCCAGAGACCCACGGTGAGTATCCGAGTATCCCAGTATCGATTTGCAAAACAACAACAAAAAAACGAAAAAAAAGACCCAAAAAAATATCGAATTGCACAATTGCACATTTACCTGTCGTCTTTTTTTTCTGTTTTCTTTGTTCTTTTCTTTTTTTTGTTTTTTTTTTGCTTTCTTTTCTATCCTTTTTTTTCTTTCTTTCTTTCTCCCCTTCTTTTCTCTCTTTCTTTTTTTTCTTTCTTTCTTTCTTGCTTTTTTTCTTTCTTTTTTCCCTTTCTTCCTTCCCCCTCCCTCCCCCCCTCCCCCTCCTTCCTTCCTTCCTTCCCCCTCCCTCCCCCCCCCCCTCTCCCCCCCTTCCTTCCTTCCCCTTTTCCCTTCCTTCCTTCCTCTTCCCTCCTTTTTCCCCCTCTCTCCCCCCTTCCTTTCCCTTTCCCTCTCTCCTTCCCCCTTCCCTTCCTGCCTGCCTGCCTTCCTTTCTTTCTTTCTTTCTTTTTTTAACTCCCCCTTTGGTTCAAACATTTTGGTTTTTTTTTTTGGGGGTTTTTTTTTAATACATCAGAATTATATGTACGACATAACAAAGAACAGCAACACAAGGTTAGAGCTTAGGTTGTGCTCTTAGTCTTCTTTCTTTCTTGTTTTCTTTCTTTTGCCTTTTTTTTCTTAGTCTTCAATTTCTTCTTTTTTGAACCCCCGCCGTCTTTCTCTCTTTTTTTAAAAGTCTGTGTTAATTTCTTCTTCTTCTTCTTTTCTTTTTCTTCTTCTTCTTCTTCTTCTTTTCTTTTTTTTTCTTCTTCTTTTTTTCTTCTTTTCCCCTTTTTTCCCTTCCCCTTCTTCTTCTCGTCTTCTAGTTCTAAATTTCTTTATTTTTCCCCTCCTTAATTTTCCCCTCTCCCTCAACTTTTTTTTTTCCCTCTCATCCCCCTCCTTCTCTTTTCCCTTTTCTTCCCTTCTTTTGTTCCCGAGCATTCATTTCCTTTTCTTTGATGCTTTTCCTTTTTTAGGTTTCAGGGGTGTTTTTTATTTTGATGATGAATGATACTAGGATAGATTGAAGGAAGTAAATGGCAGTGGCGTTAAATCCTTGGGATTGTGTTTTTTGTTTCATTATTTTTCTGATGAATCATTAATTTTTTCTATGTCGTTATTTTTCTGCGTTTTAACTTCCCCCGGAACATGTTTAAACTATATAAAGATAGGTTTATTGTGGCAACAGTTTTGCTCTTTAAATGTTTTTATTAATTGTAATGAGTGTTGTATGCGCATCCCGGTTTGGGGTTTCTTTTAAAAAGACATTAACAAAAAAATTTTCATGTAAATAAAAAAGCAAATGTAGGGCCTAAAGGGGGAGGGGACGGGGAAACTAGTGGTCAGAGCACTCGCTTCCCTCTAAAGGTTAAGCCATGAGCGTGGTTGCGCCCTTGGGTTCAGTAAAAATTCCCCCCTTTTACCCCGCGAATGGTATCCACCCCCCACTTTAGGGCGGGGGTAAAGCGCGGGAGAGGGGGAATGGCGCCCCCCTCAAAAATGCGGCCCCAAGAAACTGAGGTCTTGAGCTCGTCCCCTTACGTTTCAAGGGTTTTGGGACACCTTTACCTTTATTTTTAGGCCCTATTTTAAAAATTTCCTTTGAAGACGAGAGTTTTGTACTTCTTTGTAAAAATAAAAAAAAGAAAAAAATTTTTGGAAGAATTATTCGAACTTGGTTTTCTCTGTAAAAAAAAATTTTGTAGCAATTTTAATTTTAAAAGAAAAAAAGAAGCAGCTTTGAATTTTTTCTGATGACTACACTGCTTTCTAGAAATTCCAATATTTCAAGTTTAGTGCTCGGCAGAGCCAAGACTAGTTGGAAAGTAGCAATAAAAGGCCCACATTTAAAATTTGTGTACAAGGGGGTTTACATAATTTTCAGGGAGCAAGGCAAGATGAAGATGTAATCAGAAAAGAAGACAGTGTACACCACTCATAAAAAATATATATTAGGGCCCATAATTATTTGCAAACATGTCGGTCTTTCATAACTCTTTAATCCCCCTCCATCCCTTTCCAAATTCAAAGGTAAATCTTTTGATATGACTATTCAGTCAATCATCAACATACTTTTTAAGAAAACCTAACTTTGCCAAAATCGTCAAAACTTTGAAGAAATCCTGGCTTTGCCAAACTCGTCAACAACTTTTAAGAAAATTTGACTTTGCCAAAACTCGTCAACTACTTTGAAAAAATCCTGACTTTGCCCCAACCCCTCAACTATTTGAAGAAATCCTGCTTTGCCAAACCGTCAACATCTTTGAAAAAATCCCGGCTTTTTCAACTTAACTCGAACGTTTTGGAAAAAACTTTGAATAACTAACCAACTATTCATTTTTCCAACATAAGACGGCCCTAATTAAGCGTAAATTTTCTTTCAGTGACCAACAGTGTGTGCATGTGTGTGTGTGGTGTGTGTTGTGGTGGTGTGTGGGCATGTGTTGTGTGTCATGTGTGTGTTTTGGTGTGTGTGGTGTGTGTGTGTGGTGTGGTGTGGTTTTGTGTGTGTGTGGTTGTGTGTGTGTGTGTGTGTGTTGTGGTTTTTTCAGCTCGTGTTTGTCACCCGGGTTACACAGGAGGGAAAAATGCGGGGTGTATGGATCCTTTGGCCCAGGCCCCTTTTCCCATTCCCCTTGCTGACCTGCCTCAGTAGGGAAGCGGTGCTAGAGATGATCGTGTGTGTGTGTGTGGTGTGGGGTGTGTGTGTGTTGTGTGTTGTGGGGTGTGTGTGTGTGTGTTGTGTGTGTGGTTTTTGAATGTGTTGTTGAGTGTGTCAAAATTTTATGGTTGTTTGTGTGTGATGTGTGTGTGTGAATGGTTGTGTGGGGTTTTGTGTTGTGAATGTGTGTGTCAAAATTTATGTGTGGTGTGTTTGTGTGTGTGAAGTGGTGTGTGGGTGTTGTGTCAAAATTTTTTAATATTGTGTGTGGTGTGGTGTGTGGTGTGTGTGTGTGTGTGGTGTGTGTTGTGTGTGTGGTGTGTGTGTGTGGATTTCGATTAATTTATCGACTTTCCACAAGTTTTGATTTCAATTTAAGCAGAACTATAGCGGAGGATACTAAGGTAGGTAAACCTTACAAATTCTCAACTTTTTTGAAAGTGATTTCAAGATTGGGTTTTTAAAAAAAAAAATTAGAAAAAAAATCTTTCAAGGCAGAGTTTTGGCATAATCTTTAATGGCAGCATGTTGGAGCTATTTGTGTAAAACCTTCCTTCGGTCGACCTGACTCAAGTTTTGGGTCCGGTGACCTTTTGGGGCCCCCGCCATGATTTTAAATTTACTGCGTGGGAGGCTGTCTTTACAGCGACACTGTTCAGAACTACAAAGGGCAACCCCTTTACAGTGGTCAATTAAACGAGTGTGTGGTGTTTTGTGGTGTTTTGGGAGAAGGGGGGTGGTGTAGTGATGCGTTGGTAAAACAGTGTGGTAATGCAGGTAGTGCGTGAGCAGTGTGGGGATGAAGTGTGTAATGCAAATGTATTTTGCATGTGGTAAAGCAATGTAGTGATGAAGTTGTAAAGCAATGTAATGTGAGTGTGGTGATGCATGTTTATGGTATGCAGTGTTTTTAAAATGATGCATGTAGTGATGCAATTTAGTAATGGAATGCAGTGGGATAATGATTGGCGTGTAAATGATGAAGTTTTTGATGCAGTGTTTATAGGGGGAGGTTTATGTGATCAGTGTTTATAGGAGGGAGTGTTACAGTGAGGGAGTGTTTTTATGACGCAAAATGTTTATAGGATGCAGGTTTATAGTGAGCGGTTTGTTTTTGAGCAGTGTTGATAGTGATTTGGTTTTTAGTGATGCCTTTTTCATAGTGAGCAGTGTTTATGTGAGCGGGTTGATAGTTGAGCAGTGTTGATAGTGATGCGGTGTTTAAGTGATGCATGTTTATGTGATGCAGTATATAGTGTGAGTGTTTATGGATGCAGGTTTATTGTGCGGTGTTTATAGTGACGCGGGGTTTATAGGACGCAGTGTTTATAGTGATGCAGTGTTTTTAGTGTGCGTGTTTTTTATGATCATGTTTTAGTGATGCGTGTTTATTGTGACGCGGGTTTAATGATGGGTGATATGTGATGAGTTTTACGTGAGGGAGTGTTGGGGTTGCAGTGCCCCGAGGGCCCCCCCTTTCCCCCCCACCCTGAAGGAAATGCCAGCCCGCAGTGCTCTGGTCCGTTTCACCCCGCTGGGACATTACAACAAATTCGTCGGGCGGGAGGTAGCACCCATCTCTTTTTTGTTGTTTGCTTTTGTTTTTTGCGTGTGTGTGTGTCGCGCGCCCGCGGGGTGGTGTATAAATGTGTTTGTGTGGGGTGGTGTAGGTGTATGGTATTTTGTTTTTAGTTGTGTGTTTTTTGGGGTATTTTTTTTGTCTATGAGAGAGAAGGGGGGGATGGATGGAGGGGGGGAATTCAAGACAGAGAGATAGTACGAGACGGAAAGTTTTTTCTAAAAAAAACAAAACAAGAAAGTTCCGAGAATTTGTGAGGAAAAAAGACAACGCTGCAAAACTTGGTCAAACTTTTTTTTTGAGGCAGTTTCCCTTTTTCATAGAAAAATGACTCGTATAGCCTACATGCATTTTGTTATCAAAGTTATGTGGTATTTTCATGTGTTTCCCGCTTGTGTGTTCTGCGTGCGTCGTGCGTGCGTGCGTGCGTGGTGGGGTGGTGTGTGTGTGTGTGTGGTGTGTGGTTGGGTGTGGTTTTGTGTGTGTGTTGTGTGTGTGTTCAGATTGGAGTTCTGGCCTGGTGATGGTGATCCACCAGCAACAAATAGTTCAGGGGGACCTTTTGTGAGGTGGCCCAAAAAAAACGGTCATATTCATTCATTCATTCATTCTCGCTCATTGGCTTTAGCGTGATACAGATCTGTTTGTGTTACGTTTTTTCCGGTAACTGGGGGAAAATATGTATGAAAAAATGGGAAATATTTTTTAATATCGTGCTGACAAAATATTTGTTTACATTCTTGCATGACAAAATTTTTTTAATATTTTTACAGCACAGCTATGCAATGAAAAAAGTGGGGAGTAGAAGCAATAAGAATAAAAATTGCAAAAAAAGGGCAAGTTTTGTTAGACACCCAAAAAAAAACGTACTTCAAAAAAGTATGTGTGTACTAAAGGGTTTCATTTTCCAATGAGAAAAAGGTTTTTTTTTTCATCAAACGAAATTTTATAGTTTTTTTCTTTTTTTTTTTTTTCATTTTCCACTCACTCATCACACACACCAACACACAAAACAACACACACACACACACACCATACACACACCCACACACCACCACACACCAAAACACACACACACAAAACACACACACCACACAACACCACCACACACATCAAAGAAGCTGCACTTTCAGTTCGATGGAAATCTGTTTAAAAATACAGAGGAACACACACACACACACAAACCCCACACCCCAACCCCAAAACCCCACCCACACACACACACCCACACACACACACACAACACACACACGCACACAACACACACACACACCACAACGCACGCACACACACCACACACACACACACACCACAGCAACACACACACCACACAACCCCACACCAACACACACAAAATGCACAAAACGATAACAAAATTTGCTGTTGGCTGGGGGGGAATGACGGAAAAAACATTGGCTTTGGGTGTGTGTCTTTTTGCTTGAATATGTTGAATATAATTTTTAGAGATCTTTGGGAGCTATAACCATTTTCTGTCTCAATGTTTTAAAATGATCTTTTTAAATATCTTAAAAACGATGTCGTTTGTATCTGTGACGTTTTAATACTTTTTTTTAATAATTAAGGTGTGTGAACATTTGCTATGAGATTTATTCGATTTTAAGAGTATCTTAAGGTTTGGGTCATTGCTTTTGCAAATGTTTTGAAATTTTAAAAAGTATTTGAGGGGTGTTAAATTATTTTTTCAATGTTTATGTTTTTTTTTCCGTATCTTAACGCTGTATAATCATTTACTTTTGCATGGTGATGATTATGTTTTTGAGCACCCTTTGGCGTATAGCCCAAACTTTACCGTCTGAATAGTTTTTAGATTTTTTTAAGGGATCTTAGGGGTCTATAAACATTTACTGTCTGATGTGTGCTGTCTTGGGGTATGTTAATCATGATTTTTTAGAGATCTTATTGCTGTATAATATTCAGATGTTTGATTTTTAATGAGTATTGTATATCAAAATTTAAGGGGGCATCTTAAAAAAGGGGTTTAGAGAGTGTCCCGGGTAGTAGGCCATTGTAAACTAAAAGACAAGAGAACTGGGAATCAATGGTTTATCACAAAAAAGGGCCCTTGGCCCCAAAATAAGGGGGTTTCCGAAAAGCTAGTAGATAAAAAGGAACTCAATGGTTTATTCACAAAGGCCCCTGGGCCCCTACAGAAGGTGGGTTTCCGAACTGTTAGTATTTAAGTGGGAGTGGAAAGCAACAGCAAATAATTTATGGTTTACAAAAAAAGGAAGAAATTTTTAAAAGTTTGTTGTATTTCAAAAAAGGGGAAAAGATTTTAAATGTTGTTTTTACAAAAGGAGAGAGTTTTAAATGTTGTTGTATTACAAAAAAGGGGAGTGATTTTAAAAGTTATTGTATTACAAAAGGAAGAAATTTTTTGTATCTTTGCAACCAACTAAATGTTATAGTATACAAAAAAGGGGATAAAAATTTTTATTTTTTTTTCAAATTTTTTTATTTCGAGGATAAGGAATAACATCGGTGTTTTATATCCCAAACCCCGGGGACGGATAGTTTAGTGGTCCCAAACGTGGTCCTCCCGCCAAGTTAAGCAGATCGAGCGGGTTACCACTTGGATGGGTGACCCTTGTGCGCCATGGCCCAGTACTTCCCCTAGCGTAAATGGGTACGCCCCCTTTAGGGTCGGGTAGGTAAAAGCATCGAGGGAGGGAGATGGGCGCCCCCCCCAAAAGCTGGGCCCTAGAGAAATGAGGTCTCGACCCTCGCTCCCTTTCAACCTTATAGGTTTTGGGAAACCTTTACTTTTTTTGCCCCGGTGTATGTTTTTTCCCCTTTTTTTATCCTTTCCCCCTGGCACACTCTTCCAAAAAACGGAAAAAGGTTTTTTTTTAAGAGTATTTATAAGGGGGTTTTGTGGTGCGGCGCGTGTGTGCTCCGCGTTCTGCCACGTGCGTACATGCAGGGGGTGGGAAACGGTGACAATGTAAATTTTCAAACCTTACAATATTACAGTACACCCTCTTTTTACCATGTAGCCCATTGTTCAACAAATTTTCACCCAGAAGAGGTAGGGGGGGGGGGGGCAAATTCTTTATTAATAAAAATGTGTAATCTTAAGTGAAGCCTGACCTTGAGCTTTCTGCGGATGGGGGCAAAGAGGAGACCCTCCGGAGGCCGAAAGGCCCCTCGATGGCGTCACTCCTTGGTGACTCCGACGAGCCACTCCATCGAGGTCCTCCGTTATAGAACGGAGGAAAGTCACCCTCACCTTTGGTGATTCCTTTGGGACAAAACCCCGATGGTGGAAGTTTCCGGCCACCAAAACCAGTGCCAAGTTTTGAGGAGTGTGTGGCCACTGCTGAAAACTGTGGGAATGATACCTGGGGCTGCCACAGCTGGGGGCTGGAAAACTTTTTGTCGGAACTAGCGCGTTTCCCTTTACCCGTACCCCGAGTGTGATTTGGGTTTTGAGGTTTTAATAATTAGTTTCCCCTTACTTTGGGGGTGGCAGTGGAAGATGTTTTTTTTTGGGTGTAATAAGTCTTCAATTTTATCGTCTTTCCCCCTTTAAGTGATCCAACGGCCTTAAAATAGGAGACTGAAAGAAAGAGATGGATAGATAGATAGATAGATTTAGATAGATAATTTACCGTGTGTTTTGGCGAGGTTTTTTGTTGTGTGTGTGGTGTGGTGTGTGTGTTGTGTGTGGTGTGTGTTTGTGTGTGTGTGGTGTGTGTGTGGTGTGTGTGGTGTGTAATAAAGGTAATAAAAAAGGGAAAATACACAAGTATAGTTAACATAAAAAATCAAGAAAACTTTTTTAAAAAAATGAAAAAGAAGGAAAGAAAGAAAAAAATTTAAACAAAACAATACAAAATGCCCTATAGGGGCTTTAAAAATAAACCTTTAGCAATGTCAAACGTTGCTTTCATTGTTCAAAACTTTGTCAAAGTATTTCAGAAAAGGCAGGGAGAAAATTTTTAAAAATTTTCAATTCAAGTATGATATGAGATTTGAAATATATTCACCACATAAATTTAAAACCCTTTCTGAATTTTTCCTATTTAAAAGGTAATACATCAGATCTTTTCGAGCGTTCTGAAATTTTTTAAATCTGATGTAGACTCACAAAAAGGGGGTTTCAGTTGCCTGTTTGGGAAATGAAGCGAGCTCATTTATGTAGATTATTTAACATGAAAAAAATGGAAAACCAAAAATCATGGCGTTAATGTTATTCAATATAGGGCATAATTACTTTTTATCTTAAAATTTATCCCGATGGCTCCTTTTTTGACAATCTCAAGAGGTTCAGCATTCGTCTACCCAAAGCTAAAAGTAAAAAAAATCATATTTGTTTGGGAAAACGATCTGTTTTTCGCCCGAACTGATCGCTATTCTCATGCTTTGAATTTTATTTTAGTCACCATACGTTTCTTTTACAAAATTTTTTGTTGGATCAAAATCGTTTAATTTTTTTAAAAGTCATAACATAACTTATAAGCAATCTCCTAAACTTATACTAAATATCAAATACTTTATAAATCTTCTGTGCTTAAGAGGAATTCATGTTTCCTTTTGCTGGATTCCTTCACATATAGGATTATTTTCTAATGAGTGGGCTGATCGGGCTGCGAAGAAAGGTGCACGTAATGACAAGGGGTCTACAGTACTGCATGTCCCTCTATCCATTGCAGAGGGTTATCAGTTGTGTGTGTGTGTGTGTGTGTGTGTGATGTGTGTGTGTGTGTGTGTGTGTGTGTGTGTGTGTGTGTGTGGTGTGTGTGTGTGTGAGTGTGTGTGTACTTCTTTCTGTGGATCCCAAATTTTCATACTTTTCCAATATACTGCTAATCATGTTGCTAGTAATGTCAAGTCTGAACAATGTGCCAAGCATCATCATTAAAGTAATAAAGTGTGAGCAATCAGTAATAATTTGCAGCTTTTTTTGTGTGTTACAGTATGTAAACTTTATATTACATGTGATTGTGGACCATGTTTCAACAAGAGACAGCAGATTTCAGTGTTTGCGCCAGCTGTCCGTTTTTCAGCAACAGATTTCAATGAGTGATTTTGGTCCGTATTTCAGCAAAAGATTTCAGTGATTGTGGTCCATGTTTCAGCAAGAGTAAAGACACAAAAACTAGATTTCAGTGACTTGTGGTCCAAGTTTCAGAGGGAGACCGGTCAATCATTCATTTGATTTAACATGCCAGCCAAGACATTGAGTAGCAGTTGGACTCTCGCTGTTTCAGGCAGAAACAGAAGATGGAGAGGAAGTGGGGAAGAGCGGAGGTGGAGGAACAGAGACTGTTCCACGGCACACACCCTACCAACATCGACAGCATCTGTGAACATGGCTTCCTCACAGACATGCCAGTGGAAAATGGCTCTTTCATGGGGAAAGGTGAGATTTTGATGAGTCATTTTCTTTTTAGGAATTCTTTGGTTTTGTTAACAGGTCAGCAGGGGTCTTTCTAAATAATTCACCATAGATATACTTGACTTCCCGTTTGACTCCTTGAGGAGTTGGTGGGGTTCTCAGGCATTCGCAGAAATCTGCATAGGGGGACAGGGAGGGGGGGGGGGAGTTAAATCATGAAAACTGGTTAAGGAATGTAACTCTTCCATGTCAATTACTTCCCTTCTCAGTGTTACATCGCAAGTCATCACTAGGTAGCAAGTGAACTCCCTCTGTTGAAGAAGGGGACGCACTCCCAACATCTTGTCGCACACTTAAAACCCATTCTGCCTGTAAAAAGAGAACGGCCATTTCGTGCTGGTGGGAACAGATAACTTTCAAAAAACGCATGCATACTGATGTCATGTTTACACATCATCCCTGGAGTTGGCATGCAGCTACTTTAATGGTCACTTGGTGGACACAGTCCCATAGCAAAAAAAACACCCCAAAATCTTAACATTGGTGAATCTAGGCAAGAAACAAAAACGAAAATAAAAACAATACAAAATTCCCAACTGCTACCACCACCGTAAAAGGCGCACAGCTCTTGATTAATTTGAATGTTGTTTTTTCTTTGTAGGTATCTACTTCGCACAGGACAGCTTCTTGGCACTAAATTACACCATGAAAAGCTGTATCATTCGAAATCCAATGATTTGTAAGTTCTCCAAATGTCCTGTATGTGGTGTTGTGGTTTTGTGGTGTTTTTTTTGGGGGTTTTTTGTGTGTCAAAGTCAAACTTTTATTTTGATGGAACTTTGAATAACAGTCATTAGTTTTTTTTCTCAAGCCACCTATCAAAGAAAAAAAGAGAAAAAAAAAATATTTAATATATAATATGGGGTGGGGGGGGGGGGGGGGGGGGGGGGGTTATGTGTGTTTTTTGGTTTGATATGAGCCCAGCCCCCCAAACGCCCTCTGGACCTATGCTGGGTGTCTGTGCACCATATCCAAACCTGTATTTCATTAAAAAGAGGGAAAAAGTACTGAAGGGTGGGTGTGCAGAAAGACGGGGAAAACCAGAACGGGTGCTGGAAAGGGGGCGGGTGTCTTTCAGAAAATGTCCCAGAGAAGGGTTTTAGATTTAATTTTAGTCAACTTTTTTTTGTTTAGCTACTTGGGGTTTTGTATCAAAAAATGCCTAAATTGTTATGGTGGGGTTTTGTAATGTAAAGGTCACTATAATTATCAATCGGGAAACTTCATTCAAACAAAATTTTTCTGCAAAGTGGCAGTTTAAAAAGGGTTTTTTAAAAGTTTTTTCTGAAGTGGAAGTGGCCGGCTCCCTTAATAAAATTCTTAAATGAAAATACAAAATAAAGTTCCAGAAAATTTTATCAGTCATTGTATACTCAGAATTGGGGGGAATTCTAGTCAAAGTCTGGGGTGACGAGATGACAATGAAGATGAAAAAAAGAAGAGAAAAAAGATGAGGGGTAATGATATGACTACTGCAATAATAACATTGAGGAAAAAAATGGTCCCTTTTTTTTTTCCTTTTCATGAAATAACAGTCTCACAAAAGGGGGACAAGGGCGTTGACCAAAAGGTGTCACGTTACATAACGGGCCCATTTTTTTAACAGGCCACTAAAGAACTAGACCCCCCGATTAAATCCCCGGTTGGCACCGTTCGATGATTTTGACAGCGTTGTCAGGACACGAATGAAAACAAGGGTTATGGTACCCCGGGAAGCAGCCGGGGCCTATCCGAATCTCATCGAGTCCCTGATAGCAACCCTAGAGCCTTGATTTTTAGAAACTTATGAAAAAAGCCGGTCTTGATGTGATGATGATGATGATGATATGAAAAATGATGATGATGAGTTGTTGTTTTTGGAAAATTTGATGTCCACCCGGTTTCTTGGGATTTTTGATGATGATGATGATGTGATGAAGATGAGATGATGTGATATGTGGAGAACTTGGGTCCTACCCAGCGGAATAAAATTGATTTTTCTATCGCCTTGATGACGATGATGTTTAAATTGATGATGGGGCCTTGTGTTCTGGGTCAGCCTTGAGTTGATGATTATGATGATATGTCGATGATATGGAGACCTTGAGTTAGTCCCCGTGATGAGCGATGATTTTGTGAGTCCTAGCCAACTTTTTTGAGAGGTTGAACGAGCTGGGAAGGGGAAGGGTTTTTAATTCAGCCAGTCCCAGGTGTTTGTTTCAGCTTAAAAACCCAGTTCATAGAAAATTTTTGTCACCATTTGAAGTGTTTTGGGGTTTATTGATATTTATTTTATTTCGGGGGAAAGGGAATAAGCACTCGTGTGCTTTTCTACACCGGGCCCCTTTGTGTAGCAGTTTTTTAAATTTTGTCATTCCTTTCCCACCGGACATTTTTGGACCTTTCGAAAATGGGAAAGGGTTTTAACGGGCGAAAGATGTTCGCGTGCATTCCCCCCGGGACCTCGATTTTTATTTCATCAGATGGACTTTTGGGGAGGGGAGTGGGCACTGATGTTAACTCCAGAGAAAATCCTGTGAACGTGTGGTGTGTGTGTGTGTGTGCAAGTCCCAAGGGCCGGCTAGGTCATTTTCTTACCAATTGGCATAAAAAAAATAGGCTAGTTCAATGGGGTGGTGGTGTTGTGTGTGGGTGCGTGTGTGTGTGTGTTGGTGGTGTGTGTGTTGTGTGTGTGTGTGGGCGCGCGCCCCGCGCGCCCCACGCACGCCCCTTTTGGGAGTGTCATACTTTTATTTTTTCTGAGTTTTCGTCAATTGGGGGAAAATTGGTGGATCACTTTATTCCATTACCCCTAAAATAAAAGAAAAAATGAAGTGAAATTCTCTCCTTTGCGAAATACCTGACATTCCCGAAAAAAAAACAGCGGCACTGGTTGTTGAGGGAAAGTTGTATTTCAAAACCATAGTGTGCTTGAAAAAGAAGGGTTGAGTGCTCATCTTGAACGGCGAAAAGGGGTATAACATTGAACTGACTGGGTCGAGCATATTTTGATTGCTTACAAAAAAAAATCATTGAATATTTTGCAAGAGGAGTGCAAATGAACTCTTGCAGTATTATGTAAAAAAAGACATGATAAAAACCTAGACCAAAAAGAGATTTACCTTAGGGTGCATCGGGGTGTTATGATGCTGAAAAAAAACTTTGTGAAATAAAGGGGTGCTTTAACAATCATTGGTGCCCCTAGGTGGCTGGGAATTTTATGTCGAAAATATTCCATAGTATAACCATGTAACGATTTGTGCTGCAACTGTTTTTTGGAAAAATTTTTGTGATTTTGTGGATTGTTGGCTTTATCATCCCGGCCTTTTCTTGCCCCCACGTGAAAAGGGCTTTTAAAAAACCCTTTTCCCCCGTAAATACTAGTTGTACGACGGGGTTTTCCATTTTCCCCGATTTTGGTCACATTTGGTTTTGTCAGGATGGATTGTTTAAAAATTTTTTTTTTTTTGGGGGGGGGGGGGGGGGGCCCAGGCCAAAAGCTGTGTCAGTTATTGATGTCAGCAAAAACCCAAAGCCTACATTAAAATGGTTATTTTTTAAAAATTTTTTGTTGAGATCCCCTTCGCCTGAAAGCTCTTAGATAAAAACCCGCATTTCCCTTTTGGAAAAAAAAGCCCTTTGGGTTTCTGAGAAATGGCTGCCTATGTGGGGGGTACTTAAAAAGGTTTTTACACGCAAATTTCACCGGGGTGTACTTCCTATCTCACAGTGACCCCCAGGGTGAAACGGGGAAACGAAACAACAACAACAACATGAAATTTTTTTTTTTTTTTAAAGGGAGAAGAAAAAAAGCTTTAATCAGGTGACCGTTGATGGGCTTATAATTGCTTAACTTTTTTTCATTGTTCATTGTTCCTCTCTCGGTTGAGAAAGTTTTTTTTTGGAACAAAAAAACAGTGATCATATTTTTAAAATATCAGTGTTGTTGCAGATTATTATACCAAAACTGGGGGAAAAGGGGGGGGGGGGGGGGAACGTTGCCTGGTTTTTTTAGGCCTTTGGCTCTGTCTGATGGCCCCAGGATCGATCCGGGTTTTCCCTATCTTTTTTTGCCTGGGAGTGCATCGTCAAATCCCACTTCTCCGGAAATCTAAAAACTGGGTCCCCCGTCAGGCAAGAAAATTTTTGAGCCACGTTAAAACCCCGTTTCTACCTTTGGGGGAAAAGTAGGCCTTGTGTGTCGGGGGAAACAACGACAATTTTTATGTTGTTTACCCAATGTACTAAAATTTGCCGATTTGGTTTTTGTAGTTGACGCAACTTGGGAGGAAAAATAGCATAAAATTGTAAAAAGGCCTTCTCATGTTTATATTACATATATACATTCCCCTGTTTCATTAGGGTTTTTTTTTAAATGCAATATTTTTAAAAACATGCTTTCCGCTTTCAAGTTTGTAGTTTTTTACTCAATTGATTTTGATGTGGGGGGGAAAAATTTTGTCAAAAAAAGTTGGGATGTGGTTTTTTGTGGTAAGAAGTGTGGGGTTGTGAAGGCAGGTTAGACATTAAAGATTTGTTATTGGTGTGTTTGGGGAAAGAATTTCCTTTTGCCAAGACATGAAATACAAATGCTTAGGTTTAGTTTTTGCCACCTTTGGAGGGGGGGTGATGTCTTTAGTGGTGAAGTCTGAGTTTGTGAAAAAATCTGGAAAAAACTGTTTTTTGACTTTGTTTGGTTTCGTAGCACTGGTACAAAGTAGCCAGCGGAATTTGTATGAAGTAGCTCAGCGGAAAATTTTATGAAGTAGCTCAAGGAAAATTATGAAGTAGCTCAGGGGGAAAATGAGAAGTACCCCCAACCAGAAAATGTACAAGTGCTAAAGCAAATGTACCCGAAGTGCTCGTGGAAAATGTATAAAGTAGCTCACGGAAAATGTATGAAGTAGCTCAGCAGAAAATTTTGAAGTAGTCAGCACAATGACAAGTGGTAAACGGAAAAGTAGGCCTGAAGTAGTCGCAGAAAAAAATGAGGGAAAAAAATTGGGGAGGGGGCCCTGGTTTACTTTAAATTTAAAAACCAAACTCTTATTTTCTTCACAAAAGGGCTATTGAGAACCCTATGTTTCTGATTTTTAAAAAAAATAGCCCAAACAGATTAGATATAAAACCACCTGACCTTGTTCCCTTTCCTCATTAGTGGACCCACAGCCCAAGTCTGGGTTGGTGGTTTGATCCCTGATTGGGAGAAACCACCCCTCCCCCCCCCCCCCCTCTCCAATCCATCAAAACATGAGTGGTGGTTTGGTGTAGTCTTTGGGATGATATGAGGCCCGCATGTTACAAATAATTACCGCACGAAAAGAAACCACACAACAAGAGATTTGCCCCGTTGAAATTCTGCAGATAAAATCCCGTGGGGAAACAAAAACATTTGCAAAGGGAAAAGAAAACAACAACAAATAAGGGTGGGGCCCGCTCTCTTTCCGGAGGGGGCAGCCCAATTTCCACAAGAAATCTGCCCTGATTAAAGGGGTAAAAAATAAAAAAAACAAAATTCTTATTGTCCCTGAAGTTTGAAAAAAAACCCAAATCACTATGCTAGTCAAAACCTGCGGGTTTTCAAATATTTTTAGCTTATTGTGAACAAATTTTCTTAAGGACGAAACATAAAGACATGATATTTTTAAAAAAAAGATTCTTCTTCGCCCAAAAACGCTCAGACAGAACTATTGTTATCTGTAGTGGCAAAACACCTTGCCCGCCCTTAAGCCCCTAACAATGTCAGGCCAACACACCCGCCCCCTTGCATGGGACAAAAATTCCCCTTTAAAGTTTTTCTGGAAAAAGGCAGGAGAAGGACCAGGGAAGGGGAAAATAGACTAGAAGGTGGTGCGGAAGAAAAGGAACAAGGCAAAACAAAGAGAGGGCGGGAAAAAGGGGGAAAATTCCTAGCACAGGAATTTTCCAAAGGTAGGGATGCATTTGTACTACAGCCCCCCCCCCCCCCCTATCCTCCCCCAACCCCCCCGAGAAATTAAAAAGGGGGAGATCACCTTTTGGCCCTTTTTTGGGGGACAGGATAGCCGGGTGGTTAAGTGATGCACTGTGATTGGACCGGGTTCGAATCTCTTTTAAAGGGAGTATTCCTCGGGAGTTAAATCTGCCGACTCCACCCCCCCAAAGAGTTCCCTCCAATAGATAAAAACGAATTTCCCGTGTGAAAACACGCATTCAAAGAGTAGGAAATTTGGGAACAGATGACAACATTTACAAAAACTGCATACAACGGGGACTGTGTAAAAAAGCACATGAGTGTTTATTCCTTTACCCTGGAAATAAAGAATAAATAAAAAAAACGAATTATATTTAAATCCCCCGGGTCCATGAATTCGTGGGTTTTAATCTCGCGTGGCAGCATCTGGGAAAATTTTTTCACTTTGGCCCACTGGGAATATTTACCCTCTCCCCTCAAAAAAGCAAAACCGCCACGCCCTTTTTCCCCCTTCCTGTATACCGCAGATCAAATAATTTTGCCGTAAATCCCCGCGTATTCATGTCACCATTTAGAGACAAAGAAACACGCTGCAGTCAGTTTGATTTTTGGTCAAACGGGAAAAAAAGGGCAAAGGTTGGAAAAAATTCATTTTTTCTATGGCTAAAAAAAGGCTATGGGGAAAAACCAATGTGATTTCAAACCCAGAACCTCAGTTTCATGGTTAGGTGAAATGTCAAAAACCTCCCCCACCCTTTCTTGGGGGCTGTAATAAAACTCAAAAAAAAAAGAAAAAAAAAACACTGAGGAACAAAGAGGGATTTCCAAGGGAAAACTTATTTTTTAGACCCCCCAAAAAAGAAGGTTGCAATTTTCAAAATAACCCGCCCCCCTTAAAAACCCAAACCTAGTAACACACCAAACTTATTCACTCTTGTAAACGTTATCTTTTAAATTTTAAAACCTTGCGATTATCCGAATCAAAAGGGCGCCAAATATTGTTGCGTGTGGGGGGAAAAACTTTTGATTCTGTTCACCAGGGTTTTTGTTAATCAACCCGACTGCAACTCCCCTTTTTCTCATGTCCTCCTCATCAAAAATCTGATTGGGGGCCAACAATAAAGTTGGTCAGCTGTTTGGGGTTTATGTACTGTATACCTTGCAATGAATACACTTTCACCCCAATAGAAATTGGAAATCCATTTCCGTTTCTCTCTTTATTAAGCATGTCGCCCCAAAGCACACCCCCGTTTTTCTGCTTATTCCCTAAGGGGGGCTCTTTTTTTCTACATTTTTTTCCCCGGAACAACTTTGGGGACACCCTAGTCAGTGGCTGAAACATTACTTCAATCCGTGGGGTTTAAGAAGCCCTGGGGGAATCTTTGCAGTGGGATCTGCTGAATTAAGGTGAGATTGTTTATGACTCCTGGTGAACGACATGCTAGTGCTCTAATTTTCTTCCCATTCATGACAGGTAGATTATCAATAGTTTAATAGCACATTTAAAGATATCTCAACATTGGGGGGTTACGGAAACTGATTACGAATATAAAGTTTTTTTTAAACGAAAAACTTTGTTGGGGCATAAAATAACCTAACCAAACTAACCCAACAAATTAGCCAGGACCACTCTTTTCCCCTTGGGTTCATTTTTAAAATGCAGTAACTACATTTTACACAAGATCTCAGTTTATTGCTTTAATGAAAACCCCACCCCACGACCCCCCGTATGGTGGGCTGGGAAAAAAATTTATATTTTTGGGTTTAAAAAAGGTTTTTAAATTTTTTAAAAGGGTTTGAAAAATCACCCCTTCTTGCTTTTTTTAGATGGGCGACACCCGGACCAACACTTCACAAAACCCCCTTTCGGCCTAAGGATTAATTATTAAAAGGGTGTCAGTTTGTTTTACCAAATGGGATTTTGTTGACAAAGAGACAAACCCGGGTTTTTGTTGAACAACAGGATTTTGAGTCACCGCCTTTTTGGGGTCCCAGGGGTTTTTTCTGTTGTCCTTAGGGTTTATTTTGTGTGTGTGTAGTGTCAGAATCATCACACCCCGAAGTAAGTCTCAGAGGTAAGACTACTTTGCCATGTGGTGGGGAAAAACAAAGACTCGGGCACGCCAAAAAACTATAAAAAAAGCACATTGACTGTACCACACCACACACACACAGCAAACCACACACATAACACAACTACAAAACCACACCACACACAGTGTAACAAAACCTACCACAAACAACCACCCCAACCAGCGAAACAACAAAAACTACCCCACACACAACACCACAACACACAAAACACACACACACACAATACCCTCACACCCACAACACGCTGAACACAAACCAAACCACAAACACCAACCATAAAACAACCGAAAAACATACACACACACACAATAACCCCCTACCCATACCCCCAGCCCCAAACAAAAAACATAAACACACCCAAAAAACCTACCACACCCAACAAACCACACAACTACCACACCCCACCCAACAAAGAAAACACACAACAAATTTTCCACAAACACCACCCCAAACACAAAACAGCAAATCACACAACAGCTACCCCACCACGCACAAAAAACCGCATAACACAACCAACTATACACCACAGCACCACACCACACCCCAACACAACAGAACCACACCACACACACCCAATACCACACCCCACCAACCACACCACAACACAGCACAACACAACATAACTACCCACCCAACCCCAACACCCACAACACGAAAAACACCACAACTACCAACCCCCACCCACCCCAACAAAACAAGCAGAAAACACAACCCCCACACCCCACCAAACACAATACACCCAGCAGAACAACACCACACAACTACCACACCCCCACACCACACCAGAACAATACAGCAGAACATACACACACACCACACACACACACACCTCAATTGGGACAGAAGGGGAAAACTATTTAAAAGAACTTTCTGGAAACCACCCTGTTGGACAACACTAATTAGCCCCGGGCCTATTTTAAAATACTGCCCTTGTCCACTTTGATGGGACAATACCTGTTAGAACGGTGGAGGGGGGGGGGGGGCAGAGAAGGGGTTTAAATAATGAATATCAAGTGGATTGTGTGGTGGGGGTGTCCCTTGTTTAAAATGCCTGAGGGGGAAATCTTTACAAAAAGGTCTGGGGGAAAGGGGCAAGTTTTGCCAACAGAAGAACAACTTCAAAGAGGTTCTTAAACATTTCTGTGATGATTTGGGTTTATGGACAGAACTTTTCCTGTGGGTATTTAAAACAGTCCAACTAGACCCTCACAGTCTTCCAGGACTTGACCTGATCCAGCAAGGCCGTGCTCCACTTGGGTTTCACCTGGACTATTATTTCAAATGTTTAAGTTTTTACATCTTTCTTTTATTTTCAAAGGAAGTTTGGGATTTCTTTTTATTAAATTTTTTAAACACTGGAAATTTTTGGGTTTTATTGAGAGTAAATATTTCAAAGGGGGAGCCCCCCCCCCCTCCCCCAAAATTGCCTCTGTGGTTTGGGTTGGGTTAAACAAAATTGGGTTTTGGGTTGGAGTAAAGGGGGTAAGATTTGGGGTTTTTTGTTGTTTTAAACTTTCTCAGTTTTTTTGGGTTTTTTTTAAAAACATGGCACTTTAAAAATTTTTTAAACCTAATTCTTTTGTCTTCGCTTTTTCTTGAAAAAATTTAAGAGAAGAATTTTAAAAAGGTGTTTTTAAAAAGATTATTGTAAGGGCCTTTCCCACTTTTTTTTTGTTCTGTTTCCTTCTGTTTTTCTGTTTAATGTTTTGCCATTTTAAATTTTAGAAACTTTTTTATTTTTTAACTATTTTGGGGGAATGCAAATGTTATTGCCCGTTTAGAGGGCCCACAGAGTTTTTTTAATTACAAAGTACTAATCTGGCCTAACGGCGGGGACTGGGTTAAAAAAGCACATGTGTGCTTATTCATTTTCCTCGAAAAAAAAAAATTTGTCTTTTCATTTTTCATTGTCATTGGGTTATGCTGGTTTCCAGAAACATAAAAACAAACTTGACTTTTAAAAGTTTGAAACACCAGGCCCCTTTTTTTCCCCCCCCCCCCCCCCACTTAAAAAATTGGGGGACATAGTAATAACACAGTTCAAATTCAGGGAGGGGGGGGGGGTTTTTAGGGGGGGGGGACAAAAACTTACTCAAACACACACACACAACCCAAAAGTACCGCACATGCACCGCGCGCGCCCACACACACACCACACCAACACAACCCAATTTTCCCTCAAGAAGGGACGCTCTTAGAAATAACTTTTTCTGGAAAAAACCCCCCATTCGGACCCACTAAATTTGCCCTATCACTTTATCAACCCTTTTGCCCCACTGAAGGGCTGATTTCAACTACTGCCATTGTCCAAATTTGATGGGACAATCACCGTTGGAAACAGGTGGAGGGGGGGGGGGGCGAGGGGGTAAAATAATAAATAGTCAATGTATTGCAAATTTTCTATTTGGGGGGGGCAGGGGTTTTAAAATGGCTAAAGGTTGGGCAAACTTTTCAAAAGGGCCTTGGGGGAATGGCCACGTTTTGCCAAAAGAAGAACAATTCGAAAAAGCACGGGTTTCAAAAACCAAGTTTTGGATGATTGGTTGAGGTACAGAACTTCCGCACCATTTTGTACATGGAATAAGACACAGGGGCCAGTTACCCTAGGACATGACCTGATCCGCAAGGTTTGGCTTGGCTCATTGGATTGTTCCTGGATATAAAATTTTAAGTGTTCAAGTTTTTCACAAACTTTCTTTTTTTTCAAAGGTAAATTTGGGCTTTTTTTTTATTAATTTATTAATCCTGGGGAAATTTGGTTTTATTCCCCGATGTAAAATTTTTAAAAATGACAAAGCCCCCCACCCCTCCCCCTATTGCCCCTGTGGTTGGCTTGGCTATAAAAAATTGGGGTTGGGTTTTGGGAATGGGTAATATTTGGGTTGTTTTTTTTTTTTTAACTTTCTCATTTTTATTAAGTTTTTGTAAAGTCATCTTTGTTTCAGTTTAGTGCTTGTTTTTTTTTTTTTCACTTGTTCCCCTTTGATATATTATTTAAACCTAATTCTTTTCAGTCTTTAGCTTTTTGCTTTATTTTAATTTTGACAAAATCGCGAAAAGGGGAATGATTGAGCGGCCTATGCCAATTTTTTTCTTTGTTCGCTTCCTTTATGTTTATCTTTGAATGTTTTGCTATGTTTAAGATATAGAAACTTTTTTATTCTTTCCTTTGGCGGAATGCAAATGTTTTATTGCCCCATTTTGATGGGCCACACAGGTTTTTTTAATTACAAAGTAGTAATCTGGGCCTTGGGTTTTGCTGAGTTTCCTGAAAATGAAACACAAGCTTGACTTTGAAAAGTTTGGAACCCCAGCCTTCACCCCCCCCTACGCCTGCCCCCCCTTTGAATTGGGGGACATGTACACAACCAGTTCAAAATTAGTTCAAACAGTATTTTTTATAGACAAAGTTTTTTTATTGTATAACAACGTTTTATGATTTTTTTAGGCAAATGTTTTTTTTGTTTTTAGAGAATATTTGTGTATTTTATAACATTCTTGGTTTTTTGTAGAAAAAAACATGTCAAAAAGTGTATTAGCCCCCATACATTTTTATTTTTAAATTTGTTTGCAAAACTGAAAAAAACTTGTTGAAAAGATGTTTTGAATCAAAATATTAGTTGAAATTGAATGTTTCTCATGAATAATAAGCTTCAAAAATATAAGAAGGGTAAATATGTGGGGGTAGGATAAAAAGGATAGAAAAATGGAGTTTGGGTTAGTGCATGCAGGTTTATGGCCTGTGTTGGCATGGGTGCCTCGTGTGTGTGTGTGCCATCAAAGTTTTGGCACAGTTTGCTCTTTCGTTGTAGTCCTTGTTTGTCTGTTGTGTGTTGTCTTCGTGTGTGATAGGCTTTAGTTCCATTGATAGAGACACAGGTTTGACATCTCAAGTTTAAGGGATTTTTGTGCTCAAATCTCCTGGTCTGTCTGCTGTGTGTCTGTCTGTTTCGTGTCTTGTCTGTCTGTCTGCTGATGTCTGTCTGTCGTTGTGTCGTGTGTGTGTGTGTGTGTTGTGTTGTTGTGTCTTTGTGTGGTGTGTGTGTGTGTGTGTGGTCTCTCTCTCTCTCTCTCTGTCTCTCTCTCTCTCTCTTCTCTCTCTCTCTCTCTCTCTCTCTCTCCCTCTCTCTTTCTCTTTCATATATATAGAGATATATCTCTATCTCTCTCTCTGTTTGATGCTTTCTGTATGTCTGTCTCTGTTTGAGTCTATCTGTCTGTCTATCTGTGTCTCTTTGTCTCTCTCTCTCTGTCTGTATCTGTCTTTCTGTTTGAGTCTGTCTGTCTGTCCGTCAGTCCGTTTGTCTGTCGTCTGTCTGTCTGTCGTCTCGTCTGTCTGTCTGTCTGTCTCTCACTCTCTCTGTTTGAGTGTGCTTTCTATCTGTCTGTCTGTGTGTCTGTCTCTCTCTGTGTCTCTGTCTCTGTATCTCTGTCTCTGTCTGTCTCTGTCTGCCTCTGCTTCGGTCTCTGTCTCTCTCTGTCTCTGTCTCTCCCTGTCTCTCTCTGCCTCTCTGTCTGTGTGTCTGTCTGTCCGTCTGTCTACCTGTCTGTCTGCCCGTCTGTCCGTCTGTCTGTCTGTCTGTCTGTCTCTGATACATTGCTGATAATTGTTTCCCTATGCATCTAACAAGTAAAGATGTAGTTGATTATATTTACTTACCTTTTCTATTCTTCTTATCATCATCATTATTATTATTATTATTACTATTATTATTATCATCATCATCATCTTATTGTTATCATTATTATTATTATTATTTAATATCAAGGATATTAGAATAAACACTCATGTGCTTTATTTTTAAAATTCAGTCTCCGTGTGTATGCAGTCATGGACATTTTTCATCCGTTCCAACCGGCTCATTATGATCTACTCATTCGAAAAGCGGAACAGGTTTTAACTTCCGCGAAAGAATTTTTACCTGCGTTTGCACACGGGACCTGGGTTTATAATCTCACCTGGAGGATGCGCCGCCATGTGTGGTTTTATCAGTTTTGTTTATTTATTTATTTAATTTATTTTTTATACCACTTTAAGTCACGAGATTTCGCTGCGTGAAATTCGGGCTGCTCTCCCCGGGGAGAGCGCGTCGCCACAAGAGCAGCGCCACCCCCTTTTTTGTGGTTTGCCTGCAACTGTATTTGTTTCCTTATCAGAGTGGCTTTTTTTCTAAGAATTTTGCCAGGGACAACTCTCTTGTTGCCGTGGGTTCTTTTACGTGCGCTGAATTATTTTGTGTAACACACGGGACCTCAGTTTATCGTCTCATCCGAAAGACTAGCGCCCAGACCACTACTCATGGTCTAATGGATAGGGGAAAAGTTTGGGGCCCAAACGGGATTCGAACCACCGCACACTTCCGACCCTGACTTTTCGCTTTCTAGACAGGTGCGTTACCTCTAGACCACCGATCCACCAGTGAGGGCAAAAGAAAACACAGATTAGATTGAAATCGAAGTGGGTGAGGACTACATCTGATATTGTTTTTTGTCTTGGGAGAAACTTTGTCTATTTCCCTCAGCTCACTCTCAAGTTATTGTATTGTCTTTGATTCATCTCGACTGTTAACGTATCACACTCCGAAAATAAATTCAACCTGTCTTCTGCCGATATTTATTTATTTTTGTAAAAATTGTTTTATCTCTCTCTCTCTCTCTCTCTCTCTCTCTCTCTCTCTCTCTCTCTCTCTCTCTCTCTCTCTCTCTCTCTCCCTCTCTCTCTCTTTTCCTCTCTCTCCCTCTCTCTCTCTCTCTCTCTCTCTCTCTCTCTCTCTCTCTCTCTCTCTCTCTCTCCTCTCTCTCTCTCTCTCTCTCTCTCTCTCTCTCTCTCTCTCCCTCTCTCTCTCTCTCTCTCTCTCTCTCTCTCTCTCTCTCTCTCTCTCTCTCTCTCTCTCTCTCTCTAGCGAACTCCGGAAAACATGGAATACAAATGATCCCAGGAGCAGTTGAATTATTCCTGTTACTTTTCGCAGATGATGTCATTCTTTTGTCTAGCACACCTACAGGACTGCAAAATCAACTGAACACATTAAAATCAGAAGCAGATCGTCTGGGCCTCACAGTAAATTCAGAGAAAACGATGGTTATTGTATTTAGGATGGGAGGCCACTTGGGAATGAGAAAAAAATGGACTTATGGGGACGAAAAACTTAAAGTAACAAATAACTATAAGTACCTTGGGGTAACATTTTCAACAAAGTTGTGTAATAGCTCTATGTTTGATATGATGTGTCAAAAAGCTAAAGATGGAGTTATGCCAATTATCAAATCAATGAGAAGATTAGCTTCTGCTGATAGTACATTATTTTGGAAACTGTTTGACACACAAATAGAACCTGCCCTGACGTATGCAGCAGAAGTATGGGGTCTAGAAGATACCACACAAATTGAAAAAGTACACACCTTTGCCATGAAAAAATTCTTATGTGTTCCATTAAATGCATCAAATAAACTTATGTACGGAGAAACTGGTAGATACCCCTTTTATATAAGAACCATAACTAAATGCATTAAATACTGGATTAAACTTATCAGGTTTCCTATGTTAAGAATAAACAGAAAAGTTTACGAAAAGCTGCTTAAAATTTAAATAATGGAAAAGTAAATGGGGATTTAAAGTAAAGATTTTCGCGAAAAATAGTTTTGGGTTTGTTTGGGTATCCCGGGGGGTGGGTTTGAAAAACAGTTTGTTGGAAAATTTAAAGGATAGTTATTTAATTTTTCCTCAAAACGGGGCATGAAAGTTAATGTCTAGTGAAAAACATTTTGGGTCGTTTTTTTAAAAGATGCTTTTGGTCCAAAAAAACAGTTTGATATCGTTAACTAATAAAAGGTTTCAAAGGAAAATTTACTAAAATTGGGTAAGATTGTGGGGTCTTTTGAACAAAAAAACAAGGTTTTATTACAGCGAGACAGAAAAACAACTCTTGCCCGAATGTGGGGGGAAGGGGGAAAGGGCCAAGACGAAATTTCATTTTTTTTTTTTGCTTGTAGAATTTATCATGACATTCGCCAAAAAATTTTTTTTTTTGAAAAAACCCAACCCAAACCCGGCCACCAATTTGTAAAAAAGGGGGTTTTTTAAAAAATAAAAATTCCGAGTTAAATCTTTACCCAATATGTATAACGCAGGCTCTAGAAAAACTTTAAGCGGGACTTTTAAATGCAACGGATCCTTTCGAAAATAACTAAAAAATTTTTGGGGTTGGCATTTATCGGACTTTGGTTATTACTATGTCCTTTTCTTTAAATTCCTATTTTAATAGTTACTTACAATTCCCCCTTTTGGATAAAGGGTTTGGTGTTTTGTCAAAAAAAAATTTCGTTCATTCGTTCATTCTTAAATTCTCTCTCTCTCTTCTCTCTCTCCCCCTTCTTTTATCTCTCTTCTTCTCTCTCTTCCTCTCTCTCTCTCTCTCTCTTTTTTCCCCTCTCTCTTCTTTTCCCCCCCCGCTTTTGAAAAAAAGGGGATTAAATTGGATTGTTCCTCTTTCCCCCCCTCTCTTTCTCTCCTCAAGTAAAGTAAGTCAAAATTTTTTTTCCCAGATGGTAATTAAATAAGCAATGCATTTGTTTTTTTTATAAGCCATCTATTAAAAAACAATTTCGTAAGTTTATCCAAAGACATTAATTTTGATCATTTACCTTTAAAATTAAAAACCATTTAAAAAAAAAGAGGAAAAAATCGATAAAGGAAAAAAACTTTGGGAAATAAAAATTACCACTTCCATATACCGCACAAAAATCATGCACTCTGGGCGTGGCGCTCATTTCCCACACCATTTTTAAAATAAAAATTTTTTAAGGAATTAAAAAAAAAAAAATAAAAACGTAGGCCCAAAAAAATTTAACTTCATTTTATTTTTTCACCCCCTTTTTTTTCCCGTTTATATTTTGTAAAAAAAAGGGTTTAAGGAGTAAAATTTTTAAAATTTTAACTGGGCATTCGCATTACTGAAAAAAATTCCCTTCCCAATGACCCCCCTCCTCCCTCCTCCCCCCAAAGAAACGTGGGGCTTTTTATGCGCTCATACTTTTCAAATGCGCTTTTTTAAAAAGGGCTTTTTAACACAAAACTATAAAGAAGAGAAGTCAAAAGATTACAATAATGTTTTAATTAAATAGGTCCCAATTTAAAAACAAAAAATAAACCCTTCCCATGAGACAAAAATATAAAAAAATGACCCCCTCACCATGAGACAAAACATAACGTGATAAAAAAAAAGCTTTGGGAAAAAGGATGGGGTGGGGGGGGAGTTCAAGGGGGAGGGGGAAAATTTCACCTTCAAAAAAAATAGAAAATAATAATTTTTTTAAAAACCAAATTTTTAAAAACCCCAAGTAAAACCCTTACGTTTACAGAATTCAAAACCCCAATAATCAACTGGACTAAAAAACCAAAAACCCAATATAAAACAAAAACAGTATGGTTCTCTTTTCCCCCTGTGTCCCAAAGGGGCGGGGTGGATATAAAAAAGCACCTGGCATTATTCTTTAAACTTGGAAAAAAAAAGAATTTTTTTTTAATTTGGGCCTTTTTCTCTCACACAAACAGGTTTGGATTGGATTTGCACTCTCCTCTCTTCCCCTTTTCTCCTCTTCTTTTCCCCTTCTCTCTTCTCTCTCTTTTTCTTCTTCTCTCCCCTTTTCACTTCTCTCTTTTCCCCGGGGAAAATTTATATTTTTTGTATCCCCCTTTAAGGGTTTGCAGTGTTATCGATTTTTTCTTGTTCCGTGTCATATGTTAAAAATTTTTTCGATTTGGTTTGGGGGGCCTGTTTTTGTTTGTGCATTTTCCAGTTAAAACCCCCCCGGGAAAAGATCCTCCGATTTTTACTGAAACACAGGATCCCGAGCAAAGGGGTTGAAGAAAAAAACATATGGTCCTGACAGAATGTGAGCCCATACAAAATGAGTAAAAACGGTTAAATTTTTCCCCCAAAATTTATACAAAAAGGGCTTTTAACTCATTCCCGACTGAAAAAATGAAAGTGTTTAAAAATTTTTTTGTAAATGCCTTTGGGGGCCCAGCTGCATGCATGGTCCGAAAAGTTGGTGGGGGAAAAAAAATGTAATGCTGGTTTGATATGATGAAAAACAAAAGAAGCAAGAAGTAAAGAGGTTACAAAAAAAGATTTCGCGATGTCAGAAAATCATGTTTAAGTTGGGAAAAAAGGGAGTTTCCCACTACGGGCGCGAAAAGAATGCAAAAAAAGGGGAAAAAAAAGAACGGAATTTGAACTGTTTATATTGGAAAAAATGAAAAATTCTTTTTAACGACCCCAAAACTTTTTGGTCTATAATTAGGTCGTAAATCGAAAGGCTCTTGAAATAAATAACATATCTTTAAAGAATGGTATGTCCTTTTACCTTTTTTTAACAGCTCGGATAAATAGTGTAACACAGATGGATATATATGTAAGGAAAAAAGGATGTGATTTCAAAACCATTTTTTTAAATTTGACCTACAAAGAAAATGAGTTATTGCGGTATCCAGCTTTTAAAAAAACCCAAAGGAAAACGGGGCGGGTCCGACAAAATGATAGGCGAAATGCAAAAAAAACGCCAACTAAAATTGTTTTTTCCTTCCAAAACCAACTTTTAAAACGGGGTTTTTAAAAGGGTCCCTTTCCCTTTTGGGGGGGCCAGTTAAAAATTAAATTCCTTTTTAAAAAAAAGGCGACAGCACTAAAACAAAAATTTTATCGTGGAGTACCCCTAAACTGCTTTCGTCGCAAAATATTACCTTTTTTTTGAAAAAGGTTATCAAGGGGTTGGAAGAAAATTTGAAAAACTGTTTAAAGAACAAGCGGTTTTTCCAAAGAAAAATTAATTGTATTACTGATAATATTTCACCCTTTACTCTAATTTTTCCCAAAAATCCTTGAAATCAAAAAAAAAAACTATTTGTTGCATTTGTCGTTTTTTCGTAAGGCGTTCAAATTCTGTTAATCGTAATATTTATGGCTTTTCTGCGTAAAAGGAAATTTAACGGTAAATTTTTTATATGGCAAAAGGATTTAAATAAAAATCAGAATTAGCATGTTTTCGCGCAGGATGGGTTTTTGGGAAATTTTCGAATGCCCCAAAAAAAAAGGGTGAAGAAAGGGCTTTTATTAATTTCCACAATTTTTTTTTTTTTTGTAAAAAATTTAGCCGTTAAATTTTAACAAAAAGGAAAAAAGGTATTCAGTTTATCTCGGGAAAGCAATGGAGGATTTTTTATTTACTTTTTCCCGTGATAGGGATTTTTGTTTTGGACACGGTCCTGGGTTTTTAAAAAACCCCGGTAGAATTTTAAAAAGGAAGGGGGCAGATGGGCCTAGATTTTTTGTAAATAGGGGAAAAAAAAAACATCATGTTTTTTAAAAAATGGGTGGGACATTTTCAGTGCGTAAAAAAGGGTTTTTTTATGAAATGCTGAAGTGAAAGTCGTAAATTTCTTAAAAGGGTTCCCTTGGGTGACATTTTCCCGAAGCTAAGTTTGAATTTTTTCATGGGGTGAAGTTTTTGGAAAAGGGAAAAAAGGTGAAATCGAAATCTTAAAAATTTTACGAAAGCTGACTTCGAAGATTGTTCTTTTTTTTGGGAAAAATTGTTTGATGTTCAAATAGAACCAAAAAAAACTTACAAATGCATCAAAAATTTAGGGGGGATTTACTGTTTCAAAAATCAAAAAAAATAAAAAATATGCTTTAAACGTTTTTTAAAAATGCCCCAAATCCATTCGAAAAATACTGTATATATGGAGAAAGGGGAAAGGGATACCCTTTTAAACATCAGAACGTCTTTTAAAGTGAAATTAAATACTAGCTAAAATTTACAAAAATTTCCCAGGGTCATTTTATGTAGGCATTTCTTTTGACGAGGGGTTTAAAAATGGGGGGGTAAGAAAAAATTTGGGGAATTAAATTTTTAAAAAAGTTTTTTAAAACCCTGGTTTTGGAAATGTGGGGGTTGTCTCGGGAAATTTAGGTAGCGGCAGGGGTTTTATTTTAAATTTGAAAGACAGACATTTTTTTCCTTTTAAACCCCAAAATTGGGCCCCGGGGAAAAGGGAAAAGAAAAAAGATAAATACCTGTTTTTTTTCGTTTAAGGTGTTTTTCAAGCGAAAAGTTTTTCGATATTTCACGAAAAATGGCTGACTTTTAACAAGTTTTCGACTAAAAAACACTGGGCTTCAATGCAAACAAAAGGGGTTTTTAAAACTGAGACGCCCCAAAACATTTCCCCTTCCCCAATGTGGGGTTCAATTCCCGATGATGGTGCATTTCCTTTTTCATTGTAAATTTATATGTTTCCAAAACGTGAAAACTTTTGGTGTTTTTAAAATCTGGAAGCTTTCCAAAAGGCAAGTATTTTTTCTATTTTACGCCCGTTTGTGATATTGTTTTAAAAGGGTTTTGCAAAATTTAAATTGGAAGCACAAAAATTAAGAAAATTTCCGGTTTAATTTTCCCAATTTAAGCTTACTTTTTGGGGATTTAACAAAGTAACTTTTATATTAGGTAAACTCCAGCTTTTTGTAAAAAACACATAAAGAAACATTATAATTATGCTGTAGTCTCCCAGCAAGAATATTTTTTGAAAATTTCACATTACAAATGTCAATGGATGGTCAAATATAGCATTCTAGAATGTTCTTTTCATTATTTTAGTTATTGCTTATTGGTTCTTATGTTCATCCTTGTTATTACTTTGTGTTCTTTTGAAATGAGTTTTACGTCACAGCTTAAAGTCGTATCCGTTCATAAGAGCTCTTTTTTGGTTTTTTTGGTTTTCGTTACGTTAAATGCATCATGTGATTTTTCTTGTATTTGTTTGTATTTACAAAAGAAAGTCGTGGTATAACCCCCTTGTCAATAGGCCATTTTGGGCAATGACAATAAATTGGTCAAAGCGTCAAAGCGTCTCTCTCTCTCTCTCTCTCTCTCTCTCTCTCTACTCTCTCTCCTCTCTCTCTCTCTCTCTCTCTCTCTCTTTCACACACACACACACACACACACACTCTCTTTCTCCTCTCTCCTCATAGTTATGAAGAATTAGGTAAAAACATTGTGTTTTTTTAAGTTATTACAAACAGAATGACTCTTGTTGATTTTTGGTCATTTTCTTTGGCAGTGGTTTTCTTTTACTGGTTTTTACTATTTTAGAAGACGATGTAAAAAAGAAATCGATTGGTATGCTTATTACTTCACCTTCTGAAAATAAACCCTCTCTCTCTCTCTTTCTCTCTCTCTTTCTCTGTCTGTCTGTCTCACTCTGTCTGTCTCTCTGTCTGTCTGTCTCTCTCTGTGTGTCTCTCTGTGTGTGGCCAAAGTGTTAACTTGAAGAGTTAGGCACGTCATAAGTTGATATTTTGCATGAATACTGCTGTATAATGTAATTCTATCTATCTATCTATCTATCTATCTATCTATCTATCTATCTATCTATCTGTGTATGTATGTATGTATGTATATATGTGTGTATGTATGTATGTATCTACCTATAGATAGATAGGTATACACACATTGTTCAGTGCGCTAGATGTTCTGCATGTGTTTGTACACGGGACGTTGGGGTATAGTCTCATCTAGGGGACTGGAATCGGCACTGATGTGAACTCCAGGAGAAGAAAAATTCCTTGAACAAGTGCCTTAGTGTTGGCTGGATCCTGGGCTGTCAGATCACAAGGGGAATGCTCTAACCACTAGGCTTCCTTCCCGCTCCCCTCTAATTCAACTGCTTTTATCTCAAAACAGAATAAACTTATGCAGGTTAGGAGCAAAAGATTAAACATCAAAGAATGAAAAGAATGATTAGTAAACACGTAATCACAGGGCCTATAGCAATATACAAGATCAACGTATTTCGTCCTCTGTGAAAACAACACAGAGATGCTTATACAAGTTTCACGTTCGCGTGTACACACACAAACACACACACACACATACACACACACACACGCACACGCACACACACACACACCCAACACCACACACACACAACACACACACACACACACACACACACACACACACACACACACTGTATATGCGGTGAAAAACTTTGCAATGTTCGTGTTTTATATCAATATCGAGGTTTAAAAAAGTTCCTATCAGCATTTCAAGATAAGTCTCTACAGGAAGTTTGAACTAATCCGAAGTTATTGTGCGAGATAGCATTGTCTCTGATGCGATCTCCAGTATTCTCATTTTTGGTAAATTACGATTGTGAAATTATAACAACCCATTTACTGTTTCGATCTACATTTTGCTTTATTCACAGCAGCTTTTACACGTAGTTCACCACTGTTCATTTTCCAATTTTAAAGCAGTTTGCAATTGTTTGGTATCTTTGTTATTATTTGCGTTTCTTTGCCATGTTTTTGTGTGTGCAGAATATTGTTTATATGGTTTGGAATAAGTTTTTAAAAGCACATAAATACCAAAACGCATCTCATTTTCTTAAAGCCCTCATCTCATCATGCCCCTTCCCCACTTCCTTCTTCTAATATCACTCTAAGTAAACAGACGTAAAATCGAACAGAGAGAGAGAAGAGAGAGAGAGAGAAAGAAAAGGAGAGAGAGAGAGAGGAGAGAGAGAAAAGAGAGGAATAATAAACATTCTGAATAATTCTTTATGAGCATACAAGATTTTTAAAAAAACCATCACTTGTTCAAAAGGAAACTTTATTAACTTTGAAAATGTACATAATCATTTCATCCTAAAATTCACAATGTCATAGACATAAAAACTGTGACATTCATGAAACCACCACCACCACCATCATCATCATCATCATCATCATCATCATCATCATCATCATCATCATCACCTCTCTAATGCTAACCTTGTTCGAGATATGGGCTTCAAAGGATCGGTTGATTTCCATGTGTGACCAAAATTTGCATACCAATATATTGGTTTTCCTCTTTCCCCCAAACTCCGTGTATTGTGGCCTAAGGCCAATGTACATATTAAAACTGTTCAGAGTTCAGATTTTCAGAGTTCAGAGTTTTTCCACACACACACAGCACGCACACGCACTTATACTGAACATCATAGAATGTAGGACATAATCACCACACACACACCACACACACACACACACACACACACCCCACCACACACACACACACACAAAACACTGAACATCATAGAGCACCACACACACACGCATGGGGAGTAAATGCACAAAAAGCACACGAGCACTCATTCACAGGCCCCATACCGATATTTTTTGTCATCTCAAATTAATTTCCCTTTGACCTCTTTTGAGCATGAAAGATTACAAACATATCTCTAACAGGAAAATTTAAACCCTAGCTGCAATAGACTTTAAGATCTCAGTCCCAAACCCAAAACTCAAAACAAAATGGTAAAGGTGTCCCAACACAGAAACTCAAAACACAATGGTAAAAGTGTCCGTCAAACAGAAACTTAAAACAGAGTGGTAAGGTGTCCCACACACAGAAACTCAAAACACGAATGGAAAAGGGTTTCCCCACAAACAAAAACTTAAAACAGAATGGTAAAGGTGTCCCACAAACTCAAAACCCAACGGTAAAGGTGTCCCACAAACTCAAAACCAATGGTAAAGGTGTCCCACAACCAGAAACTCAAAACACAATGGTACAGGTGTCTAACAAACAGAAAAAAACAAAGGTAAAGGTGTCCCACAAACTCAAAGCCCAATGGTAAAGGTGTCCCACAAACAGAAACTCAAAAACACAGTGGTAAAGGTGTCCCACAAACTCCAAACACAAAGGTAAAGGTGTCCCAACAACCAGAAACTCAATGGTAAGGGTGTCCCAAATCTTTTGCAGAGTGAGTGGTGGAGACCTCAGCTTCTCCTGGGAGCCAGCACCTTGTGCGGCGCACCCTTTGCCATCCCCGTCCCTAAAGTGGCAGTTAGCGCATCTTACAGCGGAGCTGGTAAAACCCAGAGGACTGTGGTCAACCCAAAGTCCCCCAGTGTACCCATCTGCAAGGCGACACTGCAGAACCAGCCTTATCTCTCTACCACCTAGGATAAAGCAGGAGTTCTGATCACTTAGCTACCAAGGCTCCTTCAAAATTTCAAATATGTGTTGTTGTTTTTTTAAAAAGGGTTTAAAATCATGTTTGAACAGTTCATCCCAAGATTTTTCAAACTTCAAATTCAATACAATACTACAAGGGGAAAGAATTCATACAGATATGAAGAGCTTGAGTATTGTGCGAATACGTTCAATAGACGCAGGGTCTAATTGGTTATTGTTCAGTACTAGCTCCTCAAACCAAAAAATCCAAAAAAGAAAAATGACAACCAACGTCAAGTAAATACATGCCAGCAAGTGCATGCCAATAAATAATGCACAACTTTCTCCAAAAATATATACCACCACCCGGATGAAGAACATAGCCACAACACTGTCTGATGGTACAATTTCGTTCCACTGCCAAATGCACAGAAGCAGAGCAATGCTGGCTACTTCCTTGTGGATGCCCATGTGGATGGTAGGGGATGTGCCCTCAGCCTACCTTTTTCAGCAGGTACGGGAACCACTACTCTCTGGTGGCACAGCGCTCTTGGCAACGCCCACCTGTAACAGCAACCACACCAAACAATAAACGGTCAGGTTACCACGTACAGCAACATAGGGGGCCTCTGCTCTGAGGAGTGTTGGTGTGTGCTTTTCTGTTGTCCCTTTGTCAGTTGTCTAAGTGTAACTAGTGGAGTCCATCAGCATTTTTAAAGCATTACGTGGTTTTTATGTATGGATAGATGGATGTAGTGTGGGTTTGGGATGGGTAGGGATGGATGGATGTATGCATGTATGGAGGGAAATACTGTTTTAAATGTAGCATGTACGAATGCATGCTGTTGAACCCTAATTTGAACTGCCCCTGGCACCCCAAAGGTCAGCGCACCAACAGCATTTCCTCACTTTCCTCAAACCAATGTCTCTGTGAGGTGGGTCAGTTGCAGTTAGCTTATTTCATTGAACCGGGTTTCGTTTAGGCAACGGTAGTCCGTTTGGGCAACTTGCAGTTGCAAGAACTGTGACTGCCTTTCCTCGTCAAACAGGCTCCAGATCACCGTGTGCTGCTTGTGGCTGAGTGAAATGGAAAACAGTTCAGCTTCTGATGGGGTTAAACCCACAGCCCCATCACTTTGCAGACGACGGGTGAGGGTTGGGAGGGGTGAGTTTTTGGTTTTTCCGTGTGAGGCAAATCTGCTTCTTGCTAATGCTAACATCACAAATTCCCGTTCCTTGGCTAGAGCTCTGAGGTTCGCCAAATGGTGAATTTTGCGTATACAACCCCCCACCCCTGACCATTAATAGGGAGCTGCATTTCAACTTCAGGGATAGTGTCAAACACAAACCTGTGTGCATGCATTGAAAAAAAAAAAAAATGTTTCATCAGTGTCTACGGGCACACAGTTACCTACTCTTAGGAAAGGCGGTTTGGTTTTTAAACGTGTGTGCAAGATGTTCTGCAGGTATTCGCACACGGGGGCCTCGGTTCATAGTCTCACCCGAAGGACCGTGACATTCAGTTCGATTTTCTAATCAAACTGGGAAGAAAGGGCAAGGCTGAGAAATGAACCCAGAACCTTATAGTTTACATGTTAAGACAGGTGAACTTCTTAACCGCCCTGCCACCTTCCTTCTTTAATTTCTGTATGGGACTGACCACAAAAGTTTCATAAACCATATACATTTATAGCCAATTTTCCACACCGCAATCGATTTTTTCCCTTCATAGTCACAGCCCTCACTTGCTGGAGCTGTATCTAAACCACATTCATACTTTTTGTGGGCCAAAGAATTGATGGGAACCTCTGATCAAACTCAGCTTCTTTCATAAAATAAAAAAAAGTTTTTTGTTTTAATCTAACACGAGCAGTGAGGAGTTTTAAACCTGTAAGGAGGAAAAACATTAGTACACCCAGCAGAAAAGGTTTACTCTGTTCAGAGCCCGTCAGTCATGACATGGGCTTCGACACAAATCCAGGGCCCCAAAACTGCACTTATTTCCTACCCAGACTTTCCCCTCACTCGTATCTGGTCCTAACTTTTCAACAGCAAGCACCCTTTATCTCCACCTAAGCGTGTTGGCGCGCACTTGTGTGTACGTGTGTGTGTGTGTGTGTGTGTGTGTGTGTATGTGTGTGTGTGTGTGTGTGTTGGTGTTGTATGTGTGTGTGCTTGTGCGTTTGCGACGTGTGTGTGTGTGTTGTGTGTGTGTGTGTGTGTGTGTGTGTGTGTATGTGTGTGTATGTGTGTGTAGTGTGTGTATGTTTGTGTGTGTGTATGTGTGTGTGTATGTGTGTGTTGTGTGTGTATGTTTTGGTGTGTGTGTGTGTGTGATTTTTTTAAAGGTTATCTTGTTAAATGGAATAGGTTTTATATTATTTTTTGACAAGTTAGAAGCTGCTTCTCTTTTTTGTTCTTTTTTTCTGGGGTGGGGGGGGAAGTGGGGAGGGGGGAGGTAGGTTAAAAAAAACCCTAACAGGCTGAAAATACGTGGGTTTGATTTCTTTATGTGTCAGAATGATTGTGAAAGGTGTTTTTTTAATGACATAATGAAAATCTTGTTTGAAAAAAAATAAGCTGCCCTGCATTAACCCCCCCCCCCCCCCCCCCCCCCCCCCCCCCCCCCCCCCCCCCCCCCTCCCCCTACCAACCCCTCCAACCCCAGGTGGGCAAAACCATAAATATATCAAATACATATTCTGAACCCGGCTCTTGTTAAGACTTTTTTATACAATGGTTTAAGTTTTTTGTGTACGAATCCCAGCCTCTCTTAAAACAAGGCCGTTATATATAATAATAAGAGAAATGATATTAATTATATTTAATTTGAAATTTTTTATACTTCCTAATTTTTAAAAGCAAAAATCAAAGTGTCTCCATTTAAACTCAATTTACAACATGCGACAATTGGCGTGCGACGCACGCACCAAACACACACACCACACCAACAAAAAACAAATAACATATTCTAACATGTGACACTGGCAACACACCCACACACCCAAAAACACACACACACACCCCACACACACACACACACACACACACACACACACACACCCACACACAACATTCTCTACTTTACAGCTGATCCCTAAATAGAAAAGTAAAAACAACCCCTCAACAGGCATCACCTACAAAGGGTGACTTGATAATGCTTAAGTTATCCTGATCATTTCATTTACAAAGGTCAATAGTATTTAAAACTACCCCCCCCCCCCCCCACAACAGAATCCAAATCGCACAACATTGTTTTACATAGTGCTAAGGTACAGTCACTGGTTTGTATCTTTAGTATCTTTTGACTGGAAAATAATAAAATCTAACAAGTGACTGGCTTCGGTATTGATCAGTTTGTTATTTTCGAAAACAATTCCCAATCAACCCACAGTACATCAACATTAAAAAAAAAAGCCTCGCTTACCTTGGAAATAGGGATCAGGAGAATCAAGCAATACACAGATTGTCTCTCAGTCTGAGATTGGAATTTTTTTTCAACAACAGATTCAGGAATTTTGCTAGCTCCCGTGTCTTGCTTGATCTTCTTGGTGTCTTACTATGTGCTTCACCGACACTGGAAATGGTGGAGGAAATGAAGGGCATCATGGTATATGCAACACACCTGAGGAACTTAACACAGCTGTGTGTAGTTCCTGTCTGTCATGGACTAAGTTTAATCTCCAGCCGCCATGGCGCAGTGGTTAGCGCCTTGGGTTACGGACTGGAAGGTCGCGGGTTCGAATCCCATAAGAGTCATAGGGATTTTTCGGACTCCGGCCGGCTCCTACCCAGAGTGAGTGTGCTGTGGGCTCAGTGGGAAGACTGGGACCACACAGTCGAGCTTCATCCACTTAACGGATGCGAGTTTGAGAGTGTTGCTCTACCTGACCAACACTGCAGGTGTCTGTATCTCTCGGGCCGGGTTGACGCCGGGATATATTATGATAGTAAGCGTAGAGTACAGCCCTGTCAAGTAGTCTCAAAGCATATGCCTTCCACTCAGCATCATTACGTCATCCTCATTGTCATTGATCATCATGCATTTAAAAAAAATTGCCCTGATTCGTGGTCCCAGTTTCTCTGGTCTCATGGTGGCCTCAGATTCGGTTTGCCCATTTCACTTCTGTGCCTGTGGTGAGTTTGTGTCAAAGCCTTTGGGGTTGGAGGTTTGCGGGGACGGTTGTTGGGGGGACGTTGTGGTGGTTTCTACCTCGGGTGGGCAACTCACTCAGTCTGGCTCCGCGACTGAGCTAATACTGTCGTTAGTAGGGGTTTTAGTAGGTGGTGTCCTGCGAGTTAGCTCAGAACAGGGACCACTGAACACCGCCAAAGTGACCCAGCAGCAGTGCAGGGCCCCTCTGGCTGGTGGCCCCACGGCGGCCTGATAGTGATTGGCTCCCTGTGGACCTCCGACTCTGAGGATGAGACATAACAAACCTGGGTATGGTTGTGGCGGGGAGATTGGATTGAGCGGCGTGGGAACAGCAGGACGGGGGACGTCACAGAAGATGAGGCAGCAAAAAAAAAAAGGAAAAAAAAAAAAAAGTTTAATCTCCTATGGTAACTTAATGTTGTCAAAAAACCCTGAAAATTTTCTCTTACACTCAAATCGTTACATGTGAAAGAGTAGGACCAACGCTAGCCCTTTGATTGTTTT
>CM054158.1:14993094-14995594 GCA_028751875.1 Rapana venosa
TTGGGGTTTGGGTGATGGTACAGAACTTCCTGTGGACTATTTAATACAGTCCAACTAAGACCACAGTCACAGTCTATCCTAGGACATTGACCTGATCACAGCAAGGCTTGTGCTCCACTGTTGGATTGCTACCTGGACTATATATTTCAAGCGTTCAAGTTTTTCGCAATCTTTCTTTTATTTCAAAGGTAAGTTTCGGTGGGTTTTTTCTTATTAATTTATTAATCACTGGAATTTGAGTTTTATTCTGAGATGTAAAATTTTACAAGAAGATTTGGGTTGTTTTTGTTGTTTTAAACTTTCTCATGTTTTGTAAAATCATCTCTGTTTCAGTTTATGTACTTGTTTTTTTTTTGCTTTCACATGGTCGCTTAGACATATTATCTAAACCTAATTCTTTTCAGTCTTCAGCTTTTTGCTTGATTTAATTTAAGAGCAAGAATTGAAAAAGGTGTGTTTAAAAATGATTATTGTAGCAGGCCTATGCCAATTTTTTTCTTTGTTCTGCTTCCTTCATGTTTATCTGTTGTAATGTTTTGCTACATGTTAGATTTAGAAACTTTTTATTCTTTAACCTTTGGCCGAATGCAAATGTTCATTGCCCAGTATTTAGATGGGCTACACAGAGTTTTTGAATTGCAAAGTAGCTTATCTGGCCTTAGTTATGCTGAGTTCCATGAAACCACAAGTTTGACTTTGAAAAGTTTGAAACACTAGGCCTTTTTTCCCCGCCCCCCTCACCCCCCTCCCCTGCCCCCTTTGGAATTGGGGTACACTGTACATAAGCAGGTCAGGTCAGTCAGAGAAGTTCTCTGCTACTGCTACTTGTATCCATGTAACCCAGTACAACCTGTCGCATGTGGGGGAGGAAACCCCAATAGAAAAAACCCAAAACATATGGAGACTTGGAGAGGAGATTGGCGCCACCAAGGAATATCCTAAGCCCACAGAAAAAACATGAAAGACAAATGCAAAGCCGAAATGATACCGGATCGGTCGAGGCCCGGGTTACCAACGACCGCGCTTTCCATTGATCAACACAGGGTGGAAGTGACAAGTCAGCTACTGGAGTTAAAACATTACTTAAGCTCCCTAGAGAACAAATCACCATTGGTACATGGAACGTCCGTACACTCTACCAGTGCGGAAAAATCAAAGAACTAGAGTATGAGCTTAGCCGATATAAATGGGACATTATTGGACTAGGAGAAGTGAGATGGACAGGATTTGGTGAGACATTGACTGAAGAAGGCAACAAGATGTGGTACAATGGCCAAGAGAAACATCACCAACATGGAGTGGCATTTATTGTCAGAAAGGAAGTAGTGGGGTGCATTATCAGCTGTACACCGGCTTCCAGCAGGATTATCAGCATCTGGGTGTCGGCCAAGCCCAAGAACATCACCATCATACAAATCTATGCACCATCATCTGACCATACAGATGAAGAAGTAGAAGAATTTTATGAAGATCTCGAAATGACCATTAAGAAAATACCCAAGAAGGACATCATCATCATCCAAGGGGATTTTAACGCCAAAGTAGGTCCTGACTCTTACAACCAATGGGCCGGAACAGTTGGTCAGTTTGGAACTGGGGAGACCAACGACAGGGGACTACGTCTGCTGGAGTTTGCCTGCACCCACAGACTTACCATTGCCAATACCCTCTATCCCCACAAGCAGTCAAGGAGACAACCTGGCATGCGCCAAACGGCAGATCCATAACCAAATAGATTTTATCTTAACACCACGGCGCTTCAAATCCAGCATCAACAGAGCCGAACAAGAACCTACCCTGGAGCTGACATAGGCAGTGACCACGACCTTGTGCTGCTGGTATTCAAAATGAAGCTGGAAGAAAAACAAACAGCTGCAAACCCAGTATCAAATTTGACGTGGACAAACTAAAAGATCCAGATGTCGAGGAGATCTTCCAAGCTAAGCTTGGCAGACGTTTTGCGGCATTAACCCTCCTGGACAATGACATCAATGACCTCACCAACAACTTCAATGAGGCAGTCCGAGAAACAGCAGAGGAGGTACTCGGTCGTCAGAGGAATAAACACCAGCCATGGACTACCAATGACATCTTGGACCTCTGCGATACAAGAAGAGCACTGAAACCAACCAGGTCTTCCAACCCTAAAGAATACCGGGAGGCCAACAATCTCGTGAAGAAGTCAATGTTAAAGGCCAGAGAGAAGTGGATCAGTGATCAATGTGATGAGATCGAAAAAAAACATGAAAGTGGGCAACAGTAAAAGGCATACGACACCCTGAAGAAACTCACAAAACCACTTCAAACCAAATCATCAGTCATTGAAGACAGCTCCGGAAACTCCTCACAGAAAGCTCAGCTGCATTGAAAGGTGGTCTGAATATTGTCAAGAACTGTACAACTACCCAATACAACCTGACAAGAGCATAATAGAAGAGAAAGCAGCAACATCAAAGAGCACCCTCGCCATTACTTATACTGAGGGAAGAAGTGGAGAAGC
>CM054158.1:15000594-15016555 GCA_028751875.1 Rapana venosa
TTTTTTTTGCTTTCTTTTATTTCCTTTTCTTTCTTATTTTTATCTTACAGCTCTTTCCTATTTCTCTCTTTCTTTCTTTCTTGTGTTGTCTTGTTCTTTCCTTCTTGAACTTTCTTTCTTTCTTTCTTCTTTTCATTCTTTCTTTCTTCCTTCCTTCCTTCCTTTCATTCTTCCTTTCTCCTTCCTCCTCCCTCCCCCCTCTCTCCCTTCCTTCCTCCTCCAACCCCCCCCTTCTCCCTCTCTCCCTCCCATTCCTCCCTTCCTTCCTTCCTCCTTCCTTCCTTCCTCTCTTCCTCTCTCCCTCCTTTCCTTCCTGTCTCTCTCCGCACCCTACCTTCCATCCTCTCTCCTTCACACCCTTCCTTCCTGCCATTCCGCCTTCCTTTTCTTTCTTTCTTTCATTTTTTAACATCCCCCTTTGGTTCAAACATGTTTTTGGTTTGTGTTTTTGTTTGTTTTAAATACATCAGAATTATATGTCCGAACATAACAAAGAACAGCAACACAAGGTTAGCAGCTTAAGGTGTGCTCTTAGTCTTCTTTCTTCTTGTTTTTCTTTCCCTTTTGCCTTTTTTTTCTAGTCTTCCCACAATTTCTTCTTCTTTTTTGAACCCCCAGCACGTCATTTCTCTCTTTTTTTAAAAGTCTTGTTAATTTCTACTTCTCTTCCTTTCTTTCTTTTCTTTCTTCTTTCTTCTCTTTCTTTCTTCTTCTTCTTCTTCTTCTTCTTCTGCTTCTTCTTCTACTTCTTCTTCTTCTTCTTCTTTTCTTCCTCTTCTTCTTCTTCTTCTTCTTCTTTCCTTCTTCTTGCTCTTCTAGTTCTCATTCGTTCATTTTCTCCTCCTTAACTTTCTCCTCCTCCCTCAACTATTTTCTTCTTCCTCTCATCCACCTCCTTCTCTTTTCCCATCTTCTCTTCTTCCTTCTTTTTTCTCCCGAGCGATTCATTTTCCTTCTTCTTCTGATGCTCCTCCTTCTTTTAGGATTTCAGGCATGTTTTCATTTTGATGATGAACTGATACTAATGATAGATTGAAGGATGTAAAATGGCAGTGGCGTGTAAGGCCTGTGGTCAGTGTGTTATCTATGTTTCATTCATTTACTGATGAATCATTAATTTTTCTATGTCGTATATTTGACTGCGTCTTTAGACTTCAGGAACATATGTTGACAACTATATAAAGATAGGATTATTGTGCGCTTGCAGTTTTGCTCTTTATAACTGTTTATATTAATTGTACATCGAGTGTTGTATGCAGCAATCCGGATTTGGGGGTGCTTTTAACAGACATACAAAAATCATTTGCATCATATAATGAAAGAGTAACTGTAGGCCTAAAGGAAGATGAGGACGGGATAGCTCAGTGGTCAGAGCACTCGCATTTCCTAGCTAAGGTTTAAGCAGCATTCCAGCGTGGGTTGCGCGCCTGGCTTCAGAATATGTCCCCCATTTCCATCAGCTGAAAATAGTTATCCTAAGGGACGGGATAGCTCATGGTCGGAGCACTCGCTTTCCACCACCAAGTAAGCCAGCGTCGAGCCGTGGTTTACCATTTGGATGGGTGGACCGTTTGCGCGCCTTGGGCATCAGTACAATTCCCCAGTCCCACCCAGCTGTAAATTGGTACCCTGCCCTCTTAGGGTCAGGGAAGGTAAAGCAGCGGAGGAAGGAGAATGGGGCGCCTCCCTCAATATGCGGCCCTAGAAAGTGAGGGCTCGTGACGCCTTGCTCCCTCTCCTACCTTATAGGTTATGGGCCTACCATTACCATTACCTACCTGCCCACTTATGGTCATGGAAGGTAAAGCAAGGAGGGAGAGAGGATGGGCGCCGACCTTCAATATTCTGGCCCCTAGAGAAGCGAGTCTCTGATGTCTCGCTCCTCTAACGACTACATAGGATAAGTGTGACACCTTAACCTAACTTAAAATCCCTATTTTTAAAAATTGGCCTTTGAAGACAGAGTAGTTAATTACTATGCTTTTAAAAATATATAAAAAGTAAAAAAAATTAGGGAAGAATAATTCGAACTTTGGTTTTCGTCTGTAAAACCGAACGTTTTGTAGCAATATTTAATTTTAAAAGAAACAAAGAAGGGCGCTCTGATTTTATCTGACTGACTACACTGCTTGCTCAGAAATTCCAATATTCTGCCAGTTTAGTGCTCGGCAGAGCTCAAGACTAGATTGGCAAAGTAGCAATGAATAGGCCTACATTTAACTTCGCTGTACAAGGGATTCACATCAATTTGCAGGCAACCATAAGCAAGAGTGAAGATATAATCAAGTATATAGAGCTGACAGTGTGACACACACTACATACAAAATATCTTAGGCCTAGTAATAAATTATGCAAACAATTCGTTCTCCTCTAAACTCTTCAATTCCCCATCCCATCCATTGCCATAATCTCAATAGTAAATCTTTTGATATGACTATTGCAGTCAACTCATCAACATACTTTGAAGAAATCCTGACTTTGCCAAACTCGTCAACATACTTTGAAGAAATCCTGGCTTTTACAATCTTAACTCGTCAACATGTTTGGAAGAAACTTTGAATAACTAACCAACTATTCATTTGCCAACATAAGACAGGCACATAATTATATGCGTAATTTTTCTTCAGTGACCAACACGTGTGTGCATGTGTGTGTGTGTTTGTATGTGTGTGTGTGTGTTTGGTTGTTTGTGTTGTGTGTGTGTGGGGTGTTTTTTGTGGTGCATGTGTGTGTTTGCATGTGTGTGTGTGTGGTGTGTGTGTGAGTGTGTGTGGTGTGTGTGTGTGTGTGTGTGTGTTGTGTGTGTGTGATGTGTATTGTCAGCTCTGTTTTTGTCACCTGGACACACACACGTAGTTGGAAACCTGCGGGATGTATGTGATCCTTACGTCCCAGGCTCTTCCTATTGCCCTGGCTTAACTGGCCAACAGTAGGTATTCGTTGCATAGAGATGATCGTGTGTGTTGTGTGTGTGTGTGTGTGTGGTGTGGTGTGTGTGTGTGTGTGTGTGTGTGTGTGTGTGTGTGTGTGGTTTTGTGTGAGTGAATGTGTGTGTGTGTGAATGTGTGAGTTCAAAATTTAATATAAATGTGTGTTGTGTGTGTGTGTGTGTGTGTGTGTGTGTGTGTGTGTGTTGTGTGTGGTGTGTGTGTGTGTGTGTGGCTATACGAATTAATTTTATCGACTTCCACAAGTTGTGATATCAATATTAAATGCAAGAACTATTAAGGAGGATACCAAGTGAGTTAAACACTTACAACTTCCAATCGTATTTTTGAAAGTGAATTTCAAGAATTTGGATTTTAAAAGAAAAAATCTAAGAAAATAAATCTTTCAATGGCAGAGTTTTAGGCATAATCTTTAAATGGCAGCATTTTGGGGCATATTTGTGTAAGAGCCATTCCTTCGGTCTGACCTGACTCAAGTTTCGGCTCCTGGATGAGCCTTGATCAGGGGTCCCAGCCATGACTGAAACTTCACCGCCGTGGTAGGCTGTCTTACAGCAGACACTGTTCAGAACTACAAGTGTCAAGCCCATTCACAAGTGGTCATATTAAACGAGTGTGTGTGTCTGTGGTGTGTGTGTGTGTGTGTGTGTGTGTGTGTGTGTGTGTGTGTGTGTGTGTGTGTGTGTGTGTGTTGGGAGGAAGGTATGTGGTGTAGTGGATGCATTTAGTGATGCCAAGAAGTGATAGCAGTGTGGGGATAAAGTGGAGGCGATGAAGTGTAAGTTAATGCAAAGAGTGATGCAGTGTAGTAATGCAGTGTAGTGATGCACTGTAGTGATGCAATGTAAGTAATCGCAGATGTATTGATGAAGTGTAATAATGCAGTGTAGTGATGAAGTGTATAATGCATGTGTATGATGAATGTCGAGAAATGCAGGTGTAGTGATGAAGAGAGTAATGCAGTGAATGAATAAGTGTAGTAATTCAATGTAGTGATGCAATGTAGTAATGCCGTGTAGTGATGAAGAGCAATAATGCAAATGTAGTGATGCAATGTAGATGCGTGTAGGTTACTGCATTGTATGATAGCATATGTAGTGAGCAATGTAGTAATGCAGTGTAGTGAAAAGTGTAGAATTGCAATGTAGATGATGCAAGTGTGGTGATGCCGTTTTTTTTTTGTAATGATGCAAAGATTTATAGTATGCAGTGTAGAGAAGTAATTTATAATTGCAATGTAGTGGGGTGTATGTAATTTAGCATGTATTAGAGTGATATTAGTGATGCAGTGTTTTATAGGTGAGGGAGTGTTAATAGTGATGCCGAGTTTATAGTGAGGGAGTGTTTATAGTGAATCAGTGTTTGATGGAGACTCAGTGTTTAAAGTGATTGCATTGTTTATAGTGCAGCGTGTTTGATAAGTGCATTCCTGTGGATAGTGATTCAGTGTTTATAGTGATGCCAGTGTTCTAGTGATAGCAGTGTATGAATTGAAAGCGGTGAATGATAGTGATGCAGTTTTGATAGTGATGCGGTTTTTAAATTGATGCGGTGTTTATAGTGATGCAAGTACTATAGTGATGCAAGTGTATAAAGTTATGCAGGTTTATATTGATGCGGTGTTTTATAGTGACGCGGTGATTTATGGTGAACGCCGGTGTTGATTATAAGCAGAGTTGATGTATGAAGCTGTAGAAGAATAGTGATGCAGTGTTGATAGTGGATGCAGTGTTGTAGTGATGCAGTGTTAATAGTGACGCATTTTTTATAATGACGCAGTGGTTTATAAATGTATGCATTGTTTATAGTGATCAGTGTTTATAGTGATGCGTGGTGTTTATAGTGATAGCCCGTGTTGAAAGTTAAGCAGTTTAAAGTGGATGCAGTGTAATATTGAATCGGTGTATATAGTATGCAGTGTCTACATTGGAGAGTGTTGTGTTGCAGGTGCCACAGAGGGACCCCCCCCGCTTTCCCCCCATCACCCTGAAGGAAATGCCAGACCTGCAGTGCTCTGTGTCCGTTTCAAACAGTCCCGCCTGATGACATTAGCAAACAATTCGTCGTAACAGGGAGTAAGCACCCATCTCTTTTTGTGTATGCTTTGTATTGTGTGTGTGTGTGTGTGTGTGTCCGCGCGCAGCGCGTGAGTTGTATAAAGTAGTGTTTGAGTAGGTGTGTGTAAGGTTATGTGTAGTTGCGTGTAGCTGTGTGTGTGTGTGTTTTGTGTGAATGTCCTATGTGTCTATGAGAATACTTGGGATGGATGAAGGGAGGAAGTTCAAAGACAGAGAGATAGATACAGAGACGGATGATTTTTTCTAAACAAAAACAAACAAGGACAGTTCCTGAGAATTTGTGAGGAAATAAGACAACGATGCAAAGCTTGGTCAAACTCTTTCTTTAGGAGCAGTTCCTTTCTCATAGAAACAGTGACTCGTACAGCCTAGCATGTATTTTGATATTCAAAGTTATGTGTGTACTTTACAGTGCTGTATTACCTGCTCTGTGTGTGTGCTGCATTGCATGCGTGCGTGCACGCGTGTGTGGTTGAGTGTGTGTGCGTGCGTGCGCGCGCGCGCAGCGCTCGCGTTTGTGTTTGGTGTAGTGTGCGTGTTTGTGTTTGTGTGTGTTCCATATTGGCGTTCATGGCCTGGTGATGGTGATCCACACAGCAACAAACAGTTACAGGGGGACATTTCTGCCTGAGGTGGCCAAAGAAAACGGTCAGTATTCATTCATTCATTCATTCATCTGCTCATTGGCTCTTAGCGCTGATATAGATCTGTTTGTGTTACGTTTAGTGCTGGTAACTGGTGATAGATATGTATGAATAGATGGGAAATATTTGTTACATATCGTGCATGACAAAATAATTGTTACATATTATGCATGACAAAATATTTGTTACATATTATGCATGACGAAATATTTGTTACATATTATGCGCAAGCACAGTCTATGCAATGAAAGAAGTGGATAGTGAGAAGAATTAAGATATAACATATGCAAAAAAAAAGGGCCAATGTTTTGTTAGACACCAAAAGGAAAACAGTACTTCAAAAAATGTATGTGTTGTACTAAAGGTTACATTTTCCAATCGTAGAACATGGCTTTTTCTTTCATCAAACGAAATTTTCATAGTTTGTTTCTTTTTTTGTTTTTCAGTTTCTCCACTCACTCACATCACTTCACACACACACAACACCCACACACACACAAAACCCACACACACACACACACACACACACCCACACACACACACACAACAACAACGCACCGCACGCACGCAACGCACGCTACGCACGCCACACAAACACACACACACACACACACACAAAATGCCACACACACGATAAGCAAAAATTTGCTGATTTCGGGTTAATTGAGGAACATCATTGGCTTTGGGGCTGTGTGATCATTTACTATCTATGAAAATGTTGAATATAATTTTGTATGAGTATCTAGGGAGCTATAAACCCAATTCTGGACTGCAGATGTTAATCAAGATCTAATAATCTTTAGCGAGTATCTTAAAGCTGTATGATCGTTGCTATCTGTAGACCGTTAAATACGTTATTAGATAAAGATAAGGCTTTGTGAACATTTAGCTATCTTAGATGTTAATTACGAATTTTTAAGAGAATCTTAAGGTTTGTGTATCAACCTGCTTTCTGCAAATGTTTATATTTGTTTAAGAGTATTTGGGAGGGATTTAAATTAATATTTCTCAAAGATTTTTTTGTATTTTTAATTCCAGATCTTAACGCTGTAGCATCATTATCTTTTGCATATGGTGCAAGATTATGTTTATGAGCACCTTAGAGCATATATCCTAATCTATTATACCGTCTGACTAGCTTATTAAGATTTTAAATGGTATCTTAGGGCACTACTAAAAATCCCTTTCAGAATGTGTGCTGTCTGGGCAAGATGTATAAAAATCATGATTTTTTATGAGATCTTATTGCTGTTATACTCATCTCATATGTTATATTTTTTAATGGAGTAATGTAGTTTCAAAATTAGGGAGCAGCTTTAAAGAGGTGTTAGAGAGAGTCGCGAAATCTTAGTTCTATTTGTACATCTAACAAGACAGAGATAAACAGGAACTCAATTGGAACTCAATGTTTACTTCACCAAAAGGCCATTGGTCCCATACATGAAGTGGTTTGCCGAACTGCAGTATTTAAGTGGGAGGGGAAAGCAACAGCAACTAAATGTTATTGTATTACAAAAAGGAGAGAGATTTTAAATGTTATTGTATTACTAAAAAGAGAAAATTGTATGTATCTATGAGCAACACAACTAAATGTTATATAGTTCTACAAAAAGGAGATAAAGTATTTTATTTATCTATCTTATTCTTTTATTTCGAGGATAATGGAATAAGCACTCATGTGCTTTTTTATCCAATCCCCGGGGACAGGATAGATCAGTGGTCAGAGCGCTGGCTTTCCTCCAGCCAAGTTAAGCAGCATCGAGCGTGGTTACCACTTGGATGGGTGACCCTTTGGTGACTTCCTTTGGCACAAGACCTCGATGGTGTAAAGTCTGGCCACTAACACCAAGTTTTGAGGAGTGTGTCTGTCTGGCCACTGGTGAAAACTGGGAATGAGGTACTTGGAACTTGCCACAGCTGTGTGCTGACACCCATCTTTTCACCATGTAGCCTTATTGTTCAACAATTTCATCTACCCCCAGAAGAGGAGGTAGGGGGGGGGGGGGGAAAGGGGGCAATATTCTTTGATAGCCACTGCCATCGAGGTCCTCCGTTATAGAAGGAGAAAGTCACCATCACCTTTGGTGACTTCCTTTGGCACAAGACCTCGATGGTGTGAAGTCCGGCCACTGCTGAAAACTGGGAATGAGGTACCTGGAACTTGCCACAGCTGTGTGCTGCGAGTGTGACTGCAAAACTTTTAGTCAGGAACTAGCTTGTTTCCCTTTACCCTATACTGCCAGGGTGATTAGTTTGAGTGTTTTAATAATTATGATCCACTTGCTTGCGTGTGCTGGTTGGAAGGTGTGTGTACTTCTTTCGTTGTAGAGTAGGAGGCATAATCTTGTGACGGATGGAAATAAATGAAAACTAATGAATTGTTTGATACAATTTTAGAATGTTTTCTTTTTAGTTCATGGAATGTGTTATTTCTTGTTAGATTGTTTTGTTTGTTGTGGTGGGGTTGTGGGTTTTTTTCTGCAAAATGCAGAGTAGATGTACCTTTAAACATGTGATGTTTTAAGCAAATTCCAGGTGACAGATTCTAATAGAAAACTCTTGGGGAGTGAGGTTTTGTTGGAATGTCTACAACAGACTGGTTATAGAACCAATATTATAAAGAGAAAATTCCAACACATATACACACTTGTATGTGTGCTTGGCAACATTAAACCAAGTGCAGGTTTCAAAAACCAGACCCAATTATACATGTCCATAGAAATTATTTTTATCACAAATTCGAAAATTTCACAAATAACAGTTTTTACGGCAGCATTTGGGAAGATTGTACAAGTACATGCCTTAAACTGCCTGCCACAAGATGTGATACCTGGATAGGCATTATCAGAATCCCAGCAGTAATTGGATCTTTAATCATTCCTCCTGTTGGTACCTAACACCAAGACCCCCTCCATAAATTTAGAAGTTCCTATTGCAGCCCTAAGAATAAATAGAAATTCTTGTGGCCTACCACCCTGCCCGCAAAAGATAAGAATCAAGAAAGAGAAGGAAATTATATTAAAATAATAGTTGTAAAAAATTTTTTCCAAAATATATATAATAATTATCCGTCGGCAATAAGCAGCTATCGAATCTTTGTTCCTCAGGCTTGGGGAATCCATTTTATAGAAAAAGGATGCAGGGAGAACATAAAGTCTGTCCCCAGCCAAATGGGCCTGTCCTTATCTTGGATAGATATGATAACCACAAACCCCGACGGTTTGTGCTTCAACATCGACAGCGTTGGTTTCGTGAAGTTAAAATTAGAGCAACGCTATCCGTGGAGGACATTGAATTGCTGTCTCATTCGCTCAGTCCTTTCTACTACCAGGGAATTCTGCAACATTTTTTACATTATTATACAATCCACCCCAATAGCAAAAGTGGTCTAGAGCAACTGAACAAATATAGATCACCTACAAAGTGCTCGATTCTAAATCCCTGATTCCCTAAGTTTATCCTGGGTGATTATCAATAGCTGAACCTTAGTAAAACTACGAAGAACATATTAACAGATATGTACCTTGACCCTACCAATAAACAAGACCCTAAGACTTGTGCTACGGGACTGAAGCAGGCGCCTATAGATCGATTTCCCTTGCCTCCCCTGGGATCGTCTGACCACAACTGCATTCTCTTGCACCCAGTACCAGTTAGGTGTTTCCGCTCCTTCATCCCATAGACCAGACAAGACAAAAAAAGACTGCTGATAGTATAGCTAGTCTGCAAGGCTGCTTTGATTGCAACTGACTTGGGATCTGTTTTATAGTGTGTTTTCAGCATCTGAATGAGCTCCTGAAGTTATATTTCATATATATCATTTTTGTTAGTTGTTGACATTCCAACTAAGAGAAAACCATTTACCCCAACAACAATCCTTGGTTTACACAAGGATCTTGAAACGTGGGTTTAAACAAAAAGAAAGTATATTTTAACACAGCACAGAACACTCAAAAGAAGGATGTAAATAAAGAATCAAAGCTGCTTGTGTTTAACAGGCCAAGACTTATAAATAAAAATAAGATATGAAGACAGTTTGCGGGAAAAAAAGCTGCGAGCTGCATGGCAGATTATCAAAATATGTCTGCATAAATATTGTGGTAGGTGTCCAAGAAAAAAAAACAAAGGTCAAAGAGCAGAGTTTGCATGTAGTAAGTGATAACAACTTACCAGACCATCTAAACGCATTTTTTACTCCTTTGAAAAGCAGATTTTCTCAGAATAAAATAAATGACCTGAAGCAATCCTAGTTCGGAGAATACGTGCCCTTGTTGATGAAGAATTACTGTAAGCACTTGAAGGCAAATAAATAATAACAAATCTCCCGACCGATGGGTTATATGTTGGAAGAACCCTGAATTCTGCTGCTACTGAGCTTGCCAGGTGTCCTTCAACACACCTTTTCAGGCCTCACTGTATACTTGTCAATTCAACTTATTTGGAAACTTCCAATTATCCCTCTTCCCAAAGAAACCCTATCCTTCTCGGCCTAAACGATTTTAGACCTGTAGCTCTCACAACTCTTGTGATTGAAAACGCTAGAAAAGATCAAAAAATACTCTCATGCTTCCACTACAGAGAAAGACCTTGACCCACAACAATTTGCGTACAGGTCTCGAAGGGTTGTCGAAGATGCCAAATATTCATTTTGAACAAGATGTTATAGCCACTTGAAACAACCTTACTCTCATAGGCCGACTTTAGTTCAGCTTTCAATACATGCAGCCTCACGTCTGGTTAACAAAATAATTACAAAATTTGACGTAGACAATCACTTGTTCTTGGCTAATGAATTTTAAAACCCAAGCAGACCACAGCAAGTTTTTGGGCCACAATATCTCATCTTCGGTTAAATTTACCTGCACTGTTCTCGGCGAGGGTTGCGTCCACTCACCACTTCTGTACAATCTATACACAGATTATTGCAGAAGCAACTATGGAAATTCCTTTCTGGTAAAGTTCGCAGACGATACTGGCGGCTGTTATCTCTTTAACCAGATCATCTTAGACCACGTCCAGCCTCACGGAGTTCTGTACACTGTGTGACGAGCCATATCTAGAGCTAAATGGTTTCTAAAACAAAAGACCTCCTATCGGACTCAGAAGATCAGGGCATACTTCCTTAAGAATATTACTATCCATTCATCAAGAATTGAAAACGTTTGAACTATATGATAGTCTGGGAACTGTTTTTTTTACCACAAGATAAACTGGGGACGTTACACTGACGCAATTGTCAAAAAGTGACAACAACGTGTGTATTTTTCTGAGGAAACAGAACTCAATTTTTGTAGACACAAATATCTTTCCTGTTTTTACAAGTCTTACATAAGAGTGTTTTAAGTTTTTGCTTTCATTTGTTGTATACAATAACCCTTACTGGTTAAAAACAAAAGAAATGCCTTCAGAGATTTTAAAAATCTGCTCAAAAATAATGTGGAAAAGAACAAAGAGATTCTCATGTCGTTCTGCAATCACAAGCTTGTACGCAAAGCCACAGCCATTTTTTGGCTGATCCATCCCATCGCTTTGATTTCCAGAATTTTAATTGTTGCTTCAGAACGCCGTTTTTCAGTTTCCCTTCAGCAAAACTAACGAAAAAAGAAATTCTTTAGTGCAGTAAGCATTCAATTTCTGAATTCACAATGATGTTGACTACCTAATGTTTTACATTACTCTGAATTACTTGCCGTGATTGTCCCATTGTTTATGAAAGTGTAATTCAAAAAAATAATTATGTGAGTGTGTGGGTGTTGTGGTGGTGGATGCGTGTTGTGTAAGAAATAAGTCTGACTTCTATCAAAGTCTTACAAACATTGAATTTATATAATGTGTATGTGAGGGTGTGCGTGTCTGTTCGCACACACACGTACTTGCGTGTGTACCGTGCTGCGTAAATGCGTGCGTAAAAATAATTATTATGTCCTACTAGTCAATTGGTTTAAAATTGTGTTCCAATTGAATTTGTGTTCATGCGTGCGATGCGTGTGTTTGTGTGTGTGAGCGCATGCGCACGAGTGATGTTGGTGTGTGTGTGTGTGTAGTGTGAGAGTGTGTGTGGTGTTGGTGTTGTGTGAGAGTATGTGTGTGTGTGTGGTGTGAGTTCGTGTACATTTTAATTTGAAGACATTTTGAAAACCAATAGCGAAATATACGTTTGTGTCTATGATATTTTGATGTGTATCAAGCTGCTATCAGTTTATGTAAATGCAAATCAAGTGATGATTAAAGTTGTTTTGACTGCTTGAAATTGCCAGACACTTCAAAGTGCCGACCAGCAAGTAGAGTTGAAGAGAAATGGCCTTTACTTGGACCTCAGAAGAGATGCATTCCTCACTTGACATATCATAAAATCCAAATAAATCTGATAGAAAGACGACACCATAGCGACTGTTTGGGGATTTTTTTCTTTTTTAGACGTTTTTATATTTTTTTCTCCAAGAAAAGTCTCTGACTGTCGGGACATTTCAAGCACACTACCAACCCCATTCTCCAATAGAGATTAATTCTATTCAAGCACAATAACACTCACATTTCAACAGGTCACAAACAGGACAGGCCAGGTGGGGAATGGGATAGCTCCGTTGTCAGAGCCCTCGCTTTCCACCCATCTACAGGTTAATCACATCGAGCGGGATTAACACTTGTGATGGGTGACCGGTTTGCGCGCCCGGGTTTCAGTACAGCCCCCCCCAGTTCACCCAGCTGTAAAGGGGTTTACCAACCTGCCTTTTTTGGGGTCGGGGAAAGAAAAACCCCCAGCGGAGAAAGGGGCGCCCCCCTTCAATATGCGGCCCCTTGAAATTGGAGGCCCTTGTGCCCCCGCTTTTCCTACGCCCTTATGGGGTTAAAAGGGGACACCTTTACAGACATTTGCAATCAAACAAACACCACCAAAAACACATGACAGCAGGACAAAACCCAACATTTGTTTAACCCTTCCCAAATACAAAAACACAGGTTTCCCCCCGCTTTTTTAAATTTTGAACAAAAACTGTGAAATTGCAATTGAAGAAAAGGTTGAACACTTTTTTTTTTAAAAAGGGGCTATCCTTTTCTGGGAAAAAAGTCCACCGAGTTCGTCAAGAATGATTAAAAACCCATTATGTAATACAGACATTTAAAGCGTATAAAGGGCGTTTTACCCACCACACACACCCACACAACACAAAACCCAACCACACACAAACACACACACCCCCAAAAAAAAACCCCCCAAAACACAAACACACACACACCCCACACAACGGCCAACGTTTAAAAACAAATAACTATAATTTTAAAAAACCCAAAGGGAAGGGGGGCTTTTTTTAGTACATAACATCAGATTCATACTAATGAATAAAAGTAAATTTTCACCATTTGCAATCCCAGCAAAAACACCCCTTTTCCCCAACCCCTTTTTTTTTTAATTTAAAAGGGAAAAGAACACACACGCACGCACAACCCCGGCCACGCGGGGCGCGCGCGGGGAACACAGAAAAACACCCCCAAAAAAGAAACAACACAAAAGCCCTTTCGGAAAACAAAAAAAACCGGGCCCCGTTTTCAAACGAAATGCAAAAAAACCCTTTTGCGAAAAACTTTAAAATCCTGTTCCGCCTTTCCGGAAAGAGAAAAGCCATTGTGTGGCAAACCCAAACACCTAAGGAAGGTCCAAGGGGGAAAAGGCGGGGGAAAGTGGCTTTGGGGTCGGCAAAAACCCAAACGGGGGAAAGCCTTGCAACTCCCCAGAAAAGGGCGCTCAGGGGAAAACCCCCCGGGGAAAAAGGAAAAAGGGGGCCCCCCAAAAACAAAACCGGGAGGAGAAAGCCGAAAATAGTGGGGCGAGAGACCCCAGCCTGACAGGGGAAGGGGCCAAGCCCCTTTGCCAGAGACGGGAAAGGTGGGGGACGCTGTTGGGGCCCTAGGCTCCGCTAGGAGTAAAAGGGAAATAAAAAGGCCCAAATTGTGGGGGCCCGTGGAAACAATGACAAAATTGACAAAACTGCATGCACACGGGACTGGATGTAAAAAAAAAACACATGAGTGCTTATTCCATTATCCTCGATAAAAAGAATAAATAAAATAAAAGAATAAAAATAAATAAAACCCCGGGGCCGGGGTAGCCCGGTGGTCAGCGGGATGCGCTCGGGGGAAACTCTGACCTGGGGGTTTAATTTCCCCTTCAAGAGGATTTTTTCCTCTAGTTAAACCCTCAGTGCGGGCTCCACCCCCTCCCAAAAGTTTCCCTTTTGCAAGACTATAAAATGAGGTTTGCGTGGCGAACGCACGCAGAACATCTTTCGCGCCGTTTAAAAACCCCTTCCGCGTTTTTGGGGGGAGTAGGGCCATTGGTTTTCCGGGGGAACGGGGAAAAATTTACAAAGCCCCATACAAAACGGGATTTGATGTAAAAAAAAAAAAAAACCCTGCGTACTTATTCCATAAACCTCGGGAAAAAATTTTTTTTATTTTATTAAAAAATTTTTTCCCTTTCCAGATAAGATCCCCCTTTTCAAGTGCTAAAAAAGGGTTTTAAAACCCCCAAAACCCAAAAAAACCCCAAAAAAAAAAAGGAAAACCACAAAAAAAAAAAAGGAAAAAAAATTTTCAGACGAAAATGTCCCAATTCGATGTAAAAAAAAAAAAAAAAATTTTTCAAATACAAAAAAAAATTCCCTCTTTTTCTCAAAAAACTTAAAATTTTTTACCCTATGGGAAACCCCGCCCGACAGGGAAAAAAAAGAACCCAAAAAAAAAAAAACAAATTTTTTCCCCTCCTGTGCTCTGTCTTCAATATCGCCCAAAACCCTTTTCCTCGTCTTAAAAAACATAAAAACAAACAAATTTTAAACATCAGCTAAAATTTGCATCCGTGCAAACACCATCACAAACTCCCTCATCCCCCAGGGGAGAGAGAAGAAGGAGAGGGAGAGAGAGGAGGGGGAGAGAGAGAGAGAGGAGAGAGAGAGAGAAGAGAGAGAGAGAGAAGGATTAGACTGAAATTTAGAAGAGACCCGACGTAGACAGAGACAGAGAGAAAAGGAAAGAGAGAGACAGTGTGAGAGATTCGAACCTTGTACTTGCAGAAAACAGTTAGTAAAAGGCTTCACTTGCCATGGCACCATCAATCCTTTTGAGAGACACATACACAAATAGACGTTCATATTAATCATCAATTGGCGACGACGATATGACGTCAAGGCTGCCACACACTATCTGTTATGCTATCTGTTAGTGGTCTAGAACCCTTCAAACCAGTACTCTGGGGGTTTGAATCTCTCAGAACTGGGACTACTTTGACAGTTTTGTTCTTGTTACGCTTCCTTCTTTTTCTATGTTTCCTTTTCCCAGAAGAAGCATTCCTATCAACTAAAGCTGTAACTGACAGCACCGACTCATACATGGATTTAACCTTATCCTCTAGCACTAATACTTGTTCCTTTAGAGTCATTGTCAGTTCACTTTCCCCAGTCACATTCTCTTGTTCCTCTTCCTCACTCAACCACCTGAGTGCTTCATTCCTGGCCTGGAAGAAGGTGGCTAGTGTGATGTTTGTAGTGTTTTTTGATCCGATTCATTCGCTACATCGATAGATGTAAACAAACTCAGTTATGATAGAGCGACCAAAGTTTAATGATCGTTCGTTAGCTTGATGATCGAAAACCATAGTAACAGTAAAAAGGTATGTAACTCATAAAGATGAATAATAATGACCACGTGACAGTTGTTTCCCTTGAATACAAACTAATCTATGAAACACTACATCACCTCCTTCCTCGGATGAAAAATGGTTGAAAAATTGAACGGAGATAATCAGATAATTTTCCAATAACATTTGATAGATGATATACTAACATTTGAATCTGAGATGATGATATTCTAAATAAATTGTTCAACTTCTTAATTCATCAGCTATACTTGTAACTCTTTCCTCCTTCTCCTCTCCAAGATGGTAGCAAAGTTAATGTAGACTTTGAATTACTTGTTCAAATGAAGTTTGGTGCACAAAATTTATAAATAGATACATGGAAAACCAATGAAATATTTTTTTTTTTAAATACCGAGTGTTGATACCGGAGATAAAATGCAAGTTTGAAAAGAATGAACAGTTCAACAGGAACTCTTGATTCTAACAGTAACTGAGTGAGTAACAAACATAATGAAGTGTCATTGAAATTCTAATAAATTCATATTTCACTTCAGTTTGATAACTAACATTGTCACATGACAAAATCATCAAATTTCTTGGGTAGTTGGATTTGCGATTGGATCTTCTGGGTTCAGTCGCAATGTATGAGTGTTTGTG
>CM054158.1:15017055-15032491 GCA_028751875.1 Rapana venosa
TTCGTATAGACTTCTTTTACTCAGAAGTTAATACAGGCCTCTCTTATTCAGAAGGTCATACTAACGTCTTTTACTCAGTAAGTCATACCCACTCTCTTTTGTCCAGAAGGTAATAGTACTTCCTTTTAACTAGGTCAACGTGACCTTTGTCTTTGTCTTTGCTTCTGGGCATACAGAGCACACTGACCACCTATCAGGTGTGTTGTGACCATGCCATGATATGGAAAACTTAAAGTGTCAAAAAGTGTCTTTTATATTTTCCATAAGCTCCAAACCAGTATAATACTAAAAAAAAAATGTCAACAGACTACGTTAGATATGTCATCTAAAACAGAAATCAATTTTTAAAAACTTTTTGGTTGGTTGGTTGGTTGGTTGGTTAGCTTTTTAGTTGGTTGTACTTGTAGATATATATATATATATATATATATATATATATATATATATATATATATATATATATATATATATATAATATCAAGAGAGAGAGAGAGAGAGAGAGAGAGAGACAGACAGACAGACAGACAGACAGACAGACAAACAGAGACAGTGACAGAGACAGACAGAGACAGAGACAGATATGTTTGTCTTTCTAGTTAATGATCTCTACATTACAACATTAGATTCCTACACTGTGTGTGTGTGTTGTGTGTGTGTGTGTGTGTGTGTGGTGTGTGTGTGTGTGTGTGTATGTGTGTGTAAGTGAGATATTATTTTAAGTAATCTTGGAATATTTAAACCAATAATATTTTTAATGACATGTGGCTTTCTTGTGTGTTTTTTAAGGTTGATTCGCATCGATGTGCCTGTCAGTATTGTAAATGCCCTTTATAAGTTGATGGGATGACCAAAAGTGTCTTTGACTTGACTTGACTTGACTTGACTTGGGCCACAGGATCCCCATTGGGGGAAGAGGGATAACAATAGTGGGGATTTATTTTATAAGGTCCCTGCCCCATCGGAAGGGGGTAGTTTACGAATCATCATATAATACAACGCGAATAAATCATTTTATCCACCTGCTTAAACACACCTACACGCAACGATTAAAAAAATATTGATAATATATTCAAGTATCTTTAATTTGCCATAAACATTCCAATAACTTTTTTTCGGGGAAAGATTTACATGAAAAACATAGCAATCTTATTAATAATAGTCTGACCTGATTTGAGAGAGAGAGGAAAGACTAGTTGACAACATTTGCAAAACCACATGCACACGGATACTAGGTGTAAAAAAAAGCCGATGAGTGGTTATTCCAATATCCACGAAATAACTAAAAAGATAAAAAAATGTAAAAAAGCATAAACCATTTTAATGTTGGCCTTAGGAGTTTGCTTACTTTAATAAGGACAACGCTTTTGGCTTGGGTCAAATGTTTTGATAGGCAAGGCAAGGCAAGGCAAAGCAAAGCGAAGCGTGTGTGTGTGTGTGTGTGTGTGCGTGTGCGTGTACACGTGCGCATTTGTTGGTTCTTTTTTTTTTATTTATCAAAACTGCCTGGTTTTTAAAAGTGATTGGCTTTTATTTCTTTTTACAAGATATTGCGCTATATAAATTCCATTTATTATTATTATTATTATTATTATTATTATTATTATTATTATAATAGTTATCATTATTGTTTCCCTGAGGAGAAGCAAGGGAAGCAACTCATCGTCCCTAAGGGAAGCAAGTCGTCGCCCCTAAGGGAAGAAACTGAGTAACCTGCTAACGCATACTGCCTGTTTTGATGCTTGTGTTAGCTAGTATCAACCAGAATGGCCTGTTTGACCTCGCTTATGAATGAAGCCTTTTTTATATCTTGCTTTGTCTTGATTCTTACGTTTGTTTTCTTTTCCTTTTCTGCTTCCTCCGCGCTGTCGTTTACTTTTTCTCCTCGTTTTGTTTTTCTTATGCATCATTCCGGCATAAAAACACCCAGTAATAATACATATTATCACATGTGATGAATCGACCTCAATCGTTGTCAGAACTTGGATATTTCCGTATTAATAATTTATTACTTCAACAGTTTTTGTACACACGCACACATCAATATATATATATATATATAGTATATATATATAGATATATATATATATATATATACATATCATACATAATCTACATACATACATCTACACACACATATACACCACACACACATATACACACAATATATACAACACACACACACACACATATATACAACACACATATATACACACACACACATTATACACACACACACATATATACACACACACACACATATATACACACACACATATATACACACACACACACACATATATATATAACAACACACACACACATATATATACCACACACACACATATATATACACACACACACACACACACACATATATTATTATACACACACACACACACACACACATATATATATATAATATAATATATATATACAGTCATGTTGGACATAATCTAGGGCATGAACAATATCTCTTTGTGTCCCTGACACACACATACTTGTAATAATAATAATAATAATAATAATATCAACATTGAAGTTTATAAAGCTGTAGCTTGTAAAAAAATGTCAACACTAACAGGAACTGAAAAGCAAGAGTTCATGGCAAAATGATCAGCAAAGTTCATGGCACAATAATAAGCAAACGTGTTAAACTTAAAGACTCGAGACACACACACATGTATACATTACACAACACACACACAACACACACACACACACACACACACATATGTATACATTACACACACACACACACACACACACACACACACACACATATGTATACATTACACACATTATACACACCCAGAGCCGTTTCCTCTTCACCACTGGCCTACAACACTGTGTTGGCACGAGAGGCTGGCATTGTGGCGGTCAAATTCAATCAGGTATTGGGGAAGGCCTGATCCTCACAGAACACCGCCACATGGCCCTCGGTTGACGCCGCCCCTTCACAGCTGTCGTAGAAGGCATCGACGACGTCAGACCTGACGCGGGGTGGAGGAAACTTGGCCAAAGGAAACTTTTCCGCCTGGGCTGACACCCCTACCAAGACCTTGCACAGGAACATGTAGTGCCTGCAAGGTCGTACCTCGTCCATGCCCGACTCCTTTCCTTTTGGCGGCGGGTCGTCCACTGAGGTGGGTAGCGAGTCCTTCAGGGATGGGGTCGGAGGGCCGGTGAGCTCGGGGAAGGCGTCTTCGCAACTGGGCAGCAGACAGCCCGTGTAAGGGTAGGAGATGCTGCTGTCCCGTGCAAAGCATACGGAGTAGCCGAACCAGTGGGGAGTGTGCCTGGGGGAGGGAACACGAAACCCTTCCCTGCAAATGCCGTCCACGCAGGAGTCGCAAGTACCGTGAAAGAGGTCTTCTTCCTTCACTTTCTGCCCGTATCGCTTATTCATGGCGGCCTTTTTCCGCTTGTATCTGCCAAGAAGGCCGGGGTTGTTGATTTTGCATATGCGCGTTATGCAGGCTGGTGCAAAGGGCAGGTAATTGCGTTCGAGCGGGGGAGGATTGCTGGGTTCAAACTTTCGACACACTCTACGGTATTCCGGTGTGTATTTGCGAAGTCTGGTAAGGGTCACTTCTGGTTCTTCTTGATGTTTATCGCTGCCATTTTGGAATCGACGAAACAAGGTTGTCAGTTTGGATAATGCCTGCTTCAGGCTGTGAACCAGGGAACCGGGCGCTGCCTGTGCTGGACTGGCCATGTTGTGTGGGTCTCCGTCCTCTTGGGTTCAGTAGTATCAGGGCAACACTCCTCACGGCAAACACCACCTGCTGACAGACAGAACAACAGAAGGGTCAGCATTGTTTGTAAACTTGCTGTGACGTTATTGTATTGTATTGTATTGTATTGCGTTGTATTGTACTGCATTGTATTGTACTGCATTGTATTGTATTGTACACTACTTTAAGTCTCGGCAAAAAACTCTGCGTAAAATGTGGGATGGACTCTCCCTGGGAAGAGCATATCACCACAAGAGCAGCGTCATCCATTACTTTTTTTTTTTTTTCAACACTTGCAGGTTTTTGGTTAAGCCCTTCATTTTGAGGCTGGAGTCTGCCTTGTGAGAAATGTCATCCTTTGCAGATAAGCTATAACAAATAAGATTGGCTAAATTTTTGGAGGAAAAATATACATCTCGCCTAAGTTTAATGAAAGAGTGGTTGCATCTCTATTGTGATGACCAAATATTGTAAACCCCTAACTACTGCAATTTGCGTTCAACATGTGACGACAGTAATTCATACTCAAGCATAGTCCGGCAAACTTAATCATTTTCATTTTATTTTATTCTTTTATATTGAGGACAATGGAATAAGCACTCATGTGCTTTTTTACATCCAGTCCCCGTGTGTATGCGGTATTGTAAATTCTGTCATCTGTTCCCACCGGCACACAGTGGCCTACTCTTACGAACAGCGGAACAGGATTTAACGTGTGTGCAAGATGTTGTGAGTGCGTTCGCACACGGGCCTCGGTTTATAGTCTCATCCGAAGGACTTTTGGGGAGAGTGGAGTCGGCATCATTAAAATTTTACACAACTACAGGTGTTAGGTTACTCTTACATCGTAAACCACTTCTGATAAACTCTTGTTCAAAGTAAACGTGCGTTTGCTGCATTAGACAAGGGGGATAATCTGCACCGGGTAATTCTACTTCTAGGGGTCTGTCTCTTTGTACTTTGTTTTTTCCCCTGGAGTTAACATCAGTGCCGACTCCACTCCCCCCAAAAGTTCTTCGGATGAGACTATAAACCGAGGTCCCGTGTGCGAACGCACGCGGAACATCTTGCGCACACGTTAAAAACCCATTCCACTTTTCGAAACAGAAGGCCATAGTGTGCCGGTGGGAACGGATGACAAAATTTACAAAAACTGCATGCACACGGGGACTAGACGTAAAAAAGCACACGAGTGCTTATTCCATTATCCTCGAAATAAAATAATAAAATGAAATAAACAAGGGAGGTAATATTGACGCGTAGTTCTACAGATTTGTCTCTAGGTAACTTGGCTCCTTTGTTTCATTTTTTCTTTTTCTTTAAAAAAAAAAGGATAATGGAATAAGCACTCATGTGGGTTTTTACATCCAGTCCCGCGTGCATGCTGCTTTGTAGGCCTATTGTTTTTTCTTCTACTGCCTCATTTTCTGTGACATTCCTGTCCTGCTGTTCTGGGTTCGATTCTCAGCCTTGCCCTTTCTTCCCAGTTTGACGGGAAAATGGAACTGGATGTCAAGTCTTTCGGAGGAGACTCTACCTAAACCAGTTGGACCCCTGTACTTATTTTATTTATTTTATTTTGTTCTTTTATATCGAGGATAATGTAATAAGCACTATGTGCTTGTTTACATCCAGTCCCCGTGTGTATGCAGTTTTGTAAATTCAGTCATCTGTTCCCACCGGCACACAATGGCCTACTCTTACGAAAAGGGTTACAGGATTTAACGTGTGCGCAAGACGTTCTGCGTGCGTTCGCACACGGGGCCTCGGTTTATAGTCTCATCCGAATGACTTTTAGGGAGAGTGGAGTCTGCACTTATGTTAAATCCAGGGGAAAATATCCCTTGAACGGGAATCGAACCCGGGTCGTCAGATTGCGAGCGCAATGTTCTGACCACTAGGCTATCCTGTCCCCTTACGGACTTGTGCACGTCAAAAGAACCCACGATGGTTGAAAGTCGGAAAGAGTTGGGAGGTACCACCCGGCTGTCCTTGTAAAATTGGTAGGCTCCATTCCCAGCTGTATCTCCGAAGTCGGAATGCCGGTACCCTTAATGGTTTGGAGAGGTGGGGAGGGGCGGTGGCATACGCAAAAATCTCACCATTGGTGAACCACGGAGCTCTAGCCGAGGAACAAAACAACAACAATAACAAAAACGAAACAAACAAACATGCCCCCAAATCTCCAGTATTTTAAAGACTTATTTGGGGGTGGGGGTGGGGGCTGGGAGGCCAGAGTCAATATGAAACTGAATGTGTTCACATGGTTTACTTTTGCCGTGACAAAAGCATTCGGAAAAATGAATTTAAAAAGGACAGAAAAAGATCTTTTTAAAATGTCGAACAGACACTGTGTGCCGGTGGGAACAGATTACAAAAATTGGACACACACACACACACACACACGCACGTGCGCGCGCGCGCGCACGTACACACACACACACACACACACACACACCAGACTGGAAATTGAACATTCGGCAAAAATGCACTTTAGACTAGTCGGTATCAGCACCCACAAGTGAGTATAGGTATGGAAAACATTAAACAACACACAGTAACAGCTGTACCGTGTACGCCTAGAACAGACAAAAACAGTGTGCCATAGTCTTTACAAAATGCACAGGAAAATATAAAAAAATAAAAAAATTCATAAACTAGTAAAATTCTGAACGAGGTTATCAAACGATGTATCAGTATACATGTACAATAACCCCATCCGAGAATTTGCTGACCTAAATTTACATACCACTTTGCACATAGTGCAAATATGCAAATTCGCACTTGCGAATGTGTGTTGTTTTTTCCCCCCTCATATGGCATATTGATACTGTGATATATAATATATACATTCTGCGACAAACACACACATGATATAAACATATACAAATCCTTCGGATGAGACTATAAACCTATAAACAAAATAAATAAGGGCAGAATTTACAAAACCACATACACATGGGGACTGGATCAGTGGATTTAAAAAGGCACATAAGTGCTTATTCCATTATCCTCGATATAAAAGAATAAAATTAAAATAAACAAACACGCACACACACTCACGCGCGCGCGCGCGCGTGCACACACACACACAATCTGGAAATTAAAATTTGACTTTAATCTCTCTCTCTCACACACACACACACACACACACACAAACATGGATGACTGGATCAGTGGATGTAGAAAAGCACGCAAGTGCTTATTCCATTATCCTCGATATAAAAGAATGAAATAAATAAATAAGTGACATGTATTCTGCTAAGAACACGACCAGTCTATCAAGTCTAAGAGTCTATTCAAACATGCAGAATAACAAAGCAACCAAACTTCACTGACCTGAGCTATGACACACTCGACACAATACTTACGGGGATACCGCCCTCATCTTCACCATATACCCGCCTATAACTAACGAATTATTCATAAATCAATGCTAATGAATTAGTATTCATAAATCAATTAATTCACAGAGCTACATGTTGCTCTTCTGCAGCTAAAATGTCACCAGCTTGTATGCCACAATAGGAATTCAAGCAAGCAAAGCAAAGCATGATTGTACAATCATTATAGAATGCTGCTAGTGAATGGCTTCAACATGATAGTTTCATATATGATATATTTGTTTTGTGTGATTGATATAGTTCAAGCTGAGCAGTCAGTCTGATTGAGAGGCAGTACAAATTATCAACCAACCACTTCTGTTTGATTCAGCCGGTTTCTTCATTTAATATGGTCAACGAAACATTTTTCTTTCTGGTTTTCACCTTCACCTATTCCGAAGTCCCTTGTACGGGAACACATGACGATTTTGCAACCAGCTTCCTCCACTCCCGGTGATCCTCTGCTTTTCTTTTTACACCTTATTAAAAGGTTAAAATCCCAAAACTATGTTACGATGCTGTATCCTTTTTTCATACTTTTAAGCACTGACAGATATCGAGTTTTCTTTAGGCCTATTCCGTAGCTCTCACACTGGTTTAGCAGTTCCTGCTGTGTAGTGGAGATTTTCTTTTCATCTCCGACTCAGTGCATGCTTGACCGGTTTTTCTATATGGTTCTTCTATATAATAATTACAAAATATTACACACACACACACAAAATTTAAAAACCCTCTTTTTCTCTCTCAATCACACTTTGTCATTCAGACAGGTGATTCATAAAAACGTACAGTGTCATTAATAAGAACAAAATTCAACTCACTTTCACGTTGCCACTAAGAGTGGGAAAGTACACCAGCTAATAAGAACACTACACACTTTGGGGGTTAGCCTACACTAACACGGGACAGGTCAAAGTTCGCAACGCGTCGTGACGGCAAACAAAACTTGCGCTGATTGGTTAATAATTTTAGATACAACGTCATTTCCTGTCATGGATCCTACTAGGTCTATCTATCTATCTATCTGTCCCGTAATCTGACGACCGTGGGGGCACCCTCAAAGACTCAGCAACCAGTTCCCTCCATTCCTGTCTCTGTTCTGCCTTTCTCAGGGTTTTGTTGAGTTCTAGGCCTGTCCATTCACTGATGTTATCCTCCCAGCTCTTCCTTGGTCTGCCTCTTCTTCTTCCTCCTTGGACAGTACCTTGCAAAACTGTCTTTGTAATTCCTTGGGATCTTGTGACATGCCCATACCACTTAAGTTTACGCTTTTTCACGATCGTTAGAAGGTTCTCATAGGGTCCAATGGTTTGCTGGATTCTGTTATGCACGCTTTCGTTGCTTATGTGGTCTTTGTAGGAGATGCCAAGGAGTCTCCGAAAGCATCTCATCTCCACTGCCTGTACTCTTCTCTCCAAATCTGCAGTCAGGGTCCATGATTCACAGGCATACAGAAATATGGATATGACAAGGGAGCGCATTAGTCTGATCTTGGAGATAAGTGAGATATTCTTGTCTCTCCAGATGGTGTTTAGTTTTGACAAAGCTGTTATTGTCTGTGCAGTCCTGCATACTACTTCTGGCTTGGATCCCTGGTCGGATACAATGGCTCCCAGGTACTTGAAGCTTTGAACTGTTTCCAGCTTCTGGTCATTAACCCTGATATCAGTGCTAATGCCGTTGGTGTTATTAGTCATCAGTTTGGTCTTCTCTGCACTGATTTCCATGCCGTATGTTTTGGAGGCCTTATTCAAGTGTTCTGTTAGGCTGGCAAGCTCTTTTTCTGATCCTGCTATTCCATCAATGTCATCTGCGAAGCGGAGGTTTGTGATCGTTCTGCCACCAATGCTGACTGATCCTTCATGATGTTCCAGTGCATCAGCCATGATTCTCTCAAGGAAGATGTTGAAAAGAGTGGGTGAGAGTAGACAGCCCTGCCTTACTCCAACTGTTGTTCGAAACCATTCTCCAATGTTGTTGTTGTAGTACACTGCACTGGTGGCCTCGCTGTACAGCTGTTTGATGACTCTGATCAGGTTTGCATTGATGCTGTACAAATTCATGGTTGCCCACAAAGCTGCATGCCACACCCTGTCAAATGCCTTCTTAAAATCGATAAATACGTGGTAAAGGTCTTGTTGATGTTGAAGGTACCGCTCACATAGTATTCTGAGGTTGAATATCTGTTCTGTTGTGCTGCGCCCTGCTCTGAAACCTGCTTGTTCCTCAGCAATGATGGTCTCTGCTTGTGGCTTCAGTCTATTCAATATTATCTGCAGCATGACCTTGCTTGGGTGACATATGAGGCTGATTGTGCGGTAATTATGGCATTGTTGTAGATTTCCTTTCTTGGGGAGGGTGATGATGAGTGACTGCGTCCATGGTGTTGGCCATTTTCCTCTCTGCCAGATCTTGTTGCAGATTCTTAGTAGGGCGCTGATCATGGCTTCCCCTCCAGCTTGGACCAACTCAGCTGGAATGTTGTCAGCCCCTGCTGACTTCCCCTTTTTCAGCGATCTGACTGCTGTTTCCACTTCTTCTCGGAGGATAGGGTGACTGTCTGTGTCTTTGCTTTCGGGTACATTAAGGACTTCTGGATCTCCTGCGGTTCTATAGTTATACAGGTCGGAGCAGTATTCTGTCCATCTGTTCAGAATATCCTGGTCGTCAGTGAGACACTTCCCATTTTTGTCTTGGATTGTTAAACCTTTTCTCTGTTTCGTGCTAGTCAGGTCTTTCACCAGCTGATATGCTTTCTTGCTATTGTTTTTCTTGATGTTCTCTTCAATGTCTTGGCACTGTTCACCGATCCAATTCTCTTTTGCCTCCGTCATGGACTTCCTGATTCTTTTGTTGACTGCCCTATATTGTTCTGCTCTTTCTTTTGTTTCATTTTTCTTTTTCTTCAGCTCTCTACGCTTGTCGCATAGTTGTAGGATGTTAGGTGTGACCCATGGTTTTTTGACTGGTCGGTGTTTGCCAAGAAGCTCGTTTGCTGTTTCAGTCACCGCTGCATTGAAACTATTCGTCAGTGTATCTATGTCTGAGTCTATCACAGTGAGTGCTGCAAACTTTCCACCTATCCTTGCTTGAAAAATTTCTAATACCTCTGGGTCCTTCAGCTTCTCGAGGTCAAATTTGATCCTGATGTTGTTCCGCTTGTGGATTTTCTTTAGACGTAGTCGGAAAGTCATCATCACAAGATCATGATCACTCCCTATGTCTGCTCCTGGAAAACTTCGTGTCTGTGCGATGTTAACGCTAGACTGAAACCGTCTTTTCACCATGATGTAATCTATTTGGTTGTGGTGTTCTCCATTTGGGCTATGCCATGTCCATTTTCTGGATTTCTGGATTTTCTGGATTTCTTGTGTGGGGAGTAAACCCAACCAAAAAATCCGACCTGGAGAGGGATGGGCTCCGCCAGGTTTGATTTGCCCAAGATACACCAATGACAAAGACAGCCAGAATCTCCATACCGGATCGGTCGTCGCCCGGGTTACCAAGGACCGCGCCTTCTGTTGCTCATCAGGACAGATGTCGAAAGTATGCTACTGATGTAAAACGCAGCAAAATTCGTGCCAGAAACAACACCATCATTGGCACGTGGAATGTACGGACACTAAGAGCTGCAGGCAAAGTGGAAGAACTGACACATGAGATGTCCAGATATCAATGGCACATCCTTGGGCTCTGCGAAGTCAGGTGGAAAAACATGGGAGAAACAACGACCCAGGAAGACCACAAATTATACTACAGTGGAAGACAGGATAAACATGAACACGGCGTGGGGTTTCTCGTTCACAAAGACACCGTGAACACCGTCATGAGCTGTCAGCCTGTGTCCAGCAGACTTATTACCATCCGCCTGAGAGCAACCCCCTTTAACATAACTATAGTACAGGCATACGCCCCTACATCAGACTACACAGATGAAGCCGTAGAAGAGTTTTATGACCAGCTACAAGAGGTTCTGAATCAAACACCCAAGAAAGACATCCTCGTTGTGCAAGGCGACTGGAACGCCAAGGTAGGAGAAGATGCATGGAAAGACTGGGAGGGCGTTTGTGGGCCACATTGTAATAACCAATCAAATGAAAGAGGCTTGAGACTCCTGGAGTTTGCCAGTAACAACCACCTCCAGCTAGTGAATACACTTGGCCCACACAAGAAATCCAGAAAATGGACATGGCATAGCCCAAATGGAGAACACCACAACCAAATAGATTACATCATGGTGAAAAGACGGTTTCAGTCTACTAGGTCTACAAGTTTCATTTCAGTTTTGTACCTAGCTAGTCATATAATACTCTGCGCACGCGCGCGGGCACACACACACACACACACACACACACACACACACACACACACACACACTACTATTATGTAATATAGGGTCCTTACCAATAGACTACAGGGTAGCCCTGTGTGCCCCAGGTGTGTATGTATGTATGTATGTATGCCAGGAATCAGTTGGGAGTTTTGTATGCAGCATGCTGGGAATGTCAACGTCCTATTTTCTTTTGTTTAACACTGTCGCTTGCTTCTCTTTTAGAAAGAAAGCAATTACGGATTTAATTAATCGTTCCCCTCCCCTCGTCTTAAGTGATCCAGCTTGTTAGTCTGATTGTACTGATCACAAAATCCAAGACCTTGTGTACGTGTGTGTGTGTGTGTGTGTATGTGTGGGTGGGTGCGCGCGCGCGCACACACACACGCACGCGCGCGCGCACACACAAGCGACAAGCCACATGCTGTGGGACTGATCATTTTCTGCCCGCGCCCGCAAGGGGACGGGATAGCCTGGTGGTCACAGTAATGTAGTCGTGATCTGCTGACCCAGGTTCGATTCTTGTTCAAGAGGATTTTTCCTCTGATGTTAGCATCAGTGCCGACTCCACTCTTCCCAAAGTCATTCGGATGAGACTATAAACCGAGGTCCCGTGTGCTAACGCACGCAGAACATCTTGCGCACACGTTAAAACCCGTTCCACTTTTCGGAAGAGGCCATTTTGTGCCGGTGGGAACGGACGACAAAATTTACAAAACTGCATACACACGGGGACTGGATGTTTAAAAAAAGCGTATTAGTACTTATTCCATTATCCTTGACATACAAGAATAAATAAATAAATAAACCACTTCGTGTCACGTGGGCAGTCCCTGATTAAATATAGAAAGCGCCAGTTATTGCCCCCCCCAAAAAAAACAACAACAAACAAACCCCACAACAACAAAAGAACCCAACCGCCCCCCCCACCCCCACACAAACAAAAACAAAAACCGAATTAACTCCCTTTTTCAAACTTTCAAAAAAATTTCGGTTTTCCGTTTGACCCTAGAACATGTTTTGTTATTGTTGTGTTGAAAATGTAAGGTTTTATATGTTTATTATAAGTTAGCTAGATTCAACACAATCTTCAGTGGTGCGCCAACAGTCTATAAGACCAGGGGATATGTGAGGTAAGGTGTGGTGAGGTGAGGTGTGGTGAGGTGTGGTGTGGTGAGGGTGTGGTGAGGGGGATTGGACAGGTTTCAATAATTTTATACAGCTTGTGCTTTGATTAAAATATGGGGTTAAATAGTAAAATAGGATTTTTTTTTAATTTGGGAAAAAATTCTGTGGTTATGTAGCACTTGTGACAAGCTTATTTAACACACCACCCCTTATTAACAGGTGTTACTACAATTTATCTCACGAAAATATGATACTGCTGCACTTTTATACCAACATACTCTTCAATACTTCAAAAAAGGTGTTGTTTTTTGTTATGATTTTGATATGTTGTCATTGAACTTTTTTTTTGGTTCCTGGGCTAGAGCTCTGAGGTTCAAAAATGGTGAGATTTTTGCATAGGTGACCCCCCCACCACCCCCATCCCCAAACATTAGGGAGCCCTGATTACCTGACGTACAGCTTTGTGACAGTTTATCTTCATTTTGGATGATTTGGTTTCAACACAAGCTTATCTTCATTTTGGATGATTTGGTTTCAACACAAGCTTATCTTCATTTTGGATGATTTGGTTTCAACACAAGCTTATCTTTATTTTGGATGATTTGGTTTCAACACAAATTTATCTTCAGTTTGGATGATTTGGCTTCAACACGACTCAAAACAACCTGAATATTGTGCCTTTTGTGTATTGAAAAAAGTTAGAAAACCCCTACCTAGCCTCTCACGTGCCCTCTGTCTCAAAATCGGATGGACATGTTGAGTCATCTAAACAAATGAAATTAATGGTTCTCTTAAAACAAGTGTTAAATACATTTACAATAGACTAAATGCTATGGAAACATGCAACTTGGGCATATATGGGTTAATTCTAGTTCTAATTCAGGACCATCGCTGGATGAAAATATGTGTGTTCATTCTTATTTGTTACCCTTGGAAATAATAATCATAATAATATGGAATTTATATAGTACTGAATCTTGTAAAGCAAACAAATCGAAGCCCGTGCACTCAAATCATTTAGACGCATGCAACTTTCGACAAATATTAAGATTAACAGATATCAAATGTATGCACACACACACACACACACACACACACACACACACACACACACACACACACACACACACACACACACACACACACACACACACACACACACACGTGCGCGCGAACTCGCTTAGGTGCAGATGATGAAGATGAAGGATGCTGTTGAAAAGTAGGGACAGATATGAGGGGAAAGTCTCAGGTAGGAAATAAGTGCGTTAAAGACTAATCAATCAATCAATCAATCAATCAATCTCACCATTTGTGAACCTCGGAGCTCTAGCCGAGGAACCCCCTCAAAAGTTCCATGACAACATATCAAAATCATAACAAAAAAAACCCAACACTTTTTTTTTAAAGTATTGAAGAGTGTGTTGGTATAAAAGTGCAGCAGTATCTTCTATTTTCCTTGTCTCTGTGATCGGCACCTATGACCCAGATCAAAACCATCTCTGTGGTACTTGAAGTGGATGTAGACAAGCCTGGATGAGAAAAAACGACAACAATATCACTATTGTTTTCGTTCTGAGTTTTGTTGTTGTTGTTGTTGTTGGTGGTGGTGGTGGTGGTGGTGGTGGTGGTACTTTTGTTGTTGATGTTATTATTCCACCAAATATCGAGGATCCTTGACTTTGTGTCTGCAGGGTAGTCAAGACTGTTGACGTCTTCTGCATCTCCTGGACATCCTTCACCAGGTAGTCCTGCAGATTTTCTTGGCCGTTCCAAAAAATTACGAATTCGTGATCTGTCTGCCTGTCTCTCTAATTTTTTTTTCATGTATGAAATAAGATTGGGGTGAATTTGCATGGAAAGTCCATCATCAATGTATGTATTTTTTCTTTCTTTACATCATTCTTCATGCTATGTATTGCACGTTAATTACTTTCGATTTTGTGTGGTTTGTTTCGTTTTGTTCGCAGAGGGGCTGGATATAAAAAGCTATTGTTATGCTTATTCTATAACCCTCTATAAATAAAATTTGTTCATTGTTCATTGTTCTCTCTCTCTCTCTCTCCACGAGAGGTCTGTCTGTCTGTCTCTGTCTCTGTCTCTCTCTCTGTCTCTCTCTCTCTCTGCCTCTCTCTGGCCACAAGAGGGGTGAGGTTTTTAAATTTTTTGTATTTTAAATAATGAAATAATAAATGTTGTGTCTCTCATCTTGCAGACTCTACACTGTACATCATGTTTTGTCAATGCTGGAAGATGATAAACAGCAGTATCCAAAAAGCCACAGTCTTTACTGAGCCACCTCCAGTGATGTTTTTATTCTCAACGAAGGGGTAGGCTGGTGTACAGACTGCCAGAGGTGAAGTGATAGGAACACCCTTCTTTCTCCTAGAGCTCCCGTACCAGTACACTCATTGTTGGGCGCTTTGACAGGAAGGAAGAAGGCTCATTCTCATTCACTGGAGGTGGCTCAGTAATGGCTGTGGCTTTTTGGATACTGCTGTTTATCATCTTCCAGCATTGACAAAACATGATGTACATTGTAGATTCTGCAAGATAAGAGACACAACATTTCTTATTTGCATTATTTAAAAAACAACAAAAAAACCCTCACCCCTCTCGTGGCGAGTGAGAGAGAGACAGAGAGACATAGATTCAGTTTTCAGAAACAAATGGTCCATCGATTTGGAATGGCCTCTCTATCTCTCTTCGCCAAAGGCCTTCTTGTGATTCTTTTAAATCTGGCCTCAAGACATATTTGTTTCAAACCTAAGAATTTCCTCTCCTGTTTCATTTCATAGCTGTCCCTGTTTTTCAACAGCCAAAAAGTCCATCACCCTGCCAAAGTGTATAACGTGGGTGGTGTG
>CM054158.1:15032991-15077991 GCA_028751875.1 Rapana venosa
ACACTGTTAACAAGGCATGGGTCTATTCTGACCCATAATGAGCGTGATGTAAGGTTTGATCTGTGTATGAATAGGTTTGTTTTTTTCCCCGTTGATGTAAGGTTTGATCGGTTTGTGTATAGGTTTTTTTCGTCGATGTAAGGTTTGATCTGTATGTGTACAGTTCTTTTTTTTCGTCGATGTAAGGTTTGATCGGGGACGGGATAGCTCAGTGGTCGGAGCACTCGCTTTCCCCCAGCCAAGTTAAGCAGCGTCGAGCGTGGTTACCAGTTGGATGGGTGACCGTTTGCGCGCCTTGGCTTCAGTGCAGTCCCCCAGTTCACCCAGCTGTAAATGGGTACCTGCCCTCTTTAGGGTCAGGGAAGGTAAAGCAGCGAGGGAGAGGAGATGGGCGCCGCCCTCAATATGCTGGCCCTAGAGAAGTGAGGTCTCTGACGCCTCGCTCCCCTACGACCTTATAGGTTATGGGACTCCTTTACGGTTTCCTTAAGGTTTGATCTGTATGTATAGGTTTTTTTTACTGTTGATGTAAGGTTTGATCTGTATGTGTATAGGGTTTTTTGTCAATGTAAGGTTTGATCTGTATGTGAATAGGTTTTTTATTTTGTTGATGTAAGGTTTGATCTGCATGTATAGGTTTCTTCCGTTGATGTAAGGTTTGATCTGTATGTATAGGGTTTTTCCCCATTGATGTAAGGTTTGATCTGTGTGTGTGCAGGTTTTTTTCGTGGATGTAAGGTTTGATCTGTATGTGTATAGTTGTTTTTTCGTTGATGTAAGGTTTGATCTGTATGTGTTTAGTTTTTTTTCCCTTGTTGTAAGGCTTGATTTGTATGTGTATAGTGTTTTTTTTCGTTGATGTAAGGTTTGATCTGTATGTGTATAGGTTTTATTTCGTTGATGTAAGGTTTGATCTGTATGTGTATAGGTTTTTTTTCCGTTGATGTAAGGTTTGATCTGTATGTGTATAGGGTTTTTCGTTGATGTGAGGTTTGATCTGTATGTGTATAGGGTTTTTCGTTGATGTGAGGTTTGATCTGTATGTGTATAGGGTTTTTCGTTGATGTAAGGTTTGATCTGTATGTGTATAGGGTTTTTCGTTGATGTGAGGTTTGATCTGTATGTGTATAGGTTTCTTTCCCGCTAATGTAAGGTTTGATCTGTATGTATGTGTGGTTTTTCTTCGTTGATGTAAGGTTTCATCTGTGTGTGTATAGGTTTTATTTCGTTGATGTAAGGTTTGATCTGTATGTGTATAGGTTTTTTTTTCCGTTGATGTAAGGTTTGATCTGTATGTGTGTTTTTTTTTTCGTTGACATAAGGTTTGATCTGTATGTGTATAGTTTTTTCCCGCTAATGTAAGGTTTGATCTGTATGTATGTGTGGTTTTTCTTCGTTGATGTAAGGTTTCATCTGTGTGTGTATAGGCTTTTTCGTTGATGTAATGTTTGATCTGTGTGTGTATAGGGCTTTTTCGTTGATGTAAGGTTTGATCTGTATGTTATCGTTTGTTTTTCGTTGATGTAAGGTTTGATCTGTATGTGTATAGTTTTTTCGTTGATGTAAGGTTTGATCTGTATATATCGTTTGTTTTTCGTTGATGTAAGGTTTGATCTGCATGTGTATAGGGTTTTTTGGTTGATGTAAAGTTTGATCTGTATGTATCGTTTGTTTTTCGTTGATGTAAGGTTTGATCTGTATGTGTATAGGTTTTATTTCGTTGATGTGAGGTTTGATCTGTATGTGTACAGGTTTTTTTTCCCCCGTTGATGTGAGGTTTCATCTGTATGTGTATAGGTTTTTTTTCGTGGATGTAAGGTTTCATCTGTATGTGTATAGGGTTTTTTCGTGGATGTAAGGTTTCATCTGTATGTGTATAGGGTTTTTTCGTGGATGTAAGGTTTCATCTGTATGTGTATAGGTTTTTCCTTTGATGTGAGGTTTGATCTGTATGTGTATAGGGTTTTTCTTTTCGTTGATGTGAGGTTTCATCTGTATGTTAATAGGTTTTTTTTCGTTGATGTGAGGTTTCATCTGTATGTGTACAGGGTTTTTTTCCCGTTGATGTGAGGTTTCATCTGTATGTGTACAGGTTTTTTTCCCCGTTGATGTGAGGTTTCATCTGTATGTGTATAGGTTTTTTCGTGGATGTAAGGTTTCATCTGTATGTGTATAGGTTTTTCCGTTGGTGTGAGGTTTGGTCTGTATGTGTATAAGGTTTTTACGTGGATGTAATGTTTGATCTGTATGTGTATAGGGTTTTTCTTTCCGTTGATGTGAGGTTTGGTCTGTATGTGTATAAGGTTTTTACGTGGATGTAATGTTTGATCTGTATGTGCATAGTTTTTTTTTTCGTTCCTCGGCTAGAGTTCCAAGGTTCACCACTGGTGAGTTTTTTGCCTTTACGACTGTCCCCCCCCCACCCCACCACTACCATCTAGGTAGCCGCATTCTGACTTCGGGAGTATATAGCTATGTTTTAATCCATGTTGTACTGGAGTATGTTTATTGATTTCTTTGTTATGGACAAGAAACCGGCAAGGATGCCAGCGAAGTACAAAGCAAATAATATGCAATGAAAATCCAAATATTGATTTCTCAACAGAAGTTCTGACGAAATCCCTGATCGATTTGCTATGTCGTTTTCAAGAGAGATTAGTTATTTTTTCTCCCTCAAGTTTTTTCTACTCCACATGTGCCATATTGGCCTTTGGGTTTGGTTTTGTTTTGTTTGCAAAAGCATATCAGTGGCTTTAAAATTTGGCCTGCTACAGACCTAACTAAGCAGAGGGGACTGAGCACATTTTTGTGTAAAAAGAAAATGTTTAAGAGTGTAAAGAAATAATCTTATACTGGTCTAAAGTACTGCACTTCTTATGATATTTGGCCAGAAGGCAACAGAAAATGCTTCTAACACATCAGTCTCTTCAGTCACCAAAGGGCTTGTGGAAAACTGAAGCCATCTCCTTTCTTCCCATGATCCTGGCATGTGGGGGAGCCAGCCATCACCGATCCCTCAGATTCCGAATCCTTTGGGGCGCCTTCGAAGCTTTGTCAACCACCTTTCTCCAGTCCTCTCGTCTCTCAGCCACCCTCAGGTGTCTTTCAGCTCCATATCTGTCCACTCTCGAATGTTGTCCTTCCATCTCTTCCTTTGTCTGCCTCTTCTTCTTCCTCCCCTCACTGTGCCTTGTATGATTGTTTTAGCAAGACCAGAGGAGCGTGTGTAATGACCAAACCACTTCAGTTTTCGTTGTCTGACGAGTGTTTGAAGGTCAGCATAGGGCCCGATTTCATTGCGTATGTGTCTCTTGACTTCTTCATTCGTGATGTGGTCTTTGTATGAGATGCCTGAAAGTCTTCGGAAGCCAGCCATATTGCACTGCAAACATTTTGTATTAGCATGTCACATGGTTTAAGCCTTGAGCAAACTGTCATATCAGCGCCATACAGCTCATGGAACTTAAGTCAGTTTGCCGCTGGCAGCTAAGGGAAATAGAACGTGTCCTTACTTTGAAGTTGTCTAGTCTCAAAATAGGAAATATCCGCTGGGACTTAAATAAATAATATAACATCATTTATTACCAGTAAACTTGTATCTCTCCTTTTCAAGATGTATGACTGGCTGCTATTGTTTGGTTTCTTTGTTGCTTTTTGTGTTTGTTTTGGTTGCTGATGTTGTTTGATTGTTTGTTTGTTGTTTGTTTCGGGGAGTTTTGTTGTTGCTTTTTTGCTTTAGTGGTTATCTGTGTTGTAGAAGTTGTATGTATACAATTTTAAGCGGATGGAAAAATCTAGAATTGTGACAATCTGGCTGCTTTAGCAGGTGGAAAATACCTAGGTTTGTAACAATTTGGATGTGCATTAGGTGGAAAATACCTAGGTTTGTAACAATCTGGATGTGCATTAGGTGGAAAATATCTAGGTTTGTAACAATCTGGATGTGCATTAGGTGGAAAATACCTAGGTTTGTAACAATCTGGATGTGCATTAGGTGGAAAATACCTAGGTTTGTAACAATCTGGATGTGCATTAGGTGGAAAATACCTAGGTTTGTAACAATCTGGATGTGCATTAGGTGGAAAATACCTAGGTTTGTAACAATCTGGATGTGCATTAGGTGGAAAATACCTAGGTTTGTAACAATCTGGATGTGCATTAGGTGGAAAATACCTAGGTTTGTAACAATCTGGATGTGCAGCAGGTGGAAAATACCTAGGTTTGTAACAATCTGGATGTGCAGCAGGTGGAAAATACCTAGGTATGTAACAATCTGGATGTGCAGCAGGTGGAAAATACCTAGGTTTGTAACAATCTGGATGTGCAGCAGGTGGAAAATACCTAGGTTTGTAACAATCTGGATGTGCAGCAGGTGGAAAATACCTAGGTATGTAACAATCTGGATGTGCATTAGGTGGAAAATACCTAGGTATGTAACAATCTGGATGTGCAGCAGGTGGAAAATACCTAGGTATGTAGCAATTTGGCTGCTTTAGCAGGCGGAAAATACCTAGGTGGAAAATACCTAGGTATGTAACAATTTGGCTGCTTTAGCAGATGGAAAATACCTAGGTATGTAACAATCTGGATGCTTTAGCAGGTGGAAAATACCTAGGTATGTAACAATCTGGCTGCTTTAGCAGGTGGAACATACCTAGGTATGTAACAATCTGGCTGCTTTAGCAGGTGAAAATACCTAGGTATGTAACAATCTGGCTGCTTTAGCAGGTGGAACATACCTAGTTATGTGACAATCTGGCTGCTTTAGCAGGTGGAACATACCTAGTTATGTGACAATCTGGCTGCTTTAGCAGGTGAAAATACCTAGTATGTAACAATCTGGCTGTGCAGTAGGTGGAAAATACCTAGGTATGTGACAACCCTGCTGTTGTAGCGTTCTCCCATTCAGGGGCTGTGCTCGTGTTCAGCGCTTCACACAGCTGGTGCTGCGCAAACATGGACTGTCTGGTATCAATTATTTGTGCACTGTGTGCTGATGCGCGAGTGACGCTTTTATGTCTCTTTCCCTGTTGATAATTCATGCTACGATCTGCTCGCATTTCAACAAGTATGCCGTTTTTTGGGAGGCCCTACATCAGTCTTATTCCAGTTTGGAATTTTGACAAGGTGGATAAAAAGAATGTATTTTGTTACAGAAACTTTGATTTATGTCTGTTCTGAGCGGGTGTAGCATTTCAAGTAAATCTTTTGAGGAGGGTAGAGGGGGATGGGGGGTACGAGGGTGGTGGGAACCTAGTGGTTAAGGGAGGGAAGGGGGGGGTGGTGTAAGAGGGGGGTGGGGATGGGAAGCCTAGTGGTTAGAATGTAGAGCTCACGATCTGAGGGCCTGGGTTCGAGCCACCACCGGGGCACCTGCTCCATGGGATATTTTCCCTTGGAGTTAACATCAGTACTGACATCACTCCCCACATTTTCGCTCATATGAGAGACGGCAGATTTACAATAGTTGCTGTCTGAGCGTTCGATGACGACGAAGAAGAAGACTAGAAACCGAGATCCCGTGTATGGACGCACGCAGAACATCTTGCTTACACCTTAAATCCTGTTCCGCTTTTCGTAAGAGTAGGCCATTGTGTGCCGGTGGGAACAGATGACAGAATTCACAAATCCGCATACACACGGGGACTGGATGTAAAAAAAAAGCACATAAATGCTTATTCCATTATCCTCGATATAAAAGAATAAATAGATAAAAATAAATGAAAATAAACCCACACATGTTACAGCCCGTTCTGCCTTTCGGAAGAGTAGCCCAACGCGTGTCGGTATGAACGAACCGTGTACACTGGTGTCCTGTTCAGACGAAATCCCCGAAGTCGGAAAACAGCTACCTTTATGGTGCGCAAAAACGGGGACATATGCCACCCCCAAAAAACAACAACACAACAACAACCAACAACAAAAAACAACAACCCAAAAAACAATAACTCAACATTCGAGAATGGTAATACCTTTATTCTAGTCTAAGGGTTGAAACCATGCCGGTTTGCTCCCCTTGGCCGTGGAAAAGGTTTTATTATTCTCTGGGTCACACAGCATGGGTTTTTTGTTGTTGGGGTGTTGTTGTTTTTGGTGATCGACAATGAAGGGGTACTATGGGGGTAAAAACAGCATTTATTTTAATCTTATTTTATTTTTGTTTTGTTTTGCTGGCGAGTTTAATTATAGCAGACAAAATTAATGTTATCAAACAGCGATCATGGCTTGTTGCCCCTTTGACTTACAGTTTTACTATTCTCTTATGCGCTTCAGACATAATATATATCTATATCTATATATATCTATATCTATATCTACATATATATATATATATAAGTGCTACATCAGGCCTCTAATCATGGGTCAGCACACACTAGCTTATATTATAACTTATTAGTGACTTCATTAATAACTTATTAAAGAAATACTTTCAAGAACATAAAAAAATAACGACAACTTAATAAATTACTTTCAAGAACTTCAAGACGCTAATATGACAACTTTTAAAGTCACTTTTTACAGATCTTTCAAAGTCAATGAGAGCAAACTCCAGCTTGTTTGTACTAAGCACTTGATAAGTATTTAAAGATGTTACACAATAACTATTTGACTAATTTCCTAATTAAGATTTTATTGCATTAAAATTGGATCACTCTGAAGTTTTGGAGCAAGTTAATGGCTTTTCTTCTTCTTTCATGTCTGTCTTTGTTTCTGTTTTGTCATTGTGGTGATACACCTACGAGGAAAAGGGACATTCATTGTGGGGAACAAGCCACACATAAAAACAAGTAACAGAAAAAAACTATTACAGGAAGTAATACAATAAAATTCAATCTTAAAAATTACACACATGCATCCATGCACACAAACACTCCCCTCCACACACACACACACACTGATTCTCTCTCTCTCTCCTCTCTCCCTCTCTCTCTCTCTCTCACACACACACACACACACAAACACGTGCGCGCGCTCGCGATTTACAAGATTCAATTCGCCTTTAACCCCTCATGGGGATTTCAGCAAACAAAATCAACTGTCACATATGTAATTTGTATTAAAAAGAAAACATTTACAACACTGCATGTGACAGAAATAAAAATGTGGTCAACCTTTTCACCAATGACATTCAACTTTACTCTTGACTATAAATTTGCTAAGTTTAGATAACATCTTTTTGTCAGAAGAGAACAGATGACAAAATGTGAACATGGATCTTGGATACGAATATTCATGAGGTAGGACATTCTTCCGAAGCTCAGAAAACTTTGAACATTCCATTTTTAAGTGAAACTCGTCGTCTATTGTTTTCATGTTACATTGTTTACAAAGACGCGTTGAATGCCATTCACTCGTCCTGTTTCAATCGGCAATGAATAATTAATACACCTGAATCTAAATAATGAAACCGTATGTTATATGGCAACTCACTAATGTACTTTTCCCTCTTAAAAACATGTTTTTGTTATTGCGATAAAATATGCGTTTATAACCTCTTTGCAGCTCTCTGACCACCACTTGACAAAATTATCCTTTAAAGCTTTTGTGACATCACGATATACACAAACACACACAAACACACACACACACGTTCGAACGCATGCAGAACGCATGCAGAACATCTTGCGCACACGTTAAATCCTGTTCCGCTTTTCGTAAGAGTAGGCCATTGTGTGCCGGTGGAAATAGATGACAAAATTTACAAAACCGCATACACACGGGGACTGGATGTAAAAAAGTACATGATTGCTTATTCCATTATCCTCGATATAAAAGAATAAATAAATAAATAAATAAACACACACACGCGCGCGCTCGCGCGCGCAAACACACACACACACACACACACACACACACACACACACACACACACACACGCACGCTGTTTTTGATATTCTTAGTGATGGGATTGTTAGTACTGTTACAATTTTCATTGTTTTGGTTAGACAGTCTAGTTAGTTATGGGCCTTGCTTTGTCTTTTTTCTCTCATTTTAAAGGGATTCACAGATGTATGTACACTAGTTGTTTCTTTTGTATATTTTTTTGTTTTCATTTTTCTGTATGTTGGCTTGTTGTTTTTTACGTTCCTCCCCGATACCCCCCCCCCCCCCCTTGTTTTTTTCCATTACTTTTTTGTTATTACTGTATTATTATTTTAGTGGTGATGGGTGATTATCATTCTTAATGTATCAGCTTATTGTAACAGTTATTATTGATTTTATTTGTTTGATCTTTTATGTTTGAATGGTATTGAATGGCATTTAAAATATAATTTTAAATGTTGAAAAGTACTACTTTAAGAACAGGAGCGCATATGAATAAATGTTCATGCATATTGAGAGGAGAGGAGGGATATCATTGCTGACAGTATTGTGGATACAATTAGGTGTGGATGCCTAGTATTTGCATTTGTTTGTTTGTTTGTTTGGAGGTTTTTGGTTTTGGTTTTTGCTGATGTTTTTGTTCATTGTTCTTTTTTTTAGGGGGTAGGGGTGGATGCTTTGTTCTGTTTGTTTATTTCCTTGTTCGATTCTTTTGTTTGCTTTTGGGGAGATTTCATGGCTTTTTGTGTGTTGGCTGTCATTAATGATAAAGTATGAACATGAAACGGGTAATATTGTAACCTAATATATTTTGTTTGACATTTTATTATTTTTTCTCTCATTTTCTTGTCATCCAAATATAAGTGAGTACAAATGTGTGCGCATGTATGTACGTGTGTATGTGTATGAATATGTGTGTGTGTGTTGTGTTGTGTTGTGTTGTGTTATGTTGCGTTGTGTTGCGTGTGCGCGCGCGATTTGTTGTTGATGAGTTTTTTGTGTTTTGGTTTTGGTCTCTGTGTGAATGTGTGTGTGTGTTGTTGTGTGAGGTGGTGTGTGGTTTTGCATTTTTTTTCTCTGTTTTTCCTAGGTTTCTTTCGGAGTTAGTTTATCATCATTGTTTATGTTAATAATGTAGATACGATAATATTGATCACGTTGTTTTTATTGCCAGAGAAGATCTCCAATTAAGACCCTACTATGGAGAACAGGGCAAGAGGGGGGGAAGACATGGGAACCATCATCACAGACGACGGTGGAAGTGGATATGAGGCACATCCTCCGAAGAGAGCTCCCACCCACAGTCAATCACAGAACACGTTGCAACTGAGACCCCAACAAGGAAGGATAAAGAAAGGGAAGACTCAAAAGCACGTGGAGGAGAACTGTAGGAAAGTAGATGAAGGCCATGCAGAACGTCTTGGGATCAGATGACTAGTGGACCCAGAATATGGCAGAAAGATAACGCTTTGTTGCTGCCCTATACACCGCTGGTGTAATGGCTAATGATATGATGACTATAGATGCTTGATGAAAAAAGCGAAATGCATTGCTTATATTCAATGTACCACTAGAAACTAAAAAGTTTATGTTGACTTGACTTGACTTGACTTGACACAATAAAACACACAGTTGTGCATACACATAGAGCTCGATGCACAAAAGGTAATAGCATGGTCATGCATTCGCGGTGCATGGTTCTTTAACATGGTTTATGGCTGCGTGGTGTTGGTTTCACAGACTCGAAAGATACCGATGCAATGCGCTAGTGGGACTGATGCTGAAATGATGAATAAGAATAGCTTGTAGCTCCATGGTTTCGTATATGTGTGTGTGTGTGTGTGTGTGTGGTTGTGTGTGTGTGTGTGTGTGTGTGTGAGTGTGTGTGAGTGTCTGTGTGTTTTGTTGTGCTGTTGTTGTTTGTATTTTGTGTGTGTGTGTTGTGTGTGTGGTTAGTGTGTGTATGTTGGTGTGTGTGTCTTGTGTGTGTGTGTGTGTGTTTGTGTTGTGTTGTGTGTATGGTGTTTTTTGTGATTGTATGGAGTGCCTGGTATGAGGTGCTGTGTTGTGTGCGTGTTTTATTATTTTTTTGTAAACTTAATTACTTATTACTTTTTTAACTATCCATCCTAGTGTGTAGTGACGTTTTCTGAATTCTGTCATGCTGTTCCCACCGCACACAATGGCCTACTCTTACGACAAAGCGATAACAGGATTTAAAGGTTGTGTGCAAGAAGTTCTGCGTGCGTATCTCAACACAGGGCCTCGTTATCGTCCTTTGTGGTGTGTTTTGTTGTGTGTGAGGGTCTGGTATTGTTTGTGTTGTTGCGTTTATTTGTGTTATTGTTGTGTGTGTTTGTAGTGTTGTGAAGTGTCTGGTAATTGTTGTTGTGTTGTGTGCGTATTGTGATGCGTGTGTGTTGTGGTGCGTGTTGGTTGTGTGTGTTTTATAATTGTGCAGTGGTGTGTGTGTTGTTGTGTTGTTTATGTGTTGTGTTGTGTGCGTGGGTGTGTGTGTTGTGTGTGGTGTGTGTATGTGTGTGTATGTGTGTGTGATGTGTTGTGTTGTGTGAGTGTTTTGTGTTGTTTGTGTTTTTATTTTGTGTTGATTTTGTGGTGTGGGTGCAATCTTTAATTTCCATTTATTATATTATTCGAGATAGTTTATATAAAATACTATGCTTTTAATATCCAAATCCCCGTGTGTGTGTGATTTGTAATTTTAATCAACCCGTTCCTGACAGACCTAAACACAAGGTCTATCTTCGCGAGAAGCGGAAAAAGTTTAAACGATGCGCAAGATGTTTCTAGCAGTGTGTCGCTACACGATGACCTCAGTTTATAGTCTCCTCACAAATGACTTATTAAACAGGTGTGCTGCGTGCTTGCATGCGTTCATAGCTGCGTGCGTGCGTAAGCGTGCGGTGTGATGTGTGTGTGTGTGTGTGTGTGTTGTGTGTGTTGTACACATACATAATGGGGGCATAGTGTGTGCCCGCATGTAGGGAGCACGCTCCTAGGACCGTTAACATATGCGATTGCTCTATTATACTCAGAATGTGTTGTGGTAGTGTGTTGTGTGATGTAGTGTGTGTTTTGTGTGTTGTGTGTGTGTGTGTGTGTGTTTGTGTGTGTAGTGTGTTGTGTGTGTGTGTGGTGCGTGATGGTGTGTGTGTGTGTGTGGTGTGTGTTGTGTGTGTAGCGTGTTCGTTACGTGGTATGCGTGTATGTGCTTTTTTTTATCCAGCCCCATGTGTAGACGGTTTGGTAAATTCTTGCTCATCAGTTCCCACCAGGCACACAATGGCCTACTCTACAAAAGGCGTGTGTGGATGTGTGTGTGTGCGTGCACGCGCAGCGTCGCGTGTAGTGTGCGAGTGTGCTTGCGCAGTGTGCCTGTGTTGTGGAAACACTTCTATATACAACTATATTATAGTTCTCCAACACAACACGTGTGAGGTTGTTTTTTATATTTTCCCAATCAATTACAAAGCAAAAATAAATAATAAAAACCCAGAAAGGACCATTAAGGACAACACCCCCCAAAAAGAAATCACCTCGATTCAGAAGTATGAGAATATGGCTACCTAAACGATTGGAAAAAAAAAACCGGTCACTTACAAGGGCAAAAAATACAAAATACACCATGGTGATCCTAGGATAGCTCTAGCCGAGGAACAAAACATATACAAAACAAAAACAACACTCTCATAACCCAACGACAAAACAAATCGACCACACCTCCACCCCAAAACAACAACAAACAACAACAACACACACAAACTACAACAAGAAATCTCACCGATACAATAACACCACAGCAGCTACAATCATGGCCACAGATAACAGAACCATATCAAGGATAGTGCAGGCTTAACACTCTATATGATAATAAATCCATCCAAACAACAACACATCTCACCTGAAAAGAACAACAACAACCATTAGCACTACAATCATAGACCACAGATGCTAAACCATATCAATGATGCGGCTATAACAGTCCTATATGAAACTATAATCCATTCTGCGAAAGACCATGAACGTTCACTTGAATTGACCGCCGTTTTAATAAGGAAAGCCGCCAAATCCTCCCAATCGAAGGAATCGTGCAGACAAAGCTGTGCACGGGAAAATCCTGTTGGCAAAGAACGTTATTTTATGCGGATTTTAGGCTCCACAGAGTTTGATTCATATATGACAAGTGAGGATAGAAGCTGTGGTTGTGTGAGGAGTACAGTATTACATGTTCTGATATTTAGGTGGGGCTGGGATGAGTGGGGTAGGGGGGGGGTGGTGGTTGCAGGATTGGTTGTTGTTGTTAGATTTTTTTTACGTTCTCTTGGCTAGGAGCTCACTAGAGGGTGTATACCAATTTTAATGGTATTTTTTTTTTTTGCGTATGGGGGCATGTTTGTAGCCAAAAGTCCTTATAAGTAAGCTATATGTCGACGTTCGGGATGATGTGTAGAACATCGATCTATCACTGAGTATAGCATTTTTATAATATATAATATTTGATTTGAAGTTATTCATTTGCGACTGTTTTTTATCACATATGAAAAGTAGCTGCATGGCGTCTTCAGAGATGATAGTCTACACACGACATCAATGCATAAGCTTTTGTAAAACAAAAAAATTGTCCATCCGTTCTTACCAGCACAAATGGCGCTACTCACACACATGGTGGAAACGTGGTCTAGAGGTAACGCGCCTGATCTGATAAACTGAAAAGACCCCGGGATCATGAAGTGTCGGGCGGTCGTACCTCCGTTTGGACCGGAAATTTTCCTGCATCATCCCTTAAGACCATAGATTTGGTTGGTCTGGGCCTAGTCCTTTTCGGACAGTGATACCGATAAAACCGAGAGTCACCGTGTGTTTTACAGACGTATTATTAGCAGCACGTAAAAAAACCCAACGGCAACAAGAGAGTTTTCCGAGGCAAAAGTTCTAATCTTAAACAAAGCCACATCTAGATAGGGGAAACAAATACCGCTGCCACATAAAAAAAAAAAAAAAACAAAAAAAAAAAAAAAAAAAAAAAAAGGGTGAAAGGAGGCGCAAGTACCGCTAAGTGCGCGGCGTTCCTACGCCGCACTCCACGCACACGTGGAGAGCCGCCAATTTCATCGAAAAAATCAGCCATGAATTATAACAAGATGGTATAGAACAAAAAAATCTCGAGCGCTTTGAAATGTTTCTTGTACAAGATGCAATGACGCGATATAAAATTCCGATACAACATATATTTATTAATTACTATACTCTTCCGAAAAGCGAATCAGGTTTCACGCTCGTACACAGATGATCTGCGCGCATTAACACACAGGACTCTAGTGTTTATATAGATTGTCTTTAGAAAGGGCTGAGATAAGTAACAGTCTGAGTACGTTACCGTTCAGATACAAAGGTACCAAAGCTGAACACTTCCAAAGTGATCGCAGCGAGCAGCGCGAGCGGACCCTTCCTGGCTGTAGAGCGCACCTGAGGCCTATCACATCGAAAATCTTCCAGTGATTTTCTGACCCTGAGAATGAGACTTACGGCCACTTAGAGCTAAGCTGGGAGGAGAGAGCTGCTGTGAGCGGCGATAGAGGGTACAGCAGGACATAGATCATGTATCGAAGATGAGGAAAAACAAACAAAACAAGGGACAATAGAATCAACCTACAGTTACCAAATATAACTAGTGATATAATAATCCATTCAAACACCAGCGCAGGAACGTGCTAAGTGGCAAAGCACAAAGGATAACCATGTCCGCGACATTCATTAAATCAATCCCTACGTTAGGTAAAGATAAGGTAGCCACGGGTTCATAGATGGTGATTTCACAGACCAGTACCCAGCACTAGCAATCTGCAATCAAGGAGATAAGCTCACTCCCAGGAATGGTTGAGACCAGACCATAAACACACACACTGTCGTGAAATAGTTTTCAATACAAGCCCCCCACCCTTCTCCGCCCCCCTCCCTCCGCCCCCCACCCCCCCCTCCCGTCCCCCCCGCCCCCAGGCCACGCCGCCCTAAGCAACTTCCTAGCCTGAAGAAGTGTAACGACTGTTGACAAAAATGCAATATAACATAACTTACGAATCTTACTTACATTTCCCCCTTTGTTTTCTGTTTTTCCTATCTCTTCTAATGTTTGGTATATTTTAACTAGTTCTCCTTTCTGTTTTTATTTTATTTTATACAAAAATTATAACACGAAACATATATTAAAATACGTGTTGCTTAAGGTTATTGTATAAAAATGAGTATGGTTATTGTTCAAGTAAGGTTATTGTTAAAGGTAAGGTAATTGTTAAAGGTAAGTGGTATTGGTTAAAAGTAAGGGTATTTTTAAATGTATGGTATTGTTTAAGGATAAGGTTATTGTTAAAGGGTAAGGTTAGTGTAAAGGTAAGGGTATTGTTAAAGTAAGAGTAAATGTTATAGTAAGTTGGTATTGTTAAAGTATGAGTTATTGTTAAAGGAAGGTTAGTGTTCACCGGGTAAGGTATTGTTACAAGGCAAAGTAAACGTATATGACATATAAGTTAAAGAGAGACTATATAACAAAAACAAACAAAACGTGCATGTGTGTATGTTTGTGCGCTTGCGTATTCATGCTGTGTAGTTGTGTGCGTGCGTAGCATTGGTGTGTTCGATCTTGCGTGGCGTACTGCATGCGTGCATGTGTGTGTGTTTGTGTGTCTGTGTGTATAGAGAAAAGGCCACAGGTGCAGGGAAAAATTCACCTCTGACAGATAGTTGACTAACGATTACGGTCAAGGAATGAGACACAACCCAACTACCCCAGAGATGAACAATTATAACAAAACAATGATTAAATGATACGGGACAAAAACCTAAAGCACGCTCTCTTTCTCATCTGTCATCTTTCTCGTCTCTGTCTTCTCTCAATCTGTGCTAGCTGTCTGTCGTGTCCTCTCTCTCTACTCTCATCTCTCTTCTCGTCTCATCACTCTCGAGTCTCTCTCATCTCTCTCCTTCATCTCTCTCTCTCTGTCTGTACTAGTCTGTGTCCGCTCTCTCAGTTCCCTAAACAGAGGGAAGGGACTAATGAAAAAGCAATGTATGTGAATGCCTATCCTGTAACCTTGAAATAAAGATCAATCATTCATTCATTCCTCTCTCTCATACTCTCTCATTCCTCATCCTTCCTATCTACATCATTCTAAAGCCAACAAAAGAAAATTCATCCCATCGCTTCTCTCATACTCGACGTCTCTCTCACTCTCTCGAGCTAGTCTGTCTGTCTGTCAGGTCTGTTCTTTTCACTCTCGTTCCTTAATCAGGGCAAGGGCCAGCATGAAAAAAAGGTAATAGTGATTCCTAGTCTGTAACCCTTGAAAAAAGATCAAACATTCAATCATTTAATTCATTCAATTCTCATCTTCTCTACTCATCTCTCTCAGTCGATCTCTCCTCTCCTCAATTCTATAAACCATACATCCTCTAGTCATCTCTACTCGCTCTCTCCTCATATGCTCTCTCCTCTCTCTCATCTCATCTCACTCTTCCACTAATCTCAATCCATCTAAACCTCTCTTCTTCTCATCACTATCTCAGATCATCTAGCATCACACTTTCTCTTCTCCCATTCTCATCTCATCTCGTGCTTCTCATCACTGCTCTCTCTCTCTCTCTGCTACTCTCTCCTCTCATAGCTCTCTCTCTCTCTCAATCTCTTCTCTCATCGAATCGACTGCTACTCTCATCTACTCTCTGCATCTCACATCGTCGGATCTTCTTAGCTCACTCTCCTCTCTCTCTGGCTCTCTCTCTCTCTCTCTCTGCTTATGCACGTCCTTCTCGATCTCTCTCATCCCTGTCACCACTCATCATTCTACGTCTCTGCTATGCATCAAATCTACCCTGATCAAATCTCTCTCTATCTCTATGTCTCTCTCTCTCCATTCGTCTCTCTGCACTCATCAAAGTCATACAACGTTCGTTTTCTCTCTTCATCTCAATCATTTTACTTCTCTTCCTCTCCTCTCATCTCTCACTCTACTGGCTCACACTTCTCTCTCTCTCTCTGGCTTCTCATCTCGTGGATCTCTCCATCTTCCATACATCTTCTCCTCTCATCTCTCAGTCTTCTTCACTCTCTCATAATCATCTCTGGTGAAAAGTCGTCATCAACCGAAATCTCATCACTCTCTCTATCACATCTCTTCCACTGTTGTTTGCCTTTTAAATCTGGTTAAATGGAGATTGAATGCACAGAGAATCAGCACATTAGAATTATTCCTTTCAATGGGATAGCTAAAGGATTATGAAGAACATAGTTGGTCCAAGTAAATGAACGCATTCCGAAGGAAATTCACAGATAGTTTCTGGTTAACAAATTATGGTTGCAACAACTGATAGAATTTTGTACATGTATGACTGTCTTATATGGATATGGGCTGATTGAAACAGATTTGATAAAACGTGTAACATATGCTGGATACACAGGTGAAAGTCACTAGTGGATTATTTTGTTTCATACTGTTAAGCTTTAGTTCTTCAGTTCCAAATGATTACCTTAGTTTTGTGAAACTTCATAGAGTCTGAATCATTTACCACAGTATGCTAAAATATAATAGACAACTGAGGACGGCAATGACTGACCTGATAAACAAGAAAAGTAAATGAAAAAAGCTGTGTATGAGGAATTTATCTGGAATGAGGCACAAGAAGAATGATCAAGAAAGTCATGGAGAAGCACATATGTTCCAAAATAGATTACGATGGCCATAAATACCTTGATGAGGACTAGAAAAAGCTTTAGATATATTTGTAAAAGTGTATAAAGAGTCTATGCAAATTTATGCCTCTAAGAAGGTGTCTGTAATTGCCCTAGGACATAAAAAAGATCAGACAGAGTGGTTTGACAGATGAATGTGAAAACAAACAAAGAAAAGAATGTAGAAAAAAATTACAATGGTTCAGAGGATCGATAAAGAGTAGATAGGCAAATATATGTTATACATGCAAAAAACAATATACAGACATCTGGTTGAAAAACCAAAGGGAGACGAAAACTTTTCGAAATGGGGCAAAAAACAGAAGCATATAGCAAAGAAATTAACAATGGGTCACACTTTTGTAATTGAGGCTGAAGGTAAATGGTTGCGAAAAGAACAAGAAAAGGTAGTCAAACTAATATTAGTATCAGATGAAGTAGGTTCAATCATTTCAAAACTGTTTTCCCAAGGTAATAATGATAGAACTTGAAAGGGATGACTGATAATTTGAACTGGAAACCATTCGACGAGGAAATTAGATAAAATCATGAATACAATCAAATAATTAGAAGTAGAAGGTTGTTCAGCAATAGATATACGTAAAAAAGGGTAAAGCTAGTGTGATAAGATGACATGTTAGCTGAAATGGTACGATCAGGTGGTATAATATTGTAAATGTTTCTAACAAAAGATTAGGAGCAACCGTGGTCGAGTGGGGTAGGGGCAGATCAAGCTCGTGATCCCAGAGTGTCGCAGGGTTCTGACGCCCGCTTCGGCTCGGTGTTGTGCCCATGGAAAGACACTTACTCTATTTTCGCTCACTCCATACTCAGGTTAAGCAAGTGGCATTACCTTAAAAAACAACTCTGCTGAGGAAGTATCTGGCGACAGATCTAGCGTCCTGTCAAGGGTGTTGTAAAAACCATCAGTTCGCATTACTCTACAGGAAACCAGGGCATTAAGCTCCGTCTCTATAGCCTTCTGGCTCGAAAGAACACTTTTTTTTCTATACAAAAATTATTAAATGTTAGTTTTGAACAAGGTATTTACCCAGGGGGAATGGTCAAAAGCTAAATATAACCATTGCATAAAAAAGGAAGACCTAAAATGATTTAGATTTAACTTACAGGGGAATATCTCATCTAAGTATTATATCTAAAAGCTATAAAACTACAATACTAAATAGCGCACTATAATCGACGTTGGTAGAGAGCATTACAACTTAAATTTCAGAATGGTCAAGCAGAGATTTTTCGGAAAAAATAAAATATTCAACGAGAATTGATCAAATATATACACTATTAACCACAACGCATTGTTATAATTCAGAGCCGAATATAAATAAACAAAAAAGGAAGGAAACTCTATGTTCATTTTTGTAATTTCAGAAAGCTTGATGATTCTGTTCAGACATAGACAAAACTCATGCAGATGCATTCAAGCTCAATAGGTGTATATAGGTAAATTTCTTTGCTGCACTAACAAGCTATGTACAAAATGGTCAATAAAATCAAATTGTTCGATAGCAGAATTCGAATTGAAACGACGAAATAGTTGATTTGACCCATTGGGGGTAAGGCAAGGCAGTGTTCTTAGCCCAGGCTCTGTCCCTATTTGTAAACCAGTTAGGGTCAGATCAAATTAACAAAAGAGGGTAAACATGGGTACAGCTATTTGACCAGAGATGGATATTATCGGAATTACTTGCATCTAGTTATTGCAGAATGATTAGTGGGCCACTGATTTAACAACAACGACCAAGATGGTCTCAGAATCAGTTACAATGTATCGAACTTGCTGAAATAAGGATAAAAGTTAAGATGTAAACGATAGATAATAAATCAAAATATCGGTATTTTAAAAAAGGGGGCTTTTTGGTAAACATGAACATATGGTTCTATGATGGTAAAGATCTTAAATAGTACAACAATTATAGCATATTGAGGGTTTTAGGTTCCCACAATGTAATTCAGATGCGAAAAACGGTACACAGCATCTAATAACAATAGGGAAAAAGGCAGTCGTACAGCAACTAATGAGATTTTTCTGAAATATAACACGTTATGACAGTAAAGTACTTTTTCTAACATTTATGATACCAAAAATACATCCAATATTTTCTATAAGTATGGCTGTTGAGTCTAGTGGGAATGAATACCAGTTAGTAACATATAGGAAAAGTCCACATGATGGCAAGCAAAGGTTTTTTCGGTGTAACCAAATCAAAACACCTGAACAAAATGATATAAGGATGAATTGTGTAGATATCCTCCTTGCAATGTAAATTCATACACATGCCTTCATAAGATATTGCGGTTTAAATTATTATACAAATGAAATAAAGTGAACGGTTACATATAAGGCGTATCAAAGTGCTGTTTTCAGCTAGAACAAATACACGGAAAATCATGCTGGAGTTTCGAAAATAAGAGAACATCTTATGCTTAACTGATTTAACATTAGTTGGTTGCAGCAGGGTGTTTGGGAGATTGTGAAGAGTTTTGCTAGAAGCATATTTTAAATATATGTATGCATCGATATGTTTATTCAAGAATGTATCAGGACTATAAAGAGAGTCGTGATAGATATACGAACCATTATAGATTCATTTAAAGAACAATATATTTCTGAAAATGAAAGTTATATTTCTAACAGCATATTGAAAATTATTGTTCGTGTTGCCATCAAAGTAGTAAGGTTTAATGTACATACAATGTACTCTTCACGGAATAACAATGTAAATAACGACTAAAGTGAAATCTGTTCAATGATAAATTCTGTCCATTTGCAAAATCAGATCGAAAATGAAAAAAAATTGTGTTATTGTTGGTGCCTACGTAATGAAGAAATAACGGGAACTAAATTTTCTAAAAGAGTTCAAAGGAATTCTATCGCTTCTGCACATGTTGGCCTTTAGAGCCCTGAACCATCCAGAGATACAAATTATCTAAATATGAGTTTCATGCAAGCAATAATGGCGCAAGAAAATACTTTAAGTCTACAAGGTTAACCAAATCCCTATTATGTAGCATCTTGTAACCATTGTAAACATGTTCACAAATTAACCTCTTGTTTTATTAATCGCTATAATCAAGAATTCTGACTGCATTAACATGATCAGTGTTTTTTCTGTATCTCTGCCTTTTATACTAATATCTCTGACTCGATGATTTCAGTAAAATGTGAAATGTAAACTGTTGAGGTTTTGACAACTTTCCTTCAAATATTTGAACTGTAGTATGGGTTAGGTATGAAATGTACCATTTATGATACACCTTAACCATGATTGTAGAATAAATAAGTATGGGGCTAGACGCCTAGTTAGTATAAGAGATAATCATTTCTCTTATCTCTTTTCTATATTGTATTGTGCCTAAGGCCTATGTGGCAATAATCATTTTTTCAGAGTTCAAAAAGAGAGGAATACATGTATGGTATAGATCGTTTAAAGTAATTTTTGTGTAAAAAGAGGCAGTATTTAACTTTATAGATGTCTACTGCTTTCGTAGTAGCAATTACACAGCAAGAGTTAAATGCTTTTTTCCTCTCTTAACAATATATGTTTATAGTATATAGTTGATAATATCCCGAGGATATAACATGTCTCATTTTGTATAAACGAACTTTGAAAATGAATCCCAACAATCCTAATTGAAATGTTACATAGTACTCCAAGACTTTTTTTTGTAACAAATTGAGATTTTAAGCAAATGTGATCAGTTTTTGGCTTGTGATGTACCCATGACAGATATGTTCATAGTAAAGAAATAATGAGTACAATAGACATAGTTGTCTAGACTACACTTTGCATTCTATTAACTAAAAGAGGAAAATAGATGTTGCGCAAATACTATTATGAAAAAGCTGCATTATCTGATTAATACTCATATGATGATTTTTTCACTTAGACACGGAAAGCAACATTCTTTTCTATGATGGGGTTATGATTGATTTAAGGTTTATAAATCAATAAAAAAATGGAATAAATAGGGAGTGTTTCTTTTGAATTCCTATGATCCATGAACTTTTATACTGAAATAAAATCATTTGGCATTATTTGGCTATTATAATTACTTGTTTGGATTGATTTTTCTTCTCGATAATAGTCCCATACACATCTTATTTGTTTGCATTTGCTTGCCAATGATAAAGAAATGAACCCATTGTACGTATTCCCATACTAGCAAGAAATGTATTGTGGTCCAAGGCCAATGTTAACTTAAACATCGATTCAGTGTTCATGTATCATGAGGTTCTCTAAAATTATCTCTTCTCAATCTCTCTCTCTCTCTTCTCATCACAATCTCTCGTCTTCATGTCATCACTCTCGGTTCATATCCACCAATTGACTCATTTCTCGAACATCTCTCTCTCTCTCTCATTCTCTAGTGTTGCCTTTAGACGAGACAAAGCTTGGCCCAGTAGTCATACCTTTACGAAACAAGAAAACAGAGAACAGTACAACAGGAAACATAGTACAGTTACGTTAATCATTTTCCCATTGTCCAGACAACGCAAATCTGCATGTGATGGAAAATTTCAACATCACTAGAAGCCCACATAAAGAGGAAGAGAAAATATGAAAACGTTTAAGTCACAACTACACACACAATAAAATGAAAAGAACAAAAAAAGTTATTGTTCATTCCAAAATGGAACTTGATCTGAAATCCTATATATAAAGATAAATTATAATTAAGATGATGATAGAATCATGTGGGTAAAATATCATGCTTTTGGTTGAGGGTGTTAGAAGTCTTAGTGATAACAAATAGATGTTGTGTGGTGTTTGTGTGTGTTAGTGTGTGTGTGTGTGTGTGTGTGTGTTGTGTGTGTGTGTGATGTGTGTGGTGGGTTTGTGTGTTGTGAATGCGTGATGTGTACTTTTAATGTTTATTTTATTTATTAATTAATATATGTTCTTTAGTTTATTCTTTATATCAGAGAGAAAATGGAATATGCACTCATGTGCTTTTTTTTATTATCCACAGTTCCCCGATGCATGGTAAAAAAAAGCGGTAAAGGAGTCCCATACCCTATAAGGTCCGATGAGGGGAGCTAGGTCGTCATAAAAGTCAGACACTCAGACTTCTCTATGGAGGAGCACATGCTATAATAGAGTGCGTCGCCTCATCTCCTCTCACCATCGCGCTATTACTCTTCCCTTGACCCGTAAGAGGGCAGGTTACACCCATTTTATCATTTTGTGAGCTGTGACACTGGGGGAACTGTACTAGAAGTCCAATAGCGCGCAAACGGGTCACTATCCATCCAAGTGGTAACCACGGACTCGACCTCTTAACTTGGCTGTGGGGAAAGCGAGTGCTCCGACACATACTTGAGCTGGTCCAGGGCGTACCATCCCGTATGCATGGGGTTTTGTAAATTTTCTGTCAGTCTGTGCTCCCCACCGGCAGTCACAATGGGCCTAACATCTTACAAAAGCAGAACAAGATTTAATCGTGAGCTGTACAAGATGAGTTCAATAGCGTACGTTCGCACTACAGACCTTCGTTTTATAGTCTTCAGACCGAAGGACTTTGGGAGAGTGGAAGTCTGCACTGATTGTTAAACTTCCAGGGAAAATTATCCTCCTTGAACGGGAATTGAATCCCGGGTAGCAGAATTGCAGCGCAATGTTTCTGACAAACACTAGGTCTAGTTCGCCCACCCAGGCAAATCGGGATAACAGTGTGTGTGGGTGTGTGTGTTGTGTGTGTGTGTGTGTGTGTGTGTCGTGTGTGTGTGTGTGTGTGTGTGTGTGTGTTGTTTGTTTGTGTGTGTGTGTGTGTGTGATGTGTGTGTGCGTGTGCGTGAGCGGAAGTGCAACGCCTTCAAATTATTTAACGTCTTTTCAAAGTTTTTGATATAAACTTGTGTGTATGTGTTATGTTATGTGATGCTGGTGTGTGTGTGTTAGTAGTGTGTGTGTGTGTTGTGTGGGTGTGGTAGTTTGTGCCTGTACTTGCCTTGAGAAACAAAGCCTCGACACAACACCACATTTTAAACACGAAACTACAGCATGAATCTAACAGAACCATTCGAATTCCGAGTTGGGTGTCCCTAAGACGGCAAACTGTTTGTGTATTGAAAAAGATGTCATCATCGAAAGATGAAAGAGAAATAGAACAATGTATAAAGTCAAAGAAATAGAAAATAATAAACACTGTTTGTTCTCCAAAATGGAACTTATCTACACATGATAAATAAATGGGCTCTTTTTGTTCGGGTTGAAAGTCTGCAGAAATTGTTTGTGAGTGTCAAGTCAAGTCAAAATTTTTTATCCGTGGTAATTAAAATAAGCAATGCATTTGGGTTTGGTGTTTTTTGTGGTGTGGTGTGTGTGTGTGTTTTTTTTGGGGGGTTGTGTGTTTTTGTGTGTGTGTGGGGTTGGGGGGTTTGTTGTTGTGTGTTTTTCCCCACGTGGGTATGTGATTTTATGAACAATAAAAATTTACTTGAAACTTTTTACTTGTTACTTATTTTTTTTCAGGGGTGGTGGGGGTTGGGGGGGTGGTTTGGTAATATTTTTGTTTTTTTTCATTAAAGAAAAAATTTTGTTTTTGTTTTTCAGTTCACCTGCCCTTAACACCCCAGTGCCTCTTTTTTCCCTGCAGTAACTCCCCCAAAAGGGGTTAGGGGGGAAGGTTTGTTGTTATCAGGCCCGGGTTTAAACACGGTTTTGCTTCCCCCTGTGGTGAAAAATTCCCCCCACAGAAAAGCACCATGAACAACAGTGTACGGGAAAAAAAAAAACACTAATCAATAAAATATAAATTGAATGCATGAATCAGCAACAACAACAACAAAAAAGACGAAAGAAAATTAACATAGTTGATGGGGATTTGGTTTTTTTTTGGTTTTTTTTTGACTGAGTCCCCCCGGTTTTCAGGGTTTAGATTTTTTTTTGGGTATGGGCCGTTTTTTTTTTGGTTTTTCCCCAAAGGTAGCTGCATTTGACTTTCAGGGGGTAAAAAGCAATTTAAAACAAGCCTTTACTGTTTTAGACAAAGCAAATTTAAAAAAAAATAAAAAAAAAGCAAAACTTGCAAGGCAGGCCTGTGTTTCCTTAGGCCCCCCACTGCCACATTAAAAAACAACAACAACAACAAAAACCTAGCCCCCATAAAAAATTTCCAAAGAAAACAAAACAGAAACAAATCAGCGTGGTGGGTGTGTGTGTGTTGTGTTGTTGTTTTGGGGTGTGTGTTGTTTGTGTGTTTTTGTGTGTGTGTGTTTGTTTTTTGGGGTTGTGTGCGTGGTGGTGGTGTGTTTTGGTTGGGTTTTTTTGTCTGTGTGTGTGCAGATGCGTGGTGTGGGTTTGTGTTATTGTTTTTTTATTTCGAGGATAATGGAATAAGCACCGTGTGATTTTTAATCCAGTCCCGTGTGCATGCACCCCTTTTTAATGTTGGGCATCCATTCCCCCCGGGAAAAAAAGCCTACTCTTCCCAAAAGCGGAACAGGTTTTAACGTGGGGCAAGATGTTCTGCTGCAGGGATTTCGGTTTTAGTTCATCCAAGGACTTTAAGGGGGAATGGATCGGCACTGTTGAAAAATTGAGGAAAAAACCCTTCCAAAAAGAATCGAACCGGGTCAGAGATCCGGGGCGCTACGAACGCGCTTCTCTCTTTTAACCACAGGTATCCCCCCCCGCGCGCGCGCGTGGTGTGTGTAGCACGTCCCCGCGCGCGCGCGCGCGTTTTGCGGCCCGGGGGGGTGTGTGTTGTGTGTGTGTGTGTGTGTGTGTGTGTGTGTGTGTTGGTGTGGTGTGGGGAGAGAGAGAGAGAAGGGGGGGGAGAGGGGGGGATGGGAGGGGGGAGAGATAGATGAGGAGAGGATGATGAGAAGATAAGTTTTGTGAGATAGAAGGTGTATTGTCGTAGTTTGTGGAGGAGATGTGGAGAGGATGACTGTATAGAGTTGAGGAGAGACTTTTTTTGAGAGGTAGATAGGACGTTGGAGAGAGCGGTGTGACTCGTGAGAATTGAGATGGAGTTGTGTGATTGTCGAGGGGGATGGTGAGTGTAGAGGAGTGGTGAGAAAGGACAGACAGGGCAGAGGCAGGAAAGACAACTGAAACAGAGCACCGAGACAGTCAGACAGCAGGGCAGACTGACAGACAGACAGGCAGGGAGACAGTAAAGTGAGGTAAAATAGAGGCTTTTACGCCTACACGCAAAGAATAACCAGGCATACCATGGGCTCCCTAAACTTATCATATTAAAGAAGGAGCATTGTTATAACTGCCTGAAACTAACTTCGTGGTATGAAAAAGTTATATCATAAAGATGTGTAAGTGTGTGCGTTCGTGCGTGTGTGCGTCGCGTAGCAGCGTGCCGTTGTTGCGCGTGCTGTGTATGTGTGTGGTGTTTTTAGGGTTGTGAGGGAGTGAGACAGTCAGACTAGGACAAAAAGCAGAGGAGAGGAGAGTGGAGGAGACTGAGAGGGAGAGGAGAGATTGATCGACGAGAGGAAGGGCGAGTGTTTCTCGTATGTTGCTGATTTATGAGAGAGTGAAGATGATGGATGATGAGAGACAAGAGAGAGATAGAGAAAGACGGAAATGATTGAGATGGACAGTGACTGACACATAGACACAGTCCAGACAGACAGAGAAACTAGAGAACGCTGGGGATCAGATGTGGTGTATCTGCAGCTACATAACGTCATTATTGTTTGTTCAAATCGCGTTGTCCTGGCTTTGGCATCCCATTATGTACCGTTGTTAATATTTTGTTTTTTCCCATTCTCCTCCACCCTCCCCCCCCCACCACTACCCCCACGCCCACCTACACACATAAACACACTTTGTAATATCAACATGATTACAGTTAATAACGTTTTGCATGCCTTGAGGCCCCAACGGGCAACACTCTCACACACACACCACTCACACACACACACACCACACACCACACAACACACACTCACCACAACACACACTCTCACACACACACACACTACCTCTGATCTCTTCTTATCTCGCTCGGCTCGCTCGCTCACTAGCTCTATCTCTAGATAGCGATAGATGATTATAAACTCACGTTACAAATCCCACGCTCTAAACCTAAACTCACCAGGATGCCACCCACCCCGGAACCACCACCCCTACCCCAAAGAACAAAAAAATAACACAAACAAAGCAACAACAAAAACCCAAGTCCCCCAAAGAACGAAAAAATCAAAATCAGAAACAACAAAAAAAAACAGATTTGAATATCTTCTCCCGCTTGAGACTTATTGTAGTCTACAGCAACAAAACAAAAACAATAACCACAAACAAACACAATAACATACTGCAACGCATCAAACAGACAACAACACCAACAATAAACAACAGCAACACCAACAACAACGACATGAGATCACAGTTTCGCATACATAAACAAGGTTACACTTACAGCACTGATTGGTGGTTTCATCCACGCTGAGGCTGAGTCGAGTTTGCCTTGGGTTTATGAGGTCAAGGACAGAGTGGGGAACTTGCACCGTTCTTTCTCAACGCAGGAACCTTGGTTTCTAGCGTGTAAGCCTCACTCCCCACGATCCTGCTGACCCTTCCATGGCAGAGGTAGTACCTTTGTGCCAGGTATATACCCCCCTCCTCCCCTGCCCAATAATTATTCCTCCCGCCCCATGGGGAGGGGAGTGGGTGGTTGGGGTGGGGGTGGGAGGGAGGGGTGGGGAGCTTTTCCTTTAAATAACAACCCACTTTCTGCAACCTCTTATCTCTGCCAAACTATCTTCACCTGTACAATCCATCCGGTTCCACTTCGTTCAAGCTGCGGATACTCTGTGCTTCCGAAACATTGAGAGTTCGAGCAAAGCACTGTTGGCGTTCGCTCTTCTCTGTCTGTGTGTGGTCCATTCCATTTGGAATGGCCTCCCTTGTCCTCGCAAAGGCATACTTTCGATACTTCTAAATCCGCTCATAAACATTTATGTCCTTACTAAAATCTTCCCTTCTCATTATCTAATCCATACATTTTCAGCGGGCCATCCCCATCTCCTATAACGTGTTTAGGCATGCTCGGTGTGTGTTGTCGTGTGTGCGTCTGTGTGTGTGTGTTGTGTGTGTGTAGATATGTTGTGTGTGTGTGTGTGTGTGTGTGTGTGTGAAATATTTGATTGATATCTTTTTATTTCATTCATGAATGATTGCATAAGTGTGAATGATTTGAATGTAAGCCCTTTGATTTGTTCCTTTGCAAGATTCAGCGCTATATGAATTCCACACATTCTTCTTCTTCTTCTTGGTTGTTGTTGTGATTAAATGATGTGATAGAATGTCCTCTAATCTTATCTATGTATCTCTCTCTCTCTACCTTATCTTCTCTATCTCTTCCATTTCTCAGATAAAGGGCTGAGGTTTACGTGGATGAGGATGTTTGGGCTACGTGATCGTGTGTTGTTGTTTTTTACTTTTGTATAAGTCACATTCTGACTTCTGTCTAAACAGGTCATCAGTATACATGCGACTTTTATGCTTGTTTGGGATGGTATTTTGTTTCGGTTTTTTTTACATCCGTACTTCACAGCTCGAATGGCCTACTGTTCGGAAAGGCAGAACAGGCTTTAACGTGTGCTAAAGATGTTCTGTGTGTATTCACATACAGTATAGGGCCTCAGTTTCTGGTCTCCTCCCGTAGGATTCTTTTTCTACAACTGTCTTTCCCTGATTTGCTTTCTTGTTTCCATGAGCTCTTTATGTGATTAAATGCCCTTTGCTCATCACTTTGATGAACTGTTACAAGTTTTTGTTCTTTTGTTTCTTGCTTTTGTACATACAAAGGGCAAAACTGTTTGAATCAATTCACAACATTTACTAAATGCGATGATAGAACACTTTTGCATAAATAAAACAAATATATGCCTATTACAAGTGAAGACTGGCAGGGTAATGAAAGAGAGAAAAGTAAGTGTGGCTATGTGTGTTGGTGTCAGTCTTTGTCTGCATAAAAAATAAAAGTTACCTTGGTTTGACATCTCTCGTGAAAAAAGTTAGTGTTTATTCAACCCCCCAAAAAGCAACACAAACCCCAAGCACAGAAGAACAAAGCACAGAGACAAACCAACTCTCCACAAAAACTGCTGCTGGTCGGTTAAAGCTACAGTCCCTAAAGCAGATCACTCTTTTAGGACTCTACTACAGCCAAACCAAATCAAACCAAACCACCACAATCAACCAAAACTTTAACCAAAAGCATTCAACCATAGAAACAATCAAGCTTATAGAGCAAAACAAGGCCTTATGCTTCTATTCCAGACTGAGCCTTAAGTATAAACATTTAAGGACCAGGCAGAACAACAAGATTAAAGCAATTGACATGATGCGGCAAACAAAAAAGCAGACGTGATATGTTTCTCAAGGCTTGTGATTGCAGTCTTACTGTCGGCCATCCATTGGCAATGTTTTGCAACCATTAGCCTGACGCCATAATGGATGACACCTCCCTCCCTGTGTTGATCCAGTTAGCAGACGTCCCCACGTCCTTCCGGCTTATATGTGTAGAGTTTGTGCGGGACAATGGCAGCTCTGTTGCTGATAAGATTTATAAACACAGCCAGAACAGAGGAGACTGTGGCGGCAGTTATTGTGGTTGTAGAAAAGCTTGCCTTTTTGCCATGGAAAAGTCAGTCTTATTGAAATTCGGGCTGCTCTATTCAAGGAGATGTATTTTCCACCATTCTTTCTTTTCTTGATGTGATTCTCCCACAAATGTGTGGACATCAGATTACCTGGAACACTTTTATTTTAGCACCATTTCATTTGAAAGTGTAGGGGTAAATGAAAACCGGAACCAGCACAAAACCACTGAACCATGAACAACTTATGTGTGTGGCACTTTTGCACAGGGCCAGCAGGACAGTCCATCACAGTGGGGGACTGAGTGGGGGATTTACAACATAAAAGAGAAAGTGTTGGGGATAAACACAATTTCTTTTATTCCATGCTGATAAGATTTCTGTTGATTGCAGAATCCAGTTGTTTGGTGATCTAGGGATTATTGGCACAATGCAAAAAATGATTGGTTTGTTGTTTAAATGTGGCTTTTTTCCCTTCTTTTCTTTTCTTCTGCGATCAAACTAGGTGACTGACTAGTAGCATTTTAGACAGGATGGACAGATAGGTAACTCCAAGTGACAACACTAGGCTTACAACAAGAAAGGTTTATGGTGGCAAGTGAGAAAGAGAATTCTCTTTTACAGATCTGATTAAAAATAACCATTATTACATGTAAATAACTTAACAAAAGGATTCTTGAATGGGAATAGTAGTTGATAGTCACAATTTATTTTTCCTAGTACTCTCAGTTGTATTTTATGCAATTTACATTGGGCAAGAATAAGTAAAATAATACAGTGGTGCTGAATTAGGGTTGGTACATTGTAGTGAATCAAAGCTTTTATAACAAGAAAGCTTAGTGAAAGTCAAACAGGTCTCTGGAATCCCCCCGGGTGGGTAAGTTTATGTACCCTTGTTGTTGGAGTGTTGAGCTTGTGATCTGACAGTTTTCAATCTGACAGATCCACATGTTAAATCCTGTTCCCTTTTCATAAGAGCAAGGCCATGTTGTGGCGATTGGGAACAGATGACGACTTTACAAAAACCTATATACATGCAGGGGCTTTGATGTAAGAAAGCACATTAGTGCTTCTATCCTTATCCCTTGATATAAAAAATAAATATACAATAAAATAAATAAAACAGTCTGGTTCGAGTTACCACCAAGACACCATGTAGGTATGTTTCCCCCTGGATGTTACAATCAGGAACTGACTATACTCCCCTCCTAAACGTCCTTCCTATATACTATAAATCAAGGTTCCATATGTGGACAGTACACAGACATCTTGTGCACATGTTAAAATCACTTTTGCCTTTCAGCGAAAAGGCAGTAATTGTCTGCTGGTAGACTGAATGTCAAATAAAAAAAAGATAAATGCATGCACACTGGTGTCATATTTAATAATAATAATATATGGAATTTATATAGCGCTGAATCTTGTAAAAAACAAACAAATCGAAGCGCTTGCACTCAATCATTTACAGGCATGCAACTCTCCTTAAACATAATGAGAAATCCTATGCCGCGCGCACTACGCACGACACAAGCAGCACACACATACACACACACACACACTCACACACACACACACACACAAACACACACCCCACCACAAACACACACAAACACACGAAAAACTCCTTAGACGGTGAAAGATGCTGTTTGAAAATTAGGTGACAGATATGTGGGGGGAAAGTCTAGGTAGGAATAAGTTGTGTTTTGAGGCGGATTTGAAGGAAATCAAGTGAAGCTTTTGACGAAGTGAAATGAGGGAGGTCTTCCAGGTGGATGGACCAGAGAACAGAGTTGGAGCCACGGCCAACAGTGGTTTGTATGAATCTGGTGTTCGAAAGCACAAAGTATCTGCGGCTGAACGAAGGGAACGGGATGGAGTGTACAGGTGAAAGCTGTTACAGAGATAAGAGGGGTGCAGATTTGTGGAGACATTTGAAACAGAGGTATTGATTTTATACTGCAGTCTTTGTGAGGACTGGCAACCAGTGAAGAGTCGCAGAAGAGGAGTGATGTGTCAGATTTTTTCTTTCTTAGGACCAGTCGAGCTGCGCAGAGTTTTGTTTTTTATGCGTTGAAGAGAGTGGATAGATGATGCTGGTGGCAGCCAAAGAGATTACGTAGTCTAAAAGTGAAAAGATAAGAGATTTGGACAAGTTGGAAGTTGCAACAGTGGACAGATACTTGCGAATCGCGCTTACGCGCCGTAATTGAACTGATTGTAGCTAGACTGGGCAGGTCTGGGTGATGATTTTTTCAATAGAGAGTGTGTTGTCATGAATCTACTCCTAAATACTTCCACAGAGTGGACAAAGGAACTGACGTATTTGCCGAATTCTATTGAAGTTTTGTGATAGAGGAATAGTTTATGTTGGGTCACTATGATCATGCTTCGGTTTTTCGGGCATTAAGTTGTAACTTGTCTGTTCATCCTGTTTTGAATGTCTTGAAGGCAGTTAGGACATAATTTGTCAATGAGGGAAGGCAAGTTTCACAGTATCGCTCTGCACTGTAGTTGAGTATCATCGGCATAGGAAATGATGATCAATAGGGTGGGTGTTTATTATATGTGAGAGTGGAGCAGTGTATGGATTAAGAGAACAGGGCAGATCTGAGCCCCTGCGGGACTCCACATTCCATTTTGAAAGTTTTGATGGAATTTTGTTTACAATAACTTTCTGAAACGGTCTGTGAGGTATGAAGTACAACAGGTGAGGGTGCTGTGCCATTAATACCAACGTATTTTGGAGGCTGAAGAAAATGCGAGAAGAAGAATTGAGTGAATCTATGGTATCAAGCTGCAGATAAGTCAAGAAGAGTGAGGAGGGAGATTTTTCCTGCATCAGAAGCAAGTAGAAGTGTATCTAAAGTATGGACTAGGGTGGTTTCGGTGCTGTGGTTGGGGCGATAGGCAGACTGAAAAGTGGGAAGACAGATCATTGGAATGAAGGTGACTGTTGAGCTGTTTGAGAACAACTTTTTCTAGTACTTTAGAGATAAAGGGTAAGTTTGAGACAGGCCTATAATTCTTCAGAATGTTGGGATCGAGGTCGTGCTTTTTCAGTAGAGGTGTGACTATTGCTGTTTTAAGAGCTGATGGAAAATTTCCTGACTGAAGAGATGAGTTTACTATTTTAGTGATAATAGGCACAATTTAGACACCATCCCCCAAGTTGTTTGAATACGGCTACCTTCATGGCATGCAAAAACAGTCCATGTGTGCAAAATCTCACCATTGATGAACTCTGCAGCTCTAGCTGAGGAACAAAACACAACAACCAACAAAACCAAACCAAAACTAAACCTCCTCCCCAAAAAACAGGTCACTAGGTTAAAGATAGCCTCAAATGGAATATTCTAAGGCCAGTCTTCATAAAATACAAACAACTTTATGTGATAATGTTGTGCAAGGTTCAATAAGCAGGTTTTTGTTTTTAATTGTGTTTGAAAGATTTTTAGTAAGCCACAGCTGTCAGTTTCCTCTGCTCACAGTTTCTATCTATGCTATTCCATCCCATCCCAGCCGAGCTGGTGCTAATCATTTCAGGAACTGACCACACTTGGACTTGGTAAAAGGAAGGGGTGTGCTAATTTTAGCTCTTGGCCTGGATCCTTGACTGGTTTATGCTGGATGTGTGCACTATCATCCTCTCTAAAATGTTGGTTTAGATAAGTGTTGAATTGAAAGCCTTTTTCTGTCATCCTATCTGAAATGCTACTTTTCAGTCACTAGGCATATTTACTGAAACAAGATATAACATTAACTTTTCACCTTTACAACAAATTCAAACAAGGAACCTCTCACCTTGTACATTGTGACAACAGCCCATTAGTCATCAAACCACTGCCTACTGCAAACAACAGGAGCTTTATCAACATGAAATGAAAGGAATTATGTTATCCCCCAAACACTTTCTCTTTTATGGTGTAAATTCCCAGCTTAGTTCCTACCCGCCCTTATGGCACTTACAAAGCTTCAGTGTTGTGGATTCAAACAAAAGCAGAAAGCAGTCTTGGTTGTCACGCAAAGCCTTTCCGTTTGTCACCTCTGCTGGCTGCCCAGACCATTCACTTGGTGCAGTCATGCATTTCCTGCTGTGCTTTATTACACCACTGTGATGGACTGTCCTGCTGGCCCTGTGCAAAAGTGCCACACATAAGTTGTTCATGGTTCAGTGGTTTTGGCACCAATTCCAATTTCCACTGACTGCTGCCTATCAAACCAGGCATGCATTCAGTTCAACCCTGGCAGTCCACACGTGCATACGCACATTCACACACATACACACAACTGCACATACTCACTGCACATAAAAGTGCATGCACAAGCACATAATAACAAAAGTTTAAGATCTTTAATATGTTGACCACCTTTGGCTCATAGAGGATGTGTACTTGATTACAGAAGTCAGAGAATAATCTATAAAACAAATATCAAGATAGCTGAAATTATCTTGAACAGTTCGGTTGCAAAATTGTTTTATAAACAAACAAACACACACGTACACAACACACACACATACAGAGTACCAACACCCAGCATGCTTTTAGCGCTTTGCCAGCCTCTTGGGTTTAGGTTTTGTTTTTTGAAAGCTGTACCATATAAGGCTTTGGCACCTATGTAACACAACTGAAACCTGAAAAGTTATGAACCCAGCAGCCATCCAAAATCTCCACATCTTTTATGTCTTTTAGTCTTACTCTGTATTCATCTAGACTCACAAACAAACAAATAAATGACAAGCTTGTAATCTTGTCATATACTGCTTTTAATGCCCTGTTATTTTCTGGAACATCCCAACCCTATCTCACCATGGAATCAGAAATATGAGGCTAGTTTAGTACAACAATCAACTTCACCCACCTATACTCAATATGTCATGTTCAATATTGTTGGATTGGTTTGGACTTTCACCTATCTCTTAACACAAGGTGTTCAGTTTGCTTCAGTCTGTATGGAATTTCATGTGAATTAAAACCAAATCTGGGGGCAGGATAGTTTAGTGGTTAGAATGCTGCACTTGTGATCTGACAGCCTGGGATGCAGCCACCATGGAGGTGCCCATTTCAGGGAATTTACCCTGGAGTTAATATCAGTATTGAGGCCACTCCCTCAAAAGTTCTTGATAGGCTATAAATCAGGTATTTCCTGCTGGTAGGAACACATGACAGTATTTAAAAAACCCAACAATAACAAGAATGGCATGCACACAGGTATTGTGTTTTAACACCATCCCCAAAGTCAGAATATGGCTGCCTTAAACGTGGGGAAAAACGGTCATACATGCAAAACTCTTACCATTAGGGAACCTTAGAGCTGTATCCAAAGAAACAGTGGGAAAATACAACAAACAAACAACAACAACAACAACAACATCAAAAGCTGTTAACTTTTAGGTAAAAGAATAAAGCAGGCTTTTCATGACTTAATCACTATAATTACCTGCACAATCTCCCCCTCCTGCTGTGTTCATAAATCTTATTGGGGCAGGGGCTGCACAGCTGCTGCACACATAGCCGGAAGTGACCACGTGACGTCTGCTAACAGGATCAACACAGGGAGGGAGGGATGGAGGGAGGGTGTCATCCATTAGGGCTGTCAGGCTGAAGGTGCAAACACGGCAATGGTGGGCTACAGGAAGACTGCCACAAGGCCTTAAAAAACCAATCCTGTCTGCTTGTGTGTGTGTGTGTGGTGTGTGTGTGTGTGTGTGTGTGTGTGTGTGTGTGTGTGTGTGTGTGTGTGTGTGTGAAAGAGAGTGTGCCCCTACAGTGTGTGCTGGTGTGCGTCTGTGTGACTCTTCACTGGGCACAACAGTCAAAATCACATGTCTACAAAGCTGAAACTCTTTCCTTTTCCCTTGGGTTCTTGTGGTAAAGAAAACCAGACTGGCCAGCACATCTTTCAGAGGTGCACGCTATACAGCGACCTGAGGAAGATTGTAGTGGCTGATGGAGATAACCCTGCAAACCAAGCTGCAGGGCCCTTGTGAAGAGCTGGGAAAGGACATGCCATTATTTTCGCCAGATACATCTGACTGTGTAATGCCAACAACAAGAAGAAGATGTTAAAGCGGCTGTTTTAATTTGATAGAACTCTCTCTCTCTCCCTCTGTTATATTGTATTATTTATATTATATTGTATTATATTATTATATACTCTGCATTCTGATCATATCGCCATCTTTTCTTCCTTAACTCCACAAAACCTGTAAGAAAAAAGAATAGTTACCCTCCGCAATCTTAAGGCCATAACCATTCAAACCTATTCTCACAAGCTATGGAACGCCTTTCGCAAACGTCTGACGACACTGACCTCGTCAGAACACTATAAACACTGTCACTCACGCCAATTGCTTGAACGAGCATGCACCTCCAACTGACCATCTCCTGCCTGTCAGGCCCTTGTGCGCCATGGTTAACACCAACGATATTTTGATGGCGAAACGCAAACGTCGGCGTCTAGAAACGGCAGTGGCGGAAATCAAAAACTGAAATCAATAACAGCTTCTCTGAAAACAAACAAACAAAGTCAAATTTTTAATCCATTCAGCAAAGACAAATTATTACTCTTCCCAAGTTCTCTGCGCTAAATCCATAAAATCTCTGTTCACCCTCACCTCAAATCTTCTTGGATCTGCAAAAACAAGCCCTCTTCCTACCACCCACAGCCTGTCTGAACTTCCCTCCATCTTTTCCCTCCTACTTTTCAGAGAAAGTCCGCAACATTCGCTCCATACTGGATCCAGACTCATTTCCCAGCCTGTACCTCCTGATCCCCAATTCACTGGCATCTCCTCTGTTTTTTCTTTCATCCCACAAGCGAAAGCGAAATCACAACAATTCTGAAAGAAATGACGACTAAATCATGCGATCTTGATCCATACCTGCTCCTGTCTTCTCACAATGCCTTCCACAACTTGTACCCTCTGTCACCGAAATAGTAAAACTCATCTCTTTTGTCAGGAAATTTTCCATCAGCTCTCAAAAACCGCAATAGTCACACCTCTACTAAAAAAGCATGACCTTGATCCCAACATTTTAAAGAATTACAGACCTGTTTCTAACTTACCTTTCATCTCTAAAGTACTTGAAAAAGTTGTTCTAAAACAACTCAACAACCACCTTTATTCCAATAATCTCCTTTCCCCTTTTCAATCTGCCTATCGCGCCAACCACAGCACCGAAACCAACCCTAGTCCACACTTTAGATACACTTCTTAAATCGCTGCTGATGCAGGAAAAAATCTCCCTCCTCACTCTTCTCGACCTATCTGCTGCCTTTGACACTATAGATCACTCAATTCTTCTTTCTCGCCTCAAGAGCATGTTTGGTATAAGGCACTGCCCTCCCTGGTTATTTCATACCTCACAAACCGATAACAGAAAGTTATTGTCAGCAAAATTCAATCAAAACCTGTCAAACTGGAATGTGGAGTCCCACAGGGATCAGTTTGGGTCCTGTTCTCTTCACTCTCTACACTGCTCCACTCTCACACATAATAAACCACCATCATATTGATCATCATTTCTATGCCGATGACACTCAGCTTCAATGTAAGCAATACCCTTGAAAATCTGCCTTCCCTCCTGACAAATATGGCCCACTGCCTTCTAGACATTCAAAACTGGATGACTCAAAATAAGTTACAGCTAAATGCCGATAAAACGGAAGCCATGCTCATGGGGACCAAACATAAACTTTCCCTCACACAACGACTTCAGTGGAATTCAGCAATACATCGGTTCCTCTATCCAGCTCTGTAAAATATCTAGGTGTGGTTCTTGACAACACACTCTCTATGAAAAAATTCATCACCCAGACCTGCCAGTCTTGCTACTATCAATTACGGCGCATAAGTGCAATTCGCAAGTATCTGTCTACTGAAGCAACATCCAAACTTGTCACATCTCTCATTCTTTCTCGACTGGACTACTGTAATTCTCTCTTGGCTGGTTTGCCGGCATCATCCATCCACTCCCTTCAACGCATACAAAACTCTACAGCTCGACTGGTCCTTAGAAAGAAAAAGTCTGAACACATCACTCCTCTTTTGCGATCTCTTCACTGGCTGCCTGTCTCGCAAAGAATAAAGTATAAGATTAATACCCTTTGTTTCAAATGTCTCCACAAATCTGCACCTTCTTATCTCTGTAACTGTCTTCACCTGTACACTCCGTCCCGTTCCCTTCGTTCATCTGTAGATACGTTGTGCTTTCGAACACCCAGATTTAAACAAACCACTGTTGGCCGTCGCTCTTTCTCTGTTTCCGGTCCCTCCACATGGAACGACCTCCCTCTTCCACTTCGCCAAAAGCCTTCATTGAATTCTTTCAAATCTAGCCTCAAAACGTACTTATATTCGACTTAAGATCTTCCCCTGTTAAATGTTATATAGCTGCCTTCACCTCCACCCCCCCACCCCCACCTAAGTGTGTTGTGTATATAAATTTGATATTTGTTTATCTTGATATTTATGGATGGTTGCATGCGTGTGAATGATTTGAATGCAAGCGCTTTTATTTGTTTGCTTTACAAGATTCAGCGCTATATAAATTCCATACATTATTATTATTATTATTATTATTATTATATTATATAGAATGTTATATTATATTATATTATATTATTATATTATTATATCATATTATATTATATTATATTATATGTATCTGAATTTTTGCTTTTGTTTTTGGTTGGGGTTTTGGGGGTTTTTTGTTGTTGCTTTTAAACCTGATTCTTCACACTAACCTGAGCATACATACAACCTGGAACGCGCCGCGCGCGCGCGCACACGACACTACCCCAACACCACCACACCACAACACCACACACACACCACACACACCCATGTTGTGTGTGTGTGTGTGTGTGTGTGTGTGTGTGTGTGTGTGTGTGTGTGTGTGTGTGTGTGTGGTGTGAAAGAGAGTGTGCCCCTACAGTGTGTGCTGGTGTGCGTCTGTGTGACTCTTCACTGGGCACAACAGTCAAAATCACATGTCTACAAAGCTGAAACTCTTTCCTTTTCCCTTGGGTTCTTGTGGTAAAGAAAACCAGACTGGCCAGCACATCTTTCAGAGGTGCACGCTTATACAGCGACCTGAGGAAGATTGTAGTGGCTGATGGAGATAACCCTGCAAACCAAGCTGCAGGGCCCTTGTGAAGAGCTGGAAAGGACATGCCATTATTTTCGCCAGATACATCTGACTGTGTAATGCCAACAACAAGAAGAAGATGTTAAAGCTGGCTGTTTTTAATTTGATAGAACTCTCTCTCTCTCCCTCTGTTATATTGTATTATATTATATTATATGTATTATATTATATTATATTATATTATATTATATTACTCTGCATTCTGATCATTCCGCCATTCTTTTCTTCCTTAACATCACAAAACCTGTAAGAAAAAAGAAATATGTTACCCTCCGCAATCTTAAGGCCATGAACATTCAAACCTTTTCTTCACAAGCTATGGAACGCCTTTCGCAAACGTCTGACGACACTGACCTCTCAGAACACTATAACACTGTCCTCCGCCAATTGCTTGACGAGCATGCACCTCCAACTGACCATCTCCTGCCTGACAGGCCCTGTGCGCCATGGTACACTAACGATATTTTGATGGCGAAACGCAAACGTCGGCGTCTAGAACGGCAGTGGCGGAAATCAAAAACTGAAATCAATAAACAGCTTCTCCCGAAAACAAACAAACAAAGTCAAATTTTTAATCCATTCAGCAAAGACAAATTATTACTCTTCCCAAGTTCTCTGCGCTAAATCCATAAAATCTCTGTTCACCCTCACCTCAAATCTTCTTGGATCTGCAAAAACAAGCCCTCTTCCTACCACCCACAGCCTGTCTGAACTTCCCTCCATCTTTTCCTCCTACTTTTCAGAGAAAGTCCGCAACATTCGCTCCATACTGGATCAGACTCATTTCCAGCCTGTACCTCCTGATCCCCAATTCACTGGCACTCCTCTGTTTTTCTTTCATTCCACAAGCGAAAGCGAAATCACAACAATTCTGAAAGAAATGACGACTAAATCATGCGATCTTGATCCCAGACCTGCTCCTGTCTTCTCACAATGCCTTCCACAACTTGTACCCTCTGTCACCGAAATAGTAAACTCATCTCTTCTGTCAGGAAATTTTCCATCAGCTCTCAAAACCGCAATAGTTACACCTCTACTAAAAAAGCATGACCTTGATCCCAACATTTTAAAGAATTACAGACCTGTCTCTAACTTACCTTTCATCTCCAAAGTACTTGAAAAAGTTGTTCTAAAACAATTCAATTACCACCTTCATTCCAATAATCTCCTTTCCCCTTTTCAATCTGCCTATCGCGCCAACCACAGCACCGAAACCACCCTAGTCCACACTTTAGATACACTTCTACTCGCTGCTGATGCAGGAAAAATCTCCCTCCTCACTCTTCTCGACCTATCTGCTGCCTTTGACACTATAGATCACTCAATTCTTCTTTCTCGCCTCAAGAGCATGTGTGGTATTAATGGCACTGCCCTCACCTGGTTTATTTCATACCTCACAAACCGATACCAGAAAGTTATTGTCAGCAAAATTCAATCAAAACCTGTCAAACTGGAATGTGGAGTCCCACAGGGATCAGTTCTGGGTCCTGTTCTCTTCACTCTCTACACTGCTCCACTCTCACACATAATAAACCACCATCATATTGATCATCATTTCTATGCCGATGACACTCAGCTTCAATGTAGCAATACCCTTGAAAATCTGCCTTCCCTCCTGACAAATATGGCCCACTGCCTTCTAGACATTCAAAACTGGATGACTCAAAATAAGTTACAGCTAAATGCCGATAAAACGGAAGCCATGCTCATGGGGACCAAACATAAACTTTCCTCCATCACAACGACTTCAGTGGAATTCAGCAATACATCGGTTCCTCTATCCAGCTCTGTAAAATATCTAGGTGTGGTTCTTGACAACACACTCTCTATGAAAAAATTCATCACCCAGACCTGCCAGTCTTGCTACTATCAATTACGGCGCATAAGTGCAATTCGCAAGTATCTGTCTACTGAAGCAACATCCAAACTTGTCACATCTCTCATTCTTTCTCGACTGGACTACTGTAATTCTCTCTTGGCTGGTTTGCCGGCATCATCCATCCACTCCCTTCAACGCATACAAAACTCTACAGCTCGACTGGTCCTTAGAAAGAAAAAATCTGAACACATCACTCCTCTTTTGCGATCTCTTCACTGGCTGCCTGTCTCGCAAAGAATAAAGTATAAGATTAATACCCTTTGTTTCAAATGTCTCCACAAATCTGCACCTTCTTATCTCTGTAACTGTCTTCACCTGTACACTCCGTCCCGTTCCCTTCGTTCATCTGTAGATACGTTGTGCTTTCGAACACCCAGATTTAAACAAACCACTGTTGGCCGTCGCTCTTTCTCTGTTTCCGGTCCCTCCACATGGAACGACCTCCCTCTTCCACTTCGCCAAAAGCCTTCATTGAATTCTTTCAAATCTAGCCTCAAAACGTACTTATATTCGACTTAAGATCTTCCCCTGTTATATGTTATATAGCTGCCTTCACCTCCACCCCCCCCACCCCCACCTAAGTGTGTTGTGTATATAAATTTGATATTTGTTTATCTTGATATTTATGGATGGTTGCATGCGTGTGAATGATTTGAATGCAAGCGCTTTTATTTGTTTGCTTTACAAGATTCAGCGCTATATAAATTCCATACATTATTATTATTATTATTATTATATTATATAGAATATTATGTTATATTATATTATATTATATTATTATATTATATTATTATATCATATTATATTATATTATATGTATCTGAATTTTTGCTTTTGTTTTTGGTTGGGGTTTTTGGGTTTTTTTGTTGTTGCTTTTAAACCTGATTCTTCACACTAACCTGAGCATACATACTAACCTGGAACGCGCGCGCGCGCGCGCACGACGCACACACACACACACACACACACACACACACACACACACACACACACACATGAACAAAATAGTGGAATCCCTTCATTCCCTGTGGCAGTTGCAGCCAGCCTGTAGGGCGGGAATTATTGAGTACAGAAGTCAGATGAATGATGGAATTATAGTTGCTGACACTCCATTATTCTCTAGAGCCCGCCTGCATCCATTGTGTGACTGTGTGTGTGCAGATGATCGTCACTGTGTACAGTGTGTGTGTGTGTGTGTGTGTGTGTGTGTGTGTGTGTGTGTGTGTGTGTGTGTGTGTGTGTGTGTGTGTGTGTGTGTGTGTGGTTTGTGTGTGTGTCTGTGTGGTTTGTGTGTATGTGTCTATGTCTGTCTGTGTGGCTTGTGTGTATGTCTGTCTGTCTGTGTGGCTTGTGTGTATGTGTGTGTATCTGTCTGTCTGTGTGGTTTGTGTGTATGTGTGTGTGTGCACTGATGATTTTCACTGTGTGTGTGAGAGTGTGTGTGTGAGAGTGTGTGTATTTGTGTGTATGTGTGTGTGTCTGTTTGTCTGTGTGTATGTGTGTGTCTGTCTGTGTGGTTTGTGTGTACATGTGTGTGTGTCTGTCTGTGTGGTTTGTATGTGTGTGTCTGTCTGTGTGGTTTGTGTGTGTGTGTGTGTGTGTCTGTTTGTCTGTGTGTATGTGTGTGTCTTTCTGTCTGTGTGATTTGTGTGTAAGTGTGTGTGTGTGTGTGTCTGTTTGTCTGTGTGTATGTGTGTGTGTCTGTCTGTGTGGTTTGTATGTATGTGTGTGTCTGTCTGTGTGGTTTGTGTGTATGTGTGTGTGCACTGATGATTTTCACTGTGTATGTGTGTTTCTTTGTGTGTGTGTGTATGTGTGTGTGTGTTCATCGAATGTGCGCGCATACGCACGTATGTGTGTCTGAGTTTTTGTTTTATACGCTGTGTTTGCATGTGCCTATGTGATAGAGAAAGAGTAACCGACTTCATGTTCTGTATATGTACGTGGCAGGAGCATATGATGTTTCATTATTTTATCATCATCATCATCATCATCATCATCATCATCATCATCATCATTATTATCAGTATTATTACTATTATTATTATTGCTGTGGTGGTGGTGGTGGTGGTGGTGTCGTCGTCATCATCGTCGTCGTCGTCGTCGTCGTCGTCATCATCATCATCATCATCATCATCATCATCATCATCATCATCATCATCATCATTATTATTATTATTATTATTATTATTATTATTATTATTATTATTATTATTATTATTATTATTATTATTATATTATTATTATTATTATTATTATTATTATTATTATTATTATATCTTGTTGTTGTTGTTGTTGTCATCATAGTCGTCATCATTATTATTATCACATGTACACTCCTTCTCTTCCCTCCGCTCTGCTGCAGATACCTTGTGCTTAAGAATACCTAGATTCAACCAGTCCCTGTTGGCCGTCGCTCTTTCTCTGTTTCTGGTTTATCGATCTGGAATGACCTTCCTCTCACCCCTCTGTCAAAAGCCTTCTTATGACGCTTTTAAATCCGGCCTCAAGACACATTTATTCCAAACCTAAGATTCTCCATTCTTGTTCCATCTCATTTTTGTCCCTGCCCTCAACAGTCAAAACCCCATACTCTGCTAGAGCGTATAACCTTTATGTGCATACGTGCGTATGTGTGTACACAATTGAATTTGTAAAAACTATTAATTGTAACTGGCTGCATGTGAATGACGGAAAGCGCTTTAATTTGTTTTTATAAATTATAATATTTTATGTAAATTCCATATATTATTATTATTATAATTTTGTTGTTGTTGTTGTTACATTATTATCATTATTAGATAATGGCTTACATCCTTCCATTTCTCTGATTAAAAAAAAAACACCAAGGAAGTTCACTTTATTTTCCTGGCTTCATAACGAATGCACCAAAACTCCAACAGTCAATGAAATCCTGCAAGGCAGAGCTGTAATCCTGTTGGCAAAATGTCCGATCCTTTTTCAGCCCGGCCAATATCATTTAACAGACCCGGGAGGACAGAATTGCCCAGTGGTTTGAACCATGCATTTAGGACTTAAAATTTTTGCCTTAGGCGCGGTTCAAATCCCGGGGTTTTTGGGGAGAAACCTTTGGGGGATTTTTCCTCTGAATTTTGCCCCCCACTCATTTCGCGGGACGGGTATTTCTTTGGTCAAGCCCTTTTTCCCCCCAGCCAATTTAAGCAGCATCGACGGGGTTTCCCAAATTGGAGGGGTGACCGGTTGCGCCCTGGGCTTCAGTACATCCCCCATTCACCCACAGTAAATGGTACCTGCCCTTTTTGGGGGGTTCGGGGAAGGAAAAGCACAGGGAGGGGGGATGGGCCCCCCCTCAAATTGCGGGGGGCCCCCTTAAGAACTGAGGTCTTTTGATCCCCTTTTTTCCCTACCCCCCAAACGGGTTTAGGGAAAACCTTTTACATTTTCCCGCAAAAATTCCCTTTTCCTTGGGTTTGTTTTTTTTCCCTCCGCTTATTCCGATTTTTCCACCCCAAAAATACCGGGGATGGCCCATAGGGGATCATCGGGGCCAGAATCCACATGAATATAATCATGCTGGGCCCCGGGGTTCAACCAGCCAGAGGGGGCCCCGCACGGCTGCTGGTCATTTTGGAAGGGGTTCTTTTGGGCTTGTTCTAGTTTACCATACGAAAGAAACCCCCTTACAACCCCCCTACTAAAGACAATAATACTCGCCCGAGCCTGAAAAGGGAAACTCCACCGGGAAAGGGATCACGGGGATTAAGCCCACTAGAAAAAAGGGTAGGTAGGATAAAATTAAAGCCCCCGGGGTTCACCAATGGTAGTTTTTTACATAGGCCCCAGTATTTTTGCCTACCCAAAGGGTAACCCATTCCGACCCCGGGGGATGTATGCTGGATTTTGGTTTTTTTCGTAACCTCCCAAAACCCCAAAACACGAATTACGGAATCTTTAATATGTTAAATTTGATCTTTCTTTGTTATATATATACACAAAAGGGAAAATTAAGGCCCGGGCGGGTCCATTTTAAATTTGGCCCCTGAGATCAAAACACCTCCCCCTTAAATTTCCCACCAGTGCCCTTATCCCATCAACCTCCGACCTGAATTTCGACCCCAAACTCATCACAGGCGAGAATTACAGAATTATGGGGAACTGAAGAAATCAGCTTGGCCTCAAAACAAAGAGAGAAACTTGGGATGTTTTTGGCCCAAAAAGTTTTTAATTTAAATTTTGCTTTTACGGGTTTTTTAATTTTGACTTGATTTGTTTTATCCCTTTAAAAGGAAAGGGGGAAAAAAGGGAGGGCTCGGCCATCCCCACATTGCCCAAAAAGACACCACATGTTTCGGGTGTCCCCCCCCGGGTCTAAAAGACTAAGGGGATAGGTAAAGGTAATGAAGGGGCCCCGAATTGGAATGGGCCTACCTTAATGGGGGGGAAAAAAAAGGGGTTTCATAGGCAAGAATCTCACCTTTGATAACCGGGACCCTTAGCCAAAAAAAAAAGAATTATTTTGTTTTGGGGTTGATTTCCTTTGGGTTGATGTTTTATATATTGTATTTTTTGTGTTGAAATATTGTATTAGTCTTCTTTGGAAAAATTCAAAAAAACACAAATTTTAAAAGCGCAGATAAAAAAAAATGTCACCTCAAAAGAAAACAAACGTAGCCATTTGAATTTTGAAAAATGACCTCATATGCTCTCCTCTCTCCTGTCTCTCCTGTGCCTCTCTGTTCTCCCCTCCTTCCTCTCTCTTCTCCTCTCTGTGTACTCCTGTTTTTGATAAATCCCTTTTTTGGGCTCTTTGGACTGTACACGGGGTTGTGGTTAAAGGTGCCAAAGGGGATTCCCCCACTACCAAGTTGACAGCACTGTGAATGGATTTGATTTGCGGGGGGTTTAAATTTAAAAGAAAACGGGGCAACTATCCCCGGAAGATCCGTCCCCCTAAAAGGTAGAAACAGAACAAACTGCTTAGGAAAGTTGGGGGAAACATAGTGCAAAGTAGACATCCTTTGTGAACTACGATATCTTTTTGGGAATGGGGTAAAGGTAAAGGAAAAGGGTGTCCCCCATAATTAATGGGGCCGAAAAGGAACGAACTCAAGCCCCTCATTTCCCTCCAGTCCCACATTTTTGGGGCAGCGCCCATCCATCTCCCTCGCTGTTTTAAAATTTTCCCTGATCTAAAGGGGCGGGTACCCATTTACAGCTGGTGAACTGGGGACTGTACTGAACCAAAGGGGCGCAAAAATTCACCCATCCCCTTGGGGAAACACTCTCGATGCTGCTTTAAAATTGGGGTTGAGGGAAACAAGCGCTCTGACTAAATGACTTCCCGTTTTTTGTGGGAAAAGTAAAAGGGAAAAAACTTCCCCCAATTTAAACCTTTTTCAGTCGTTTGGGGGGCGAGGCGTCAGAGACTCACTTCTCTAAGGGGCCCCATAAATTTAGGGGGCGCGGCCCCATCTCCTCTCCCCAAAGCTTTTTTTTTCCCTGACCCTTTGGTTTTCCCCCTTTTTTTTTGAAGGGATTTCAGAATCCAAGTCCTAACCCCCCTCTCCACTGGGGGCCACCCGGTAACGCCACAGAAGGGCTGGGAACAGGAGGCAATAAAAAGCGATGTAATTTTTTTTGCCAACCTTTTAAAACATGCTGCCCGGGGGAAAAAAACAAAGGCTACAGAGATGGTAGAACTCCGCAGAGAAACAGAAAGATGCAAAAACCCCGGGCACTGTGTGAAACTCTTTGCGACAAAAATTCCACGGAAAAGTTTATTTTAGTTTTTAAAAATAATAAAAATAATAATTAAAAAAAATAATAAAAA
>CM054158.1:15082991-15110491 GCA_028751875.1 Rapana venosa
ACATAACATGGTATTAAATGAAGCACACTCAGTTTGGTGCAGTCAGATAAGTGCATTTGCTTCCACTTGTCATGAGAATTTCATTCATTAATTAATGATTTGCATCCCCGAAGTCGAGATGCAGCTACCTTATTGGTGGGCAAAAAACGGTGGCATACACAAAATCTCACCTTTATTTCTTATTTATTATTTATTTAATTCTTTTATATCGAGGATAATGGAATAAGCACTTATATGCTTTTTTACATCCAGTTCCCGTCTGTATGCAATTTTGTAAATTTGTCATTTGTTTCCACCGGCACACAATGGCCTACTCTTCCGAAAAGCGGAACAGGATTTAACGTGTGCGCAAGATGTTCTGTGTGCATTAGCACACGGGACTTCAGTTTATAGTCTCATCCGAACCCTAGAGCTCATGCTGAGGAACAACAACAACAACAACAACAACAACAACAACAACAACAACAACAACAAGTATGGAGTACAATTTAAACCAGTTTGTAGGATAGTGTACATCGTGTATGACAGCAACGAAAATAATGACAGCAGCATCAACATAAACAACAGCAACAATATCAGCAGCAGCACCACTACCACCACCATCATCACCATCATCATCAATGTTATCATCATCTCATCATCATCACATCCAGATTCATAGTTAAAATAGTGGTGATAACGACAACGACGACGAAGGTGGTGGTGGTGGTGACGACAACGACGTAATGGCGTCGATGATGATAACAATATTGACCCTGCAAGAGTACATAAGGACCTTGCTGTCAGGCTAACAGTGCACTGATACATAAAGAGCCTTCTTTTTAGAAAAATTGTCTGCCCCTGACGCGAAAACAAACAACTGCCACCATTAAAATTGGAGATCACAGGTAAACACTTCAAAGGGATTTTCATTGATAGCAGCTCTCACCAAGACGGATCATACCCAACACATGCTTTGTGTACAAGGGTGACAAACACTGCCACCGATCCCTCGTCAACTATTTTAAAGTCCAGACGAGGAACACATGCTTGGTTTAAGCTACAAGAGTACAGGAGGCCCTATAGCCTAGTGGTTAGAGCGTTGCGCTCGCGATTTGAAGGCCAGGGATCCAGCCTGGGTTTGAGCCACCACCCAGACACCCGTTTGAGGGGATTTCCCACCGGAATTAACATCAGTACGGACTCCACTCACCCCGAAAGTCCTTTAGGTGAGTTTATAAACTGAGGCCCCGTATGCAAAAGCACGCAGAACATCTTGCCCACACGTTAAAATCCGTTCTGCCGTTTGAAAGGTAGGTCATTCGTGCCGTAAGAACGAATGACAACTATAAAAATTTTTTAAAAAGCACAAGCACACTGGTGTCTTGTGGAGACCTTGTCCATGACGTCAGGATGAGGGAAAAACGGTCAGTTGCAAAACTCTCACCATTGGTAAACCTCAGAACTCTATCCTAGAAACCAACCAGCCAACCAACCAACCAAACAAACCAACAGAAAGTTGACAAGAGTCGTCAAACGTTGATGCCATTCACTCTCATAAAAGTAATCCCATTATTTGGAGGCTACGGATTCACTGATTGGCTGAGGTGTGAATGTGTACCTATCTTCCGGTTCTTTAGGCCCTGTGTTGTGTAAACCCCACCATTTGAATTGTGAAAAAAAACCCGGAAAACAACAGTATTTCCAAGTTATTAGGCACACTTATGTATAAACCTTATTCTGTGAATTATGGAAATGAATCCGAAGAAATTAATCACAAATCTCTTTTGGACTACCAGCCCTGTAATGAAATACCAAACCAAACCAAATTTGCCCTTGACTCATCAGTCTGGTCACAGCCAATATGGCGTCAGACGGCTGAAGGCTGCTCCATCAACCAAACGTTTCCTGCACATCCACGCCTCACCTATCCCGTAGTCTACATACCGTTGGGGCATCACTGAAGATTTTGCAACCAGCTTCCTCCATTCTTCGCGGTTTTCAGCTTCCTGTAGCAAGCCGTTCCACTCAAAGCTACTTCATTTTCTGATGTTGTCTTCCCATCGTTTTCTCTGTCTGCCTCTTCGTCTCCCTTCTTGTACTAATCCCTGGAGGACAGTTTTCTTTGTTTACTTCCTGGTTAGTTATGTGATCTCTGTATGAGATACCAAGAAGTTTGCGAAAGCATTTCCTCGCCATTACCTATATCCTGTGAATAGTGTATGGTAAAATTAGAGTAAACGCTAGTAAGGTCTGATGACAAATAATTCGCTGTCTTTTCTGCCAAAATAACACTTTGGGGAGTGACTGAACACTTTGATTGGCTTTCAATCCAAAATGGCTGACACTGCAAGCAGTTGTTTTGTTTTGTTTTGTTTTGTTTTGTTTCTGTTTTCTTTATCCTTCCTCCGCTAGAGCTCTGATGTTCACCCTATGGTCAGATTTTTGCGCTCGCCACCGTCTCCCCCCCCCACCACCCCCCCCCCACCCCACCCCACCATTTAGGTATCTGCATTCTGACTAAAGAAACAAGCAGTTGTTTCAAAACACTAGACAGCCTTCTTGTTAAACTGGATATATCAAAACCAGTGATGCAGAGTCAGATAATGCTGCAAAAAAATTGATGGTAGAAAATACCGAAATACTAGCCTGGTCCTACATTATAAGCGCTTCGATTTGTTTGTTTTTTACAAGATTCAGCGCTATATAAATTATTATTATCATTATTATTATTATTATTATTTATACCCAACACTTTCAGATTGGGTTACTGGTATGCACCAATGAAATCAGAAGCCATGATTACAGATGTATTGGTTTTGTATAAATCCAAAAACAGACTTTGGATTCATAAGGAAAAAAATGTTATCTATAGACCGCATCTGTTTTGTAATGAAAGAAGAAGGAGAGGGGGGAGCTAGTGTGACTTGAGAGTAGAGGCTTATAACCCAGGTCACAGCTCTGTGTGTGTGTGTGCACGCACACAGACACCAACCACTTAATGCAAATAAATGTATATATGCTTTTTTTTTATAATGTAGAATGATTTTTGAATGTTAGTATAAATACATGTGTGTGCACATGTGGGCCATATGTTTGTATGTATATCCAAGTGTGGGCCTTTTTTCCAAAAGTAGGCCATTGTGTGCCTGCAGTAGCTGATGACAAAATTACGAAACTGCATGCACACAAGGACTGGGTGTAATAAAAAGCACACAGGTGCAGATCACAGTATCCTTCAAATGAATGAATGAATGATAACAATGTGTCTGGCTGTAGGGTACCACCAAAGGGGAGGCTTAAATCACCTCTGGAACCTGGACAAAGGCTCATCCAGGATCCCACTATCGACCCAGCTTAGGCCAAAAGCATGGTTCTTTTTCCCCCTTCTTTTTTAAACCCAGTATGCTATGCTGTCTTTGTAGGTATTTTTTCTATATGTATTGTTTTTTTGTCATTACTGAATTTTTGGAAAAACGTTTCCCAAACGGCAGAGTTGTAACTGGTTATCTGCACGTGTTTTCCTCCGGTGCTATTTTCTGACGACTATAAATGAGTACAGAATACACCCCTCCCTCCCTCTACACACACACACAGACGCCTTTAAGTATCCTTGGCTTCGGTGCCCTTGTGTGTCAGACACACAAAGGAAAGGGAAAGGCAGTACTGAATACTTACCGAATTTAGCGCACATCAGCTTTGAGCCACAATCCAAAAGATGAGACTTTGGGGATGAATCAGTGAATCAGAACTTCACACAATGAATTGGATCGTCATGACCACCAAAAAACCCATAAGTGATATGACCAACTGAAATGACACGTTCATCTCTTTAAACTACTATTACGCTTCATTTCTTTTCCACCATATGAATCAGTGGGGTAAAAAAAAATGCATCAGGAATATAACAATCAGGCTAAAGCTCTCATTTTGGTATAATCCAGTTAGATGGTTAGGATTAAATGAATACTTTGTTTGTTCTTTTCAGTGAAGGAAAACTTAAACCTAGACAGATTATGGCTGAGGGCAATGCTGGCTGTTGTGAGAAGGGCTGAGAAAGACGTATTGTTGTATTTAATCAGAAGCCTATTCCTTACAAAAGTGTGGTAAAAGGACCCCTCTGACCAAAAAAAAATGAGCTTCATTTCTAGCTTTTGTTTAACGGCATGGACTCACTTTGTTTTGAATATTTTTACGATATTTATGGACATTGCTATTGATTGGCTAAAAAGACAGACAGACAGATAGATAGATAGACAGACAGACAGAGAGTTAAGCACGATTCAAGTGAAAACAGGCAAGCAGAAATCCTGTCACCGGAACTACTTCAAATCGATTTCCGCTCTGTCAGCCATTACCACTGGCGATTATCTCCCCCCCTGGCGGCGCCATTGACTTCGCCATCATAGCCACACCACTGGCCATCAGAAAATGGATCCCACTTCGAAGAGAGAACATCGAAATGATGAACAAAATGGACAGATGGGAAGAGTAAGTAGAAGGTACAAATAAAATTCGATCAACATTTTTCCTGGGGGAAAAGTAGAGAGAGAGAGAGAGAGAGAGAGAGAGAGAGGGGGAGGAGAGAGAGAGAGAGAGAGAGAGAAACAGATGAGAGACGAGACAGAGACAGAGAGCACAAGAGAGAGTAGTGGAAGTGGAAAATAGAAGACAGACTTTGACTAAAGATAGGACGCATTCAAAACAGGCAGAGGCATAATAGAAATCTAGTATGAACTTGAAAAGAGCACTTTGGTACTAGGAGCAATGGCTGCATTCTTGCAACACTTTGCAGCATATAATATATCAGGTACCAACCTTGTAGGCTCCCATGTTTGGTGCACAATGGCTGCAAACTCTTTGGGCCATCAGTTGTTCGGAGCAGCTAGGGTGGAGTAGATAGGACAATGTGATAGAGGGCCACAGTTGTGCATAAAAACATGAAGGCATAAAATTAAGCTCCTTCTACGTACCAACATCAGTATAATAACAAATTAAGTACAATGTCCAATCACACACAGCACACAACACACACACACACACACACACACACACACCCGTCATTCCCACAAGAATTTCCCAGAACACAAGACACCACACACCCAACCCCAAAGTCATACAGAGAACACACATCACATGACGCCCGGGTTCGATCCCGTCAGGAATATCTTCCCCGACGTTAACATATTAGACCCCTCTCCCTCCGCTTTCGATGAGACTAGCAATGATGGCCGTGTGGAACGATGCAAACATCTTAGCACGCATAAACCCGCGGGACTAGATGCGTGGAACAGAAGACATGACAAAGTGCTTATTCCCTATTCATCCTCGGTATAAAAGAATAAAATTAAAATAATAAACACACACACAAATATATTCTCTCTAATATAAAATATATTATATAATATATATTTTTTATATATAAAATTTATATATATTATATATATATATATATAAAAATTTATATTATATTTTTTAAAATTTGCACAGCACGCACGCACGCTTACACATGTTCACTCACAACACACAAACACAGACAGACAAAAGACAAAATCCCCGACACACAACAGCAAAATGGTATATTTTTGTTTTCCACTTCTTCCTCTGCTAGGCCCTTTTTGGGTTGTGAAAGTCAATGCCCTGGTTAAAACCTGGCGCAAAAATGGCCCTGTGAACCCCCCAAAACCCCCCCCTTGATGGAAAAACGGATGAGGGTTTGCATTCGGGCAGGTCCCATTCATTCTGTACCCCCCGATCTCTTTTTTTCTCCCTTTTTCGGCTTTGCTCCTTATCTCATTATCTCACTCGCTTCTGCGGATCTTATTCCTTTATTCTGCCCCTTATTTTTTTGATAGACCCCTGTCTGCTTTGTCCATGTTTAAAGTTTTGGTAAAGATTGATAAATCCCCGTTCAACGAAGATTATTTTTTCCCCAGAATCCTGATCCAAGGAGAAAGATTCTTTAAACAAGTTTAGATTCCTGTAAGAATGAAAAATGATGATTTAAACGCTGAAATCAATCAATCAATAAAACCTTTCTCAATCAACCAGTTACCAATTTCTATAGTTTTGTTCGTGTTAATTAAAGTGACCTTACAACCCTTTTTTAATAAAAAAAAAGACTAAACATGAGTTCAAAAATTTGGGAACATAGCCGGCCCCCTGCCCCCAGTTCCGGGCACCCTCTCTTTTCCTTCCACCCCCAAAGTGAAAAGAAATCAGACAATTCTGAAGGAAATGACTATAAAAATCATGCGACCTTATCCAACCTGTCCTTTTTTTCTACATCCCTTTCCCAAGTGCCTTTTATCACAAAAAATAGTAAACTCATTTTTAGAGAAATTTTTCCATCAGCTCTTAAAAAAAGCAATAGTCACCCCTCTAGAAAAAAGCAGACCTCGATCCCAAACATTCTGAAAAATTATAGGCCGTCTAAAATTTAAACCCTTTGTCTCTAAAATTTAAAAAGTTGTTTTTCAAAAGCTAACAGCCCCTTCTTAAATCTTTCCAACTTTTCAGTCTGCCTATCGCCCCCCCCCACAGCCCCAAACCACCCAGCCCATATTTAGATACACTTCTACTTGTTTTCTGATGAGGAAAATCTCTCTCCCCCTCTTCTTGACTTTTCGCAGCCTTTGATACCAAGCCCCAAACCTTCTTTTTCGCCCCCCAAAATCGTTTGGTATTAAGGGACATCCCCACCTTTTTTTATTTTCATACCTCACAGCCCGGGTTCCAGAAATTTATTGAAAAACAAAATTCAAAAAAACGTAAAAATGGAATGTGGGTCCCGCAGGGACAGTCCTGGGGCCCTGTTCTCTTTAATTTTTCACTGTCCACTTTTCCTAAATAAACAACCACCCTATTTTATCTCATTTCTTTGCCGATGATACTCAACTTCATGCACGATACTGTTGAAACTTGCCTTTCCCTCCTGACAAATTGCCTACGCCCTTTAAACATTCAAAATGGATGACTCAGAAAAATTACAACTTAATGCCGATAAAAAGAAGCCCTGCTATTGGACCCAAATAAAAACTTTCCTCTATCACAAAAACTTAATGAATTCGGCAATGTCAGTTCCTTGTCCCCCTGGAAGTATTTGGAGTGTTTTGACAACACACTCCTTTGAAAAAATTCATCACCCAGACCTGCCGTCTTGCTTTTTCAATTACGGGCAAACGGATTCGCAAGTATTGTCCCCTTAGCAACTTCCCAAACTTTCACATCTCTCATTCTTTCACGTTAAAACTTTCTTATTTCTTTTTTTTGGCCTACGCTCATCTATCCCCTCTCTTCAAACCCTACAAAAATCGCAGCTCGACTGGCCTAAAAAAAAAAAATCTGAAACACAAATCCTCTTCTGCATCCTTCACTGGTTACCTGTCTCACAAAAAACTGGGAAAAATCAATACCCTCTGTTTCAAAGTCTCCACAATCTGCACCCTCTTTTCTGTAAATGTCTTCCCTGTCCCTCATCCCGTTTCCCTTCGCTCAGCGCAGATACTTTGGCTTTCGAACACCCCAATTTTAAACAAACCCTGTTGGCCGTCGCTCCTTTTGTGTTTTGGTCCATCCACCTGGATGGACCCCCCTCTTTCACTTCGTAAAAAACCTTCACTTGATTCCTTCAAATCCAGCCCCAAAAAAACTTATTCCACCTGGACTTTCCCCCCAAAAAATTTTCCCTAATTTTCAAAAAGCATCTTTCACCTTTAAGTGTTGTTCCGTGGGGTGTGTGTTGTGTGTGGTGTGTGGTTTTTGTGTGTGTGGTGTGTGTGTGTGTTGTGTGTGTGCGTGCGTGTGCGTGCGTAGTGCGCGCGCAGGGTTTTAAATTGTTGTTTTATGTTTAAGGGGTTGCTTTCCTGAAATGATTTGAGTGCAAACGCTTCGATTTGTTTTTTTTTTTACAAGATTCAGCGCTAATAAAATTTCCAAAATAAAAAATTTATTATTATTTTATTTTTTAAATTAAAATTGTACAGAGATCTGCGAAGTCTCTCCCCCTTCCCCTTTTCTCCTCTCCCCCTTCCTTCTTCTCCCCCCCCTCCTCCTCCTGTTCTTCCTTTTCCCCCCCCCTTTTCCCCCTTTCCCATCCCCCCCCCTCCCACTTTGCCCTCCTCCTCTTCCTTTTTTCTTCTCTTTTTTTTACCGGTCAGATATCCCTTAAAAAAGAAAAATTCCCTTTTTCCCCTTTTGGGGGGCCCGTCGTTTGGGTTTGTGGGTTTTCCCGTAGCCCTCTTTGGTTCTGTAGGTGCCCTTTGAAGGTGTGCTCCCCGCGGGGTTTTCTTTACCCGGACCTTTGGGGTGGTAAAAATGTGAAAAAGTTTGCTTTGCTGTTTTATCAAGTAAGGGCCTTGGGGAAACCTGTAGTGGCGAGTTTATTATTTTTTCTTTTTTATTTATTTTTATTTGGAAAAGGGTTAATCGGTGCTTTTTTTAGTCCGTCCCGTGTTTTGTATTTCTGTTTTTTTTACTTTAGGCCAAGCGGACGAAAGGGGGTGAAAAAATTTAAATGGAGGGATGAAGCTTTGGTTTTATTTTCTTGTTTTACTTTTAGTGCAACTGTGAAAAGGTTAAAATGCCTGGGGCTGTTTGTACTCTTTGCTTTCTGGTTTGGGCTTGCAAATGTTCTTGTTGTTTTTTTAAATGCTGTGTGTTGTTCTGTTGTGCGGGCTGTTGTTACTTTGTTTTGTTGTTATGTTATGCTGTGTGTTGTTACTTTGTGTGTCTTTTGTTATGTTAGGGTGCTGTTGTTACCATTGGATGGTTGTTATGTTGGCTGTTGCTGTTTTTTACTCTGTGCTGATGCTTTTGTTATGTTAGTCTGTGTGTTGTTACTGTTAGTTGTTGCTGTTTTTTACGTTAGTGTGTGCTGTTGTTATGTTGTGCTGTTGCTGTTTTTACTTTGTGCTGTGCTGTTGTTACTTTAGTGGTCTGTTTTTACCCTAGGTGAGCTGTTGTTACTGTTAGTCTGTGCTGTTGTTCCCTTTAGTGCTGAGCGTTGTTATGTTAGTGTGCTGCTGTTGTTACTTTTAGTGGTGTTGCTGTTGTTTTTTTTTACTTTTTAGTGCTGAAGCTGTTTTTATGTTAGTGCTGTGCTTTGTTACTTTTAGTGCTGTGTGTTTTATGTTTTGCTGTTGCTTTTTGTTCTCTTAGTGTGTTGTTTTTTCTGTTAGTCGTGCTGTTTTTACGTTAGTGCTGATGTTTGTTGTTATTTGTGCGTGCTTTTGTTACTGTAGTGTGTTGTGTGTACTTTGTGCTTCTGTTGTTACTTTAGTGTGATGCTGTTGTTACTGTTTGCTAGCTTTTGTTACTGTTAGTACGGGCTTTTGTTACTCTTAGTGGATGCTGTTTTTTAATGTTAGTGTGCTGCTGTTTTTATGTTAGTGGTTTTGTGTTTTTTTACTGTTAGTGCTGGCTTTTGTTATTTTTGGCGTCTTTGTTACTTTTGTGCTGTGCTGTTGTTATTTTTAGTGTATGCTGTTGTTATTTAGTACTGATGGTTGTTCCCTTTTAGTGTGATGCTGTTGTTACTCTTAGTGCTGAGCTGTTGTTACTGTTGCTGTTGTTTTTTATCTTAGTGCTGTGCTGTGTTCTGTTGCTGCTGTGTATTATTCTTGCTATTGCTGTTATGTTGCGCTGTGTTATTTTTTATTGCTATTGCTGTTACTGTTGCTGTGCTGTGTTACTGTTCTGGCTGTTTTTCATTGCTGTTGTTTTTATTGTTGCCGCTGCTGTTTTTACTTTTAGTGTGTGCTTTTGTTTGTTGTGTTGTTTTTAAATGTTGCTGTGCGTTTTTAAAGTTGTTTCCTGTTGTCTTTTTGCTGCTGCTTTGCTGTTACTGTTGCTGCTGCTGGTTTTTATGCTGCTGCTTTGTGTCACTGTGCGCTTTTGCGTTACTGTTGCTCTTTGCTGTTGTTTGTGCGCTTTTTGTGTTACTGCTGTGCTATTGCTGTTAGTTGCTACTGCTGTTTTTTTACTGTTTTGCTGCGCTGATTTTGATTTTGCGTTAACAATTCTTTTTTTTTCTGTTTGCTTTTTTGTTTTTTTTCTTTTTTTGTGGGGCTGTTTTTTTCCCAAGGGAGAAAAATTTTATCACGTCATCAACACGAAAAAAGGGGGAGGTGAGATGTTTTTTCTGTTGGGGGTGGGGGGGTTGTTTTGATTTTTGGGGGTTTTTTGTTTTGCATGCATTTTTTTTTGTTAGTACCTACTACACAAAAAATTTCTATGGGTTTGATTTACGTTTTTTTTTTTTGGACAGGGTGTCATGGCATTTTAAAAGTACCCAGCTGTTCTGTAGTGTCCTGTTGCGGTGCTTTCTCTTGAGACTATTTTTTTTTCCCGAAAACGGTGTGTCAAGTCAAAATCAAAGTCAAAATGATTTTATTTAGGGTAAAAGATTTAAATTTAAAACTTTTGTTTCATCCTGCCCCCCACAACAAAACAAAGCAAGAAAATTGCATATAAAAAATATTCAAAATACAATGTTGAACATGTTGAAAAAAAAAATATATGGATTTTTTTTTTTAAATTCAAACTAACAAAAATGATAAAGTAAATCAAGACAGTAAAATAAGCTCAAGTCATAAGACAAAAGAAGAAAAAATTTTTTTAAAAAAAAGAAACAAGACTCAAAAAAACTTATCAAGCTGTGTTGTGTGTTGTGCATGCTGCGTCGGGTGGTGTGGTTGTTTTGGGGTGGTGCATTCGTGTGTGTGTGTGTTTTTGGGGTGTTTGGGGTGCGTGGGGTGTGTGGTGTCGTGCGGGGGGTGTGTTGGGGGTGTTGTGGTGTGTTTTCTGGGGTGTGGGGGGGTTGGGTTTCGTGGGTTTTGTGGGGGTTGGTGGTGGTGTGTTGGGGTGTGTTTGTGTTTTTGTTGTGTGTTGTTTTTGGGTGTTTGTGTTGTGTTTTTTGTGTGTGTGTTTGTTTGTGTGTGGGGTGGTGTTGTGTGTGTTTGTTGTGTGTGTGTGTTGTGTGTGTGGTGTGTGCGGGGATTTTTTTGTTCCCCGGTAGAGCCCCGGGTTTTCCTAATTGAGGTTTTTGCCATGCAACGTTTTTTTTCCCCATAAGTCAGCCCCCTTCCCTCTTCGAAGAACAATTTTTTGTTTTTGGATTTTTTTCATAACGCCTGAAAAAAAATTATAGTACACAGAATTGTTCTTCCCTTTTATCCCAAAAAACTAGCACCCCCCCCCATCACTCAAGTCTGGCTTGGGAAAAATAAAGCCAGTTTCGTTCCACCTTCTGGAATTTAGTGCCAAAAATTCGTTTTTTATCCTTTTCTTTGTTTCTGGTCTGTTTGGGTTTTTTTCCCCCACATCCTTCTTTTCCATTTTTTGCCTTTCGGCCAATCCCTGCTTTTTTTTTATTTTTTCAGAAAGACAAAAATAAACAGTTCTCTCTCTGCCAAAGTCGGGTCGCTGGGGCCCGAAATTGTCAGGGCTTAATGGCAGCGAAGTATTTTGCTTGGGCGACAAAAAATAGTTTCTGTCTGCGCGTTCGACGAAACCCCACGACACGACGCGACGAAAAAAAAGGGAAAAAAAAGGGGAAAAAAGAAGGGAAAAAAGGAGGGGGGGGGAGGAGGAGGGGGGGAGGGGAGGGGGGAGGGGAGGGGGGAGCAGCAGCAGCAGCAGAAGAAGAAGAAGGGGAGGAGGAGGGGGCGAAAACCGAGATCTCTCGTTTCTAAGAGTTACGATACCATCCCCCCCCCCCCACCCCACCCCCCCACCCTCCCAACACAACTACACACACACACACACCAAAAACCCCCACAACACACACACACACACACACACCACACCACCCCCACCACCACCACCACCACCACCACCACCACCACCGCTGATTTTTTTGGGGGGAAGGGGGGTTGCTTGGTATTGCGTTGCTGTTCTTCTTGTTTTCATTTGTTTGTGTGTTTGTTGTTTTTGTTACTGACAGCTTGCACACACTGGTTAACATCCCACGAGGGGAAGGACGGGTGTCAAGAACGGTGGTTTCAGAGTGTTCGTGTTTGGAAGAGAAACAAGCCATTCCTTTTTGCAAGGTTTTACAGCGACCTTCGTTGTTGTCGTCCTTATGTGAATCTAATAAATCAGCACAGAGCCAATAGCAATAATAGTGTGCTTTGGAGGCGCTGTTGTGAATTGTGGGGAAGCAACATCAACCCCCCCCCCCCACCAAAGAAAAACAACCCAAAAAAAAGCATAACAAGCCAACAGCGTGTCGTGTGTTTGTGTAATAAAGGCCAGAAAAACAATAGCTAAATATTCACAGATGAAATGTGATGAGGAGTTGTGTCTGGTGGTGTGTGTGTGTGTGTGTGTGTGTGTGTGTGTGAGTGTGTGTGTGTGTGTGTGTGTGTGTGTGTGTGTGTGTGTGTGTGTGTGTGTGTGTGTGTGTGCGCTTCAAGTTAAGAGATATACTTGCTCTCTCTCTCTCTCTCTCCTCTCTCCTCTTCTCTCTCCTCTCTCTCTCTCTCTCTTTCTCTCTCTCTCTGGGACTGGATGTAAAAAAACACATGGGTGCTTATTCATTATCCTCGAAATAAAAGAATTGTGTCATTGTCATTGTCATTGTGTCATCTGTGAATATTGTCTGCAGTGCACCATGTTTGTAATATCTGTTTGTTTAAACTATTGATTATTTATCATTGATTGCATGACTGTGGAAGATTAGGTTGAATGCATACGCTTTGATTTGTCTTTGCAAGATATAGCGCTATATAAGTTCCATTTATATTATGATTATGATTATTATGATTATTATTATGATTATTATGATTATTATTATTATTATTATTATTATTATTATTGTTGTTGTTGTCATCTCTCTCTCTCTCCTCTCTCTCTCTCTCTCTCTCTCTCTCTCTCTCTCTCTCTCTCTCTCTCTCTCTCTCTCTCTCTGTGCATCCCTTATCGGAAGGGATACCTTGTGCCTTGTCTTCTCCCGTACTTGTAACTTTGCAGGGGGTCTTAGCTTAACTGACACATTCCGAGTTCAGAGCAGCTCATTTCAGTGTGGTTTTGCATGCTGGTACGTCTGTGTTTCCGTACCCCACCAAACGCTGACATGAACAACAGGATCTTTGACGTGTATATTTGATCTGTATGTGTATAATATACACGAAGGGAATTAAGGCACTGGCAGGTCTGAACATAGGGTTGACCTGGGAGATCGTAAAGATCCCCACCCTTAACTCACCAGGCTGAGGTTTGAATCCATGCTTTTGTGGAGGCATGGGGTTGAAGTCAAACGTCTCTAACCTCTCGGCAACAGCGTCCATGAAAGCAGATCCTTTAAAACCTGGTTTTCATGAAAAGAATGTCTGGACAAAAAACAGCTTTAAATCAAAATAATAAAAGTGATAACTTTAACTTCTCCGGAACTGAGTCATTAATTAAAAAAAGCAAACTGAGATTCACTGCCGTGAATATGTCATCCTGCCATTTAATGATCAAATCTTCTGCTTCTACAATCAACAAAACCAAGGACGACAAAGAATAGTTCAGGAAAGACATAAGTTTACCAGGTCTTCGTTATATTGCGTGTCAGATATACTCCGTTGAACAGATCCAGCACTTTGTTGAAACAGTTTGTTGTTGTTGTTGTGTTGTTGCTGCTGCTATTGTTGTTATTTTGCTGCCTCATTCTCCCTAACTTTCCTCTCCTGCTGTTTCCAAGCCGCTCACTTCAATCTCTCCGCCTCAGCCATACCCTAATCTCCGCTGGGACGTAAATATGATCATAATAACAACCACAACAACAACAGCAACAACAACAACCACAGCCATACCCAGATTCGGTATGTCTCATCCTCAGGGTCAGAAAAGTCCACAGCGAGCTTATCAATGTCAGGCCGCCGTGGAGCCACCAGCCAGAGGGGCCCTGCACTGCTGCTGGGTCACTGTGGTGGTGTTCAGTGGTGCCTGTTCTCAGCTAACGTACGCGGGACACCACCTACTAGGCCCCTGGGTCGCCACCTCCTCACTATCCCTCCAGCGATCTTCTCCCGTGAATCTTCAATCCCGAAGGTTTTGATACAAACTCACCACAGGCACAGAAGTGTATGGGGAAACAGAAACTGAGGTCACCATGAGACTAGAGCAACCAGGGCCACCGAATCAGAGGCAAGTTTAAATTTTTTTAAATTTATTGTATGATGATCATTGATGATAATGGCGATGTAAAGATGCTGCTATGAAAGCCCATGTGCTTTAAGACTCCTTGACAGGGCTGTACTCTACACTTTCTGCCATGAAATATCCGGGCGTCAATCAGGCTGAGAGATACAGACACCTGCAGTGTTTTGGTCTGATGTTTTGAGCAACCTCCTCAAAATTTTCATCCGTGAAGTGGATGAAACTCGACTGTGTAGTCCCAGTCTTCCCACACTAGGCGTAGAAGCTAGCCAGAATCTGCAAAATCCCCATGACTTTTAGGGGATCCGAACCCGCGACCTTCCAGACTACAACCCAAGAGACTAACTAATGCACCATGGTTATTGGTTATTGTTGTTGACACAGTTAACCATCAATCAAACGAGAATAAAAAAACTAAACATGAAAAGCATGTCATCCTAATCTTTGTTGACACATTTTTTCAAGGTGATTAATGGACGGAAAATGTGGTTAAGGATGGCTAAGAAAACAAAACTGTTGATTTGACCACGTTACAAGATCCCATGACCTCATTTGAATTGTTTTTGCAGAGAAACTGTTCAAAGATGGGGGTGGGGTGGGTTGGGGGTACAAGAGTTGGAAAAACCGGTGGATAGACAACAATGCAGAACAGACATGGAAGCTATTGCTGAGCTCCAGGCCCTGCTACACACACACACACACAACACCACACACACACACACCACACACACACACACACACACACACACACACACACAACCACACACACACACACACACACACACACACACACACACACACACACACACACACACACACACACACACACATAATTAGCAAATTTGGAGGAATGTTGGTGAACAATCTCTTTAGTGCAGTGTTCCAACAACTCCCTAATGTGTTACAGGAGAAGACAATAAAAAATAACGTGTTTAAAAAAAAAAGTTTTGTGTTGTACTTATTTGATCGTGCAGTTTGTTATTGAAAGTAGATCAGTGAAAGGGAGTGTGTGTGTGTGTGTGGGGGGGGGGGGATGGGTGGTATCTTCTGCCATTATGAATTCCTTTCACGTTGTTTCATGTTTCTCACTTAAAGTTGACCAATACTAAGATTTTTTTTTGCGTAGGCGACAGTGTTTCTACCATTTAGACAGCCACGTTCCATCTTCGGGGATGATGTCTAACCCTGATACCCGCGTGCATGCCTTTCTATTGTGTTATCCGTCCCTCCATCATCCACCCCTGCTGGTATGCCATGGCCTTACTTCTTTGACAGATGGATTGGGATGTACCCCTTCCCTACAATCATCACTTCCATTTTTTTTTCTCCATCAAGGTGGGATTGATTTTCTGATGGCCAGTGGTGTGGCTATCATGGCGAAGTCAATGGCGCCGCCAGGGGGAGATAATCGCCAGGGGGTAATGGCTGACAGAGCGGAAATCGACTTGAAGTAGTTCCGGTAACACGATTTCTGCTTGCCTCTTTTCACAATTTCTCTCTCTCTCTCTCTCTCTCTCTCTCTCTCTCTCTCTCTCCTCTCTCTCTCTCTCTCTCTCTCTCTCTCTCTCTCTCTCTCTCCTCTCTCTCTCCTCGCTCTCTCTCTCTCTCTCTCTCTTGTGGAATAACTCAAGAGGAATGCCTTTTGCTCTCTACTGTCTTGCCAAGCAATCTAAAACACAAACTCTTCTGTGGTGGCTCGCATGTCATTTTTTTTTTAAACAGTTGATTTTCTACATGAGGTATCTTTCTAAAAAACAAAATATGTATTAATGAATAGCGTGACATGGCGTGCTACTGAATGGCTTGTAAAGCTTTAACAGCAATATCTCTTACTCATTGTTCTCTCTTTCTATGCTATAAAACTACAGTAATCATAGTTTTCAATGCGTGTGTTTGTTGCAGCTGTAAACCATGATGTGGAATCTATGCCATGACTGCTATATGGGCTGGAGTGATTAATTTTGTAAATGGTTAAAATATGTGTTTCCGTGGCCAGTCCCCTTCCCATTGTCTCCTTGTGATTGCGCTTGAAAGCTCACCACAATAAACCAGTGTCCATCTCTCTCTCTCTCTCTCTCTCTCTCTCTCTCTCTCTCTCTCTCTCTCTCTCTCAACACTGAGTACTTTGCTGCAATGATGTGTCTGATTCTGGATCTGTATCTCTGTACCGTGACGTGGAATCCATGCCATGAAGATCATGTGGGCTACAACCATATTTTTTGCTGTTGTGGTTATCGTTCAATATATGTGTTGTGCCCAGTCCCTTTCCCACTGTCCCCTTGTAAATGGGCTTCACAGCTTAAATCACTATAAAGTATTGTCATTGTCCTTGTCATTGTCATTGTCATTGTCATTGTCTCTCTCTCTCTCTCTCTCTCTCTCTCCTCTCTCTCTCTCTCTCTCTCTCTCTCTCTCTCTCTCTCTCTCTTCTTCTTCTTCTTTCTTCATCTTCTTCTTCTTCTTCTTCTTCTTCTTGAATTTTGTTGAGGTTCGTTTTTTGCTGTTCTCTAGCCACCCGGTATTGAACACACACAAACATACACACACGCGCGCACACATAAACTATACACACACGCGCGCACTCACACATAAACATACACACACACACACAGAGCAGGGGACAAAAGGACCATGATATATCGGCATTTCTGTGCCAATGTGTGTGGAGTGAAGGTTGACAGGATTGTACAGCCGATAAGGGCTCTTGTCAGATAGATAAAAAGCTGTCTATAAATCATGATCACTATCCTCATCACTCTTATCTCCACCATCATCACAACTAGCATGACTATCATGACTGCGGTTATGAATGGGATGATGATGATGATGATGATGATGATGATGATGATGATGATGATGATGATGGTGGTGGTGGTGGTAGTGGTGGTGGTGGTGGTGGGGGTGATGGTGGTGGTGGTGGTGGTGGTGGTGGTGGTGGTGGTGGTGGTGGTGATTGTGATGATTCACGGTGTACAATACATTATACACACATTGAGCGTATCGAACTTGCGGCATTTAGTACCTGAGGGCAACAAAAATTCTGAAAAAAATGTAAGCATTCAATTTGGGTTACATACATACATACATACATACATACATACATACATACATACATACATACATACATACATACATACATACATACATACATACATACATACATACATACACACACACACATTTCTTCGAAAAGAACAAACAAACAAAATATCATAAGTTGTCTTCCCCCGTGGGAATGCGGGGTCCTGTCAGTTTAAATAATATCCCAACCTTCTGAAAATTCTGTGCCAGGAATTCCCTCTTTTCTACACCTCTCTTCGTTTCTGCCTTCTTCCTTTTTCTTCCTGTCACCTCCTTCTTAGTTGGTTTTTTTTCTCTCTCCAAAAAGACCTAGAAGATAACAATTCTCTCCAACGCGAAAGTCGGATGCGCTGGGTCTGACTTGTCAGGCGCTTAACAGCAGCGCAACACAAAAATGACAGACAACAGCGTTGCTGTCTGAGCATTCAACGAGGACGAAGAAGAAGAAACAACAACAACAACAACAGCAACACCAACACCATCTTCACGCCTCGATGTGCACCAATGAAGCGATGCCACGCATACCCTGACAATGACCTGACAGCTTAGCCCACTGACACACAGGCTTCAGCAGATTAACACATTCCCTTCATCGGAAATTTCCCCTGGGACGTCGATATCTTTTCTTTTCTTTTTTTCTTTTTTTTTGGGGGGGGGGGAATTTTTTTGTGTCGTTCCTCGGCTAGAGCTCCGAGGTTCACCAAATGGGTTGGGTTTTTTTTTGTGTATGTAACTTTTTTAACCCACTATCAAGGTAGCCGCATTCCGACTTCGGGGATGGTGTCTGTACACACAACACCTGTTTGCATGCTGGTTTTTATCTAATAAATTTTGACATGTGTTCCTACAGGCAAGGCATGGCCTACTCTTTCGAAAGGCAGGGCAGGTTTTTTAACGTGTGCGCAAGATGTTCTGCGTGCATTCGCAAGCAGGACCTCGGTGTAAATTCCCATCCGAAGGATTTTCGGGGGAGAGAGGAGTCGGTACTGATGTTAACTCCAGGAGCAAAATTCCCCTTTAACAGATGTCTCTTTGGTAGCTCGATCCCGTGCCGTTAAATCAGCGCTCTAACCACTAGGCTATTCTGCCACTCCACCCCCACCCCTGTCCCCCCTCCCCCACACGGTAATATACTCACACCACCACCACCAGATCAACACATAAGGCAGGACCGCTGGAATTTCTCTGTCTTTGAGATAATAAAGCTTTTGAATTTGAATTTGAATTTGGGGTTCAATTCCTATTCATTTTCCTCAGGAGTTAAAACCAGTGCAGACTCCACTCTCCCCATAAGTCCTTCGGATGAGATTATAAACCGAGGTCTGGTGTGCGAACGCACGAGAACAACTTGCGCACACGTTAAATCCAGTTCCGCTTTTCGTAAGAGTAGGCCATAGTGTGCCGGTGGGAACAGATGACAGAATTGACAAAAACGCATACACACGGGGACTGGATGTAAAAAAGAACATAAGTGCTTATTCCACTATCCTCGATATAAAAGAATAAATAAAATAAAATCAAAATAAAATCAACAACAACAGATCAACACATAAGACAGGAACAAAGCTCATCAGCAGGTGTGCTCTAATCCCAGTCCCATCCCTGAAGAGGCCTCATATCAGCAGTGGCGGATATATATCTATATATATATATTCCTGTGTTGAAAGCAGAGGCAGCAGCAGCACGCCACGTGAAGCTGGCAGCAAAGCTGATGGCACCAGACCCTGTCTTCTTCAATCACATCTCCTGCTTCTGGGTGGGTTTTTTTTTTTTGGCTTTCATTCCTCGGCTAGAGCTCCAGGGGTCACCAGTGGTGAGGTTTCGCACTTGCCACCGTTTTTACCCACCATGAAGGTCACCCATCTCCGATTTTGCTGCGTATGTTTGCTTTCCCGTAACCCACCCAACGCTGAGATGAATGAAGGGCTTTTTAACATACGTAATTATATATATATATATATATATATATATTATATATATATATATATATATATATATATAGAGAGAGAGAGAGAGAGAGAGAGAGAGAAGAGAGAGACATACGTACATAACATACATACACACATAAATATACACCACACACATACACACACACACACACACACACACACGCATACAGACACACACACACACACATACACACACACCACGCACGCACGAAGGGAGTTAAGGCACTGGCAAAAGGTCTACACTTGAAGGTGACCTGGGACCTCGTAAAAAGCGTTATATAAATTCCATATATTATTATTATTATTATTATTATTATTATTACATCAGTATTCTAGTCTATTCTAGTATTCTATACTACATCAGTATTCTAGTCTATACTGCATAAGTATTCTAGTCTATACTGCATCAGTATTCTAGTCTATACTACATCAGTATTCTAGTCTATACTGCATCAGTATTCTAGTCTATACTGCATCAGTATTCTAGTATTCTATACTACATCAGTATTCTAGTCTATACTGCATCAGTATTCTAGTCTATACTGCATCAGTATTCTAGTCTATACTACATCAGTATTCTAGTCTATACTGCATCAGTATTCTAGTCTATACTACATCAGTATTCTAGTCTATTCTAGTATTCTATACTGCTTCGATTTGTTTGTTTTTTACAAGATTCAGCGCTATATAAATTCCATATATTATTATTATTATTATTACATCAGTATTCTAGTCTATTCTAGTATTCTATACTACATCAGTAGTCTAGTCTATACTGCATAAGTATTCTAGTCTATACTGCATCAGTATTCTAGTCTATACTACATCAGTATTCTAGTCTATGCTGCATCAGTATTCTAGTCTATACTGCATCAGTATTCTAGTCTATCAGTATTCTAGTCTATACTACATCAGTATTCTAGTCTATACTGCATCAGTATTCTAGTCTATACTGCATCAGTATTCTAGTCTATACTGCATCAGTATTCTAGTCTATCAGTATTCTAGTCTATACTGCATCAGTATTCTAGTCTATACTGCATCAGTATTCTAGTCTATACTGCATCAGTATTCTAGTCTATACTGCATCAGTATTCTAGTCTATCAGTATTCTAGTCTATACTACATCAGTATTCTAGTCTATACTGCATCAGTATTCTAGTCTATACTGCATCAGTATTCTAGTCTATACTGCATCAGTATTCTAGTCTATTCTAGTATTCTATACTACATCAGTATTCTAGTCTATTCTAGTATTCTATACTACATCAGTATTCTAGTCTATACTGCATAAGTATTCTAGTCTATACTGCATCAGTATTCTAGTCTATACTGCATCAGTATTCTAGTCTATACTGCATCAGTATTCTAGTCTATCAGTATTCTAGTCTATACTACATCAGTATTCTAGTCTATACTGCATCAGTATTCTAGTCTATACTGCATCAGTATTATTATTATTATTCTAGTCTATACTCAGTATTCTAGTCTATACTGCATCAGTATTGTAGTCTATACTGCATAAGTATTCTAGTCTATACTGCATCAGTATTCTAGTCTATGCTACATCAGTATTCTAGTGTATACTGCATCAGTATTCTAGTCTATACTGCATCAGTATTCTAGTCTATCAGTATTCTAGTCTATACTACATCAGTATTCTAGTCTATACTGCATCAGTATTCTAGTCTATACTGCATCAGTATTCTAGTCTATACTGCATCAGTATTCTAGTCTATTCTAGTATTCTATACTACATCAGTATTCTAGTCTATTCTAGTATTCTATACTACATCAGTATTCTAGTTTATACTGCATCAGTATTCTAGTCTATACTGCATCAGTATTCTAGTCTATACTACATCAGTATTCTAGTCTATACTGCATCAGTATTGTAGTCTCCCAAGTCTGTTGAGTAAATCTGACACATGCTGGCGGTCAGGGCACTGGACTCGCGACTCTTAGTACGTAAATTTGAGTCAGTGAGCAGTGCAGATTAAGGGTGATTTTTCATCTAGTAAACAATGACATGGGGACGGGAAAGCTCCGTGGTCAGAGCGCTCGCTTTCCCCTAGCCAAGTTTAAGCAGCGTCGAGCGTGGTTACCACTTGGATGGGTGACCGTTTGTGCGCCTTGGCTTCCGTACAGTTCCCCCCAGTTCACCCAGCTTTAAATGGGTACCTGCCCTCTTTAGGGTCAGGGAAGGTAAAGCAGCGAGGGAGAGGAGATGGGCGCCGCCCTCAATATGCTGGCCTCTAGAGAAGTGAGGTATCTGACGCCTCGCTCCCCTGCGACCTTATAGGTTATGGGACGCCTTTACCTTTACTTTAAATAATGACAGAATTTCATCAGGCTATCTGTTTTGTTCAATAATTTTCCTGTAAAGCCTTTCGTCGTTAGTTTAGCTGTCTATTTTTTCTGTTATTTGACTGTTACCTTCAATCTATACTGTTTGAATCTTACAGTTCCACAAAACCGTAAAAAGTTGTTTCTTTCTTTTCTTCCTTCTTTCCTTCCTTTTTCTGTTTTTTTTTTTCACCTCACTTTTGTGTTTTCTTTCATTTTTTCTTTCTTTTCTTTATTCATTTCTTTGTCTTCTTTTTTTTAAAATCTTTTTTTTCATTTCTCTTATTAATTTCTTTCTGTCTTTTCTTTAATTTCCTTCTTTCTTTCTCCCTTTGCTTCCTTCTTTGCTTCCTTTTTTGTCAGTTCTTTCCACCTCCCTTTCGTTTTTACTTTCTTTCTTTCTGTTCTTTTCTGTTCTTTCCTTCTTTCTTCTTATGTGAAAATAAATTAACCGTAACCAGTCTCTTAGAATGGATTGCCGGCCTAATCTCCAGCTGCGAACTAAATAATTAAAGGTTCTCCGAATTGTGGAATGGAATGGAGTAGAGTGGAGTGGAGTGGAGTTGAGTATAATACGGTGCGGTGCGTTGCAGTATGGTGTAGTGTAGTGTTTATTATATTTTATTTATTATTTTATTTTATTCTTTTATATCGAGGATAATGGAATAAGCACTTATGTGCTTTTTTTATATCCAGTCCCTGTGTGTATGCAGTTGTGTAAATTCTGCCATCTGTTCCCACGGCACACAATGGCCTACTCTTACGAAAAGCAGGACAGGATTTTAATGTGTGCGCAAGATATTCTGTGTAGTGGAGTGGAGTGGAGTGGAGTGCTGTGCAGTGAAAAGTAGTGGAGTGTGGTGTGGTGTAGTGCAATGCAGTGCAGTGCAGTGTAGTGTAGTGTAGTGTAGTGTACTGCAGTGCAGTGTAGTGCAATGCAGTGCAGTGCAGTGTAGTTTAGTTTACTGCAGCACAGTGTGATGTAGTACATTGCAGTACAGTGCAGTGCAGCGTTGCGCAACGTATTTCAGTGCAGTGCAGTGCAGTGGGGTGTGTAATGAAGTGTAGTGCAACGTAGTGCAATCAGCCCCATGAATGAAAAGGCTGCATTTGGCCACAGCCTTAGCCACCGACACAGGGTCCCCTCGAGCCTTGGGAATCTACCCACTAAGCCCACTGGCGCTTTATAGTCTAGTCAATCCTTGCATTTCCCAAGGAACTAATTGCAATAGTTTTCAAACTTGGTGCAACAGGTAGATAAAAATATCACTAACAACATATCAAAAAAGTAGGAAAAAGTAGGTGTCGGAAGTTGCCGAAAATCAATAAACAAACAAGCTCAAAAACAATATTTGGCACTCTGATACTGATCGTTTGCTATAGCTGGCCTGCCTCACACACCAGCGGCATCCTCCCTTATTTGGTAAGGCTCCACCCATTTTTGACCCAGAAAGGGCCATGGCAGCAAATGCTCTTGCCCTACTGATTCTGGTTTAGATGAGCATAAATGACTTATCTTTTGAAATTTAACACACACTAAAAGTACCTGCTTGCTTGTTTTTACGAGGTATGTGGTCGTTACATCACTGATGTACGTATTAAACCAGACAACATCAAAACAACTGTCCACATCATGGCCAGTTCCTACACAATACAGTAGGGTAGTGATTCTTGTATGGTAAACCACTTTTGCCAAAATCAGCTCTCTGGGTTCCTTGTGTTGTTTTACTTGAAAGTGTTTTTAACTTTCATAAACATAGCCAGATGTCTTATCTGTCCACAGAACACTAAATAGGACAGGCACTGGAGAAATCTGCCCATAGAAATTAGGAAGGGAGTGTATACACACTGGGGTCTATCCCCTTTCTGTTGATATATCCTTGATCCAGTAAAGCTGGGAAATGTACAGTGGTCGAAACTTTGGTTTAATCCTGGTAAAATGCATTCTTCTTTTTCTTCCACTCTGGCAGCAACCATTGTTGTCTGTTATATGAGTAAAATTGCGTCACGCTACCCTTAAGCACCTTACAAGTCAGGCCCAGCGCATCTACTGTGGCATAAAAGAAAACGGTTATCTTTTATAAGTCTTTCTGGGGAAAAAAAGGCAGCAGAATGGACCAAGAAGGCAGAAAATATACAAGAAGGAGGTGACAAGCAGTATGGAACAAGGCAAAAACAAAGAGAGAGATAAAAAAGAGGAAATTTCTATCACAGAATTTCCAGAATGTGGGGATGCTATTTATACTGATAGGCCCCGGCATCTCCACGTTGGAGGTAAAATGCTTGAGATATACTTGATTTCCCATGCTAATGGGCTTCAACACTAAATATAGAACACACGCGGCATATTTTCATTGATTTTTGCTTTCTATTACGTCTAATGGTGATACTATTATCAAATTCGTAATCAGTAGGTCGAAAGCTTTCAAATGATATGTCACAAGATCATATTACATTCTGTTTAAAAAAAAATATAAAATCGAAATTTGATGACGTCATATCTTAAAAAAAAAGGTCTTCCGACACTTAGATCGTCCTACTTTTTGGATATGTTAAAAGTTAGGTACTTTCCTATCCAAATATCATAAAATCATTACTATTGCAATTAGTTCCTTTCTCGGCACTTTTTTTGCAAAGATTGACTAGACTATTAAGCTTTAATTAATACCAGCACATTCCCTAGTGTCCTAACACCGTCCCTAGCCCAGCACCACCAAGGGGAAGCAGAGGGTGAACAGAAAGAAAGGAAGCGCTAACAGTTTTTCGCAGGGCTATCCCGCAGCGAAAAGTCAGCTTCTGATTGGATAACGATGTCGTCTGAAATCGCAAGGGATCACGGGATGGCTGCTAGTATAGAAAGCAGGGTGGAGGAGGTGTAGGGGTGGGGGTGGGGGGGGGGGGGGGCGGGGTATGTAGGTGAGTAGGGAGAGGTGGGAGGGGGGGGGGCTGGTGGGTGGCTGGAGGAAGGGGGGGGGAGGGAGGGGAAGTGGGAGGGGGGTGGAGACTGGTGAGGTAGGGTGGAAGAGAGAGAGAGAGGGTGATGGAGATGGTATATAAAAAAGGGATGACGGGCAGTAGGCTATGACTTGCCATGTTCGGTTCTGGGATCTTTTGAGGGGAGGAGAAGTGTGGCATTGCATTGCTTGTGTCTCTGGAGTCTTGAGGGGTGGTGGGAGGAAGAAAAGTGGTTTGCTGCGAGGTGAGGTGAGGTGGGTGTGGTGTGATGTGTGTGTGGTGTGGTGTGGTGTGGTGAGAGAGTGGGGAAGTTGTTGTTGTTGTTATTGTGGTGGTTTTTATCAGGGTACTGGATTTACAGCGTTTTTGTTGTTGTGGTGGTGGTGGTGGTGGTGGTGTTTTTTCATATCAGGGTACTGGTGTTTACTTTAAAGCGGTTTTGTTGCTGCTGTTGTTGTTGTTGTTATTGTGGTGGTGGTGGTGGTAGTGGTTTTTATCAGGGTACTGGCGTTGAATTTACAGCAGTTTTCTTGTTATTGTTGTTGTTGGTGTGGTGGTGGTGGTTTTTATCAGGGTACTGGTGTTGAATTTACAGCGGTTTTGTTGTTGTTGTTGTTATTGTTGTTGTAGTGGTGGTGGTGGTTTTTATCAGGATTCTGGTGTTGAATTTGCAGCGGTTTTGTTGTTGTTATTGTGGTGGTGGTGGTGGTGGTGGTGGTGGTGGTGGTGGTGGTGGTGGTGGTGGTGGTTGTTTTTATCAGGATACTGGTGTTGAATTTGCAGCGGTGGTGGTGGTGGTGGAGGTGGTGGTGGTGGTGGTCTTTGTTCTGGTTGTGAAAGCCTAAATGTTTCTTCCTGGGTTTTTTTCTTTTAGTTTATTCTTTTCTTTTTTTAATTGATTTTTTCTCTTTCTTTCTTCTTTTTTTCTTCTTTCTTTCTTTCTTTCTTCTTTCTTTTCTTCTTCTTCTTCTTCTTTTTTCTTCTTCTTCTTCTTCTTCTTCTCTTCTTCTTCTTCTTCTTCTTTCTTCTTCTTTTCTCTTTCTTATCCATCTCCTCCTTCTACTTCTGCTTCTTCTTCTTTCTGTTCACCCATTCGTCTCTCTCTCTCTCTCTCTCTCTCTCTTCTCTCTCTCTCTCTCTCTCTCTCTCTCTCTCTCTCTCTCCTCTCTCTCTCTTCTCTCTTCTCTCTATTTGTTGTGTGTGTTGTGTGTGTGTGTGTGTGTGTGTGTGTGTGTGTGTGTGTGTGTGTGTGTGTGTGTGTATGTGTATGTGTGTGTGTGTGTGTGTGTGTGTGTGTGTGTGTGTGTGTGTTGTAAATAAAGTGTTTTACTTTTTTTTTTCACTTTATTAACATGAGCCATTTGTAAAGGGATTTATTTTGTATATAAAAGGAACAATAGATTTTTCATTAGAAACATTCACCATCACCACCACCACCAACACTAACAGTAGCATCGAGAATACCATCCTCATTGTTGTTGTTATCATCATCATCATCATCATCATCATCATCATCATCATCATCATCATCATCATCATCATCATCATCATCATCATTATTATCATCATCATCCTCATCCTCATCATCATCATCATTGAAGTTGTTTATGTTATTAGTATAGTATATCACCATTATCAGTATCACCATTATCGGTATCATCATCGTCAGCCTTATCAGTGTTGTAGTTATCATCGCTTGTTGTTTTGTTGCCGGTAGTGTATTCATGACTGTAGTGGTGTTTTGTTTTGTTTTTTAATAGATTTAGCTGTGGAGCATTATTTCTTTCACATATTTACTTGCTTATCTAATTACTTATCCATTCATCGTTTTTAAGCTGGGTACTTTTTCTTTTACAACTAGTGCACTATTTTCGTTTTTCAACAGTAAAACAGTAACATCACTTAAATATGGTTATCATTCAGCAGGAAAGTAATATTGTAATCATATAAAACAACAATATGATTTAATTTGCTGTATCGGTCCTACCTTGGTCTTCTCAAAGGGAGTTGGAGATCATGTACTTCCTTAAACAGTCCACATCATTTGCATTTGTTACTAACATATTAATCAGCGGGCATTTCAGTAAGACCGTGTTGTATGCTACTTATAGTTAGTTACTGCAGATCACTCGGCATGACTTTCAGGCTGCTCTCCTTTGTCAGAGCTTGTCGCCACATTGCAGCGCCACCTAATGTAGGCTTACTTTTTTCATAGTTACATTTTTTGGTGTGTTCCTTGGCTAGAGCTCCGAGGTTCACCAATGGTGAAGCTTTTGCGTTTGCGACTGGGTTTTTTCTTCCGCTATCAAGGTAGCCGCATTCCAATTTCGGAGATGTAGTTACATGTATTTTTCTATTACCTCCGCTCTGTGTTTCATTACCACTCAACGTTCTTGTTTCCACTCCATAACATTCATTCATCTGCATGTCTATCTGTCTACTTGTTTGTTTGTCTGTATGTCTGCCTGCCTTGTTATTTCTTTGTTAAAAAGGGTATTTTGTTATCAGACATACACAGTAAAGTGTACAGTTCCAAAGTTAATTTTAGACTATGAATTATTTTGATCAGAATGGTATTATGGATTTCCCTGTGGGGATGCCGGTGGACCTGTTAGTATAAATAGCATCCCCACCTTCTGAAAATGTTGTGTTATGAATTTCCTCTTTTCTATCCCTCTCTTTGTTTCTGCCTTGTTCCTTTTCTTCTTGTAACCTCTTCCTTGTCTACTTTCTGCCTTCTTGGTCCATTCTCCAGCCTTTTTTCCAGAAAGACTTAAAATATGCCAATTCTCTCCCATGCTAAAGTAGGACGTGCGGGGCCTGACTTGTCAGGCGTTTAACGGCAGTGCAATGCGTTTTTGCTCATATAACAGACAATACTAGTTGCTGTTTGAGCGTTCGACGAAGATGAAAGCGAAGTTTTGCGGATTAAAATCAAGTAGCTTTCATACAAAATCATGCAAAAACGTATCCTATATTTAGGCTGTTACCAGCCTACCAGAAGTCATTTCTGTCTAACGGAAAAAATATACCTGACATTTAATG
>CM054158.1:15117991-15186772 GCA_028751875.1 Rapana venosa
AGACGAACTAGTAGCACTGAATATCACCATGAATATTTCCACGCAAACTGCATTATCTTTGAGTGCTAATGGATTATTCAGAAGTGTGTGCTTTTCTGTAATTATTGGACTGTGTAAAAACTTGTTCAAACCGAAACTTGAAAGCAAAGTATTTTAAGAGTTTGGTGAGGGGTGTGTGTGTTACGTCATCAGAAAATGCACATCAAAATGCAGGCATCAAAAGAGAGTTTTGTAAATGAAGGTATATGTTCAATTCTTCTGTAATCGAGTTAATGTGTCATCGGCAATATCTGCATTTTTCCTGCGTGTACGGAACATACTTAGGCCCTACCACTGCTTAGGCAAAAGTATAGATTTCATGGAGGCAAGCTTTTTGAGTAAGAGGAGGGAGACCAAATGATTTGACATTAGCTTTAGGAATACAGAGTAGCCTTTAAGCACTCCATCTGAGATGGCGGCTATCAAATAGGCTGACACAGGTGAGGGAGAGAACATAGACAGGGTGGCAGACATCCTTCAAAACAGATTTAAATGCTAGATTTTAAAAAATATATTTGTCCGTCATGTTCCACGATGACCAAAACAAGCAGAGGAGGCAGCTGCTGTTTCGGAAATTGGGCAGAAATTTGATTACAGCGGAGATGCCTTGCCCACAGCACATCCCCACTCTCTCGACTAAGTGGGCACAAGGACAGTCAGCGTTGGAGATGTTCTCCAAAGGCCAACTAGCCCCCAGGGCTGCAGCAATTAAGGGTTGTGCAAGTCAAGCCTCCTAGTTAGAGATCATAATCGATCACTAAAGACTAAGTTGTAAAGTGGAATTCCATGGAACAACTAGTCTATTTTAGATTTTATCCGAGATGTGACTGGCAGCCAGTAAAGTGTAATCAAAAGTGGAGTGACATGATCTTTAATTTCCTGTCAATCAAGCAGGCGGTATTGTCTAGAATACGCTGTGCAGACAGGTAAATTTCCTGAGAATAAATGAATTGATAAACGCAGTTGAATACAAACACGGAACTCTACCTGTGAGGGCGGTATGACCGACATCATTATCAATGTATTGATTAGCTTTGGCAGCAACCAGATCTATCTTCATTACGTTTCGTTATCATTATGTACGCGTTCAGTGCAATGTTTTGACAACCAAGAGGAAAACAAAACAAAATGAAAAATTCAAAACCTCCATTTTCATTCAATCTTCATGCGCATTTGTGCAAATATTTTTAAATAGATGTTTTATATGAGTTTAAATCTATTCGATATGTTCTAAAGCTCTGGAAGAGGCCCTTGAGCGTGCGCATTAAAGTATTCGTGACTACACCATTATTGCTGACAATACTCATGCTATACTGGAATGATGAGATGGCCTCAATAGGGTATGGAATCACATAAGCCAGTTTTTCAACTACATCTCCAACTGAAAAGAGTGGTATGGAGTGCACAGATCAGTAAACGTGGTTGTTGTTTTTTTTTAATTTATCACCAGTCAGGGTTTTGTAGTTGTAGTCATATCATTTGTCAGTATAAACACCTTCTGGAAATTATGTGCTAGGAATTCCCTCTTTTCTTTCCCCCTCTTTGTTTCTGCCTTGTTACTTTTCTTCCTGTCACCTTCTTGTCTTTTTCTGCCTTGTCGGTATATCCTCCTGCCTTTCTTTCCCAGAAAGAATTAAAAGATAACAGTTCTCTCCCACGCCCAAAAGCCGGTTGCGCTGGGCCTGACTTATCAGGCGCTTAACGGCAGCGCAACGAAAAATTCGCTCATATATAACACACAACAATAGTTGTTGTCTGAGCATTCGACGAAGAAGAAGAATGGTGCCAGATTATTCTATAAGGTTTGTGCACACACAGTTATCAAAATGCAATACATCACGACTGCTTAAGGCCATGCATTCTGCACGGTTTGTCAGCAGAGAACAGCAGACATACTAATAACTAATACACCAAATGACAGTGAAAACAGCCTGCGGATGTTATTGAGCCTATATTAAAGTCCCAGCAGAAGTTTCTAATTGAAGGACCATAACTCAACTGCAAAGAAACGGGGTTTTGTGTGTGTGTGTGTGTGTGTCTGCGGCAATGCCCCCCCCTGCTTCACAAACACCAAGTTTACTGTCTGTCTGTCAGCAGAGGACTGTTACTGGTTGATGTCAGAAACCACGCAGGATGGAATTCCAAACTAGACAACAAGAGCTGACGTTGAGTTGGGGCAGCCTTTGATATCCTACCGCTTGCTTGTGGTCAGGAGGGGGGGGGGGATAGCCTTAACGGTTAGTGTTGCGTTCAGGATTTGATGGCTGACCTGTTCGAGCCAGCACCCAGACGATTGGGGATTTTTCCGCTGGAGTTCACTGTTCAATGGGGATTTTTCCGCTGGAGTTCACTGTTCAAAGGGGATTTTTCCACTGGAGTTCACTATTCAATGGGGACTTTTCCCCTGGAGTTCACTGTTCAATGGGGATTTCCCCCCTGGAGTTCACTGTTCAATGGGGATTTTTCCGCTGGAGTTAACATCATTACTGACTCCACCTCCCGAAAGTCCTTCGGATGAGACTGTAAACCGAGACCCCGTGTGCGAATCCGTCCGCAAAGTCTTGTCTACATGTTAAAACCATTCCCCCTTTTGGAAAAGTAGGCTGTTTGTGTGTGTATATATATATAATCTTGGAATAGCCTGGTGGCTAGACGGAACGGGACGGGATAAACTGGTGGTTAGATTGATGTATTCGTGATCTGCTGACCCGGGATCGAATCTCGTTCAAGAGGATTTTTTCTTCTGGAGTTAACATCAGTGCCGACTCCACTCTCCCCAAAAGTCCTTCGGATGAGACTATAAACCGAGGCCCCGTGTGCAAACGCACGCAGAACATCTTGTGCACACGTTAAAACCCGTTCCGCTTTTGTGAAGAGTAGGCCATTGTGTGCCGGTGGGAAAGGATGACAAAATTGACAAAGCTGCATACGCACGGGGACTGGATGTAAAAAAAAAAAGCACATGAATGCCTAATTCCATTATCCTCGAAAGGAAATTATAATAATAATAATAACAACAATAATAATAATATTTATTATTATTATTATTATTATTGTTGTTGTTGTTGTTATTATTATTATTATTATATCTATCTATATCTATCTATCTATCTATATATATGCATACATATATATATATATATATGCATGCATATATGCATGCACACAGGTGTCATGTTGAGACACCATCCCCGAAGTCGAAATGCAGCTACCTGGATGGTGGCCAAACAATGCTCGCATACGTACACAAAGATTCCAACATTAATGACAAGCAAAGCTCTAGCTGAGAAACAAATAAAGCAAAACATACATACAGGCTGGTGTGCCTGGCAGTATAGACAGTTGATAATCTGGGGTTGAGGATTCTTCACAGTGTGTTATGTTTTCCCCATGGTCAATATTGGAGCATCCTGGATTATCCTTTGAGGCTGCATTATATGGAAGTTCATTCACACGTAGTTCTGTCCTTTTAGACTTTCTGATAGAAATTTCTGTTGGTCTTTCGTGTGTGTGTGTGTGTTGTGTGTGTGTGTGTGTGTGTGTGTGTGTGTTTGTGTGTGTGTGTGTTTGTGTGTGTTTGTGTGTGTGTGTGTTTGTGTGTGTGTGTGTGTGTGTGTGTGTTTGAGTGTGTTTGTGTATGTGTATTTGTGTGTGTGTTTGCGTGTGTCTTTATCTTTGTGTGTCTTTATCTTTGTGTGTGTGTTTATCTCTGTGTGCGTCTTTATCTCTGTGTGTGTCTTATCTCTGTGTGTGTCTTTATCTCTGTGTGTCTTTATCTCTGTGTGTGTTTTCTGCTCCTTGGCTACAGCTTCAAGGTTCATCCATGGTGAGATTTTGTTGGGGGGGAGGAGGGCACATGACAGTTTCTGCTCAGCATTAAGGAAGGCACATTGTAACTTCAGGCAAAGTTTCTGTTTGATGTCTTTATTGTTTCAAAAAAATAGTCTCAGCATATATCCAACCAGCTGTTCTCTACCCTGTTTGATTTGTTCCTTTGATCTTCTTTACGTCGATCATAAATAAGGGTAAGTTTTGCTTTGAAGAAGAAGAAGAAGAAGAAGAAGAAGAAGAAATGGACTTTATATAGCGCTATATATCGCAAAAACAAATCAAAGCGCTTTCATTCATCCTACTCATTCACACGCAGCCAGTTATGATTAATAGTCTTTTTTTTACGAATTCAAATGTATACCCTTACGCTCGCGCGCACGCACGCACGCACACACATGCACACCCACTCACACACATAAAGGTTGTACATTCCCGCAGGGTGATGGGGTTTGGGCTGTTGAGGGCAGGGACAACAATGAAATGCAAGAGGGGAGAATCTTAGGTTTGAAATAAACGTGTCTTAAGGCCGGATTTAAAAACATCATAAGAAGGCTTTTGGCGAAGGGAGAGAGGGAGGTCATTCCAGATCGATGGACCAAAAACAGAGAAAGAGCGACGGCCAACAGTGGACTGGTTGAATCTAGGTGTTCTTAAGCACAAGGTATCTGCAGCAGAGCGGAGGGAACGAGGAGTGTACAAGTGAAGACATTCACAGAGGTAGGAAGGTGCTGTTTTATGGAGGCATTTGTAACAGAGGGTACTAATCTTGTACTTTACTCTCTGTGGCACAGGCAGCCAGTGGAGAGATCACAAGAGAGGGGTCATGTGCTCAGATTTTTTCTTTCTGAGGACTAGGCGAGCTGCGGAGTTTTGTATACGTTGAAGGGAGTGGATAGGTGATGCTGGCAGACCAGCCAAAAGAGAATTGCAATAGTCCAAACGTGAGAGAATGAGAGAGGTGACTAGTTTGGATGTTGCATCAGTGGACAGGTACTTTCGAACTGCACTGATGTGCCGTAATTAATAGTAGCACGACTGGCAGGTTTGGGTGATGAATTTTTGCATGGAGAGTGTGTTGTCTATAACAAACCCTAGATATTTCACAGCAGTAGATAAAGGGACAGACCTATTGCCAAATTCTATTGAAGCTGTTATGATGGAAGAGAGTTTGTGTTTGGTTCCTACAAGCATGGCTTCGAATTTATCTGCATTTAGCTGTAACTTGTTCTGTATCATCCAATTTTGGATATCTTGAAGGCAGTATGACAATATTAATCAAGAGAAAAGGCACATTTTCAGGAGTATCACTGCTACGAATTGGAGAATCATCTGCAGGGTTGCATGCCTAAAATATCATCAATGCAAAAGAATATTGGGAATGGCTTGTCCACCCAGAACTACCCACAAAAAAGCAATAAATCATGACTACTTTGCCACACTCTGCCTGGCCTGTCTGCTATAAAAGCTAAAGACTGATAATAACCAAAGCCGCCAGTGACAGGGACAACAGCCTGTCGACAAACAACTCTTAATGGACTACACCCCACCCACACACACACAAGGATCAACAGCGGTGGAAGCATAATCTGGCCCTTGGTTCCATCAACGCCATGGTGCATCAGTGACTGGATGCAGCACACAGCTGGCTGGCCCAGTCACTCAGTACACCTTTGTGGTGTGGCCATAGCCGTCCTTGTCTTTTGTCTGGGTCCCACAGGTAAACGGTCTCTGACCTGGCACAGTGCGCTGGACTGTGGCGCTGTGTGCAGCAGCTGGGGTGGTCAGGCTGGGTGAAGAAGACAGTGTTGGTTGAAGGAGTGACTGCTGCAGTGTGCTGCACGTGGCTGTAGACTGCTGCAAAGCAGGGTCCTGTGTCTGTCAATCTACAGCAGTGTGTGTGCAGTGAGGCAACAAGTGCAGCAGACTTCTCAACTAGGACACTGCCTGACATCATGTTTGTCCACTTGTCTGAATGCTTCATGTACCTGACAATTTTCTCTGATTGTCATTGTTGAGTAATCCTCCAGAGATCTGTTTACTCTCTTTTACATAGCAAACATGCAGTTTCTGCATGGATTGCAATCTAGACTATGGATGACTGCCCAGCTTGTCCATCATGTGAGCACTGATGCATTGTGCTGCCATCAAGCCTCTATCAACAAGTAGTTAGCAATGGCCCCAGTATACACAGGGATTTTTCGGAGATTGACATTCCCTCTGGTTTGTATCAGATGGAAGTTGACACGTGAAAGAGATGTCTTGTATTACTAGATGGATAGCCTTTCTCGTAAATTAGAAAATACTGATGAAAGTAGGATTTATTTTACAAGTGATGTTGCAAATGAATTCTGAGAGTGTTTCTGTTTCATATTTGTTTATTTGTCTGTTTTCTTTCTTCTATTGTAATTTTTTTTCCTTTTTGTTCCTCAGCTACAGCTCTGAGCTTTACCAATGGTGAGATTCTGTGTATGGCACCGTTTTTTGCCCACCATGAAGGTAGCTGTAATCTGACTTCAAGGATGATTTCTCAAATGCAAAGAAACGCTTCATCTCTCTGGGCAAAGCGCTGCTGCTTGACAAACTACTTGTTTACCACCTGTCAGCACAGGACTGTTACTGGGGGATGTCAGCAGCAATACAGGCTGGCATTTCCAAACTAGAACAAGAGCTGAGGTTGTGATTTGGAAGCCTTTCATACACGTTGAAGGAGGAGAGAAGGGGAGGCGCTGGTGATATGACGCCCTAGGTTGAAGGCAGTATTGAGGCACCCATTGAAGGGGATTTTTTTCCATGGAGTTAACATCAGTACTAACTCCACTCCCCCCCAAATTTCCTTCAGATGAGCCTATAAACTGAGGACCTGTGTGCAAGTACATGCACAAAATCTTGTACACACACTAAAACCTGTCATGCTTCTGGAAGAGTAGGCCATTTGTGCCAGTAAGGACAGATGAAAACAAGAAGAAAAAGAAGAACAAGAAGAAGAAGAAGAAAAGAAGAAGAAGAAGAAGAAGAAGAGAAGAGAAGAAGAAGAAGAGAAGGTGTATATATTATAGCTGCATGCACACTGGTTTCATGTTCAGACATCATTCCCGAGGTCAGAATGCCTTTACCTGGGTGGTGGGCAAACAGGGTCACATACCAAAACATGATCACCATTGAGCAACCTCAGAGCTGTAGCTGAAAAACAACAACAACAACATAAGGAAATACTCCTTGGTGTACCTGACAGTGTATTTCATTATGTGTGGTGAGAAATTCTTCACAGCCTGTCTTCTTTTCCCCATGTCCATTATGGGAGCATGGTGTGTTAGCCTTTTGGGTTGCCTAAAAATAATAAATTTTATCTACATATATATTTAGTTCTATCCTTTTAGGCTGTCTGGTAGAAATGTGTGTGTGTGTGTCTGTCTGTCTGTCTGTTTAGGTGGGCGTGTTGGTGTGTGGGTGTGGGTGTTCATGCCTGAACTGGCCCTGAGCATGGGTGTGTGTGTTTGATTGTTGGTTTTGTTGTGGTTTTTCCACTCCTCGCCTTAAGTTCTGAGGTACACCCATGGTGAGATTTTTTTAACTTATACAGCTGTTTTCACCCACCATTTTGGTAGCCATATTCTGACTTCAGGCAAAATTTCTGTTTGATGTCTTGTATTATTCCAAGAAATCAGTTTAGCATTTACCCCATCCATTGTTCTGCCACCAATTTGACTTCTTCTTTTGATGTTGTTTAAGTCAATCATAATCAAAGCCAAAGGTAAAAAGGTAAAAGTGTCCCTTAACATAAGTGGTCAAAGGGGAATGAGGCATCAGAGACCTCAGCTTCTCTAGGGGACAGCATTTTGTGGGCGGCGCTGATCTCCTCTAACTTGCTTCTTTACCTTTTCTGACCCTAAAGAGGCAGGTACCCATTTACAGCTGGGTTAACTGGGGAACTGTACTGAAGCCAAGGCGCGCAAATGGTCACCCATCAAATTGGTAGCCACGCTTGACGCTGCTTAACTTTGGCTGGGAGAAAGCAAGTGCTCTGACCACTGAGCTATCCCCTCTCCAAAGGTAATCAAATCAAAGGTAAGTCCGTTTTTTAGGGTTGCAAGTCTAAAATAACAAGAACATAAAAGAATATCCTGGAATGGTTTATCCACCCAGAACTACACACCCTTCCTCCCCAAATGCAATAAATCGTGACCACTTAGCCACACTGTGCATGGTTTGTCAGCTATAAAAGCTAAAGACTGATAATACCCAAAGCCACCAGTGACAGGGACAACAGCCTGTCAACAAACAACACTTAATGGACTACACCACACACACACAGGGATCAGCAGCGGCAGTAGTATTGTCTGGCCCTTGGTTCCATCAACACCATGGTGCATCAGTGACTGGATGCAGCACACAGCTGGCTGGCCCAGTCACTCAGCACACCTTTGTGGTGTGGCCATAGCCGTCCTTGTCATCAGGGTCCCACAGGCAAACAGTCTCTGACCTGGCACAGTGCGCTGGACTGTGGCGCTGTGTGCAGCAGCTGGGGTGGTCAGGCTGGGTGAAGAAGAAAGTGTTGGTTGATAGATTAACTGCTGCAGTGTGCTGCACGTGGCTGTAGACTGCTGCATAGCAGGGTCCTGTGTCTGTCAGTCCACAGCGGTGTGTGTGTGTGTGTGTGTGTGTGTGTGTGTGTGTGTGTGTGTGTGTGTGTGTGTGTGTGTGTGTGTGTGTGTGTGTGTGTGTGTGTGTGTGTGTGTGTGTGTGGTGTGTGTGTGTGTGTGTGTGTGTGTGTGTGTGTGTGTGTGTGTGCAGTGAGGCAACAAGTGCAGCAGAGTTTTCAACTGGGACACTGCCTGACATCATGTTTGTCCACTTGTCTGAATGCTTCATGTACCTGACAATTTTCTCTGATTGTCATTGTTGAGTAATCCTCCAGAGATCTGATTACTCTCTTTTACATGCAAACTTCAGTTTCTGCATGGATTGCAATCTAGACTATGGATGAAAGTGCAGGCTGTCCATCATGTGAGCACTGATACATTGTACTGCCATCAAGCCTCTATCAACAAGTAGTTAGCAATGGCCTCAGTATACACAGGGATTTTCCGGAGATTGACATTCCCTCTGGTTTGTATCAGATGGAAGTTGACACGTGAAAGAGATGTCTTGTATTACTAAATGGATAGCTTTCTGGTGAATTAGAAATTACTGATAAAACTAGGATTTATTGTACAGGCCTATGGTAAATGGTTTCTGAGAGTACATCTGTTTCATATTTACTCGTTTGTGTCTGTTTTCTTTCTTTTCATATTTTAAAATCTAATTTATTTTGTTGTTCCTCAGCTACAGCTCTGAGGTTCACCAATGGTGAGGTTTTGCTTATGCAACCATTTTTGCCCGCCATGAAGGTAGCTGTAGTCTGACTTCAGGGATGATGTCTAAACAAGACATTAGTGTACATGCGTTTCTTTTAGTTGTCATTTAATCCTACTGGCATGCAATGGCCTACTTTTCTGAAAGGTGGAATGGGTCCCATCGATAGTGCAAGATACTCTGTGTGTGCTCACACATGGTACTGTGCTTTATAGACACATCCTAAGGATTGTTCAGGGAATCATCTGGTGTTAACGCCAAGGGAAAAGTGCCCTTAAACTGGTGAATTGGTGGTGGATTGAACCGGAGCCTCTAGATCATGAGCACAACACACTAACTATTGGGGTATCCCCCCTCCCCTCCACGCCAATGATTTTGTTTAAAGTCCCACATCAACAAGTGTGAACAGACTTCCAAAATAAATCCCAGTAACATGAATCCAGTTAATCCTTGCCCCTGCACCAGACAAGAGAACTTTGGAGAACCCCCCATTGCCAACCTGTGCAAGAGATGCACACTCCACCACACCACAATCAGCTCTAATTAAATATGCAATGAACTGATTTGAACTGAATCAAATGAAATGAATAGAAGATGTAAGTGTGCACAGTAGAGAGCAAATTCCGACATAGGCCAAAAAAAAGGAAAAAAACTGTTATTTAACATCTGACCTGGTGTGATTTGCTGGTGCGAAGTACTTGTAAACCATAGCTGAATGGCAGCACAACGCATCAGTGCTCACGTGATGGACAAAAAATGGAAATCTTTTGAGAGTTCACGTTCCAGCCTACATGGGGAATTCATGTGTGCTATGTAAAAAGAGAAGAAAAAAAGCCACAGAGAATTATCCCACACGGACAATCAGAAAAAAAATTGCCAGACACACAAAGTGTTCAAAGACCTGAACAAACATTATGTCAGGTAGTGGATCCTAGTTTGGAAGGCTGGTACACTTTTATCCCCTGATTGAATAGGCCTACACTGTTGTAGACTGACACACACAGGGACCCTGCAGCAGTCTGCAACAGTCTGCTGCACACTGCAGCAGTCAGTCCATCAACCAACACCTTCCTCTTCACCCACTCTCACCACCCCAACTTCTCCACACAGTGGCACAGTCCAGTGCACTGTGCCAGGTCAGAGACTGTTTGCCTGTGGGACCCAGACAAAAGACAAGGACGGCTATGGCCACACCACAAAGGTGTGCTGAGTGACTGGGCCAGCCAGCTGTGTGCTGCATCCAGTCACTGATGCACCATGGCTCTGATGGAACCAAGGGCCAGACAATGCTACTGCCGCTGCTGATCCCTGTGTGTGTGTGTGGTGTAGTCCCTTAAGTGTTGTTTGTTGACAGGCTGTTGTCCCTGTCACTGGTGGCTTTGGGTATTATCAGTCTTTAGCTTTTATAGCAGACAAACCATGCACAGTGTGGCTACATGATTATGATTTATTACATTTTTGGTTTAGGTTCTGGTTAGACAAACCATTTTAGAATATTCTTTTATGTTGTTGGTATTTTAAGCATGCAACCCTAAAAAGGTTACCTTTGCTTTTAATTGACTTTAAACAAGATCAACAGAACTAATCCAAATGGGTGGAAATTAACTGATGGAATAATGTGCTACACTGTTTTCTTGAAACAATAAAGACATCAAACAAAAATTTTGCCTGAAGTGGAATGTGGCTACCTTAGTGGTAGGCAAAAATGGTTGCATATGCAAACATCTCACCATGGTTCAACTTTAGAGCTCCAGTCCAGGAGCAACATCCCCCCTCCAGGAAAAGCAACAAAAAGCCAACAGAATTATTTATTAGTCTTAAAGGACAGATCTGTGTGTGGATGAGATTTATGTAAAGAAACTCAAAAGATAACCCACAATGTCCTTATATTGAACGTAGGGCAAAGACAACAGGCTGTAAAGAATATCTCAATAAGCCTACACATAATCAAATACACTATCAGGTACATTGAGGTACTATCTATATATTCATAATATATATTTTCTTGGCTTCTGTGCTAGAGCTCTGAGGTTCATCAATGGAGAGACTTTTGCAAATGGGACCATTTTAGCCCACAATCACTGTAACTGCTTTCTAACTTTGGGGATAATGTCTAAACATGACACCAGTGTGCATACAGCTATATATATATTTCGTTGTTGTTGCTGTCATCCCTTCTTACCAGCACAAATGGCCTACTCTTCTGAAAGGCAGGACAAGTTTTGAGTGGAGCCTGTACTGATGTTAACTCCAGGGGGAAAATTCCTATTGAGCGTGGGTACTGGCTCTAACCCAGATCCGCAAATCACCAGGCATGCACCTCCATCTCCTCCTCAATGTGTATAAACAGTTTCAACTCCCCAACATCAGGCTGTTTCTATTTTGGATTTCTAGTGTGTATTGTTCCTGATGTAACCAGGAACAGTCCTGTGCTGACAGGCAGTAAACTTGTTGTTTGTCAAGCAGCGGTGCTTTGCCCAGAGAGGTGAAGCCTTGCTTTGCATTTGAGACATCATTCCCAAACACAGACTGCGGCTACATTCATGGTGGGAAAAAACGGTGGCATATGCAAACTCTTACCATTGGTCAACCTCAGTATTGTAAGCTAAGTAAAACAAGCATAAACGATTTTTAAATGAAAAGAAATAAACAAACAAAAAAGCACAAAAAAGCAAAAAGGCAGAAGCACTCTCAGAAAACATTTGCAACAGACCTGTACAATAAATCCTAGTTTCAACAATAATTTCTAAATTACCAGAAAACTATATGTCTAGTTATTCCTGACACCCCTTTCACGTGTCAACTTCCATCTGATACAAACCAGAGGGAATGTCAATCTCCGGAAAATCCCTGTGTATACTGGGGCCATTGCTAACTACTTGTTGATAGAGGCTTGATGGCAGCACAACGCATCAGTGCTCACGTGATGGACAAACTGGGCAGTCATCCATAGTCTAGATTGCAATCCACTCGGAAAATGATGTTGGCTATGTAAAAGAGGATAAAAACATCCCCAGAGATTTACTCATATCACCCAGTGGCTATGAGAGAAAATTGTCAGGTACATGAAGCATTCAGACAAGTGGAGAAACATGATGATCAGGCAGCATCATACTTCAGAATTCTGCTGCACTTGTTGCATCACTGCACACACACACACACACACACACAACACACACACACACACACACCCCACACACACCACACACACACACACACACACTGCTCTGGACTGACAGACACAGGACCCTGCTATGCAGCAGTCTACAGCCACGTGCAGCACACTGCAGCAGTCAGTCCATCAACCAACACTTTCTTTTTCACCCAGTCTGACCACCCCAGCTGCTGCACACAGCGCCACAGTCCAGCGCACTGTGTCAGGTCATAGACTGTTTGCCTGTGGGACCCAGACAAAAGACAAGGACGGCTATGGCCACACCACAAAGGCGTGCTGAGTGACTGGGCCAGCCAGCTGTGTGCTGCATCCAGTCACTGATGCACCATGGTGTTGATGGAACCAAGAGCCAGACAATGCTACTGCCGCTGTTGATCCCTGTGTGTGTGTGTGTGTGTGTGTGTGTGTGTGTGTGTGTGTGTGTGTGTGTGTGTGTGTGTGTGTGTGTGTGTGTGTGTGTGGTGTAGTCCCTTAAGTGTTGTTTGTTGACAGGCTGTTGTCCCTGTCACTGGCGGCTTTGGTTATTATCAGTCTTTAGCTTTTATAGCAGACAGCCCAGGCAGAGTGTGGCTAAGTGATTATGGTTTGTTACATTTTTGGTTTAGGTTCTGGTTTGACAAACCATTTCAGAATATTTTTTTTATGTTATTGGTATTTTAAGTATGCAGCCCTGAAAAAGTTACTTTTACTTTTAATTGACTTTAAACAAGATCAACAGAACTAATCCAAATGGGTGGAAATTAACTGATGGAATAATGTGCTACACTGTTTTCTTGAAACAATAAAGACATCAAAAAGACATTTTGCCTGAAGTTAGAATGTGCTACCTTAGTGGTGGGTAAAAATGGTTGCATATGCAAAAATCTCACCATGGTTCAACTTTAGAGCTCCAGTCAAGGAGCAACCCCCCCCCCCCCCCCCAAGAAAAGCAACAAAAAGCCAACAGAATTTTCTATTAGTCTACAAGGAAAGATCTGTGTGTGGATGAGATTTATGTAAAGAAACTCAAAAGATAACCAACAATAGCCTGCTATTGGACAAAGGGAAAATACAACAGGCTATGAAGAATATCTCAATACAGTATTAAAATATATTATCAAGTACATTGACCTAATATCTATATATTCATATATATTTTCTTGGCTTCTCTGCTAGAGCTCTGAGGTTCATCAATGGAGAGACTTTTGCAAATAGGACCGTTTTAGTCCAAAATCAATATAGCTGCTTTCTGACTTTGGGGATAATGTCTAAACATGACGCCAGTGTGCATACAGCAATATATATATTTCGTTGTTGTTGTTGTCATCCCTTCTTACCAGCACAAATGGCCTACTTCTTTGAAAGGCAGGACAGGTTTTAATGTGTGCACAAAATTTTGTGTGTGCATTTGTGCACTCAAGGCGTTGAGTGGAGCCTGTACTGATGTTAACTCCAGGAGGAAAATCTCTATTGAGCGTGGGTACTGGCACTAACCCAGGCCAGCAAGTCACCAGGCACGCACCTCCATCTCCTCCTTAATGTGTATAAACAGTTTCAAACCCCCAACATCAGGCTGCTTCTATTTTGGAATTCTAGTGTGTATTGTTCCTGATGTAACCAGGAACAGTCCTGTGCTGACAGGCAGTAAACTTGTTGTTTGTCAAGCAGTGGTGCCCTGCCCAGAGAGGTGAAGCCTTGCTTTGCATTTGAGACATCATTCCCAAACACAGACTGCGGCTACCTTCATGGTGGGCAAAAACGGTGGCATAAGCAAACTCTTACCATTGGTGAACCTGTTATTGTAAGCTAAGTAAAATAAGCATAAACGATTTTTAAATGAAAATAAATAAACAAACAAAGAAGAAAAAACAAACAGAGGCACTCTCAGAAATCATTTGCAACAGGCCTAGAGAAAAAATCCTAGTTTCATCAATAATTTCTCAATTACGAGAAAGCTATACGTCTAGTTAGTCCAGACAACCCTTTCACGTGTCAACTTCTATCTGATACAAACCAGAGGGAATGTCAATCTCCGGAAAATCCCTGTGTATACTGCTACCATTGCTAACTACTTGTTGATAGAGGCTTGATGGCAGCACAATGCATCAGTGCTCACATGATGGACAGGCTGGGCAGTCATCCATAGTCTAGATTGCAATCTACTTGGAAACTGATGTTGGCTATGTAAAGGAAGGTAAAAACATCCCCAGAGATTTGCTCATATCAACAGTGACTATCAGAGAAAAAGGAACTTGATGTCAGGCAGTGTCCTAGTTGAGAACTCTGCTGCACTTGTTGCCTCACTGCACACACACACACACACCACACACACACACACACACACACACACACACACACACACACACACACACACACACACACACACACACACACACACACTGTTGTGGACTGATAGACACTGAGCCCTGCTATGCAGCAGTCTACAGCCACGTGCAGCACACTGCAGCAGTTAATCTATCAACCAACACTTTCTTCTTCACCCAGCCTGACCACCCCACCTGCTGCACACAGCGCCACAGTCCAGCGCACTGTGACAGGTCAAAGACTGTTTGCCTGTGGGACCCAGACAACAAGGACGGTTATGGCCACTCCACAAAGGTGTGCTGAGTGACTGGGCCAGCCAGCTGTGTGCTGCATCCAGTCACTGATGGCGTTGATGGAACCAAGGGCCGCTGCTGATCCCTGTGTGTGTGTGGTGTAGTCCATTAAGTGTTGTTTGTTGACAGGCTGTTGTCCCTGTCACTGGAGGCTTTGGTTATTATCAGTCTTTAGCTTTTATAGCAGTCAGGACATGCACAGTGTGGCTACCTGATTATGATTTGTTACATTTTTGGTTTAGGTTCTGGTTAGACAAACCATTTCAGAATATTCTTTTATGTTGTTGGTATTTTAAGTATGCAGCCCTGAAAAAGTTACCTTTGCTTTTAATTGACTTAAACAAGATTAACATAACTAATCCAAATGGGTGGAAATTAACTAATGGAATAATGTGTTACACTGTTTTCTAGAAACAATAAAGACATCAAACAGAAATTTTGCCCGAAGTTGGAATGTGGCTACCTTAATGGTTGGCAAAAATGGTCACATATGCAAAATTTAACCATTAGTGAACCTCAGTGCTGTAAGCTAAGGAAAGTAAGTACAAAAAGGTTTTAAAATAAAAAGAAAGAAAACAAACAAAAAACAAAATAAAAGAGAAGTACTCTCAGAAAACATTTGCAGCAGACCTGTACAATAAATCCTAGTTTCATCAATAATTTCTCAATTACGAGAAAGCTATACGTCTAGTTATTCCAGACATCCCTTTCAGACATTCAGACAAGTGGAAAAACTTGATATCAGGCAGTGTCCTACTTCAGAACTCTGCTGCACTTGTTGCCTCACTGCACACACACACACACTGTTGTGGACTGATAGACACTGGACCCTGCTATGCAGCAGTCTACATCCACGTGCAGCACATTGCAGCAGTCACTCCATCAACCAACACTTTCTTCTTCACCCAGTCTGTCCACCCCAGCTGCTGCACACAGCGCCACAGTCCAGTGCACTGGGTCAGGTCAGAGACTATTTGCCTGTGGGACCCAGACAACAAGGACGCTATGGCCACACCACAAAGGTGTGCTGAGTGACTGGGCCAGCCAGCTGTGTGCTGCATCCAGTCACTGATGCACCATGGCGTTGATGGAACCAAGGGCCAGACAATGCTTCTGCCGCTGTTGAACCCTGTGTGAGTGTGTGGAGTGGTCCATTAAGTGTTGTTTGTTGACAGGCTGTTGGCACTGTCACTGGTGGCTTTGGTTATACTCTGTCTACAATCCTTCAGAGGATAAACAATAGGGGCTCTCCCTAAGGCCATGTGATTTATTATGTTTTGTTTTTATCCCTCTGTGTGGACAAGCCATGCAGAATATCCTTTTATGATGAATTTTTGGATGTTTCAGTTTTATGAACGGTCAAATAGACCTATAGTGAGGGCGGGATAGCCTGATGGTTAGAGCATTGTGCTTGTGGTATGACGGCCCTGGGATCTAGTCACCACTTAGACATCTGTTGAAGGGAATCACTGGTGTACACATCAGTACCGATTCCACTCGCCCCGTAAGTCCTTTGGATGAGACTGCACATCCAGGTCCCCTTTTCGAACTCACGTAGATCGTCTTGTGTTCTGGTTAAAACTCACTCCGCCTTTTTGAAAGAATAGACTAGTGCATGCTGGTAGATGCAGGTGACAATTTTTTTTTAAAAACGCATGGACACTGGTGTCCTGTTTAGAAGTCATTCCCAAAGCTGGTATGCAGCTACCTTAAGAAAACGTCTAACCCCAATGTATGTTAGTCCGTCGTTTTCAACGATGACCTCCAAAACAGCAGAGGAGGCAGCTGCTGTTTTGGAAACTGGGCAGAAATTTGATTATAGTGGAGATGCCTTGCCCACAGTACATCCCCACTCTCTCGGCCAAGTGGGCATAAGGACAGTCAGCGTTGGAGATGTTCTCCAAAGGCCAACTAGCCCCCAGGGCTGCAGCACATAAGGACTGTGCGAGTCAAGCCTCCTAGTCAGAGAGTTATAGTCGATCACTAAAGACTAAGCTGTAGAGTGGAATTCCATGAGTGGGAAAGCCACTGGTCATACAGCCTCTCACTTTGCTGTTGCCCCCAGCGTCAATGGTTTAATCAAGAACTGTGATAAAACCCAGGCGCTGACGCAAGGGAATAACCAATAGGGAACTTGTGACAGCTGCAGCAAAATGTGATAGGGCACAGACATATACATCTGGTGGACAAGTGATGTAATTTTCCATCAAAATCAATATTATAGCTCTGGTTCTTGTGATAAAAACACCTGATATTATCGCGAAGTTCATTTCTCCAATCATTGATGAATTTATTGATTTAAAAGGCTTGTGAGATTGTACAATTGATACTTGAACAAAACTTTCTCACTCACAAACGGGCAAATCCACTTTGTACTTATATATTTGTATTTTACTCAATCAAGCTGAATAAATTATTAAACATTTGTCATATTAATATATATATATATATATAATATATATATATATATATATATATAAGAGAGAGAGAGAGAGAGAGAGAGAGAGAGAGAGAGAGAGAGAGAGAGAGAGAGAGAGTAATACATATCTTTACCATACCCATGCATAAAAAATGTGCACAGACATCTAGAAATAAAGGGAAGAACTCTTGCAAGTTTTATTTCACCAAAACAGTGACGTGACCCCAAGTGGCCCCGTGGCCTAATGGACAAGGCGTCTGACTTCGAATCAGAAGATTGCGAGTTCGAATCTCGTCGGGGTCGAGTTTTAATTTTTGTTTCTTTTTAATCGTTTGTTGTTGTTGTTGTTTTGGACAGGCACTTTAGCTGAGTGGACAAGAGCATGACTTCCAACCTAGAGGTCTATAGTTGTGGTTATTTATGATAATGTTAGTGCTGATGCCTCTGGCACTACTTGTCATCAAACGGGTTTCCTTTGCACTGATTTGCATGCCATACTTTTATGCCGAAAAGGTCTCATCAAGGTGATTTACCAAGTTGACCAGCTCTTGCTCTTTTTCCATCGATGTTGTCAGCAAAACATAAGGTTGTAATTGTCCTGCCTCTAATGCTGACTGTTCCCTCATGATTTTCAAGTGCGTCAGCCATTATTCTCCCTAAGAAGATGTTGAAGAGGACTGGAGAGAGCAGACATCCTTGGCGTACTCCAGTTGTAGTTCGGAACCATTCTTCTATGTTGTTGCTGTAGTAGACTACCCTGGTTGCCTTGTCATGGAGGCATTCTATGGTTCTGATCAGGTTGGCATTGATGGTATAAAACTTCATGGTTGCCCACAGCGCTGCATGCCGGACTCTGTCGATTGCCTTCTTAAAGTCCACAAAGACGTGGTAAAGATCTTGCTGGTGTTGTATGTACTTCTTACAGAGTATTCTAAGGTTAAAAATTTGCTCTGTTGCGCTCTGTCCTGCTCTGAAACCTGCCTGTTTCTTCTTTGATGATCTCCTAGGCTTGTGATTTCAATCTTTAAAAATCAAATTCCGAGATGAAATATTTTAATTTTGGAGTTATACATTAAATAGTGAATTATAATAGTAACAATATATAATAATAATATTAATAATAATAACAATGATGATTATGACGATGATGATGATGATGCATGAAATTTATATACCAATATATCCTGTGAAAAACAAATCAAAGCGCTTGGATTCAAATCATTCATATATATGCAACCATTCACTAAGATCATCAATATATTCACACACACACACACACACACACACACACACACACACACACACACACACATACACACACACACACACACACACACACACACACACACACACACACACACACACACACACACACACACACACATCAATGACCACTCCAAGTCGGCATTGTATGCTATAAAATCCCAAATCCCCAAACGTCAAGAAAGTCTTCAGAATTATTTTTGAAATAAGATATGTCATTCACCTCCTAAGTTTAAGAGGCATTCCTGTTTCTTTTTGTTGGGTGCCTTCTCACGTTGGAATTTTTTTCAAATGAGTGGGCTGACAGAGCTGCAAAAAAGGGGTCAAGACATGATATGGAATCGATAGAACTGGATGTTCCCTTATCTAAATAGGAGGGATACCTATATTAGAACAAACTTCATTGGGTAAGTTTAAATAATCTTATCAATTCAAGGAACCATATTGAAAACGTTGTCTGACCACTGTCCATATTTCTTGTTATATGGCTCCTTGTCAAATAGATTTGAGTTTTCTAACTGTAAGAAGGGTTTTCACTATATTTTACAATGAAGTTAAATGCATCCCTTACAAAATTTTGTAAACGGGTCAGATGTCTATGTGGAGATCATATTTCCAATACTCATATCATATTTGAGTGCCCTATTGTGAAACCTTTTTACCTACATTTTCAGAACAGTCTCTGGAAAATGTATTTGAAAATTCAAAGTTAGCCTTTGCCATTGCTAGATGTTTATTGCATAGTCCACTTGAATATTTATTGTAGTTACATTATTGTTATTTCATGTTTCCACATTGTTGAGCTTAAATTTTACTCCTGTTTAAGAGTATTATCATTATTACTTTTCTAGGTTCCATTTTTGTGCACAAAAATACCAACACTGATGCTATGTCTGAACCTTTTATCCTTCCACTTCTTCCTCTCCCTTCTTTAACTTCCATTACACTTTCCACTTCCCTCATCTAATATCACTTAGAGTGAACAGACGTTAAATTGAAGACAACAACAACATCATTGGTTGATGGGGATCACGGTGAGTCTTGAAAGTATTGATTGATTTTAAGTGTGACAGCGGGGAAAAGATCTTAAGCGAGAAATATATGTGTTTTAAGGCCGGATTTAAACGTGTCTAATACAAGCTTCTGGCAAAGGGAGAGAGGTAGGTCATTCCAGATGGCTGGACCTGAAACAGAGAAGGAGCCAATGTTACATGCACAGCAAACATAGATACATCACATTCAAGTAAAATGCATGAGCTTACATCAACACTCAACGTGAACTATAACAATAGCAACCCATTTTTCATTGATAGGACACAAAAGAAGTAATTTTTAGCCCAGGCTGACTAGGTTTGAGGGTATTGATGTGAGAGGAAAGCAAAGGCCTATAGCCCATCATCACATTTTAAACTGTTATGTTGGAAAATGTCGCGTTCGGGTTGTCTTTAGCCATGACAAGCTCTTAGCATAACAACTCGCACTCTCCTTGAAAGGAGCAAAATCCTCTGAAGTCGGAGTATGGTTGCCTAGATAGCTAGGTACTTCAGATGAGACTATAAACCGAGGCCCCGTGTTCGAACGCATGCAGAACATCATGCACACACGTTAAATCCTGTTCCGCTTTTCGAAAAAGTAGGCCATTGTGTGCCGGTGGAAACAAATGACAAAATTTACAAAAGCGCATAAGCACGGGGACAGGATGTCGTGTAAAAAAGCACATGAGTGCTTATTTCATTATCCTCGATATAAAAGAATAAATAAATAAATAATAAATAAATACATAAATTTAAAAAAAAACAGCCATACACGCAAACTTATCCAGTGTGTACTTACAATCTCACGGTGATTCCCAGGTGGGATGCGTTGAGAGACAGAGTGCATATTCTGACTTACTCCCAGATTGTTAAGTTGTGGTACGCGCAGCAACAACAGGAAACAACATCAACAACAACATCAACAACAGCTGTAAATATGTAACCTTCCCTCTTTAGGGACAGGGAAAATGAAACAGCGAGGGAGAGGAGATGGGCGCCACCCTCAAGATGCTGAGCCCCTAAGAAAAGCTGAGGTCTCTGACACCTCGCTCCCAACCAGACTGCATGAAGGAAAAGGTGTCCCATAACCTATGTGGTTGTAGGGAAGCGAGGCATCAGAGACCTCACTTCTCTAGGGCCAGCATATTGAGGGCGGCGCCCATCTCCTCACCCTCGCTGCTTTACCTTCCCTGGCCTTAAAGAGGCAGGTACCCATTTACAGCTGGGAGAGGTGCGAGTGCTTCGACCACTAAGCTATCCCGTCCCCACACTAGACTGCATAGGTTTATTAACATGTTGTTGTTGTTGTTGTTGTGCGTTCCCCAACTTAACGCTCTGGGGGGGTCACCCACAACGTGCACTCACATGTCTCTCACTCACTACTCCCACCTAGGAATCACTGTAAGATTGAAACTGCACACTGCGGTGAGAAGTTTTTGCCGTGTACGTTTTTCATCGATACGAAAACGCCTTCCCCGCTTTCACAGTGAGGGATGGAGACTGGATCTTGGTGTTCCGCGCCCAGAGGAGCCTGGACAAGTCCTTCGGTGACCGTATGCTGTGGACCTCGTGGAACAATGACTCCCTTCGATCTGATGACGACCTGCCCACGCTCCCCAGGGAGTGCTACTCTCCTGAGACCACCAGCTGTCCCGGCTTCTTTCGCTCTCGGTGGATGGCTGCTTGGCCTGGGGAGGACATCCTTCAGGTAGAGGGCATAGTGTGAGTGGGGGTGGGTGTTGGAGGGGGTTGGGGGTGGGTGGTGGCGGGTGGACGGTGTTGTGTTGTGTGGGTGGGTGGGTGTGTGGGTGTGTGGGTGGGTGTGTTGTTGTGGGTGGGTGTGAGGAGGGTGTGAGGAGGGTGTATGTGTGTGTTGCGTTGTGTTGTGTGCGTGTGTGTGTGTTGGGGTCGGGGTGTATAGCGTGCGTGTGTGTGTGTGTGTGTGTGTGTGTGTGTGTGTGTGTGTATGTGTGTAGTGTGGTGTGAGCGAGCGAGCGCGCGTTGATGTGTGTGTGTGTGCTTGGCTGTTTTTTGTGTTTTTTTGGAGGGGGGGGGGGGTGTATGTGTGTATGTCTGTGCTCTGTGTGTGTGTGTGTGCGTCCGTGCGTGCGTGCTTCCGTGCGTGTTTGTGTGCGCGCGCCCACGCACGTGTGTCTGAGTGTGGCAGCTGTAAAGTAGTGCCAGCTGAGGAGGTGGTGTAATATCATATTCCATGCCCTGATGCTTACGAGTGGAGTGATGTGTTCAGTATGAAAGGGCTGTGCACTGGTGGACACATAATTATTTCATCATTGATGCTATATTTCATCATATATTTCAACATATATTTTACTATTGATCATATATTTCATCATTGATCATATATTTCATTATTTATTTCATCATTGATCATATATTTCACATTTGATCATATATTTCATCATTAATCATATATGTCATCTTTGATCATGTACTTCATCATTGATCATATATGTCAACATTGATCATGTAAATATTTCATCGTTGATCAAGCATTTCATTATTGATCGTATATTTCAACACTGGTCATATCTTTCATCACTGATCATGCATTTCATCATTGATCATATATTTCAACACTGATCATATCTTTCATCACTGATCATGCATTTCATCATTGACCATATATTTCATCATATATTTAATCATTGATCATACATTTGATCATTGATCATATAATTATTTCATCATTGATGATATATCTCAACATTGATCTTATATTTCGTCATTAATCATATTATATGTCATCATCGATCATATATTTCATCATTGATCATATATTTCATCATTGATCATATATTTCATCATCGATCATATATTTCATCATTGATCATATATTTCATCATTGATCAATATATTTCATCATTGATCATATATTTCATCATCGATCATATATTTTATCATACATTATATATTTTACCATTGGTCATATATTTCATCATTGATCATATATTTCATTATTGATCATTATTATATTTCATCATTGTTCATATATTTCATCATTGATCATCTATTTCACCATTTATCATTGATCATATATTTCATCATTAATCATATATTTTATCATTTATCATATATTTCATCATTAATCATATATGTTATCATTGATCATATAATAATTTCATCATTGATCATATATTTCATCATCGATCACATATTTAATCATAGATCATATTATATTATATTTCATCATGGATCATAAATATAATTATTTCATCATTATGGGGTCTTGAGCACACTGTCTTGGGAGTTCCTATTGTCATTCAGAGTCACTTGATAGCGTTATGTATGAGGTGCAATATATATTGTCAGAATAAGGCGAACAAATTGTGTATGTAGAAAGGGGGGGTGGTGGTGGTTGTATGTGACTCTGTGTGTGTTTGTGTGTGTGTGCATGCGTATGTGTGTGGGGGGGGGGGGGGAAGGTGGGCGCGTGTGTGTTTGTGTCAAAGTGTAGTGCGTGTGTGTGTGTGTGTGCGTGTGTGTGCATTTGTGTATGTGTGCGTATATAATATGTGTGTTGGCTTGTTGATACGTGCGTGCATGTAATGATAATAATAACACACACACACACACACACACACACACACACACACACACACACACACACACACACACACACACACACACAGAGGTTGTGTACTTTGGCAGGGTGGTGGAGGTTTCGGCTGTTGAGGGTAAGGACAGAAACGAGATGAAACAAGAGGGAAAAGTCTTAGATTTGAAATAAATGTGTTTTGAGGCTGAATTTTAAAGTGTCAAAAGTAGGCTTTTGGCGAAGGGAGAGAGGGAGATAATTTCAGATCACTGGATCAGAAATAGAGAAAGAGCGACGGCCGACTGTGGATTGGTTAAATCTAGGTATTCGTAAGCACAAGGTATTTGCAGCAGAGCAGAGGGATCGAGAAGGAGTGTACAGGTGAAGACATTCACAGAGGTAGGAAGGTGTTGTTTTGTGGAGACATTTGTAACAGAGGGTACTGATCTTATAGTTGACTCTCTGTGACACAGGCAGCCAGTGGAGAGATCGCAAGAGAGGAGTAATGTGCTCAGATTTTTTCTTTCTGAGGACTAGTTCGGGCGGCAGAGTTTTGTATACGTTAAAGAGAGTGGATAGATGATGCTGGCAGACCAGCCAGAAGAGAATTGCAATAATCCAGACGTGAGAGAATGAGAGACGTGATTAGTTTGGATGTTGCATTAGTGGACAGGTACTTTCGAACTGCAGTAATACGCCGTAATTGATAGTAGCATGACTGGCAGGTCTGGGTGATGAATTTTTGCATGGAGAGTGTGTTGTCGATAAAGACCCCTAGATATTTCACAGCAGTGGCTAGAGGGACAGACGTATTGCCGAATTCTATTGAAGCAGTTGTGATGGAAGACAGTTTGTGTTTCCTACCTACAAGCATGGCTTCGGTTTTATCTGCATTTAGCTGTAACTTGTTCTGTATCATCCAAATGTGGATATCTTGGAGGCAGTATGACATATTAATCAAGAGAGAAGGCAGATTTTCAGGAGTATCCCTGCTAAGAATCTGAGAGTCATCTGCATAAAAATGATGGCTGATCTGATGACGATTTATGATATGTGAAAGTGGAGCAGAGTAGAGAGTGAAAAGAACAGGGCCAAGAACTGATCCCTGTGGGGCTCCACATTCCAGTTTGACAGGTGGTGATTGAAGCATGTGTTGGGAATGTTATATTATGCGTTACAATTTTGTGAGGGTAAGGCAGTCAGTGAGTGTGTGTGTATGTGTGTGGTGCTTCTGTGATTTGTGGTTGCGTGTGTGTGTTGGTGGTTGGTGTATGTGGTTTGTTGTGTGTAGGTGTGTTGTGTGTGTGTGTGTGTGTGTGTGTGTGTGTTGTGGTTGTGTTGTGTGTGTGTGGGGTGTGTGTGTGTGTGTGTGTGTGTGTGTGTGTGTGTGTGTGTGTGTGTGTGTGTGAGTCACTTGTTGCTGCGCGTGCATGCCTGTGTGTGTCTGCCCATCTATCTGTCTGTCAGTCTGTCTGCGCGCAACATTTACGTTACGTGTTCACGTTCAAGCACATTTTGTGCACGAGCACAACACCAACCCCCCTTTCACTGGCTGCACACACACACACACACACACACACACACACACACACACACACACACACACACACACACACACACACCACACACACACACACACACACACACACACTGCTTACGTAGTGTACAGTGTATTGTATACAATATCTTGAACTTCCATTCGCATAATCCACTTGTATATTTTATAAATATATATATATATATATTATATATATATATATATATATATAATATATATAGATATATATATATATATATATATATATATATATATTATATATAGGGAGAGAGAGAGACAGACAGACAGACAGACAGACAGACACAGATATACATACATACATACATACATACATACATACATACATACATACATACATACATACATACATACATACATACATACATACATACATACATGGATGGATGGACGGAAGGACGGACGGACGGACGGACGGACGGACAGACAGACAGACAGACAGACCGACAGACAGACAGACAGATAGATAGATAGATAGATAGATAGATAGATAGATAGATAGATAGATAGATAGATAGATAGATAGATAGATAGACAGACACAGACAGATAGATAGATAGATAGATAGATCACTGTAGCAACAACACAACATGATTGACGGTGGTTTCGTGGTACGGACAGGTGCGCTTGGCACTGTTCAGTGGCGGAGTACAGAAAGCGGAAATGATCTTCAATGGCACGGGGTCTACGAGAGAGACCTGGTACAACACTTCCAGGTTAATCAAAAGTACCTGGACAGACATGGTACCCGGAGATACCCAGAATTATATCTCCATTCCCGGGTATGTATGTCTCTATCAGGTAGTGTGTGGAATCGGGTGGGAATTCAGTGGGTGGGGCTGGGGGTAGGGGTAGCTGTTGTGGGGGTTAAGGGTGGATGGAGATTGTCGTGGGTAGGGTGTGTGTGTGTGTGTCTCTCCCCCTCACTCCTTCCCCTCATCTCTCTCTCTCTCTCTCTCTCTCTCTCTTCTCTCCTCTCTCTCTCTCTCTCTCTCTCTCTTCTCTCTCTCTCTCTCTCTCTCTCTCTCTCTCTCTCTCTAAGGCAAGGCTGTGTTCTTAGCCCGACTCTGTTTTCCCTATTTGTAAACCATTTAGCAGATCAAATTAACGAAAGGGGTAAACATGGGGTACAGCTATTTCCAGATATTATGGAATTATTCATCTTGTTATTTGCAGATGATGTGGCACTGATATCAACAACACCAAGTGGTCTTCAGAATCAGTTAAATGTTGTAAAAACTTGCTGTAATAAGATTAAGTTAGATGTAAACATAGATAAAACAAAAGTTATGGTATTTAGAAAAGGGGGCTTTTTGGGTAAACATGAGAAATGGTTCTATGATGGTAAGAGCTTAGAAGTAGTAAACAATTATTGCTATTTAGGGTTTAGGTTCACAACTATGATCAGTGCGAAAAACGGTACACAGCATCTAGTAACAAAAGGGAAAAAGGCAGTAGTTCAGCTCAATAGAGTTTTTCGGAAATATAGAGAGATGACAGTAAATACTTTTTTCAACATTTTTGATACAAAAATACAGCCAATATTGCTATATGCTGTTGAAGTATGGGGAATAAACCAGTTAGAACATATAGAAAAAGTCCACATGATGGCAAGCAAAAGGTTTTTAGGTGTACCAACCAAAACACCAAACAAAATGATATATGGAGATTTGTGTAGATATCCTCTCTATGTAAATTCATACACTGCCTGCATAAGATATTGGTTTAAATTATTATAAATGAATAATGAACGGTTACCATATAAGGCGTATCAAATGCTGTTGCAGCTAGACAATTCCGGAAAACAGTGCTGGGTTTCGAAAATAAGAGAAATCTTATGCTTAACTGGATTTAACATTGTTTGGTTGCAGCAGGGTGTTGGGGATGTGAAAAAGTTTCTAAGCATATTTAAACAGAGGCTCATCGATATGTTTATTCAAGAATGGTCAGGAACTATAAGAGATCGTGATAGATATCAACCATATAGATCATTTAAGACTATAATTCGAAAAAGAAAGTTATATTCTAGATATGGAAAATTATTGTTTTCGTGGTTGCCATCACGCAGTTAAGGTTTAAATGTACTCTCACTGAATAACAATGTACATCGATATAGTGAATCTGTTCATGATAAATTCTGTCCATTTTGCAAAAATCAGATCGAAAATGAAAAACATTTTGTGTTATTTTGTGCTACGTATGAAGATTTAAGGGTCAAATTTCTAAAAGAGTCAAAAGAACTTCCTCTGCACATGTTGCTTAGAGCCACTGATCCCATCCACAGATACAATTTATCTAAATATGTGTTTCATGCAGGCAATAGGCGGAAGAAAATACTTTAAGTCTACAAGGTAACCAATCCCATGATGTACGTCTGGTAAACCATTTAAACATGTTCACCCTTGTTTATATCGCTATTATCAAGAATTCGTGGCATAACATGATCATGTTTTTTCTGTATCTCCCCTTTTTATACTAATGTCTCTGACTCTGATGATTTCAGTAAATGTGAAATGTAAACTGTGAGTTGACAACTGTCCTTAAAATTTGAACTGTAGTAGGTATGAAATGTACCATTATGATTCTCAATTAACCAATGATTGTAGAATATAGATAGGTGCTGTTATATAAGATATTTTCTTCTTTTCTTTTCTATATTGTATTGTGGCCTAAGGCCAATGTGCAATTAAATCATTTCAGAGTTCATAAAGAGAGGTATGATGTGTATAGATCGTTTAAAGTATTTTTGTAAAAGAGCAGTATTTAAACTTTATAGATGTCTACTGCTTTCGTGTAGCAATTACACAAGCAAGAGTTAATGTTTTTCCTCTTAACAATAATGTGTATAGATATAGTGATAATATCCGAGATAAATTATGTCCATTTTGTAAAACGAACTTTGAAAATGAAGCCCACTTTCTATTGGAATGTTACATGTACTCAAACTTAAGAGAAAAGTTTTTAAGCAAATGTATCAATGTACCATTGACAGATATGTTCAAGTAAGAAATAATGAGTACAAACATAGTTTGTCTAACTACACTTTTCATTCTATTAACAAAAGGAAAATAATGTTGGCGCAAATACTTTATTGAAAAACTGCTACGATTATACTCAATATGGATGATTTTTCTTAGACAGCATCTTCTTTCTATGATTGGGTTATGATTGATTTAAGGTTTATAATCAAGAAATAGAATAAATGGTGTTTTTCTTTTGTATTCAGTCATGAACTGTTACTGACATAATCTTTTTGCATTATTTGGCTATGTATATGGTGGTGTTTTTCTTCTCTAATCAGTCATAAATCATTATTTGTTTGTGCATTTGCTTTGCCAATGATATGAATGAACCCATGTTCTATCCCAAGCCCAAGAAATGTATTGTGGTCCAAGGCCAATGTACATTAAATCATTTCAGTGTTCAGTGTTCAGGTGTTCCTCTCTCTCTCTGTCTGCTCTCTTTTCTACTCTCTCTCTCTCCTCTCTCTCTCTCTCTCTCCTCTCCTCTCTCTCTCTCCTCTCTCTCTCTCTCTCTCTCAAGAAAATCTACGGCACTGTCTCCTAGGTTTTAAAAAAATTCATTTTTCAATCCATCAGGTCCCAGCAGACTTACCATTTTTTAATTTTCTATATTGCATCTAGTACTTCCTGTTTTGTGATAGGGCGATCTAATATTGTGTAACTCGTTGTCGGGTGTAAACTCACTTTCTTGGTCATCAGCATCAGCTGTTATTTCCTTTTCCAGTACGCTTTTTAAAATGTTTCATGCCATTCATCTATTGTAATATTATTCTGATTATACACACGTCTTTTTAAGTATGGCTTTAACATTTTCCCAAAACTTCTGTTGATTACTAACTGAATCAGTTACCTGTTTAAACAAAGAATCATTATAATACTTTTTCTTTCTAACTAACATGTTTTTATATATCTCCTAGCTATAACAATATCTATGTCGGTCATCATCTCCCAATGATCTTTTACATCTCCTTAATAATTTCTTACATTTTTTTCTTGCATTTTTACACTCTGTATCAAACCAGTTATTTTTTATTTTACTCCCTGTAGCACTAACCTTTTGTTTCATGCCTTCAGCAGCATGTTTCACAGTTTCATTAAATATATCAAGTGCATCATTCACATTTACATCGAGCATCTCCAATGCATAAAACAATATTTGTTGCACACTATTAGAGTTCATTTTATTACAATAATCACCAGCACAGTCATCATTCCACACAAATGTTTCAATATATTCCTTTTTCTCTCTGTTTTTCCTTGTGCATCCTGATATGTTTTGCATGTTTATGTGAAACTCTAAAGGCATGTGGTCAGATTCCATTCTTTCTTTCACACAAAATGAAAACAAGATTCAACAAAATCAAACAGATTACATGAAGCAACAAAATAATCATTGACACTGTACCCAGAGTCACTGACAAAGGTAAAACGACCATCAGTATCATTATGACAAACACCATTTAAAATAAATAAACTCAAGTGCAGCACACATATTTAACATCAGTTTTCCATATGAATTTAATACCTTGTCCTCAGAACATCTGTTTAATTTTGCCTGGTTAAATTTGTCGAACAATGAAAATTGTTTAGAATCGTCACTGCTGTCTGGAAATAAAATCAGCTGTCCTTCATTAAAGTCTCCACACATTAGTACTGAAACATCATTATGTAAACAAAGATATTCAAACAAACACTCTTCAACCTGAGCAATGCCGTTATCAATATCAAACACAGAAATAATAGGGTGACCTCTCAGGAGGTACATATGCACATACATATAAAATATCACTAGGCAGATGCAACAGCTTTTTATCAATGAGAAACAACAACATGTTATCATAGTTTACATCAACACTTTTCACATGCTTCATCAGGCTATTTTTAATTAAACAAATTACCCCCCCCTGATCGTCGACCACGATCAGTAAATTTTAAAGCAGGCTTAACAAACATTGTTTGATCAGGGGATCTATCCACAAAAATGGACAGAGTCAATAATTATTCCGCTGTACAAAAAAGGTGATAGCAATAACCCAAATAATTATAGAGGAATATCTTTATGTAGCGTAATGAGTAAACTGTATAGTTCTATTGTTAACAAAAGATTATCAGAATGGGTTGAATTAAATAATATAACAGGGGAATACCAGGCAGGTTTCAAAAAGGGTTACTGTACAGTTGACCATATATTTACTTTGTTTGCTGCTGTTCAGAAACAATTTATAAATAACCGTAAATTGTATGTTGCCTTTGTAGATTTTCAAAAAGCTTTTGATTCGATTTCTAGAAAATTGTTGTGGCCATTTTAACTAAAAAATGGTGTAACAGGAAACTTTATATGTGTGTGAAAAAAATGTATGAAGATGTAAAAGCAAGAATAAGGGTTGGTGCTAAGTTTAGTGATTTTGTATCATGTACTCAAGGCGTGAAACAAGGGGATGTATGTAGTCCTGTCCTATTTTCTTTTATTTTTTTTTCAACGAATTAGCTCTTGAAATTGTTGGAAAAGGAAAACATGGTGTTACATTTGATTTTCTAGAATTATTTACTTTGCTCTTTGCTGATGATATGTTTTGTTGTCTGAAACTGTTGTTGGTTTGCAGAATCAATTGAATAGCCTGTTTTATATGCAGCTCAAAGATTAGAAACTTACGGTGATATGGACAAAAACAAATATAATAGTTTTTCGTAAGGAGGTTAATTTGGCAGCAAGGGAAAAATGGTTCTACGGAAATTCCAAAGTTTTCAATTGTGAATGCATATAAATACTTGGGTATCTACTTTTCTACCAACTAAAGTTTTTCCCTTGCTTGTCAAGATCTTGTTAGCAAGGAAAGCGTGCTGTTATGGAATATATGCGTTTGTTTATTAAAAGTTTGAAAAAATTCATCACGTTTATTTTTTAGGTTATTTGATTCGCAGATTCAGCCAATAGTTCAGTATGGTGCTGAAATCTGGGCCTTTCAGCAGGACGGGAAATTGAAAAATTACACTGTTTTGCCATGAAGCGTTTTTTGTTTGTTGATAAAAGAACTCCAAATGATTTACTTTATGGTGACCTTGGAAGATTTCCAATATATTTAAACTCGTATATTAAATGTATTAAATATTGGTTAAAATTAGTCAGTATGCATGAAGGAGACTACCTGCCCAAGCTTATAAAACACTATTGATCTGACAGCCGAGGTAAAATAACTTGGGCAACAAATCCGCATATGTTTAGATAGTTATGGGTTTTCATGTGTGTGAATAATCAGGGCGTAGGTTGTATCAAAAGTTTTTTGATTTGTTTTAAACAGCGCATAATAGATTGCAGTGGCAAGAATGTACCAGTCATATTGAGAATAGCGATCGGTTTTCATTGTATAAGCTTTTGAAAACAAATAACCTTACAGAACCATATATTGAAATGAGTGTAAACAAGTTTATTAGATGTGCGCTGACTAAATTTAGATTTGGTGTCTCTGAAATAACAGTTCATAGTCAAGATATAGAAAAGTGCGAAAAACTTGATATGTCCTATGTGTAGACTTGATGAAGAGGATGAAGTCCATTTCATTTTTTCTTGTCCACACTAGATGACTTAAGAAGGACTATATTCCTGAAAAATATTATCGCAGACCAGCTCACTTTAGAATGATTACGCTCCTGTCTTCCAAAAATGAAAATGGTCATGAAAAAAATCTTGCCTATGTAATATCTATAAGTCTTAAAAAAGAGAAGTAGTTTTATCTCATACACAGAAAACACTTTACTTGTGTGTATTTTACTAAATTGAGTTAGTTGGATAAAGATGTTTGTGTGCTTGATTTATAACATTATTAATAGTGTGTCATTTTTAAACCCCTTAAATGGGGCTAGGGCCTTTCTTGAATAAATATCGGTTATCGTTAATCGTTACGTATCCTCTCCCTCTTCTCTCTCTCCTCTCTCCTCTGTCCCCCTTCTCTCTTCGCACGCGCGTTGTAAAAAATGAAAATGAAAAAAGATTTTGTTTCTTTTTAATTAATTATTTATTTATTTTTTGAAAGGACTGATGATTAGATTTTTTTAGGAGAGGATGCATGATTATTTAAATGTTGAAGGTGATTTGATGTAGTTTGCTGAGGGTGAATGGTGTGATGGTAACAATGGCGTGTTTTGAGGTTATAGTGGTGGTGTAACTATGAAGGAGATTAAAAGATGAATGATGACAATGATTATATATTGAAGATAACATGGTAAGGGATGTGAAGATGATGATTATGACCATGATGCAGAGATTGAAGATGATAATCGTGGCGAAAATGACTATACAGTTGTAGAAGATGGTGATAGCGTAGATGATGAAGATGATGATGTTGATAAGATGATGTAAAAGATGAAAGCAATGATGGCATTTTATATACTGGCTCCCAGCTGCTGCTATAGGTAATGAAGTTTGCTGATGGTGATGAATTAGTAAATGCTGAAGGTAAGGGAGGGGGAGATGATGACAGAAGATATTGGGAGTAATCCTGTATGTTTGCAGAATTGAAATGGAAATGGATATAAACGTTTTCTGCTGTCTTCCTTCCCCCTTCCCCAAACATGTTTTGTATAGTGCCAAGGCCGAAGTACAATAAACCTTTTTTAGTTTCAGTGTTCAGTGTTCTCTCTCTCTCTCTCTCTCTCTCTCTCCCCCCTCTTTTCTCTCTCTCTTTTCTGTCTCTTTCTCTCTCTCTTTTCTCCTCTCTCTCTCTCTCTCTCTCTCTCTTCTCCCTCCTCTCTCTCTCTCTTTTCTCTTCTCTCTCTCTCTTCCCCTCCCCCCCTCTCTCTCTTGGGGGGCGGGATAACCTGGTGGTTAGAGTGTTGTGCATTGTGCATTACACTTGGATCTGCTGACCCTGGTTCGAATCCAGTTCAAGAGGGTTTTTCCACATGGAAAAATATGTGTGCCGACTCCTCCCCCCCCCCCCCCCCCTCCCCCAAAAGTCCTTCGGATGAGAATTTAAACAGAGGTCCCGTGTGCGGACGCACGCAGAACATCTTACACACCCATTAAAACCTGTTCCACTTTTGGGAAGAGTAGGCCATTGAGTGCCGGTGGGAATGGATGGCAAAATTGTCAAAACTGCATACACACGGGGACTAGATGTAATAATACATGTGTAAAAGTGCCTATTCTACTATCCCCGAAGTAAAAGAATAATTACATAGATAATGAATAGTTATTGCTCTCTCTCACGATTGATTGATTGATTGATTGATTGATTTTGGCATTGGTGCATGATGTGTGTGTGTGTCCGCGCGCGCGCGCGCGCGCGCGCGTGTGTGTGTGTGTGTGTGTGTGTGCACGTGTACGCGCACGTGCATAGGGATATAAATTGATTTTGCGTAATCTCCTAAAGTATGCTTAGATAACGTTTGTTTTTGTGTAATTTACTATCGCTGTTGTCTTCCAATTCCCCAAATAAAAAAGTACAACGAAATCGTTGCGTTTATTTTCCAGTTTGCTAAAATGATACCATTAACATGGTTTGTTCTCCTTTTATATTGCTGAGCTTTTGGGAGGGGGGGGGGGGGGTATTTGCTTCAGAATTCTTCTTCTTCTTCTTCTTCTTCTTCTTCTTCTTCTTCTTCAACAGACAAAACCCCACCACCCTGCCGAAGTGTATAACCTTTATGTGTGTGCGTGCGTGTGAGTGTATACATTTGAATTTGTAAAAACTATTGATTGTAACTGGCTGCATGTGAATGAGTGGGATGAACAAAAGCGCTATGATTTGGATTTTTTTCAAGATATGGCGCTATATAAATTCCATGTATTATCATTATTATTATTATTATTATTATTATTATTATTTAGAATTCTTCTTCTTCTTTGCAATTCTTCTTCGCAGTTCTTCTTCTTCTTCGCAAGTCTTCTCCTTCTTTGCAATTCTTCTTCTTCTTCTTCGCAATTCTTCTGCTTCTTCAGATTCTTCTTCTTCGCAATTCTTTCTTCTTTCGCATTCTTCTTCGCAATTCTTCTTCTTCTTCTTCGCAATTCTTCTTCGCAATTCTTCTTCTTCTTCTTCGCAATTCTTCGCAATTCTTCTTCGCAATTCTTCTTCGCAATCTTCTTCTTCTTCTTTCGCAAATTTTTCTTCGCAATTCTTCCTAATTCTTCGCAATTCTTCTTCTTCTTCTTCTTCTTTCTTCTTCTCTTCTTCTTCTCTTTTCTTCTTTCTTTCTTTCTTCATTCTTTTCTCTCTTCTTCTTCTTTTTTCTTCTTCTTCGTCTTCTTTCTTTTTTCTTCTTCTTTTTTCTTCTTCTTCTTTTTCTTCTTCTTCTTCGCAAATTCTTCTTCTTCGCAATTCTTCTTCTTCGCAATTCTTCTTTTTCGCAATTCTTCCCTTTTTCGCAATTCTTTTTCTGCTTCTTCAGATTCTTCTGCTTTGCAATTCTTCTTCTTCGCAGTTCTTCTTCTTCTTCGCAATTCTTCTTCTTAGCAATTCTTCTTCTTTTTAAAGTCTTCTTCTCCTTTTTTCTTCTTCTTATCATTATCATTATTATTATTATTATTATTATTATTATTATTATTATCATCGTCGTCATCATCATCATCATCATCATCATCATCATCATTCATCATCTTTATTTATCATCATCTCATCATTATTATTATTATTATGAATTCTTTTCAGAATTCTTTTCACCAGAATTCTTCTTTTCTTCTTCTTCTTCTTTTTCTTCATCATAATTCTTCTTCTTCTTCTTCTTCTTCTTTTTCTTCTTCCTCTGCAGAATTCTTCTTCTTCTTCACAATTCTTCTTTTTCTTCTTCTTCCTCTCTTCTTTACTACACTACTGACATTAAAATACTGGGGTTTTTCTTTTTGCTTTGGTTTTGGATTTTGTTGTTGTAGGATTGTTTTGGTTTTATATATAGTATATATATATAATATATATATATATGATATATACTATATAATAATATATATAATATATATAATATTATAATATAATGTATATATATATACATACATATATCATATAATTTTTTTTATTGTATATTCCAAATACACAGGCAATGCTGAGGTCCCTGATGCCTGTCTCCCCTACGACCACAGGAGGTTATGGAACACCTTTTACCGTTTACCTTTTTTTTTTCTTTTTTCTTTTTACAGGCAGTTGAACAATTATCGATTGTTCGTGGCATCGACGGTAGAGAACGGCAACATCTGTGACCAGGTAGGCTGGCTGCTGGTCATAGGTCAGTCTCTTAACCGCTGTCGGTACGACACGTTCGAGGCCCCAGAGTTTCTGTATTCTAGTCAAACTACTAAGATCAACTTCAACACAGGTATGTGGTGATGATGATGGTGATGGTGGTGAAGGGTGGGTGGATGGGGTGGTCGGGGTGGTGGTAGGGGTAGGGGATGGTGGGGGTGTGTGGGGTAGGGGATGGGTGGGGGTGGGTGGGTGGGGGGGTGGTGGGGTGGGGGGGTGGGGGGGTGGGGGGGGGGGGGGGGGGGGGGTGGGGGGGGGAGTAGGGTAGGGGTGGGGAAAAGTGTGTGTGTGTGTGAGTGAGATAGAGAAAGCCAAACTTTTATTATCAGATGGTACATTGAAGAAGAGGCTCGATTGCTTTTTTTTTCAAGGCAACCATCTAAAAATAATTATATAATTATTTTATATATGTGCGTACATAAGAATAAAAATCTAAACGAAACAAGCCATACAAATGAAACAAACAGATAATGAATACTTAAATACACCCACAAAAATCACATGCACACACACATACACACACACGTTCACACACACACAAAATAACACACACACTCAATAACACACACACACACACACACACACACATCACCACCTCCACCACCACCACCACCACCACTACCAACAACAACAACAAAACAACGACGACGACGATGACATCAACAACAACAACAACAACAACAACAACAACAGCCAAAACAATTAAGCAACACCAAAAAACAAACAAAAGACAAAAAAAAACGAATACAACAGTGTCTGTGTGTGTTTGTGTGTTTATGCGTGCGCGCGTGCGTGCGTGCGTGCGTGCGTGCGTGCGTGTGTGTGTGCGTGTGTGTGTGTAAACCTGATCACACACACGCGCACAGGTTTCCGCGTGCACACACACACACACACACACACGCGCGCGCGCGCGCGCGCACACACGCACATGCACACACACACCACGCACGCGCACGTGTGCCTACACGCAGAAAGAGAGAGTGAGAGACAGACAGACAGACAGACAGAGACTGAGACACACAGACAGACACATAGACACACCTACGGATAGCCAGCCACGCTGCCAGCCAGCCAGACATAGACGTTTATTCATAAAGGCCACAGCCTTATAATATATAATAATAATATGATCATGACATAAAATGCAACAGTACAATATTTCATATTTGCTATTCACGTTAACACTGTTTCATATCTTAAATGCTTTGTGTAAGTAAAAATTAATGCTAAATGCCTTATAGTTGTCTTGTTGGTTGTAGTCAGAAGCAATATCAGTTTAAACAGACAAGGTTGCCACTACGACTTACATGGAATGAATTGTTTTCTGAGATCACTTAATCCAGGACAAGTCAGAACAAAATGTACTTTATTTTCTTGTGACTCAAGGCCTAATGGGCAAATCAAGTTACAGCCAGGTACTCTTCTCTAGCGAAAACGATGCACAAAAGTATCAGAAATGCCAAATCCTGCCAGCCAGCCAGTTACACGGACAGACAGACAAACAGACAGACAGACAGGCAGACAGAAGCTACATGATATTTTTAATTCTGATTTCAGACACTTATGCACAAGCCGAAGTGATGGCAATCTTCATCAAGATGAAGTGAGGGGAGACCACTACATCTGCAAACTGAAAAGCGTTGTTTGTAAAGGCTACACTCCAGCTTTAGCTTCTGGTCAGGAAGGCTACACACCGGTATTAATTTGGGGGTTATGTAGTATCTTGTATAGAGTGCGAGTGTAAAAAATGTTGGTGATCTTCACATATTTTTTTAAGCATGAAAAAAATGGACTGTGCACTTGCTTTTGGGATTGAGGACATAGAGCAATACCAGGTAGTCACGAGAAAGTTGGAAATAATCATCAAATGAGGATTGCCTGTATTCCTACAGCGCTGACCCTGCGCATGCATATTGCTGTAAGGAAGCTAGCAGACAACAAAGGACTGAGGGGGTACAGTGTTTGCTGAAAAATTTTAAAAAATTCAAACCTACCAAATTTGTTCACCATTACATAAGTTTTGAGTCAGAGTCTAGTCTTTCACAAAAAGTGGTTTTTATTTCCGTGGATGCCTTAGTACGTGCGGTATGAATATAAGAGTCACATAGAAAAACAGAAGGAAAAGAGTGATTTTTTAATACCTGTGTGCAGCCGAAGTGTCTTGTAGGACAGCCAACACCTTTGAAGATGGCTCATCCAAGAGCCACAACTGGAGTTGTGTCAAGCAAATCAAATGGTCCTTACTGCAAAATGACCTCCAATGCTGTCATCAAAATTGTTCATCTAAAATCTTTTCTTTTATCTGTGTTTTAAAAATCTTTGGAAGCGTTTTTGCAATGATGAAGAAGCTGTGATGGTTACCTGCTCTCGTTTTCCTTCACTACTCTTTGTTGGTAATATATAATTTATAATTATTATTGGTCAAAGGTGAGGGATTTTTATCTCTCCAGATCCAAGTGTATGCCGTTTTTCTCCAACTTCTTTTACCTGAGGGGTGTAAATGATAATTATGACAGTGTTTGGGTAAGGCAACAGCAGAGCTGACTGAGTACTCAAGCTGTATAGTTTATCTTTTTTTAAAGTTGTGTCTTGTATAGAGTGCTTTTCAGTAGGAAGAAAAAGATGCTCAGATTAACAGATTAATAAAAAAAAAATCTTTTTTAAAATAATGCGAAAAAATGCACTCTGTGCTTGTTTGTTGTTGTTGTGGGTTTGGTTGGGGTTTTTTTTTTGGGGGGGAGACTGGGGACATAGAACAATACCAAGTTGTGATAACAAAGTTAAACATGATCATCAATTGAGGATTGTTTGTGTTCCTACTGTGTTGACACAGCGCGTGGATATTGTGGTTAGGAAGCTAGCAGGCAACAAAGGGCTGTAGGGGCACAGTGTTTGCTAAAAGAAAAAAATGCAAAGTTCAAACCTTCCAGATTTGTGCAAAATCACATGAGATTTGAGCCAAGGGCCATCCTTTCACAAAAAGGGGTTTTATTTCTGTGGATGCCTTAGTACGTGGGGTATGAAGGCAAGAGTGATAGAGAACAGAAGGAAAAGTGGGAAAATCTAAAGGTGGTGTGTAGCCAAAAAATTTCCGTCCATTTTGGCTGCACTGCAGCTTTTTGTATCTTTTTAGTCCATTTAATCTGTTTGTCTTATCAAATCAACACACATATAGGACTAACTGCTGCATCCTCCAAAATGAATTTTGTTTTGTTGGTAAAAGGCTAGTTTTTGACTCACAATTCATATCATTTTACACAAATTTGATAGATCAAAATTTTTTCAAAGGTTTTTATTGTTGTTGGTGGTGTTTTTGTTTGTTTGCTTTAGTCTGCAGTCACTGTTCCCCCTTATACCTGTGTCGTCTGCTAACCTCCCAGTCATAATATACATGCGCGGGGTCATTGGTGTATAAACACAAAAAATACGGTGACATGTTTTGTCCAGCTTTCTCCTGATTACCTGGTATCAGTCTATGTCCTCCCCCCCCCAAAAAAAAAAATTCCACAGTGTATTTTTGTCCTGACATATTTTTTTTCTTTTCTTTTGTTTGGTTTCTCAACTAGAGCTCGAGTGTTACAACTGGTGAGATTTGTGTGTACATGCAAACTGGTTTTTTTCCCACCATGAAGGTAGCCGCATTCCGACTTAGGAGATGATATATAATCACTACATCACTGAGCATACGATTTGTTTGCAATTATATTTTTTGTCATCCGTTCCTACCAGCACGAATGGCCTACTCTTCCGAAAAGGCAGAAAGGGTTTTAACGTGTGCGCAAGATGCTTCTTGGTGCGTTCGCATACGAGACGTCGGTTTATAGTCTCTTCAGAAGGACTTGTTGGGGGAGTGGAGTCAGTACTGATGTTAACTCCAGGGGGTGGGGGAATCCCCTTGAACGGGAGTCTCAGTGGTGGCCCAAACCCAGGATCGATCCCAGGCTATCAAATCGGGAGTGCAAAGCTCTAAACACTAGGCACCCCTCTCCCCCAAACATCATTTAGAATGAGCAAAAAGAATGTTCTAAGCAGCCACTATCGTAGACACTACTTGATCCAGATCCTAACGCTGGACTGTAGCCTTTTCCCTCCACACCAAATCGTTGGCTCCACTCTGATGGTTCATTCCAATGTTTTACTATGAGTAGTGGAATACATAATTATTTTCTGGACTGCATTCATATTTGACCATTTGCGTGTGTGTGTGTGTGTGTGTCCAGAAACCAATTGTTGAACATGTCTTGCACGTTTTAGACATTGCTGGGTTTTGGAAAACCGTTGCATCTTTTGAAAATTGTCCATATTTGATTTATCTTCCTTATGTTTTTTTTCTTTTTTAAGGAATAGGTTGGGTTGTTTTTTTAAACCATAGATTTATATGACCCCATCCCCCCTTTCTCTGCCTGTATATCTGCCCGTCTCTTTCTGTCTCTGTCTGTCTCTTTCTATCTGTCTTCTTTCTCTTGTCTGTCTGTCTCTCTGTGTCTGCCAGTCTGACTGCTATCTCTCTCTCTCTCTCTCTCTCTCTCTCTCCCCATCTCATCTCTCATCTCTCTCTCCCCCCTCTCTCCTCCTCTCTCTCTCTGTGACTCTAGTGTAAAAATGCATGTGTGTATTCTAAAAACTGCTCCTTAATAGTTTCCATGACGTTGCTTGTTTAAGGGTGGGAATATATGTGATGTTTGAAAATGTTTCAATGAGAGATTTTGTAGTTATTCTGTACGTATCTGATCTGTTCTCTCTCTCCTCTCTCTCTTCTCATCTCTCTCTCCTCCTCATCTCTCCTCTCTCTCTCTCTCTCTCTCTCTCTCCTCTCTCATCTCTTCTCTTCTCTCTCTCTCTCTCTCTCATTGCTTCTAGAGTAAGAATGCATGTGCATTTTAAAAATTGCCACATAAGATAATTTTGTAGCTTTTTTGCCGGTTCTTTTAGAGTGTGATTTGTTAATGTTCCAATGAAACATTTTGTCTGTGTTGTTTGTATGTCTTTGTCTCTGGTCTGTCTTTCCGTCTGTAAGTCCATCTGTCTGTTTGTCTGTCTGTCTGCTTCTCTATTACCTACCCTCCCTCTACTCTTCTGTTAATTCTTCTTTTCTCATTTTCTAATGTGATTTTGTCAGCTTGTGCTCTTGTTTGGTAAAAGATACAGGTATATGCATAGAGTAGGTTTCTTGCATTTTGGATAACTTTTTTTTTACATTGAAAAATCGTTTTATGTAGTTTGCCTATCGTGCTCAGACTGGTGGTTGTAAAAAAAGCATGTTTGCTTATGCCATTACCCTCTGTAAATAAAATCCGCTCAATTCAATTCGATTAACCAGCTCATTTCAATTCTTGACCTGCTCTTTCTCTTCTTTTCTTGTTGGCTTTACACCGTCAGTGTGTGTGAAAAATAATGGCATGTCCTTTCCAGCTCCTCTTTCTCTCTCATGATAGGCCTACTTATCTACTATTCATGACAATTTTCCGCTTGGTCTTTTTTCTTTTCTTTCTTTCTCCGTTTCTTTCTTTCTTTTTCTCCTCTCCTTCTTTCAATTTGCTTTTACTATCTTCACCTCTGCGGCCATGTTATTGATTACAAACACCTTATTATCATTTTTATCTTGCTTGGTTTACGAGTGACTTCCCTTGCTTGGAAGTCAGCAGGACGGGCTTCTCACAGCAACTTTTTTTTTTTAAACAAATCAAGCTTTCTGCAGAATCCAAGTAAACAACATATACAACACAACAACAACAAAAAACCCATACCTCTAGAAGGATTGCCAGCAACTGTAAAAACGGTGCTGAATGCACTGCTGAAAAAGCTGACTGACTGTCTTCTTCTTCCTCCAACGCTCAGACAGCAACTCCAGAGGCCCTGACAAATGCTGTGGTACACTGAAGGTCCTCCTGGAGTCCAAAGAGTTTGTTCCTCATCGGCAGGTCAGCAGGCCAGATATCAGTCCTCAGGTTTTGGCGTGTTGGATGGACAGGTCTGGAGGAAGTGTTCTTCTGTAATGGGAGACGTGCCACAGGGACACCCCTTAGAATCACCGAAGTGGAACTTGATGAACATATGATGTTTGAGTCTGCAGTGTCCAGCCCTTAGCCTCACAATGGTCGCTTAGTCTTCTCTGAGCAGGAGGTCATCCTTACTGTTGAAATCAGGGCGCTGCTGAAGCCGTCTTCTCATTTTGCGTTTCCTTCACCATTATCTTAGCTTCTTCATACGTCTCTTCCTGCTCCTCTAAAGGCATCTGGCTTCCAACCTTCGCCAGTAGGCCAGCTTCATCGTTGCCACGTACGCTGCAGTGTGAAGAAGCCCACTAGATGACTGTATGCTCAGTGGATTGTTTTCTTTCAAAATTGAAGGTTGAGGTCACCAAAAGGACTACCAGCCAAGACCCTGTCATGCAGGATTGCAGTTCTGCATACAGACGAAAAAACTGTGTTGCAAGTGGGCAGGGACAGGTGAAGAGCAGAGGCCTACTTTAGGAATTTCAGACAAAATGAATGTGAACATGCCTCGTCCCCCCTTTGGGTTTGTTTTTACCCACACCATCTGGTTCTTTCTGTATTGCTAATGCCAGTGAAAAAGAAGTGGGTAAAGAAGAGAATTATGTGTGTGGCAACCACTCCTCTCCTCTGGCAGCCCAATCCTCACAGGATACAATACAATGTAAAATAGATATGTATGACACAGTGTGACACAAACACAACAGACAGTGACACTTTTTCATACTGAAAGTGTCAGTTCAGAAGATATGTCTTTTGAAAGATAATAAAAAAAATTGAATGAGAGTGAGATTGACTGGGATACACTCCCATGTAGCAGGGACACAGTGTACATGATATTAACGTCACTGATGCGTATGGTTGTGCATTTTGTCATGAACAACAGGAGACTGTCTGCCAAGATGAACATGTTTAACAAGAACTTTCTGCAGCGCTGTGTGAATCAGACACGAAAGTGGACATGGTATGTTGTTGTTTTAGTGAAGTAACAGAGATCACTACAGATTCGTTTGTAAATCTCTCAAAGAAGGAAATAGTTCTAGGGATTGTTGTCCAGTGACAAGCTTAACTTTGAAGTAAGTGTAATATACTGTACATCACATCACTTGTATTCTTTTTATTTCAAACTGGAATGCAAAATCAGTGTCACGATATGGAATCCACGTCATCAAAATAAAGAATATATTCTTTCTTCCCCTCTGTGATATATAGTATTGATGTTTTGTTTTTGTTTATTAATTTGGTATCACCACCATCACCCTTTTGAGCACGGGCTTAAAAGGTGCCTAATTGCAATAACTATCATTTTGTTTTACGGTCGAAAATTGTCAACTTCTATAAAGACTTTTGAGTAATACAGTAATTTACTTTTAGGCCTATGTACTTAACTAAAGCTTCATAAACGCAAACAAACCTGTACTTTTGCTTGATTTATCTGAAAATAAAGTTGCACGAACCGTCCAGAATATAATTTTCTTTCGAAAATGTTCTCTCCCAGACCTGTTAGAACTGCTGTTTTTTTCTCCTTTGTGAATTTCATCTCATTAATAAATTGTCTTTTTTTCTGTATAATCTGTGATATCGTATGTATTGTTATCATGGCTTGTGATATATCAGGAGCTTATCCAATCCAAATATACCTAAGCAAAAATTTGGGGGGTTTGGGCTGTTGTCACAACAGATTTCTTTGTGTGTATAGGCTGTGTGTGTGTGTGAGTGAGAACACTACCCTTGGGTTCAAACCTCGAAAGCATTCGGCGGGGATAGCCGAGTGGTTAGAGGTGTTTGACGGCTTGGGATGAATCCCGGGTTCGAGCCAGTATTGAGAAGTCCGTTCAAGGGGATTTTTTTCCTTGGAGTTAACATCAGCATCGACTCTGCTCTCCGTAAAGTCCGTCAGACAGACTAGAGACCTTTGTTTCGTTTGCTAACGTACGCAGATCATCACACGTTAAAACCTGCTCTGCCTTTCGAAAGAGTAGGCCATTGTGCTAGTATGAATGGATGACCCCCCGCCCCCCCCCCCCCCCAAAAAAAAACACAAAAAAACCCCAACAAAATCAACAACAAACAAAACAAAAAATAACAACCAAATCTATACAATTTATGCAGAAAAAGCAATGGAGGCAAACCAAAAGATAGCATAAACACTGGTGACCTGTTCAGAAATCATCCCCGAAATCGGAATGCAGCTACCTTAATGGTGGGTACAAACGGTTGTATAATTATGCCAAAATCTCACCATTAGAGCTCGGAGATCTAGCTGAAGAACAAAACCAAAAACCTCACAAAGTAACGACACTATGGCAAACATGCATATAAGATTCTGTTTATCCCATTGTCAAAATCCATATCATTCTTTATTACAGACTCTGGATTCAGAATATGGCTGCCTAAGTAGCGCAGCACTTGAAAACGGCCATACATACAAAGATCCTGTCTATCTGATCTGTTGTGAAAATCCACATCATCCTTTTTCATAATTATAATAATAAATAATAATAATAATACATGTAATTTATACAGCGCAATATCTTGCAAAAAAACCAAATCAGAGCGCTTTCATTCATCCTAGTCTTTCTTGTAGAGTATTGACCAAGAAAATGTGAACAAATACTGTTAATTATGTTACTTGCTCATTGTCTTTAAAAAAAATTCACTAAAAAAATTAATTCTTATCAATTTGCATGCATGGATTTTGACTGGGTTACGTTCATGGAATTGTGTTTAATAAGTTTGGCACAAAAACATGCACTATCCCTGACTTTGCTCCTGAGAAAGATATGAAAAAAATTGAAGTGTTTTCAGTTTATACATCAGCTGTACATAATTATCCTCTGAAGTCAGAGCAGCCTACCTCTGCATATAGCCTATGGAGAGGTAGTTCAAAACGGCCATACACGCAAACTTTCCATGTGGTGTTTACCCACGATCTCAGTGATTCGCATGTGCAATGCAATGAGACAAGTGTGCCTATTCTGCGTGATCTCCAGGGGTGTTAAGCTGGGGAACGCACAACAGCAAATCCCGAAAGCCACTGAACTTCAGCAACGTATAAAAACCGAGGCCCCGTGTGCGAACGCACGCAGAACCCGTCCGCTTCTCAGAAGACTAGGCCATTGTGTGCCAGTGGGAACGGATGACAAAATTTACACAACTGCATATGCACAGGGACTAGGTGCAAAAAACCCACATGGTTTGCTTATTCCATTATCCTCGAAATGAAGTGTGAAAAAAAAGTGGCAACCTTTTGAATAACATTTTGCGCACACGTTAAAACCTGTCCGCATTTCAGAGGAGTAGGCCATTGAGCAGGTGGGGACAGATGACAACATTTACAAAAACTGCATACATAGGCCTACGGGTACTAGATGAAAAAAGCACAAAGTGTTTATTCCATTATCTTCGAACTAAAATAATTTTTTTTTTAGATTTAAAAACCAAAATGTGGCAAGCTTTCGCAGAACATATTGCGCACATGTTAAAACCTGTTCCGCCTTTCACAAGAGTAGACCATTTGTGCCGGTGGGGATGGATGACAAACTTTACAAAACTGCATGCACACGGGGACTAGATGTAAAACAAAAAGCAAGAGAGTGCTTATTCCATAATTCTTGACTGTTTTGTCTTCATGGCTAGAGCTTCGAGGTTTTATTTATTTATTTATATTTATTTTTTATTTTATACCACTTTATGTCACGAGATTTCTCTGCGTGAAATTCGGGCTGTTCTCCCCGGGGAGAGCGCGTCGCCACAAGAGCAGCGCCACCCTTTCTTTTTTTTTTTTTTTTTTGGGTCTGCAACTGTATTTGTTTTCCTATCAGAGTGGCTTTTTTCTAAGAATTTGCAGGACAACTCCCTTGTTGTCGTGGGTTCTTTTACGTGCGCTGAAAATTTTGTGTAACACACGGGACCTCGGTTTATCGTCTCATCCGAAAGACTAGCGCCCAGACCACCACTCATGGTCTAATGGATGGGGAAAAATTTCGGGCCCAAACGGGGTACGAACCACGCACACACCCGACCCGGACTTTTCGCATTCTAGACAGGCGCGTTACCTCTAGACCACCGATCCACCGGTTCACCAATGGCGAGATTTTGCATCTGCGACCGTTTTTGCACACATTGAAGGTAGCCGCATTCCGACTTCAGGGAATTCGTGAAATAAAAGGATGATAAAAAAAATGTTCTTCTCATCATTTTCATAATCTCTATTCTTTTTATTTCTTTTGCTGCCTCATCTTCTGTGACATTCTTGTCTTGCTGTTCCCATGCTACTCATTTTAATCTCCCCGCCACAGCCATATATCCAGATTCTTATATCGCATCCTCAAGGTCAGAAGTTCACAGGGAGCCCATTAATATCAGGCCACCGTGGGGCCGCCAACCAGAAGGGCCCTGCACTGCTGCTGGGTCACTTCGGTGGTGCCTGTTCTAAGCTAACATATGCAGCATACCACCTACTAAACCCCCTACTAACAACAGTATTACCTCAGTCGCGGAGCCAGACAGCGAGAGTCGCCCACCCAAGGTGGCGACCACCACAACGTTCCTCCAGCGACCATCCCCGCGAACCTCCAACCCTAAAGGCTTTGACACAAACTCATCATAGGCACAGGAGTGTATGGGCAAACCGAATCTGAGGTCGCCATAAGACCAGAGCAACAGAGGCCACCCAATTAGAGGCAACTTTTTTGTATTGCATGATGGTCAATGATAATGGGAATGAGGTAATGACTCTGCTATGGAGGAGCATATGCTTTGAGACTACTTGACAGAGTTGTACTCTATGCTTACTATCATAATATATTCCAATGTCAACCAGGCCCCAGAGATACAGACACCTGCAGTCTTAGTCAGATAATTTGATCAACACTCTTAGACTCACATTGGTAAAGTGGATGAAGCTCGACTCTGTGGTCCCAGTCTTCCCAATGATCCCAGAGCATTACTCACTCTAGGTGGGAGCCAGCCAGCATCCAAAAACATCACTACGGCTCTTATGGGATTCGAAACTGCGACCTTCCAGTACGTTACCTAAGGCGCTAAACCACTGCTCCTTGGCAGCTGGTCCATACTCTCCTTTATAATAATCCTCTGAAGTTAGAGTATGGCTGCCTTCATAGCCAGATATAGTTGAAACCAGTCACACATGCAAACTTTCATCCAGTGAACCTACAGTTTCAAAGTGATTTGCAGGTGGGGGATGAGCGAGACAGAGTGCATGTTCTGGTTGACCCCTGGGTGTTAAGCTGGGGAACCCCCAACACCCTTTACTTCTACCTGGTCTATTCGTATTCTTGTAGTTTGTATATGTGTTTCTATCATGAAGTATTTTGTGCATCACATCTTGGTTTTTGTCCACAGATCATGTGTTAATTAACCACCATTCACATGTTCTTGTCTGTGTGTGTGTGTGTGTGTTCAATTACTTTGTTTGTGAGTGTATTTTCTGCTATATACTGCAAGGGACAACAGCTCTTGTTGTCAGAGTTCTTCAACATGGCTACTGGGTGCATGCATGTTACACATGGAGGTCTGGTTTAAACAATTTCCTTTTTTTTCAGAACAACTAGCACCCATACATGAAATGGGAACAAAGCTTGCAATTACTCTAGCATTTAAAAGTGTTTTTTTTCATTTTATCTGAAAATCTAGAACCCAAACCATAAACTTACTCTCTCTCTCTCTCTCTCTCTCTCTCTCTCTCTCTCTCTCTCTCTCTCTCTCTCTCTCTCTCTCTCTCTCTAAAAAAGACAAAATGAATAAAGGGACTTGGATGGGGGGGGGGGGGGGGGGGGGGCGGGGGTATTGGAGTCTGGATCAGGGTTTGGGGAATGGAAGCAGGCTTTAAAAAAATACTGATGGTGAAGTAAATGGAAATCAACTTACTGACCTACAATGCAAGCTGGAAAATGCAAACATATATCATTCTTTAGTTAAGAAAAAAACTAACAATAAAATTAAAAAAACATCTTTCTAACAATAACCATCTAAAGGAAATCTATTCCTCTAAAAGCGAATGTGTCTGGTTTCTCTTCAGATAACAAGGATCTCTCTCTCTCTCTCTCTCTCTCTCTCCCCTCTCTCTCTCTCTTATATATATATATATATATATATATATATATATATATATATATATATATATATATATATATATTATAATATGTGTGTGTGTGTGTGTGTGTGTTGTTGTATGTATATATATAAAATTATATGTGTGTGTGTGCAGGCGCATGCTTGAGTGTACATGTGTACATGCATGCGCGCATTGCGTCCTCGAATGTGCATGTGTGCAATGCATGCATGTGTGTGTATGCATGCATGTGTATATACCGCATTCATATTTCCACATGTGTACATTCCTGCATAAACATTGTGTGCCGGTGGAAACACATGACAAAATTTACAAAATCGCATACACACGGGGACTAGATGTAACAAAGCACATGAGTGCTTATTCCATTATCCTCGATATGAAAGAATAAATAAATAAATAAATAAATAAATATCTCCCTTGGAGACTTTGTCTGCTAGACCTTTTGTTTCATCCACTCACATGCATTTGAAGCTTTTATTTTTCTGCACAAAAATGTACCTTTAGTTTATCACCATATGATTATATGCACTTAAACTTTTATTTTTCTGCACAAAAGTGTACCTTTAGTTTATCACCATTTGATTATATGCACTTAAACCTTTATTTTTCTGCACAAAAATGTACCTTTAGTTTATCATCATATGATTATATGCACTTAAACCTTTATTTTTCTGCACAAAAATGTACCTTTAGTTTATAACCATATGATTATATGCTTTAAACCTTTTTTTTTTTTTTGGGGGGGGAACAAAAATGTACCTTTATGATTATGATTATAGGCACTTAAACCTTTATTTTTTGCACAAAAATGTACCTTGCACAAAAATGCATCTTTAGTTTATCATCATCCTTAATGAGAACGCTTTCGATAGACAAGCCTCAACTGTCAAGGATTTTCAAGGAGCTGTTTGTCACAGGTTGTCATTTTCAAAAGGATTCAGGGTCTCATATCCAATATTCTTTTCTTTTCTTTTTTAACCAACAAAATTGCCAATAAGAAGTTCCATTTAAAATGGAAGAAAAATCACCCATGGGACTTCTGTTTCTTTCTGATGGAAAATCTTTACTCAATTAATTTGCTTACACTGGCTGTAATTAATGTAACATTTTAAATGTCCATGCAGGTTTATTTCTGAATGTGTCAGAGTTGCTTATGTACATTGGATGAACTGGCAGTACATTTGAATACAAGGAAGGGGTCAGAGAGTAAAAAACCATTGGAATGCAAAGATGACTCATTCTTGACAAAGTCATCTGGGTCCTTGGAGGTGCATCTGTAACTTTACCCTCATCTTAAGGCACAGGGTCTGGAGTAGTGGGGGAGGCACTGGATGTTCAAGGTGACCACTGTCAAGAGTGGGTGTGCGGCCTTGTTATCTGGCCCAGTGGTGGCACTGAAGTTGTAACCAATGTCAAAGTTGCTGGTTTGTGGCGTTGTTCTCTTGCTGCGGTGAGTCGTTTGGTGTATGGTGTCTTCAAAGTTGGCAGAGGCCTGATGGACAATGGTTTTCCAGCATAGTTGGGTTCTAGCACGATTCTCTAGTTTTCAACAGTTCTGTGTTGCACCAGAGGAACGTTGGCTTTGCCTTTCTATTGGTGTTTTTATCATTGTTTGTTTGTCAGGGTTTTTGTTTGTTTGGTTTGGGTTTTTTTCCCCCTTTGGAGGGGGGGGGGGGGGGGCGGGGTGAAGTGTGGCCTGATGTTTCTTGCTACAGGAGAACTGTTGGTAAATCTGGAAAATAAACAGACCACATCACCAATCATCAAGTGTACCAGACCATCAGCCAGTATAGTACACTGTTCTATACAAAGATCTCCTTGAGGGAGAAATGTATTTGTTAATCATCTTTCTAAAGATTCTATTCTTCTTCTTCCTTTTTTGTCATGTTTCTCCCAGGGGAGGTTTGACATTGATGAGCCTTCTCCATTTGAATTTGACTCATCATCTTTTTTTTTGGTGGGGGGGGGGGGGGGGGGGGGGGAGCAAGGATTTTCATGGCCAGATGCCCTTCCTGATGCCAACTCATTGGTATCCGCAATGAGACGTAGCCTTTGAGTAAAAACTCTAATCCACAAGGCAGTGGAGTGAACAGTTATTTTTAAAGGGCTCTGAACATTGCCCTTGTCTGCAAAAGCAGGCCTCACCACAAGCAGGTAAGGGATGACTTGTTCAGGAGTGGCTATGCTTGCACTTGCACTGAAACTTAAGGCCCTTCTAAAGATTCTATTAAAGATGCATAATGTTGTTCATGTTCATGACAGTCATATAAAAGTGTATAGATCTATAGCTCTAAAAGGCAGCTGTTATAACACTTTTTTTTTTTTTTGCAGGGATAAAGTTTGATTCACAGCAATGCAGACTTGACATGATAGGAAAACCATCTGCAGAGGCTTAGACCTTGGCACACAACTGACATGCAATCTTTTGATGTCAGACTAACTTTTGCTGAGCACAGTGTCTTTTCCCAGTATCACTTTTTTTGTTTGTTTATTGTATTTGTTCATGTAATTGTATGAGTTTACTTATTAAATTTATCAATATCATGTAATTTTTGTTGTGTCCAAACCTGAAAATTGCTCACATAAATGTAGATTTCAGCAATTTAAGATTCTCCTGTTAACAAAAAAATATGAACACTGCTTTTTTATGTATGAATTAATTTACTGTCAGTTTATTTCTTTGTTTGTTAATGAAATTTATTTTCATCTGAATCTTTATTTTATTTATTTATTTTAATCTGCACTCATGCATTTCAACCTTTATTTTGCCACACAAAAATATATTAATGTTAGTCTATCATCATCCTTAACTTAATGAGAATACTTTCAATAAACAAGCCTCAACTTGCAAGGGTTTTTAAGAATAGGTTTGTCACAGGTTGTGAATTGGTCATTTTCAATAGGATTCATGGTCTTGGATCTGATTTTCAGTTTTAAAAAATCTGAAAATTGCTACAAACGGAGTTACATTTAAAACAGAAGGGAACTCACCCATGTCTTTTTCAACATGTGCATGACTTTGCATTTGGTGGCACTGAAACATAATTTCTATTCAAGATTTCATCTGACCATTTTTTAAATTGATTCAAATCACTTTGGACAGTGCTGCTTTCTGGAACTTTTATAAAGCTTTGTGTCATCTGCAAAACTTTGCAGGAACAAGTCTATTACTGAATTTGAAAGGCTATCTATAAATATGGTAAATTCTATACAAATACGAAATGCCACTTCCAATACTTTACAATCTCAACAGGCAGAGAAATTCATGTGGGTTAGCCATATAACAGAAAGAATCGGAAAGTTTTAGGCAAGGTGATCGCTGATTGGATAGAGGGTCAGGGAATGGAGATCGGAACAGGGAAGGGGGATATGTTTATATGCTTTGTTCTAAACTTGGTTCATTCAATTGTCAATAATTGCAACAAAAGAAAGAAAGAAATCGTCACATGTGTGTGCATGAATATATGTAGAGAAGACTTTGATAAGATGACTTGTTGTTCTGTCACAATTATAAAACATATCTACTATGCAAAATCCTGAATACAATTCTGCTTAAACCAAAATCTTGAAAACAGAAGGGGACTGTGTTTGTGTGTGGGAAGGGAGCGGGAACATATGAAAATCTTGCCCTATCATGACTTAACACAAGCTCACCCTTTCAGTACAGCCAAACAGCATTTTTATACCCTCCACCACCTGTGTGTGTTTGTCCGTCGCGTCCGACGATGACCTCCAAAACAGCAGAGGAGGCAGCTGCTGGTTTGGAAACTGGGCAGAAATTTGATTATAGTGGAGATGCCTTGCCCACAGCACATCCCCACTCTCTCGGCCAAGTGGGCATAAGGACAGTCAGCGTTGGAGATGCTCTCCAAAGGCCAACCAGCCCCCAGGGCTGCAGCACATAAGGATTGTGCGAGTCAAGCCTCCTAGTCAGAGAGTCATAGTCGATCACTAAAGACTAAGCTGTAAAGTGGAATTCCATGAGTGGGAAAGCCACTGGTCATACAGCCTCTCACCTTGCTGTTGCCCCCAGCGTCAATGGTTTAATCAAGAACTGTGATAAAGCCCAGGCCACCTATTAAACCTGTAAAAACAAACAAACCCAACCCACAAATGCTTGCCTTTGTTTTTGCAGGCACAATGCTTGAGACATGATTCATTTGTTTCAGTTCATTCCAGCTGTGTGCGCAACCTCGCACCCCCCCCCCCCCCCCTAATTTTTTTCTGCAATTTTTTTTTTAATACTTAAGGGTCTCACAGCACTCAAATCCAACATCACTCAGTCAAGAGTGCTAAAATTTAGTGCGCCTCTTCCTTTCAGCTAGTCCAAGTGTGGTCACTTCCTGCTATAATTAGCACCAGCTGGACCCAGCAGGGCTGGGATGGGGTGGAATGGATAGCAGCTGAGAGCAGTTGAAAGTGGGAGAAACTGACAGCTGTGGTCTACAAAGAAAATAGCCTCACATTTGTGGAGATTTTTGTGGGCTTTTTGAAAAAAAATTTACACGTTTAAAAGGTGTTGGATGGCATAAAAATACTGTATGGCTGTGCTGACAGGATGCTGTGTTAAGACACTAGCCTGGGATAGAGCTAGTCTTTGAGAGGGAGAAGCATGAATGAAGGGGATGGGGAGGGAAGAGGCGCATAGAAATGTTTCCCCAGTGGCTTTACTTGCTTCTTCTTCAACTTGTTGAGGAGTCATTGTGGCACTGCAGACTCAATCCCAGGCCATCAAACTGTGAGCATGTAGTAGTTTGTATTTCTGTACTTATTCCAGCATATTCATTTAAAAAAAAAAAAAAAGTGTGTTTAGTCTCTGTTATTAATCTATGTTTGAGAAGAGCATGTATAATCTATTTCTGGTCCATCAGTCTTGAATGACCTCCCTCTCTCCCTTAAACAAAAAAGTCTACTTAATGACACTTTTAAATCCAGCCTCAAGACATACCTATTTCAAACCTAAGACTTTCACCTCCTGTTTCATCTCATATCTCATTATCTGTCCCTATCTTCAACAGCCCAAATTCCCATAATCCAGCTGAAGTGTATAACCTGTGTGGTGTGTGTGTGTGTGTGTGTGTGTGTGTGGGTGGGTGGGTGGGGGGTACATTTGAATTTGTTAAAACTGTTAATTGTTGTTGATTGCATGTGTAGGAGTGGGTTGAATGCAAGCGCTTTGATTTGCTTTTACAAGATATAGTGCTATATAAATTCCATTTGTTCTTGTTGACATTCCACTTGTTTTTTGTTGTTGTTGTTCAGATAGTCTGCTGACATGCTTCAAACCACTTCACTCATAGAATGTTCCACACAGTTTTATTCTTCATGCATGTTAAGTTAACAGTCTGCCACATAATACATACAAAAATAAATGCAGTCATCCAAAGTTTCAAACGTGACCTTACATAAAATCACATGAATAAATATATATTCATACCCACTGTACTGGTGTTTGTTGCACTGCCAGTTTGACAAAAATGGGAAAAGAATGCCGCCAACGTATCATACTTTAACTGCAGTCATATGCTACAACACATGCATAAACATGGTTATATTCATATAAATTATGCTGGTATTTGAAAGATCTGTCTGTGAAGTTCTTTAAAGCACTGTCCACCTGGCACCCAAAGCCTGTCATTTAAAAAAAGTTTCATTGACAAATCAGTCAAACACTACAAGGAATAGAGACCAAAAACACACAAAAATCTGCCATTATTAAGTGACAAAATATAACAAAAACAAAAAAACCCAGAGCAATAAGGAAAGGCAATACACAGGGGGAAAATGCAAGTGAATATTAAAGAAACAGATCTACCAACAACTGGGAGGGTAAATGTATAGATCTATCTGTGTCAATAACTAACCATCATTGTGCACATTAATACATGACTTGAGATGTGAAACCATATACTGGTATAAAGCTTAAGTGGAAAAGTCTTCCTTTGCTGACTGAACATGTGTAAAAAATAACTTTCCTGACTACTTTTTCCGACTTTTAACCCTCTTTCAGCCTTCACTGCTGAGAGATTGCTTGGTCTGGAGCATGAGATTACTTAGATTTACTTCAGACAAAAAGGGTTAAACCTATGTATGAACACTGAAGACAATCTTGCATGCATTTTGAATTGCATTCTTCCCCCAAGTCGGAATGCAACAAGCTGAATGGTGGATAAGAATGGTCGCATATATAAGCAAAATCTCACCATTGATATTAATAATAATGATAAACCTTGGAACTCTAGCCAAGGAACACCAACAACAAAAACACTGCATTCCACCTTTACAGAAAGGAAGGCTACAATGTGTTGGTGGGAATGCATAACTTTAACTTAACTTTCGTTTAGATTTTTTTAAAAGCAAATTAAAAAAATAATATTGCCACTAGTGCCAAGTTTAGACATCACCCGTGAAGTCAGAAAGGGATCTAATGTCTAACTAGGACTGAACTTCATAATTTTAACTCTTTTGATCCAGCTGACTGCTTTAGTGGGAGAGTAATGCTCACTGCTGAAGCCTGAGTTTCAAGACCTACTACTCCTTTGTTTCTTGGGTTTTCAGAGAGAAACTGTGCAGAAGGGGTTCTCAGTTTACTGTATCTTTACACTATTTTTATTGTCAAATAACAAACATAACAGCCATATATATACCATTGTGTAAGGAAATAATGTGGAAATAACAGTACTAAGTAGCATGGTTTACTGAACTTGTATGCATATGGTGTTACACAGGAGACAAGACAGTTGACAGTATGTAACAAACAAAACAATAACATGCAGTCAGACAGACAGCTAACTGCATAACTGAAGCTGACAAAAAAACATGCTTGTACTCACAGATGTGACTTCTTTTCATGTTGCTGTCTTTTAATACTGAATGAAATATCCAATCACGCAACCTGTCTCTGAGACCAAAGGGAAGACCTAGCAAAATCTGGGCTGCCGGTATTGCAGATGATCTTAGAGAAAGGGGCATAAATAAGGAGGAAGCTCAAAACAGAGAGATGGAGAAGGCTCATCAATGTCAAACCTCCCCTGGGAGAAACATGACAAAAAAGGAAGAAGAAGAAGAAGACGCAACCTGTCTCTGTGTCTTTGCTGTCACCATGTAATCCCTTCAAAGCACAAGAGTATTCCAAATTGTAATGTCTGTTTCTAAACAGTAGCACTGAGAAAGTTGTTGTGAGGATTACAAAAGCCGTGACTGAAGGAAACACAATGCTCTTCTGCCTGTTACATATATAATTATGTGGTTTGTGTGTTTGTCAGTGTCACCCACTTGTCACAAATAAAGTACACAAAGGTAATAACCAAAAACAAATTTTAATACGCATAGGTAATACAGGTGTGAAAAACTGTGAAAAAGGGCAATAATTTCTCTCCATCTAAACCATATTCACTATTTTATTCTGATAAATTGGTGCTGGCAAGTTTGTTCTTTCTCTTCTTCAGTAAGTTCAAACAAATCAAAATCATCAACTATTTTCATCAGCTGTGTCACCAGAAAAATAATCTGTGTCTTCTCAATCCAGTTTTGAGAGTAAGAATGAGAAAAGATGTGTGGAACGATTGTGCTGCTTTCCCATGGGGGTGGGAGAGGAGGAACAGATTTTTTCATAAATAAAGAGAGAAAGCTCTTCCTAGTGCTTGGAAAGAGACAAGGATTATGTAAAACAGGTAAAGCCAGTCATAGCAGGTCCAGTGTACAGGAAACGATTGATAAACAGTACAAACACATCCACTCCCTTTAGACAACTTTCCTAGGGAACAGGGAACGAGCGTTTACTTTTCATAACCATAACCACGGGTCTTATCTGTCCACACTGGACAGGATAGGTACTGGACCAATCTGCCAACAGCAATTACATGCTGGACGGGAGGGTACAGACACTGGGGGCCTATCCCATTGCTGTTGATGTACCAATGACCTTGTAAAGTGGCCTGATGGCCTGAAACAGTGGGGACGGACCTGTGTGCTCCCTGCAAAAGCGGCCAGCAGGCCTGAAAGATAGCAAATATTTTATATTTTCTGGGACGAAAGAGTTGAAGGAGGAACAAAGAAAAAAAGTCAAAATAAATATGTTGTATTGAATTTTGCCAGAAATAAACCTTGTTCCCACATGTTTCTTTTATATAAACATCCACTCCCACAACAGCCTGTTTGTGACCAATTTGCTTTGAAATAGAGTTCCAAAAACTACATTTAAAAAACCCACCAAAAACAAAAACCCCTCACATCCAAGCCATAACATTGTAGTCTGCATACAACATATGACTTAGGAAACATGAACAGATTCAGGTTCCTCTACCTGAAGAGAGTACATCATCACTAATGCAAGAGTGACTTATTGTTAACAGAATTTTGCAAAGGGCAACTCTCTTGTTGCCGGTTCTTTAACATGTGCTAAATGTTATGTTGTACACAGGACCTGGAATCATAATTTCATCCAAAAGACAAGCCCCAGAACTGTAACTTTCGGTCTACAGGGCAGACAAAAAGCCTAGCTTCATTCAGGAATCAAACCTGCAACTGCTGGATTTCTACACAAGTGCTCTACCACTAAACCACCAATCCCAGACCAGCTGCTGTTCATTCAGAAATCACCAGAATCATGATGATAATGGTGGCTCCAGATGCTACATACAAATACGGGCCATCTGGATGATGACGCTACACACTGTGTGGTGTCCGTTAGGAGATATTGCCCTGACCCTGCTGGTGGTGGTCGTTGAGGTTGATGACCAGGATGTGGTTGTGGGCTGTGTGGATCATGTTATACATGGCGTTAGGACGGATGCCGAAGCTCTCGGAACACACGTCACACTTGTAGTTCTTGCCGCCCAGAATCTGCGTCAGGGCCCTGAACGGCAACGTCACATTCCCGTCCTCCATACTGCCTCCCTCCCCTTCTGTGAAGGCCCCCACCACCACCCTCGTTCCTTCATCCGTGTTCACGTATGCCTGCTCTTCCGTGACGTCCGGCTGGGAACTTTCAGCAGCAGCAGCAGCAGTGCTGACCGTACTGTCGGTGCACGTTTCGGAGGTGATGGTGACGGTGGTGCTGTAGACCGGGTTTCCTTCCGCGTCGATGACAGTCACTTCTTTCGGCTGCGTCTCCGATTCCGCGGCCTCCTTGTCTTGCATGACAAACTGGATGATGGACTCCCCTTCCCCGTCCTGCACAACGACCTGCTCCGAGACGTCGGCCACGGAGTCGACGATCACCTGCTGCTCCGTCTTGAAAGGCTGGGCAGGAGGGGTTTCGTACACCACCACCGTGTCCATGGCGTCTGTGCTGGGCACTGTGGCTGCTGGAGCCAGGTGCTCTGTCCCTTTGCTCTGTTTTCCCTGCGACACACCACAGACGATGGTATGATTATTTCATGCTGTACTGTACTCCGTTCACAGCCCTATCTTTTATGGGGTACATATTTCAGGGTATGCTCTGGTGTTTTCATACCGCAGACAATGGTATATACTTCATGGCGTACCCCATTTAAAAGAAAAATCTTTTATAAGGGTGCATGATACATCTCAGGGAATGTTCTTTAAAAGAAAAAAAAAGCCTATTTTCTTCTGGACGTTTTTCAACAGCTCTCAAAATTATGGCATTTGCAGTCCTTCACATGAAACTATAAACCAAGGCCACATGTGCAAACGCACCTAGAACATCTTGCACACATGTTAAAAACCTGTTCCACCTTTCAGATGAGTATGCCACTGTGTGCCAGTAGGAATGGTAAAGGTAAAAGGTAAAGGAGTCCCATAACCTGTAAGGTCGTAGGGGAGCGAGGCGTCAGAGACCTCACTTCTCTAGGGCCAGCATATTGAGGGCGGCGCCCATCTCCTCTCCCTCGCTGCTTTACCTTCCCTGACCCTAAAGAGGGCAGGTACCCATTTACAGCTGGGTGAACTGGGGGAACTGTACTGAAGCCAAGGTGCGCAAACGGTCACCCATCCAACTGGTAACCACGCTCGACGCTGCTTAATTTGGCTGGGGGAAAGCGAGTGCTCCGACCACTGAGCTATCCCTGGATGACAGAAAAAAACCAGCATACACACAGGTGTATTTAGACACCATCCCTAAAGTCAAAGTGTGGCTACCCTAAAGGGTGGAGGAAAACACAGCCACATACACATACATCTCACCACCGGTAAACCTTGGAGCTCTAGCCGAGGAACCAAGAAAAAAGGCACTTGCAACTCAACATACATCTCTGTTCTATCAAAATACTGTAAATGTGAACTGTTTTTACAAAAGGAGACTTTAAGTATAAATGGTTCCAAATGAGTTGTTATATTTTCTGAAATCTACAGGAGACTTAAAGTATAAATGGGTCAAAATGAGTTGTTATATTTTCTGAAATCTACAGACCACTACCTTTCTTTTGATGTACAATACTTTGTTCTACCTCTAAAATTGACAATGTTATGAGTGTTTGAAATGGGTGACACAGCAATTTCACAACTGTTTAACATGTCTATAAAACAATGGGGTTTGTTTTTTTTCATAAAAATAAAGAACTGTTTACCACATCCACAAAACAATGCTTTTTTAAATAAAAAGAAAACTATTTACCACATCCACAAAACAATGGGGGTTTTTTCATAAAAATAAAGAACTGTTTACCACATCCAAAAAACAATGCTTTTTTAAATAAAAAGAAACAACTATTTACCACATCCACAAAACAATGGGGGGTTTTTCATAAAAATAAAGAACTGTTTACCACATCCACAAAACAATGCCTTTTTTTTTCATGAAAATAAACAACTGTTTACCACATCCACAAAACAATGAGGTTTTTATTCATAAAAATAAACAACTGTTTACCACATCCACAAAACAATGCCTTTTTTTCATAAAAATAAACAACGGTTTACCACATCCACAAAACAATGCTTTTTTATTCATAAAAATAAACAACTGTTTACCACATCCACAAAACAATGCCTTTTTTTTTTTCTTCATGAAAATAAACACCTGTTTACCACATCCACAAAAACGACGGGCTTTACGAAAACTACAACAGCTGCCTAACACATCGGACCTTGGTGTGGGTTCTCAAATGGCGGTTGAGGTAGCGGTTCTGCGAAAAGACCTTGCGACAGTACGGGCAGGTGAAGCGCTCGTTCAGGTGCTGCTGCATGTGCATCTTCAGGTGCGAGGGCACGCGGAACCCTTTGTTGCACATGGGGCACACGTGGGGCTTCTCCCCGCGATGACGCATCATGTGGTACCTGCCCAATGATGACGGTGATGGTGATGGTGGTGAGATGGTATGCAACAGTCTGGGTTTGGGTGATTGAAGCTGCTCTTCTCTTGCGTCATTTTCTTTGGGGGAAGGTGGGGGGGTGTTGTTGTTCTTGGGTGTATTTCAGTGAGTGAGTGAGCGAGTGAGTGAGTTGGGCTTTTTTTGGGTGTTTTTTGTTTATTCTTGTATATTGAGGATAATAGAATAAGCACTCATGTGCTTTTTCTTCCATTCAGTCTCTGTGTGTATGCAGTTTTGTAAATTTCATCATCAATTTCCACCAGTACACAACGGCCTACTCTTACAAAAAGAGAGTGAGTGAGTGAGTGAATAGAGTGGGTGGGTTAGCCTAGTGGTTAAAGTGTTGCACTCATGATATGATAGCAATATGACGACCCGGGTTCGATTCCCGTTCAAGGGTATATTTTTCCCTGGAGTTAACATCAGTGCCGACTCCACTCTCCCCAAAAGTCCTTCGGATGAGACTATAAACTGAGGCCCCATGTGAGAATGCACGCAAAACATCTTGCGCATACGTTAAATCCTGTTCCGCTTTTTGTAAGAGTAGGCCACTGTGTGCCGGTGGGAACAGATGACAAAATTTACAAAACCGCATACACACGGGGACTGGATGTAAAAAAGCACATAAGTGCTTATTCCATTATCCTTGATATAACAGAATAAAATTTAAATAAAAAAATTTAAAATAAAAGCCTGCAATCAACCCCAGGTTCAACCCACCACTGAGATGCCCATTCAAGGGGAATTTTCCTACTGGAGTTAACATCAGTACTGACTCCACTACTGCCCCAAAAGTCCTTCAGATGAGACTATGAACTGAGGTTTCATATGCGAACACAAACAGAACAACTTGTGGCTACGCTGAAACTTGTTCTGCCTTTCGGAAGAGTTGGTCATTAGTGCTGGTAAGAACAAATGACAAAAACTATGTAAGAAAAAGCAAATGCACACTAGTATCCTGTGTAGACATGAGCCCCAAAGTCAGAATGATGTATAAAAATGGTTGCCTACCCAAAAATCTCACCACTGGTAAACCTTGGAGCTCTAGCTGAGATACTCACCCCCACCCTCTTCCAAATATCTGTGATCTTTATTTATCATACCTTAAGATTTCTGAAAACTTCACAAGTATGCACACAAACATTATCAAATATCTAATCCACAGTGCATAAATCCAGCTTAACTCAGTCAAGGGTCTCGGGCCAGTGCTAAAATTACTGTGCCCCTTCCTTTCACTAAGTCAAATTGTGGTCAGTTTCTGCTACAATCAGCACCAGCTGGGAGATAAAATGGATAGCAGCTGAGAGGAGCTGAAAGTGGGGGAAAACTGACAGCTGTGAATCCCAAAACACAGCTGTGCAGAGAATCGGCGTTACTTTACATTTAAAAAATGAACCCCCTCCCCATCACCATCACAACCCCCACGCTAGAAATCCTGCTATGAAAACCAAATTCGATGCAACTTTCATGCAGACCGGTACCTGTAGTTGGACTGCTGGCTGAAGCCATGGTTGCACTGCTCACACACGTAGGGCTTCTCCCCAGTGTGGACCCGCATGTGTTTGATGAGGTCCGCCTGACGCACAAACTCCTTCTGGCACACCGAGCAGGGAAACTTCACCTGCACATCATTAAGTATTGTCCACTTCCAGTTACCATCGTCATGCTAGTGGACCTACAAATGTTGTTGTTGGTGGTGGTGGTGTTGTTGTTGTGCGTTCCCCAGCTTTACACCCTGGGGGTTACCCAGAACATGCACTCTGACTCACTCATCCCACCTGGGAATCACTGTGAGATAGGAAGTACACCAGATGAGAAGTTTGCATGTATGACTCTTTTCAAGTATCTCGCCATACAGGCAGCCATACTCCGACTTCAAAGGATGGCCTACAAATCATGCTTGAGATAAAAATGACTGCATATTTTTTAAAAACCTTTTCCCCCTCTTTTTTTTATATATTAAAATACAAATATGATGAAATCTTATTTTTACATGCAGAAATTCATGACGTGGCTTTGAGTCTTCACTGAGGTGTCAAGTGTCTGTTACATATCCCACCCCCTTCCACCTCCACTCCCCCATCAACCCACCCATCCACCATCCCCAGAGTTCTGATTCCATTGTCCAAATCCTTTGCATAAGACAAAAAAAAAAAAAGGTCCCGTGCATAAACACACTCATAATATCATGTAAACATGTTAAAAACCCATTCCTTTTAGGGGAGGGGGACCAAAGAGCAGGCCGGCTACAGCTGATGGCATGGATGACACAAGCATACCCAGCATGCAGTCTGTGACCTGGAGAGAGATGGGCTCCACCAAGTTCAACATGCTCTGGAGCTCTACTAGGCAGGGCCATGTCTGAGATGTCGAGAGTGCTGAAGGTGGGGCAGGACTGCCAGATATGGAAAGGGGGGGTTTGAGAAGAAAATATTCAACTTTCCTAAAAAACAAACAAACAAAAAAAATCCTCACCGGCTTCAAGTGTCGATACTTGATGTGCCTGTTGAGGTAGGTCTGCAGCGTGAATCCCTCTCCGCACTGGGAGCAGACGTGCAGCTTGAGGGTCTGGTGTGTGTGTTCGTGGGCCAGGCGTGAGCTGTCCCTGGAGAAGCCCCGCTGACAGATGCTGCACTTGAAGGGGAAGGCCTTGGGATGCTGGGCCAGCATGTGTTCCTTCAGGGGACCCAGGTGGTGGAACTTCTCTTGGCAGTACAGACACTGCAGCTGTAAAAAACACGCGAAAATAAGGATGATGATGATGATTATATGGAGTTTATGTATTGTTATATATACCTTGTGGAAAGCAAATCAAAGCGCTTGCTTTCAAATGATCCTACATATGCAACAATTCAAAAATAGCGGAGTGGATTGCTGGTTTGGAGGTGACACACCTGCCCACAAAGTGAGAAGTGCAGGTTTGATCCCTATTTGAGCCCAAAGCCCCCACCCCCTCCCTCCCCACACCTTGAGTAGTGGTCTGGATGCTAGTCTTTCAGATGAGATGATAAATCAAGGTCCCATGCACAAAATTAATTTAGCACACATAAGAGAGCAGGAGTATAGGGGTGGCAGTGAAGGCAGGGACAAATATAAAGTGTAACAACTTAGAAACAAAGAGCTTGAGATGAATATACATGTCTTGAGGCTGGATTTGAAACCATCTAAGGTACCTTTTTATGAAGAGAGAGAGAGAGTGAGAGAGAGAGAGAGAGAGAGAGAGAGAGAGAGAGAGAGAGAGAGAGAGAGAGAGAGAGAGAGAGAGAGAGAGAGAGAGAGAGAGAGAGAGAGAAGGGGGGTAGGTTATTGCAGATAGAGGGACCAGAAGTATAGAAGTGACAACCAACAGCGGATTGTCATCTGTAAGCACAAGGTATCTGCAGCAGAATGGAGGGAATGAAATGGAGTGTTTAGGTGAAGTCAGTCACAGAGATAGGAGGGTGCAGTTTTGTGGAGACATTCACAACACACTAATCTTATACCTTCCCTTTTGTCAGACAATCAACCAGTGAAGAGATTGTTAAGTGAGGAGTGGTGGGTTCAGAGTTTCTTTCTTCAGACTAGTTAAGCTGCAAAGTTTTGAATGAAGTGGATGGATGATGCCGGAAGACCAGTAGGAAGAGAATTCATCATCAGCAGCAACAGCAGTCCCTTGACCAGGATGGTCATTGGGGGTACGTGCAGGACGTGTCGGTCAACAATTTACTCCAGGCTGACTTATCCTCAGCTTTTCGCAGCAACAATACCATGTCAAGGCTGGTCCAAAAGAGAATTACAGTAATCCAAACACAAAAGAAAGAGAGACGTAACAAACTTGGACGTTGTTATGGATCGGACAGTGTCACAGACAGAGAAGAAACAACAGTCACGTCTGTCCTTGCCTCCTGCTTCCTCTGAAAAGTGTTTCCAGCGTCCTGCCCGGCTTGATGGGACGGCAGATGGGCTTTGAGGTACACTTCCGATGTGAAGGCTCTGTCGCACACTGTGCAGACGTGACTGTTTGCGCGGCTTCGATGCTGCCCTGAACCCTGCCTTCGAATCCTCTTGGAGATGATTCTGGGTGTGTGGATTGCCACTCTACACAAAAATACAACATATTTACCTATGATTCTGGGTGTGTGGATTGCCACTCTACACAAAAAAACATTTTTTACCTATGATTCTGGGTGTGTGGAGTGCCACTCTACACAAAACACAACATATTTACCTATGATTCTGGGGGTGTGGATTGCCACTCTACACAAAAATACAACACATTTACCTATGATTCTGGGTGTGTGGATTGCCACTCTACACAAAAATACAACACATTTACCTATGATTCTGGGTGTGTGGATTGCCACTCTACACAAAAACACAACCTTTTTATCAATGATCCTGGGTGTAAAAAATGCCACTTTACACAAAATACATTTTTACTAATGATTCTGGGTGTGTGCACTTTACACAAAATACAACATTTTTACCAATGATTCTGGGTGTGTGGATTGCCACTGTACACAAATACAACATTTTTACCAATGATTCTGGATGCAGGGATTGCCCCTGTACACAAAATACAACATTTTTACCAATGATTCTGGCTGTATGGATTGCCACTCTACACAAAATACAACATTTTTACCAATCATTCAAAGTTTCCACTTACCTGAGGCAGGAGCGAGCATGTTTGCTGAGAAGAGGGGCCGAAGGAAAGGACTGTGAACACCTGATACACTTGAAGCTGATCCTGCAACATCACACCACTCTGCACATTATTTCAACCCCATATAATACAGCATGCTCATCAATTCAAATTTTTGTAGCTTTAAATTTGTTTTCCAGTAATCCACTGAAGTCCAAATAAAGTGTAAAATCTGGGCCAGACTACGTCAGGTCTTTGAAGCTAGCTACACTATAAAACAAACCAAACCAGGAAAAAAAGAAACAATTTTTTTTCGAAATCATTTTTTTTTAAAGTTTTCAAAAAGCCAAACAAACAGGCTAAAACTAAGAGATGAGTTGTACCCAAGAAAATGACCAGGATAGACTCTATGGACCTTGTTATCTTCTAGTTGCTATCAACTAAAGAAAAAGTCAAAATGCCATTTCATTCGAAGTTTGCTGCCCAGAGAGGTTAAAAAGAACAACAAGAACAAGAAAGGTCATGAAAGCTTACCCTGGCTTCTGATGCAGACGGTTGTGGATCTCCAACTCTGACTCTGATGTGAAGGATTTGGGGCATAATGAGCAAGTGAACACGGCTCCAGCATTAGCATGTACAGTTTTGACATGATGCCGAAGATAGGCTGCGTAAAAGAAGGTTTCCCCACACTGATCACAGACGTACTCAGAATTTCCTGCGCTGGACGTAAAGACACCATTGCCTATGCTGGCTACAGGTGCCACTGTGGTGACCTCTGCTCCTTTCTCTGTGTCTTTACTGCTTTCCTCATCTGAAACAAGGACATTGTGTCAAACACTGACTTACATCACTCCTGGATAAAAGAGTAAAACTAAAAGGGAGGATCTAATTATTTATAGCACACCCCTACATCACTACAAAAACTAGTCTTACAATAGCATAACAAGGAGCATATTTTGGACAGTAATACAAAATTACAGGATGATGCATTATCAAAATATCTTGGATTTGGACACAATGTCAATCCTGTTATACAGTCTCCATAGTAAAACTGGGTTACAAACAAAATAAATAAAATGAATGTTTGGTGAATGAACACCTAGCACAGGGATCTGGGTATGGCTGTGGCAGAAAGATTTAAATAAGCAGTGTGGGAACAGCAGGTCAAGGACGCTACAGAAGATGAGGCAGCAAAAAACAACAACAAACAAACAAGCAAAATCAATAACAAAAAAATAGCACAGCGCTAGCACAGACTGACACTGACAGACTATAACCTCTGTGTATAGAATACAAAAACTTGTCTTTCTCATGTACACTAACTTGACTAAGTATCTATAGATCTCCAATTGATCCCAAGCATTTTTCTAAGGTATCTCAACTGACTCAAGAATAAAAACCTGGCAGATTATAAATTTATACTCACAGTTTTGATTGGATACAATACTTCTTGCACATACATACCACACAAATTGAAGGGGAAGCACATTTTGTCAAGATTAATCAAAAAGAGAATATGACACAGATCTATGCATGATACAGAAGACAATCTGAAAATGGTCAGTTCTATTGTAAGCAACACTCTAACAGTAACACTGTAACTGCACAAGCAACACTCTAACACTGTAAGTGTAACTGTACACATATCAAATGAAAACATCTGTTTTATCAAAAGTAATCTAAAATATGATGAAATCATCTACTTCCCCCCCCCAAGATCTCATTAAGTGACTAGTCATATCATACACAAGAGAAGTTGTGCTGTTTTTGATGTCAAATATTTTGTTCTCATCAAAGCATATTTTGGACAGTAACTGAAAAACACAGCTTACATCAAGACAGCCTGTTACAGTGTTACTGTTAGTGTTACAACACTTTATCTAAAAAAACAATATTTTCCCCTTCCTTGGCTAGAGTTCCAAGATTCACCAATGGTGAGACTTTTGCGTATGAGACCATTTTTGCCCACCATGAAGGTAGCTGCGTTCCAAATTCAAGGATGTATGCTGGATATGTTCGTGTTTCCGTAACATACCTACTTACAGGATCTGTAACATGCATAATTTGATCTTCTGCATATACATAAAGGGAATAAAGGCACTGGCAGGTCTGCACTTGAAGTTGACCTTGGAGATCACGAAAACCCCCACCCTTAATTCCCCAGATGCTGCCGAAATTTGAAACCCTGACTTCATGGACCTATGGGATTGAAAAAGAACAGTCTTAAAAACTCAGCTATAGCATCTGTCCAACACTTTATGATTTCTACCATTTAAAACAACATGTTCACCAGGCACATCAGTCAGTTTCCCCCACTTTCAACTACTCTCAGCTGCTATCCATTCCTACCCAGCCCAGCCCAGCTGGTGCTAATTACAGCAGGAAATGACAACTCTTGGGACTTGGTGAAAGGAAGGGGCATACTAATTTTGGCAATGGCCCTGGACCTTTGACTGAGTTGTTGGATTTATGTTCTGAGCAGGTGACAAGTGACCTTAAAAAAAAAAGTGTCCACATTTCCCCCCCTAACCTCCAGTGGTCAAGAAATCCTCTGCCTTTGTTGGAGGGAAGGCGAAGTACACAAGACATGAGGGATGCTAACGTCATCACACTATACAAAAACAAAGGTGACAGAATCGATTGCAATAATTTTCGCTGCATATCCCTCCTCAGCATCGTTGGGAAAGTCTTAGCATGAGTACTTACTGAAGAGGCTTCAGGTACTTGCAGAGCAAGTCTACCCTGAATCGCAGTGCAGTTTCCAAGCCAACAGATCTACTATAGACATGATCTTCTCCCTCAAACAACTTCAGGAGAAATGTAGGGAGCAAAGGTAGCCACTCTTCGCTGCCTTCATAGACCTCACAAAGGCTGTTGATCTGGTCAGTAGGGATATGCCTCTTCAAGATCCTTCCCAAGATCGGATGTATTCCCAAACTTCTCAGCAACATCAGGTCGGAAACAACAAAAATACACCAAAAAGTGCTCTGAAACAACTTACCCTCATCATCTTCAAAGTCATCCATTCCTTCACTGCCATCCCCTTCTTCTTCATCATGCTCCACAGCCATGTGCAGCTCCAAGTCTTCTTCGTCTTTCAGCTGCTCCCCACAGGTTTCACAAATAAAGTCCTCCTCTTCCACAGTGTCCAAGTGCTGCTTCAAATGCTGTTCACGCTCTGTGTCGCTCATCAGCTCTCCGCACACTGTACACGTCCACTGTTTGGCCTGTGATGTAGTGGTGGTGGGTATCAAGGAAGGGATTTGACCCTCAGAGCTGGAAGTCAAGATGGTGGACGAATCTTTTGGACAGGACACAGTCACAAATGTGGGCAGTGAGGTGGCAGGCAAAGCCTTCGACAAGCTCACTTTTCCTGCTAAGGCCTCAACAGGCTTAGCAGCTGATGTCTGTACTATCCTCTGGGGAGACTGTGTGACAGAGGAAACGGAAGGCAGCGTCAGTTCAGTAGAAGGATAAGCAGCCTCTGCCAGTAGCAAGAGACTGGTGGGAGTGTCACTCCTCACCTCCACCTGTTCATCACAAGATTCTGCGATGACTGTGACCGTTTGTCCTTCCGCATCAGCCATCTTCTCCACAGCTGAAATCTGACCATCAGTGACCGTGATGAAGCCGCCGGATTCCCCATCACCGGTCATTGTTGTGATGATATACGTTCCGTTTTCACTCTGTGTCATCGTCAACTCCTGTCTCCTGTTAGCTGGATTCCCTCCTTCACTAGACTCTAACAAGGCAGGGGATGATACCACCAAAGGGGTGGTATAATCAGAGGTAGAGGGAGCGATAACAGTCACAGTCTGTGGTTGATTCGCCTGGTTTGTCAAGGTCCAAGAAACAGAGGGATCCTTGGCAGGAGTATGGATGTGATCACCGGATGTCATCTGTATTTGTTTTTTCTTTATGGTTCGTGGCAACAACTCTGGCTCTAAAATCAGCAAACTCTTAGGAACTGCCCTCGGCTTTGGACCAACATAAGGGGTGAAGACTTCATCCTTTGTGAGTCGTGTTCTTGGCATTTTCCGACCATGTTCTTTCTTGATGCTATGGCCCTCTGTCTCAGGATCTGGGGAAGGCATGGCATCGTGCGATAACTTGGCTCTCTTTCGTGTCTGGATGGGCTCATAGTTTGGAACAAACACCCTTTTCTGAAACCTGCCAGATTTTTCAGGACTTTCCTGGCCCGAGTCTGTATTTTGTATGACTTCTGATTCATCACTTGATTCCAGTATAGGTTTCTTTTCTTCTGGAGCCGCCATAGCAGGAGTGGTCAGGACCTACAGAATTAAAACTTTGCAGATTGTAAGTTAGTACTGTTCTCTCTTTTCTCATGTATGTTACTGTTGTCTTGAAGAACTTTTCTCCTTTCTCGCAGAAATAAGCTTCCTTCTTTTTTCTTCTTGGTAATGGTGGGAGTCTCGTCTTCTTGTTGAGCACTGTAACATTAAAACCAGAAAAATTCAAATAACTACTTGACAGATTCCCATTTTCTTTTGTTCTAGAGCTGCAAAGAAACAACAACAAACAAAAACAAAAAAACCCAAACAAACAGTATCAGGACACACACACACACATATACACACACATGGATACAAATGCACATGTACCATTGATTGCTATGAAAACACAGGGGAGAAAAAATCAATCCCCAGTCCGCAAATCTACTTCATAAAGTCCATTTGATTTTGAGTGTCAGAAGATAATTAGTTGGATTTTCATTCGTGACTGAAGTTGGTTTTTTTCCTTGTAATATTGAACTTATGATTACTTTCGTGCTTTCTGCAAGCTAGCCTGTATATAATAAGGAATCATGCATGTGTGTGTGACTGGCATTTTAAAAAAACACTTTTTATTTTGAGGATAATGGAATAAGCACTAATGTACTTTTTTTTACATCCAGTCCCCATATCTATGCAGTTTTGTAAATTTTGTCATCCAATCCCACCAGCACAAAATGACTTACTCTTCCGAAAAGTGGAACAGGTATTAACATGTGCGCAAATGTTCTGCATATGTTTGCACACAGGACCTCAGTTTGTATTCTTATCTGAAGGACTTTTCGGGGGAAGTAGACTTTGCACTGATTTTAACTCCTGAGGAAAAACCTTCTTGAATGAGAATTGAGATTCGAACCCGGGTCAGCAGATCACGAGCACAATGCGCATCACTTCAACCACAAGGCTATCCCGACCCCCCTGTGTGTGTGTGTGTGTGTGTGTGCATTACTTTCTTTTTAAAAAAAAATTCTTTTATTTCAAGGATAATGGAATAAGCACTCATGTGCTTTTTTCATCCAGTCCCTGTGTCCGTAGTGAAACGGTGGTCTAGAAATCAAAAAAGCGAAAAAGTCTGGGTTGGAAGTGTGCAGTGGTTCGAATCCCATTTGGGCCCAAAACTTTTCCCCTATCCATTAGACCATGAGTGGTGGTCTTGGCGCCAGTCTTTCGGATGAGGCGATAAACCGAGGTCCCGTGTGTTACACAAAATTATTTCGCACACGTAAAAGAACCCACGGCAACAAGGGAGTTGTCCTGGCAAAATTCTTAGAAAAAAGCCACTCCTATAGGGAAACAAATACAGTTGCAAACAATAAAAATAGGGTGGCGCTGCTCTTGTGGCGACACACTCTCCCCGGGGAGAGCATCCTGAATTTCACGCAGAGAAATCTTGTGACTTAAA
>CM054158.1:15187272-15209472 GCA_028751875.1 Rapana venosa
GTTCAAAGATATGCTTGTTTTGAGAACATTTTTTTTATGATGCCCACAAAAAACATGGCCATCTGATCAAAGAAAAAGGGTTTAAATTGAGACTGGACCAAAACTTTAAGGGAGACTGGGACCAAAGCCCCAAGAATTGTTTATAGGAAAAGGGGACCAAAGACCCAAAGGAAATTTTTATATGGAATGGGCCCAAAGAGCAAGTTTTGTTTTATTGGAAATGGGCCAAAAGGCCAGGTATTGTTTTATGGAGACTGGCCCAAAGCCAGTATTGTTTATATGGAAAACTGGCCCAAACACCCCGGGTATTGTTTATATGGAGACGGGACCAACACCCAGGTATTGTTTTTAGACGGGGCCCAAACAGCCAGTATTGTTTTAATGAGAGGGACAAACACCAGGTATTGTTTTAGGGAACTGGGCCCAAAACAGCCAGGATTGTTTATATGGAGACTGGACCAAACAGCCAAGTATTGTTTTACGACCAGCCCATGTGCAGTGGTTAGTGTGTTAGGTAGGATCTGGGGCATTGAAGGTTTGGGGCCCCCTAAAGTCATAGGGTTGTGTGTGGGGTTAAACAAAATTTTTTTTTTACTCTGGCCAGCTATTACCTACAGTGTGATGTTTAATGGGGTTCTTGGGAAGACGGGGTCCAGTTTCAAGCTTCATCCACTTTAGGCGTTAACGGAAAAATGCCTTATCCCCGGGTTGATGAAGGATGTATCATAATAGAAAGCTAAGTACAGCCCTCTCAGTAGCCTCAAGCAAGTGCTTTTAGCAGGCATTTCATCATCTAAAAGTAAAAAAGAAAACTGTCTGTGATTTGGTAGCCTCGGTTGCTCTGGTCTCATGGTGAGCTCAGTTTTGGTTTCCCCACACACTTCTGTGCCTGTGGTGAGTTTGTGTTAAAGTTTTTGGGGTTGGAGGCTCATGGAAGAAGGTTACTAGAGGGATGTTGTGGTGGTCGTCACTTCGTGTGGGAGTCTCACTCAATCTGGCTCTGTGACTAATCTGACACTGTTGTCAGCAGGGGCTTAGTAGGTGGTGTCTGGCATATGTTAGGTCAGAAACAGCACCATTGAACACCACCACCAGCAGTGCAGGGCCCTTCTGGCAGGTGATCCCACGACAGCCTAACATTCATAAGCTCCCTGTGGACTTCAGACCCACAAGGTGTAACGTGATGAGCCTAGGTATGGCTTAGTTTATAGTTTCATCTGAAGGACGTATGGGAGAATGGAGTTTAAACTGACGTTAACTCCAGGGGACAAATACCCTTGCATGGGCATCTCAGTGGTGGCTCAAACATGGGCTTGATCCCATGCCATCAAATCGCAAGTGTAATGCTCAACCACAGACTATCCCACCCCTGGATGTTGTTTACATTTTGACAATTTCAAATAAGAATTATACACACTACGCAGAAAATTGCAAAAGCAAGAAAGATAATGATTGCGCATTCACACATGCAGAGTTTGCACAAAAGCAAGGAAGATGATGAATGCTTATCTATATTCCTCAACTAAAACCATGAGATTCACCCACAGGTGACATTTTTTTTGCAAGTGCAACCACTTCTAATCACATTGCTAAGGCAGCCACTTTATTTTGGGAATAATAGCTAACTTTTATCTCTGAAATGACCCAAACACAAATTAACGGAAAACACTCATCACCCTCTGGAATGAAGTTTTCATGTTTCTTCTGGATTACATAACCATTGCCCCCCCCCCCCCCCCCCCTCCAAAAGTCACAATTACTTTGGCATAAATTTATTTTCTGTATTTTAGTACTCTTGGGAAAGAAAAAAAAAAATGCACAGTTTTTTCAGGCTTCACACTAGTGCTGTTTCAAAGCAAGTCCGTGCCATGGTAAAGAGCCCCTTCCCTTTGGGTCTTGTGCCACCGATGAAGCCCGACGCATGAACAAAGATGCAGTCTGGGATTCCACTCGGGTGCTCAGTTCTTCGTCTCTCAGTCCTCTCCACTCTTCAGGCAGTGACAATCTGAAACAAACAAACAAGATGTGTGAGAGGAGAAAGTTATCATAAACCATCTCTAATAAATTATACATGCACTTTTGTTGTGCATTCCCCAGCTTAACACTCGCGCTTTGATTTGTTGCTTTACAAGATTCAGTGCTATATAAATTCCATACATATTATTATTATTATTATTAACACTCCAGGGGTCACCCAGAATGTGCGCTCTGACTCACTCACCCCACGTGGGAATTACTGTGAGATTGAAATTACACACTGGATAAGAAGTTTGCATGTATGAATATTTTTAAGTACCCCGCCATATAGGCAGCCATATTCTGACTTCAGAGTAGGTTATGTTTCGGCAATCTCAACATTTTACAACATATCAACAGTTTAATGTAGGTCTTGGCATTTAGCTGACATCAATAGCTGACAAAGCCTTTAGTCTGGGCCAAGAACGCTTTTTCTAAAACTGAATATTCACAAAGAAGAAAACAAAACAAAAAACTCAGCACCAAGAAAGAAAGAAAAGAAAAACCCCAACAAAACAAAACACACCAAAGAACCCCAAAACTGACCTGTTCTCAAAGGAGCCCAGCTTGAGGGGGACACACTGCACTAGCCAGTTGTTGTCGGCGTACAACACATACTTGATGGATGGCGAGATGGCTTGCTCTTCCTCAATGTTGAAGAGGTGGTCTCTCCAAGGGGCACCACCCTCAGCCAACACCACAATCTCTCCACTGCTGTCCGCCTGAACACACAACATTGAATGAACAGTTTGTATGGCTTTTTTTTTTTTGGGGGGGGGGGGGGGGGGGGGTAGGGGAGGGGGGGGGGGAGAGGTTTGGGCCTGACTGACTGGGGGGTAAGATTTTCAACCCGACCCGGAAAGGTTGGACTGATTTGGACCTGACCCAATGGTAAAGAGATGGTTTGGATTTAGGGAAATGGCTGTGAAACGTTAGACTGGATTTTGGATCTGGCTGGGGGGGGGGGGGGAGTGCCTGGTTAGGGGAAGAAAACAAAATGAATTTTAGTGCTTGCCAAGTTGTTTTTTTAAAAAAAAAAGAAAGTATACCATATGCAGTGACTAGCTGGAAAGTTGGCCTGTGCTGTGTGAGCTTGTATGCCCAGGTTTATTGCTTGATTTAATTGATGTCTTTTACATTAATTAAGCGATATCAGAATATCATGCCTGTGTGTGTGTAAGTGTGAGTGTGCATGTATGAATGTTTTTATTTTGGTATTTTGTAGAGTGCTCTAATTTTGGCATTTTGAATAGTTCTCTTCTGGCATAATTACCTAAACATAATGTAGTATGTTTCTATCGCTGAAAACAAGCATACAAAATGTACTTCTACCACTACAGATGACAATGTGATAAATCACACACCAACCTCTTTCCTCGCATTCACAGCCTTAAGCACAAAGTCCCGAGCAGGCAGCCACACTGTTTTGTAGTAGTTCACACGATCCATAAACTCCGCTCCCACCAGTTCAAATGCACGCTGGAAACACGCCTGTACAGACAAAAGTTAAGTGTGATGATAAAATCATCAAATTCACCTTCAGAATGTTGACAATAAAAGTAAACAAAGTCACACAATCCCTAAATATCCAGCCGATGACAGAAAATTTGATATTCAGGGACTCTTTTGCCATGATCTAGAGTCATGAAATAAAAGATATCCTGGTAAGCAACTACGTTATTTGAAAACATGCAGGTTCAGTGGTCGCAAACAGTTTTACAGATTACAGGTCCAATCTTTAAAACCCCAAGGTAAAGAAATACAAAAACGCTCACAGACAAATGCACTTTTAGCTTTGGTACCTCATTGGATAGGAATCGCCTGTGGGGATGCCGGGGACCGTGTCAGTATAAAAAGCATCCCCTGGAAATACTGTGCAAGAAATTTCCTCTTTTCTATCGCTCTTTGTTTCTGCCTTGTTTCTTTTCTTCCTGTCACCTTCTTATTTTCTGCCTTCTTGGTCCATTCTCCTGTCTTTTTTCCAGAAAGACTTAAAGATAACAATTCTCCTTGTGCTGAAGTCGGATGTGCTGGACCCAACCTGCAAGGCGCTTAAAGGCAGCATTTTCACTTATATAACTGACAACAATAGTTACTGTCTGAGCATTTGACGATGAAGAAAAAGAATTTGATAGGAACAACACATGGAGATCCCACAGACAACGATAGTAGTGACAATGAAAATGTCCCAAGGCAATGACAATAATGCATCGTACCATTTCATCGACATTTTTCTCATTCCACTTTGGATTACATCCCCCCACTCGACTGCTCAGGTTGGTTGATATTCTGTACCTGCAACAAAAATAAAACAATATTAGAACAACAACAAAAAGCTTAGAGGAAAAGAATCTATCATGCACATAGTTCTACATAACAAAATGATTTTAGAAAAAGAATATACTCAAATACACTCAGACTCTAATACGAATGTACAAGGTGTAATGTGATTACGCACACAAAAATTAAGGTAAAAATGACTATTCAGTGAGTCAGAGTGCATCCAAAGTGACTGACAGACTTCTTTTATCGTTGCTATTAGTAATACTTGACAAGAATAAACTGCGGTAAAACTGAAGAGCAAAATACACTTTGATTTGTGGGGAAAAATCATAAACACTGCCGAAAGTGGAAATGTCAGCTTGGTCTATGTACAGCAACACTTCTAACACTTTAATAATAATAAATGGAATTTTTAGAAAGATGAATCTTGAACAGTAAACCAATCAACTTCCAACACTTTACCTTGGCTCTTCGTCAGTAGCGTTGATTCCATTGTCAATGGCATCCACCTCTTCCACAAAATTCTCATACACCTTATCGTAGATCAGGTCTGTCACTGAGTCAGTGGGGGGCAGTTCAAGCAGCTGTGCCAGAATGTGGTGACCAAAATGGAGATAGACAAGACCAGCCGAACTCAGCTTTGTCACCCATTTCTTCTCTGGCCGCAGACTGCTCATGGTCTCTGAGAAAGACCTGCACACCAACACCAACAACGAAAGCCAGGAGAAACCGAGTGACTGATTGTAACGGATTGGTAGTCCAGCCTACAAAAGCGCCTGTCTAGATCACAAGTCCTGGAATTTAACCCTTATGCTTTTACCCCATGCATGGGTCATACAGAGTGATATGGAATGGATGCTAGTCTTTCAGGTAAGAGGAGAAACCAAGACCTTGTGTGCATTATGTATAAAAGACACATAAAAAGAAATCCACAGCAAGTAGACAGAGTTCTTCCTGGCAAAATTCTGACCCACCACCCCACTAAAATCCACTTTTATAGGGGTACTGATACATACATCTAGAGTCAGAATGAAAAAAGGGGGTAGAATATTGTGGTGATGCACTTTCCATGGAAACAGATGTCACAGTGTGACTCCCAATTTCATAATTGTAGAACAAATTTGCTACACAAGCAACAGTGTAATTTAGAAATGCTGTACATGATAAGTGACAATTAATTGGAAGAAAACAAGTAACATTTCACTTAGTCATTCAATGCCTCTCAATTATGTTTTTCTCTGTTTCTTAGAATACATATCAAATAACAAAAACAAAAAGTAAGCGTGGGGAAATTTACAAAAAAACACACAGAGTAATTAATAAAATAAAACAAGAACAAAAATAAGAAAAAATAAAACACATACCAATAAAAGATAACACAAACATAAAAAAACAACCAATCAAAAAGAAAAGTTCACCACAAACTGACCTCTGGTGGTGATCGTAACGGTGACTGGCAGGATCGTACACCCCTCCCACATCCACAACTATGTCGCACTGCTCCAGCAGCTTAGGATCTCGAGTTCTGCAGCCACAACATGTCTGACATACACCAACAATGAAACACATGCTCCAACAAAGTCTGAAGATTTTAACACCACTACCAAAAACAAACAGCAAGCAAACAAAAACAAACAGCAAGCAAACAAACAAACAACCCCCCCCAAAAAAAAACAACCCAACCCCAACCTTAAGGTTGGTATTTAAATACTACACAACCAATTTTATACAAAAGATCTGGATGGTAAAAGGTATTAGGTAGTGATGCTGATGGTATTAATGCATGTTCAAATATCACTTTCTTGTTTTTTCGGTTTCATCTCTACCAGTCCCCATCTCCTCTTCCCCTACCCAAAATTTATGCAGTGAAGCAAATATATTCATGCATATACACACGAGCGCATGCACACACACATGCGCGCGCACACACACAGAGAGTCACACGGGGAACACAAACCTACAAAACAACCAATCAAAAAGAAAAGTTGGGGGACGGGATAGCCTAGTGGTTAGAACATTGCGCTGGCAATATGACAACCCGGGTTCAATTCCCATTCAAGGGGATATTTTTCCCTGGAGTTAACATCAGTGCAGACTCCACTCTCCCCAAAAGTCTTTCGGATGAGACTATAAACCGAGGATCCTTGTGCAAACGCATGCAGAACATCTTGTGCACATGTTAAATCCTGTTAAATCTTTTTGGAAGAGTAGGCCATTGTGTACCGGCAGAACAGATGACAGAATTTACAAAATCACATACATACGGGAACTGGATGTAAAAAAAGCACATAAGTGCTTATTCCATTATCCTTGATATAAAAGATAAGAAAAAAATAATAATAAACACACACACACACTACATTACACATTGTATAATAATGATCACTTTGGGTGGAGAGACTTTAAATTTAAAAAAGAAAAGAAAACACACACATACAGATTTCGGCTAAAATCACAAAACAATAACTAAAATTCAAATTTTTCAAAGTAAATAACAAAGAAACATAACAACCATTTACTGATTTAGGACATGACAAAAACACAGTAATGGCCACAATGATGTGAATCACAAATTTACATAATTCATGTTTTAACATTTTAATGTAACCACTCTTAGTCTTACCTGACGATTTCGGCATCTTTATACTGAGGCAGCTGTTTCAGCATGAAACAAGCCAACACTTCATCACAGTGAAAAGTCCCATTGTGTGTGCCAATCTTTACCATACTGCGTGCTTTCTTTGCTGCTGGTTCACCGCTCATTACCAGTGTCCTCACAACTTGGATCAACTTCTTGCTTGGGTCAAGCTTAATAAGGACTGACCTGCAATTAAAACATTCAGTTAAGACAATCAATTTACATTCGGTTATAATATGAAGCCTGGAAGTTTGGTTCGTGGTGTGTGTGTGTAATTCTTTTAATATGAATCTTTTAATTTGAGGATAATGCATTAGAAGCACTAATGTGTTTTTACATTTCATTTAACTACATCCAGTCCTCGTGTGTGTGTGTGTGTGTGTGTGTGTGTTTGTGTGTGTGTGTGTGTGTGTGTGCATGCAAAAAGTGATGATGAAGTGTAGGCTTTGTGCCTGTGTGCACATTCAATGATTCATACAATTGCCAACCTAACAACTGTCTTAAGTACTAGCTGTCACAGTTCGCACACTTCTGCACATTATTCCGTGCATAACTCCATGCTATTTCATTCTCTGTGTGTCTGGGTGCTAGTGTCTTCCTGAATTCATGTGCGCATTTTTCACGTATGTGGTGAACTCCAGCTTAGTGGCATGCACAATCACTTTTCTCTGCAATTTTGCCAGAGTGCATAACCTTTATGTGCATGCGTGTTGTGTTTGTATACATTTGAATTTGTAAAAACTATTGATTGTAACTGGCTGCATGTGAATGAGTGGGATGAACGAAAGCGCTTTGATTTGTTTTTTGCAAGATATAGTGCTATATAAATTCCATGTATTATTATTATTATTAGCTTCTCATGAAGTTTCTGGTCGTGAGTTAGGGTTTGCATCATCAGCTGAGTAGCAGTAGCTTTAAATAGGAGGAGGTCTTGACTTGAGTTAGGAGGAGAGTCAGTCTTTGGCTGAAGAAGTCCGTTGGTTGCTGTTCCAGCATTGGCTGTTGGGTGCCGCATGGTGTTGTGTCTCTATTTTGGAGAGCAGGGGGGAGCAGTACCTTGAAGTAGTTCAGGCTCCTGTGAACCCAGTCTTCATTCTTCGTTGTTACGTCGTGTCCGTCCTGTCAATGTCGTCCTTGAGGTGGAGGAGTGCGCCGTACTTCCTGTGGTGTTGTGTTTCTACTTGGAGAACAGGGGGGAGCAGTCAAGTTCAGGCTCCTGAGAACCAGTCTACGTTCTTCGTTTATGCTGTCAGTCTTATCATATTTCCTGGGGTGCAGGACTACACCTTGTTCTTTCTCAGTGACAGGTGAGGGACGTTTTGTAGATATGATTGAGTTCCATGTTCCTTGTGCTGTTGTGGTGATTGTCATTGAGTGTCTTGTGTCAACATAGCGCGTAGATGGCTGGTTCATGAACACATTAATTAATGTAGAATGTTTTCAAGGGAGGTTTCCTGTCTTAAGATTTATTGTCCATTAGGTAAATTCAGGACTTTTCTTTAGTAAACTGTAGGATGCTTATCTTTAATCTGTTTTTAAACGCTCACATTTTGGTCAAGAAAGTTCTCATTTGTATGTGAAACAGTATTTCCTAAGTTTAAATTGACATGGGTGAGTCCTGAGTGATTTGGGATTAAGTGCAATGTCGTGTGTTAAGCAGTTGTGTGTGGTTATTATTTTGCTGTAAGAACAATTCTTTTGTGGAAGAGTGTTTTTAAGGGTATTTTAAATTAACTATATTTGAATATGAACGATTAAGGAATAGACATCAGTCGTCGTTTATTCAAATGTAAATGATTTCTTGGGTATACAGGGTAGAGTTTTTGGGTGAATAAGCAATTTGTCAGCTTGGAGGACACAAAGGAAATAACCTTTGTTGCCTTAGCGCTAGTTATGGGCATACCTGAGGAACGTTAAGTATTGCTGTTCCAGGTTCCTGTAGGTGCCTCCAGTGGTGGAGTTGTGCCTGGAGAGGGTGCAGCCCGGTGTGCCCTAAGGAGTCACTGATGGCTTGTCCTTAACCCTCTGTCCCTTTATCCCCTGGATCCACCTTTTTCCCCCACCACCCGTTTCCCTTCTCCCTGCTGCCCTGTCCACCCGTGACCCTCTTTGAGGACTTCAGCCTGCCCCTGAGCTACCCCATCATGGTGGCAGCATGTGAAAGTCGAGTTGTGACTGTGAGGGAAGTGGCTTCTGAACTGTGAAGAGGGGAGGTATTATAGATCATAGAATTTAAAGTGTGATTGGTGATTGAATCTGTGTGTGTGCAAGCGAGTTTTAAGTATTTGTCTGATGTGATTTTGATTATGGGGAAGTAAAGTCTGGAACTTTTCTTCTGTGTTTTGTGTTTGTTGTTGTTGGGAAGATAGAGAGGGAAAGGAAAGGTGACACTAGCAAAATAGTAATTTGCCTGAATACAATTCACAACCATCATAGCTTACTACTAGAAGCACAGATACTGGGCAATCTTCATCACAATACCTGTCTGTCATGCCTGCAAATAAATCTGATGACCCATAACCATTACGAACAAACTAGGCCTAAGTAGCATTACTACATTAAATACAAAGCCTTGTCACTTGTCAGTATCAATCATGATCAATGTACATTGTATCATCAGCATGCCCTGGCTACATAATCATGATCAAGCCAAGCAAACTACTACACAGATCAGCACAGGTGCACTTTCTTCGTTTATACTACACTCTCTTACAAGATGAAAGAACAGATTGTTAAAAAAACGATCAAATGTCCCAAACAACTCAATCAACTGACCCTCCCCGTGCCCTCTTTACACCAAGGTGTGTGAGATCTTTTTAAACTGAAGATCTCACACCACCTTAATTAAAAAGCTTATGAGCTGATTTTCTTCATTCAGTCCCTAAATTTCCACAGGAAAGAAAATCATGTAATCACAACAACAGCTTTCTTTCCGTAACAAAACAACACATGTAATGATGTATTCACTCTGTGCACTCTGGGACAAGATCGAAAGTAGACACGAGAGGGAAAAGCAAACCATCTAGATAATAATTAGAATACAAAAGAATCCACCTTTTCCAACCCTAACACAAAGCCGAATTCAAATGTGTAATTGATCCTCCGACGTACCTGAACATACACTGGCACTGGAAGTTATAATCAGGCCAAAACGTAACAGAAATATCAGGGATAAGGTTAACAAAAGCCGGTTCAGCCGTCTGTTGTGGAGAAACAAGCATGGAGATTATCTTCAAATGGGATGTTAAGTGACTGAGTTTACGCAAATGTCCCATTGGATATATGGCAGAACAAAGTATATTTATTTTTTTCAGAGAAATAAAAAATAGCAAATACACAAATTTTCAAAATTTTTTAAAAACTTTTATTAAATTTTTTTTATTGCAATACTTAATTTTCTATGTGAAATATTACTAATATTTTGCCTTATACTCCGTAATATCGTGATCATTGCTAGTTTTAAGACTCAAGACAGACCGGAAACGTGGGACGGAGATATACTGGTCGCTAAAGCTAGAAGAGCCAATGGTAAATAATTTGAAGATAACATGTTCCACTATGGCGATTAATGCATTTGTAACATATTCTAGTGTTTTGGGCACATTCATGTGTTTATTTGCGTTCCATCATACTCAATCTAAATTCTTACTGTTTGTTTTAAATGAGTGTATCTGTCTGCAAATTGTAGAATGGTGGTCATCTTGCCCAGTTTTGACCGTTTACAAATGAATGTACCGAACTGTCTTGGTCTGAAACGCTTGCATATTTCTATCAAGTTACTTATTCATAAGAACTCTCTTTAAGTCATAAATTAAATGCGCAAAGCTTTAACTTTAATTGCCAGTACTTTTAGAGAAGATAAAAAAAATCAGATGTGAACAGTATGAGATCTGAACCATATAAGAATGGGTCAGTCATGGGTCACAATCCACAGTTGCGGCTCAGGCTGCCCTGTCCATAATTTTATTTATTAATTACATATGTTCTATCACAGACACTTGCGTGTACTCTTGCGCGCGCGTGCACACACACACACACACACACAACACAGAGTACACATGGGATAGCCTGGTGGTTAGAGTGATGTATTCTGATCTGCTGACCCCCTTGGATTCCAGCAGGTGGACAAAAAACTCAACAGTCTTAGGTCATTCCACCCCAACACACCCACTCTCTCTCTCTCTCTCTCTCTCTCTTCATCTCTCTCTCTCTCTCATCCCCCTCTCTCTCTCCTCTCTCTCTCACACCACACACATATATTTCCATAAGAGGGGGGACTGGATGTAAAAAAGCACATGGGTGCTTATTCATTATCCTCAAAATAAAAGACTGTCTTTGAAGAGGATTTTTCCTCAGGAGTTAACACCAGTGTCGACTCCACTCTCCCCCAAAGTCCTTCCGATGAGACTAGAGACTATAAACCGAGGCCCTGTGTGCGAATGCACGCAGAACATCTTGCACACATGTTAAAATTGTCTGTCTCCTCCCCTCCTCCTTGTCTACCTGTCTCCTCCCCTCCTCCCTATCTACCTGTCTTGTCTGTGTCTGTTGGAATATTTGTAGGATGAAGTAGTTCTGTGGTTAGAGTGTTGAAGCTTGTGTGACCTGATGGTAACTGAGAGTAAGGGGTTCAGGTCATTGCTGTGGGTTGTCGAGTCATGATAAAGCAGAAACAAAATAAATGATAAAACATGGACTTTTTTTTTCTCATGAATTTCAGTAAAAAAAATTGAAGGTACATTTATTTCGCTTTCGACCATTGTCACTTTTTCTTGTTTGTTTTTTTGTTTTTGTTTTTTTAAAGTTTAGCTACAAGGGTCATTTTCAGAAAATAAAGAAATTTCAGCTTTATTTATCAAGCATCATGGTGTGTGTAACCACACCACAGTATGCAAGGATTGGGGGAAGGACAGAACACTTAAACTCCAACAGGGGGAAGCTGACAGGGTGATTGATGCCTGCTGTTGCAGACAGGCCAGGTGTTGGGACGTGTCAACAAGGTGTCAGGCCACGTGAAGACCCAGCTGATAGCCCACGACAAAGAGGTCTACGACATCGCCTTCAGTCGCTCTGAGGGAGGCCGCGATTTGTTCGCCAGTGTTGGTGAGTAGTAGTGCTGTTTATGTCCTGCTCAAAGCTTATGCACCCCCCTCCCACCTTCCCCCCAAAAAAACAACAACAACAAAACCCATAAGAACCCCAACGAAAAACAAAAAGAAACAAATTAAAAAACTAACAATAAAAACAACAAATAAAAGCACCAGAAAAACAAACATTACTGGCAAAATAGAATGGATGAATTTTGGGTTTTAATATTTTGTCAGCTTAGTTACTGTGCCCTTACAACAATTTAAAAATGGAAGGTTTGGTTGGAGAAGCGCTCCAGAGTTGTGTGTTAATTAGTTTAGGAGATAACTGTGTTTCACATATTATTGAAATCATATCTGATTGAGATATTCAGCTGGAAGGTCCTGTTGTGTGTGTGTTTGCACATGCATTCGCACATGTATGCATGTGTGTAGTGTGTGCATGTGTGTCTGTGTGTGCATGTGTGCGTGCAAGCATGTGTGTGTATGTGATTCTTTGTTTTTTTATTATTAAGGTATGGGTACAGTGTTTCTTAAGAAAGGCTGTGATGCATTTGATAACATGTAAAACGCCGCAAACTGATGTAATGATATAAGCTTTATGCATTACTATTTATTGTCAGGCATCTTTCAACATTTCCACATCTCGTTTTAGAACTAAGAGGAAAGTTGCATCATTAGCATCCTTCTACTCCTTTCTGTTTATTTTCATTTAAAAAATGTTTGGGGGGTACTTTTTATACAGGTGCTGATGGGTCAGTTCGATTGTTTGATCTGCGAAACCTTGAACATTCCACCATTGTGTATGAAGATCCCTCGCAGAATCCCCTCTTGAGACTGTCCTGGAACAAACAGGACCCCAACTACCTGGCCACTGTGGCTATGGATGCCTCTGAGGTGTGTGTGGGTGATTGAGTGTTTGTGTTTAGTGTGTATATGTGTTTGTGTGGCGTGTGTGTGTGTGTGATTTCTCATATACAGTAAAGTTTAAATTAAAAAAAAAACTTCTTTAAGAGTAATTTTCTAAATATCCAAAGTTTCAAACAGTTTAACGGGAAACTGAATTACACTAACCAGGTTCAGTGCAAATCGAATTTCATCAATGACTCTCAAAAAAACCAGAGTTATGAAACTTGAAGAAAAAAATGAAGTGTATTCAGGATTAAATGGTAAAAGCATGTACAACTTATTTATACAGTTTTTCAGGCAGTATGTCTTTCAAAAAAGAAGTTGTAACTTTGAGATTTATCTTTATTTATTATGGAATCATACCCATTTTCACTGAAAATTCATATTTAGAGGTTCCAGACCAACAGCTGTCATTCCTATGTTGGTCTACGGGTTAAAGGCTTTGTTACCTTCTTTTTTGGTGTGCTTGGAAAGAAATGTCTGATGTCTTGATTTGTGATTTTTGAGTTTTGCTTGCTGTGTATTGCAGGTGATCATTTTAGACGTGAGGGTTCCCTGTCGTCCCAGGGCCAAGCTGAGCAATCACAGAGCCTGTGTGAACGGCATCGCCTGGGCCCCTCATTCCAGTTGTCATGTTTGTACTGGAGGTCAGTTGGCCTTTTCTCTCTTTTTCTTTTTGAAAAAAAACCCAACAATATAGAATTAATGGTAATATGTCAAAAAATAAGCCTGATGACAGTTTTTATCTCAGATCTTTTAAGTACATTTTTTGCTAAGACTTAATTGAAATCATCATTCAGTGCCATAGTCATTTTTGTCCTGGGTGGAGGAAGAAGAGTGTCGGAGAAGTTGTAGCAGGCATAATTAAATACAATAAAGCGAGACTTACCTCGTAAGTTGAAGCTGTTTGTAAATTCTTGCGAATTTATTGTAGACCGGAACGGAGTGCACATGAGAAACCGCGCGCAGCCTACCGCCAGTTTTTAGAGCCTCGAGAGAACACTGTGTCACACATATATAAAGATCATCATAAAATTAAAAAACATTGTTATCATTCCTTTTCATTTACTTTGGGTGGGTTTGTCTTACTATTTGCACGGGTGCAAGAACACTGATGCAATTCTTCATTTTTTCTAGTGGTAGTAGTTTCGTTTGCATGGAAAGCATTTTTTTTTTTAACTTGCATGGTATGCATGCAGACCATTGCACGGGTGGGCATGTCACTCCGTTCCGGTCACAATAAATTCGCAAGAATTTACAAAAAAGCTTCAACTTACGAGGTAATTCTCGCTTTATTGTATTTAATTCTTGCTCATTTCCTGTATACCTCCACTACGGGCACATGAATTTGAGAGCCACAGTGTTCTCGAGACAAACACATCCATCAAATGAAAAAAAAACATGTCCTACCTTACTCTGTGTTAGGAAACGCTCCATGATGGACTGGCCCAGGTCAGTGTGGTCCCCATTCTTAAATAAAATTTTGCAAATGTGGAACATTCGTCCATCCAGCTGCTTTCATTATATGTGAATTGGAGCGTCTGCAAGTTTTGCTGCTGAAGTACTGGCTACCTGTACTGTGGGCTGTGAAGCGGTAATGTCTATGCCTGCCCTCTCCAGCGTCCATTTCAGCCCGAGAGATGGTATCGCTACTACTCCTCTGTGGGGTGCTGGAGAGTGATAAACAAATGTCCATGGAAATCTGAGCCCTCATTTCTTTTCTTCGTCTAAGGTATTCTTTCAATGTGTGAACTACCCCACAAGCCTCCTTATCCAAAAAAAGCCATGAGTTCAATCGGTGATTGAGGGGCTCCTCTTCCCTTGATTGTTTTAATAAACTTTTTTACATAAAATACACATTTTTGCCTCGTTAGTAGCATATTACGAGTCAAGTGCAGCAATAGTTTGACACCTCGACCCGACAGCAGTGCAATTAAACATCACAAGTTTCATTGGGTCAGTTCTTGAACGTTAGTTAATCCACTGAACCACGTTTCTAGCATTTTAAGCACAATATTTACACCCAAGTTTGGTGATACTTTGGAAATGGTGGTTTTCTTCAAAAACCCCTTCATAAATCTTTTTACAAGTTCAGATTGCCCCGAACGAGCCCCTTCATAGTTGCAGAGAAAACAACTTTACGCAGAACGAGCGGTGCCCACAGCGCTATATGAATATCCCTCTTTCAACAGAGATGCCAGAAAATTACAGCTGGGCTAGAGGCGGTAAACTGAATCCACCTGTTGCTCACAGCCGTACCTCTCCCACTTTTCGTATGTACACATCATACAATCTTTTTGTTGCGGGTCGCCATGAGGACCATGAGAATACGGGTAGTGTCCTCAGAAAACCCTTGTGTTCTGAATCTATCCCTGACACTTTGCAGACTAACAAGTCAAGCTTTTCTTTAGTGGTGTTTCATCTCCTTTTGACTTGGTTGTGTCAGTAGTTTTCCTGGCTGACAAGGGGACGGGCCTGGCTGTGAGATTTTCATTAGGCTGCCAAAAAGCTGGTTTTTCCAGGCTGGTGCTACTATAACCCCCTTTTGCTTTGTCTTTCTTTAACTTTGCCGGGACACGGATAGAATGCTTGAAAGGGGGAAAAAACAATAGACAGTTTCATTACCCCAATACATGCTAAATGCGTCAATAGCACATGCTCCTGGCCCAGGCAAGAAAGACACATATCTGGAAAACTGAAAATTTAATCTAGAACAACAAGTCAAGTCAGGTTTTATATCTAAATATTCAGAGCCTCAGAGAGAAGCAGTAATCAAGTTTCCATTCTGTTCTATGTGCCATGTCTAGACAGCCTGTCATTTCAATATTATCAACTCCAGGATTGGCACACTGAGCCATATTTGTCCTGCTTTCACACCAATGCCAGATTTGCTGAGACACGTTATTCAGCTGTTTTTGATCGTTAGAACCCATGTTGGTTAAACAACCAACTGTGCGTTTTTATCAGACATGATTTTTATGTGAACATTCATTTGTCCATGAAACAAAGATTTGAGACCAAACAAACACTAATAGCTCCAATGATTTTATATGTCCTTCTTTGTCTTTCTCACTCCACCAGCCTTGTGTTTGGCTTTGGTCTCAACAATCCAAGCACCCCATCCTGTACCGACTGTCTGTCTTCATAGTAATAGTGGGATCGATCTCTGAATGGGACCTTTTGTTTATCTAGTTATTGATCCACCATTCAAAGCTCTGCTTTTCCTTCAGCTGATAACACTGCAGACTTACCCATTTCCCCTTACTATTTTAATGCAAAACATTTGTCTTGTTCAAGGCTCTGTATACAAAGGGGCCCATTGGCACAGCAAGAAAACAAGAAACCATTAGTCCAATACAAGATGCCAGAGATCTTATGGTAACATTCTTCTGACTGAATAATTCTTTCAGCACAACAACAGGTTTCCCTGTTTCCGTTCATCTGTCAAGCATGACGGAAAAAATGTCTAAAAGTTTTTATTTTAAAACCCCAGGTATGTGATTTCTTGAAACAGGTATGAACTGAGATTTCTTTTCATGTACATAGAATCCTAGATAGTCTAATAATTTTATCGTGTCTTCACACACTGTACAACTTCTGTTTCAGACTCTCCAACAATTAAACATCATCAATGAATAAGTTATCTGGTGACCCAATCATGTAAGCATGCTAGGACAGGTTTCATAAGTTTGTGAATTTTCTGGAATCGGACTGAGTCCCATGGCAGCTGCCTGAAAAACATACAGTTTTCCTCTCCATCGAATTTCAGGGATTTCTGAAAAGTCTCCTCTACTGCTATGACATAATAGGCATCTCTCAGATCAATTGATGCAAAATAACAATTTTTCGTCACTAGATCCAAAGCTGTATTATTGTTTCCATCTTAAATTTCTTATATTTTACCTTTTCATTTTGAGCTTTCAGATTCAAAATCATTCTAATGTCCATCTTTTTTCTCTCCCTAACAAAGATAGGTAACAATTTTCCGATTCTGGCAAGGATTTTTTAATCACACCTTTGGGTTTAACAGGTTTTTTATTTCAAAGTCAATAGCATAATTTTCATGTTTTTAAATGACCTTTGTGAAATTTGCTTTATATCTTCTGGCAATCATCAAAAATGATTTTAATTCCTTCAACTGTTTCAAGTACATCAGGGTCAGAAGTTAACACATTCCAGCGAGACAACTTTTCCTTAATGCTTCCGTGCAAATTTTTCATGCTTGGCTTTAAGATAAAACACACAGAAGGGCAAGCAAAGTTCAAATTTACAACCTTGTTCCGAAGGGAGGGGCGGTTCATCAGGGATCGAGTTTACTGCCGGTTTGGGTGTTTTTCTGACCCATCTTTCCAAAACAAACTTGTTTGTCTGCCCCTGCCTCCATGGGTTCCGGGCCCAAAAAGAGCTGGGGTTGTTGTGCTGCCATGTGGTTTTCTTTTGCTGGCCACGCATGCTCTGACCGAGTTTTTGGACTCCTGTACTTCTTTCAATGCTTGTGAAACTCGCGCCATACAGTAGTTCTGGTGTCAGGCAACATGCGGTGCCCATATGCCAGAGAGTTCACGGGGGAGGCAGGGGCGGGCTTTCTCTCCGTTCTGGACAGGTCATGGTTGGCAAAACCTGTGAGGGCTAGGCGTCTGAAAGATAGGGTATGCATCCGGTCAGTTCACCGCGTACTTTAGCTGCCTCCTGCCCTAAGGTATCTCTTACTTTCAGAAGTCGGTCAGTGCAGGCGTTATCGCTATGGGAGCTTTTGACAGGGTTTTTTGTGTATTTTCCATCCTGACATCTGTCTTTCGGAGAAAAGGGGTTGAGAACAGAAAAAACTCCTGGGTTTTTTCGGGAACGCCCAGGTAAGAACAGTTTTTCGGGGAAAAGGGTACTTGGGAAATTTTTTCCCTCAGTTTTCCTGTCTGGGAGTTTCGATCCAAATCTGGGCCAAGCAGCTTGCCAGTTTTTCAGAAACCGGTGGGCCCTTTTCCTCAATTTATCATCAAAGGGTGATGCCATTTCAGCGAAAATGTCGTCATCTTATCCTCATCCTCTATAGATTTTGCCATCAGTTCTTTCTCCACTCCTCTGCCCTCTCATCAGAAACCGTCAGTAACATTTCTGAATCGCTGCCTGCCTTCTTTCTTTTCCCTTCATTTTCCAGGAGGGTTCTATGTCTGAGCCAGTGCTCATTTTCCTCTTCCGGGAGTGCGGTGCACTTCTTTTCCCAAATTTTCCATTCTTCTAGAGAGATTTTGGACAGTTGTCAAAATACTCGGAGAGGATTCCCTTTCAGTAGAAATGACAGCTTGTGGTTCTTCTTCATTAAAACAGTCCATCACCAAATCCTGGTCACTAGAGTAATCAGCAGCATAGACTCCATTTTTTTTTTTTTTTTTTTTTTTTTTTTTTTCCCCCAAAAAACCTTATCCACAATACAAAGTATTTCACCAGCAATACAAAAGAAACCAAAACAGGTGGTGAAAAATGAAACAGTTTTAAACACAATTCAATAGAAACCAAGAAGCTAGGACAGAACTCTATTATAGCTTATGCTCAGATTCCGATAGTGATGGGCGTTGCCGACACAGTGAGAGCGATAACGATAACACGTCTGGTCAGTAAGGGGGCTAGCAGAAAAATGGCGGGAGGCTGCGCGCGGTTTCTCAGTGCCTGTAGTGGGGGTATACAGGAAATGAGCAAGAATTTGAATGTGGTTTTGCGTATGTAATTATAATTATATATAATATATATTAATAATATAATATAATAAAATATAGAGAAGAGAGAGAGAGAGAGAGAGAGAGAGAGAGAGGGTCATTCTCAGAAACATGTGAGGCATGATAGTGGCCTACTTTACATGTCTACCATTTGACTAAATTTAGTTTGTAACTGTGGTGAATGCATTAATTTGAAATAGCTTCCATTATTGTGTAAAGAAAATTGTTGTTTTATTGATATGATTCTGTGGATAAAGTTCAGGCTAATTTGTGGTGCTTCCCGTAAAAAAACCCAACAACTAATTTTAAATTTGGGCGTACAAAACTGTCTTAGAGTGTCATTAAAAAAAAAAGCAAAAAATATGCTTTGTCAGTGATTGCCATACTTCCAAATGGTAGATTTGTTTTATAAATGAAAGCAACAGCATTTTGGAGTGTTTTTTGTTTGATATTCTGTGTAAAAAAGATTTCTTTATGCCACTTTTGGTTTCCATGTCACAACCGCAACACGGCTAAAAATAGAACTTCAATTCATCAAGTACAAGAAAACCAATTAATAATTCATATTTTTTTCAAAAGAATGCAGATTATGATAGAGTACTCTAAAATATGACAAAAAGGCATAAACTTCCAATGACATTTATTTATCAAGGTCTATGTCACAAAAACCTCACATGTTTCTGAGAATAACCCATATATATATATATATACATACATAGATACATACATAGATATATATATAGATAATATATAGAGATATATATAAAAGATATATAGTAATATATATATATATATACACATAATATGTATGTATATATAATATATATATATAAAATATATATATATATTAATATATATATAATATATATATAATATATATATATATATATATATATGGCCTAGCCAAAAGCTGTGTCAGTTATTGATGTCGGCTAATTGTCAGGGCCTACACTAAAATGTTATGTTGTAAAATGTGTTGAGATTGCCTTCAGCTATGATAAGCTCTTAACATAACAACCTGCACTGTCCTTTGAAGAAGAAAATATTCCCTGAAGTCAAGAGTATGGCTGTCTATATGGCAAGGTACTTGAAAAAAGTCATATACGCAAACTTCTCATCCAGTGTACTTCCTATCTCACAGAGATTCCCAGATGGGATGAGTGAGTCAGAGTGTGGCATGTTCTGGGTGACCCCCAGGGTGTAAAGCTGGGGATTGCACATCAACAACAAATATCTATCTGTCTGTCTGTCTGTCTATGTATCTATCTATGTATCTGTCTATCTATCTATGTATCTATCTATGTATGTATCTATCTATCTATCTATCTATATATCTATCTATGTATGTATCTATGTATATATGTATCTGTCTGTCTGTCTTTCTGTCTAATCTCTCTCTCTCTCTCTCTCTCTCTCTATATATATATATATATGTATGTATGTATGCATGTATGTATGTATGTGTGTATGTATGTATGTATGTATGTATGTATGTATACACATACGCACACGCACACACACACGCACGCACGCTCGCACACGCACGCACTCACACACTCACATTTCAATGAGTCATGTTTCACAAGAGGAAGGACTGTATTTCAGGGGACGACCATCAGGCCTTGATCTGGGATATCCAGCAAATGCCGGAAGCCATTGAGGATCCTATCCTGGCCTACACCGCTGGAGGGGAAATCAACCAGATCCAGTGGTCCGGATCCCAACCAGACTGGATCGCCATCTGCTACAACAACTGCATGGAGATCCTGCGTGTGTGAAGGCATCAGGCAGCGTGGTTCTGGGCTTGCCTCTATCTATAACACACGTATACTCAGACAGCATTAGGTGGGTGTTGCTGTACACCATCCAGGGGCCACAGCGCTGCCTGTCTTTGATACGGGTAACTCGCATCTGGGCACAAACGCTCTATTTACAACATAATTTAAAAGCTTGCGGAAATTTTTTGTTGTTTGTTTTTTGGGGGGTGAAAGTGAGTCTTTCATTCCTTTGAAAGATCTGCAGCTTGCTTTAGATATGATTGTCAGTCTTATATTTCTATTGATCACCCCTGACGTCTGTCACCTTTGTAAGTGTGTGGGTTTTTTTGGTGGTATCAGTGGAATGGAAGCTCAAAGAATCAGAAATTATCCTTACGCAGCAGCAGTATTAATGAAGCTTTCACTGCCAGATCTTTTTAAAAATACTTTTTATTACTCATTTTGTGTGTTCAGTTAAGATTTTACACCTACAAATACTCCTCAAAGAATGGAAAATTGCCTAAGAATGCTTGCAGGTTGTTTGAATCAGAATGCTTGGGGATTTTTTGCAGCTAAAGATTTCTAGCAGTTGTTATAGCTTTTGTGGCAGTTTACATTTTGGTAATAATCTGACTTCTAGTCATTATCATTCTGGTAGGAGGAAGTAAGAAGCATTAAGTTGTTGTTGTGGGGTTTTTTTGGGGGGTGGGGGTTGTTGAAATTACTCAGACAGAAAGGAAATGTTTAAGAAAAAGAGAAGACTTTATATTCCTAAGATTGAGAGATACAAGAAGACGAGAGGTGAAATGAATGGTGGGCATTTTGTCCCTGTGGTTGCCTCATAAGAGATGATATAAAAATATGAACCGTTCCAAAGACTTTGTTTTGGAGATAGTGGAATGAAAGACAGATGGTCTCTGTATAGAAGATAATGTATGTTTTAAAAAAACAAACAAAAAAAGGTGGGCTTTACTGTCGCTAGACATACTTAGTTCAATGGAGAGAAAAAAATGTGGACTTTTCCTTCTCCAGAGAACCCTAGTTGGATAAAAAGGAGATAGAAAGTTGAGTGGACTTCCTTTTTCTATCGTTTTCCTGTCAAAGAAAAGAGGGATAAAGTGGAAGAAGATCTGTCTTGGTTACATCAGTTGTGCTGAAGATAAATATATAGACTAAAAAGTGGACTTTGTCCTAGTGTCCCCAGAGATCGATCATTCTCAGAAATAATGAAATCAGACGTCAGACTGATATTTTACTTACAAGACGGAACTTGTAGGAGAAAAAACCCACAGGAGTTATAGAAAACAGTTTACTTTCTAGATGATCATGTGAAAGAGAACTGCAAACCTGGCACAGGATATTCAGTGTAATACTTTCCTGTCCCAACAAGAAGTCATTTAAAGCTCATGAGGGGGAGGGGCGGGACAGCCTAGTGGTTAGAGCATTGCCATTGTGATCTGACAGCCTGGGATCAAGCCACCGTTAAGGTGCCTGTCTGAAAGGATTTTTGCCCTGGAGTTAACATCGGTACTGACTCCACTCCCCTGCATGCTCTTCACATGAAACTATAAACCAAGGTCCCGTGTGCCAACACATGCAGAACATCTTGTGCATATATGTTAAAAATTCATTCTGCCTGTCAGAAGAGTAGGCCGTTTCATGTAGGTAGGAATGGACGACAAAATTTTAAAACATGCATGGATGCAGGCGTTGTGTTTAGACACCATGACTGAAGTCAGAATGGGGCTATCATAATGGTGAGAAGAAATTGGTTGCATATACAAAAAACTCCCTTTCCC
>CM054158.1:15209972-15262472 GCA_028751875.1 Rapana venosa
TAGTTGCTTGCTGTCTACACGAGCCCGAGCCACACGTAGCATTAAATTACTGAGAAACGCGCCTTCTTTAGGCATCCATAATACAATCACAATGAAAAGCAACCAAAAACGATTGAAAATAAACCAACAGATCTTACGCAATTGCATTACCTGCAGTATCGTGCTGCTGGCACCGAAAATATTGATCAACAATATCGCAAACCGTTCTCTGTTTACAACAATCATATTCGGAAGCAGCTGGTAAATAATAATATTAAATTCTATGTGCCTGTACAAAAATACAGTTTTGACTATTAGAATCATACAGTTTTTTCTCCTTCTACAATAATGGTCTGATAGAATAAAAAAAATAGCGACATAGGTAGAGACTATTCGCCCAACTTCATACCGACTGCGCAAACGCGGCAAACCTATTTTGCACGAAAAATTCAGTTGCTAATCTATGCGTACACCTAAAGTTAGATAAGTACCAAGATAACCGACGATGTTCACTTTTGTTTCGTCCGGGTAGACCCGACTTCAGGCGGAATTAGATTTCTTTCTTTTTTTCTTTCATTAAAAAAAAAAATGTCATTCTTTGTGACCTACAATTCTCAACAGCAAACAGAAAGTGGCCATTATGCTAAGTGACAGGTGAAGAGATTTTGGCTGGTTGTTTTTTTGTTGTTGTTTGTTTTGACTTTGATTTTCTTTTGTCAGAGGTTTTAGTTCAGTGTTATTATGTCACTTTTCATTTTGAAAATTTTCAGTATTTTGTTTGCTTGCTGTTGATGGAAGTGCTTTTGTTTGTTTGTGGTCCAGTTGTTATGTTCATCAAATTCAGACCCTTGTTTTGGTCTTTTTTAAAAATTTTTTGTTTACTATCATCGCCCTGACTTGTTTTATGCCTTCCCGGTCCATTTTCCTGTTTGTTTTTTAAAACAAATCTTTCAAATATTTTCTTTTCGCACCTTACATGACTTTGTGCTTCTATTCTTTTGTTTCTGTGACCAGATAATGATATGAAGGCTTAAACACTGGGGTAAGCACAGGATGTCCAGTCTGCAGTGTTATTTGTCCATAAGGCATTTTTCTATGTATACTGTGTGGTTTGAATTATTTGTTATCTTAGTTTACACTTTTTGTGTTTTTGTTAACATGGGGATGATAAATCAAGTAGAATGGCTGACGTCCTCTGCATGTCCTAGTTTTATTGGCCGTAAGGAATGAAATAATTTAGGTACTGTTTCATATAATGTTGTTGTCCCCCCCTCCCCTCCCAATATTGACAGTATTTGATATATGAAGGGATCAGGAGGTGTTGGTTTTGAATGCCCCTGAAACTGGTTGACATGGCATCCCTGGTATGGTTTTGTGGTCTGTAGGGCTGTAACAACCAACCTAAAATGAAAGGTTATGTTTTACTGGTTCTGTTTGTTTATTCTTTCGTTTGTTTGTTTGCTTGTGTGTTTGATTAAAATGTGTTGTTTGTTTGGGTTGGGTTTGGGGTTTTGTTGTTGCTGTTTAATTTGTGTATATTTCTGGGTGTGTGTTGTTGTTGTATTTTGGGGGTTGGGGGGTTGGGTTTGGGTTGTTTTGTTGTTGTTGTTGTTGGGTAGTTGCGTTTGTTTGGGGCTGTTTTTGTGGGGGGTTGGGTTTGGTTGGTTTCTTTTTTCTTTTCTTCTTTGTTGTTGCTCCTTTAAAAGTTCATACTAAAGAAACACTAACAAAGTAGAACCTGTCCGTTATCTGTTTGGTGAAAAAACTGGCAGGGTGGAGTGATTTTTAGGGCTGTAGTATAGTTTTCATTGCTTCGTTTACACAAAACAGACACCTTTACTTTTAATCATAATCTGTTCCATGTTTTTTCCCAAAAAACCCATCCCATCAAGCCCTCCTGTAATGGGGGAGGGAGGAATGGCAATTGAAAAACTGTGTAATATTCTTCAGATGGCATGGCATGTGAATTGTGTACTGTATAAAATGCCGTTGTGTATATATGTATGTATATATGTATGTTGTTGTTGTCTTCGATTTTACGTCTGTTCACTCTCAGTGATATTAGACGAGAAAGAAAAAAATATATATACAAGGGCTGTATGATAATTGAGGTGGTTGTAGAGGCCCTACTGAAAAATGCGAGGGGGAAAAAGTAGTCTAATCATGAAAAGAAACCGTGCAAAGCAAAAGACACAATAAAAAAAATATTTTAAAAAACACACCACAGAAACAAAAACATTAAAAGTGATTAACGTTAATGAAACTATAACAAATGTCCTATAGGACTATGCCAGAGACTTTTTGCAATATCAAATGCCAAATTCAAATTATTGAATATGCTTCTAAGGGAGTTTTCAGAAAATTGAGGTAAAAAAGCTTTCGTATTCTTACATTCAAATATTATATGAGTATTAGAAATATTCTCACCACATAGACATTTACTGTTTCTACTGAATTTGGTTACGAATGCATTAAGTTTTATTCTATAAAACAAACTATTCACTCTTCTTGCTGTGGAGATATTTGAGCAAGCCTTAGAATGGCTCACAACTCTTGCTTTATCAGTTTTGATGACAGATCTGTTTAGAAATCTCTCTTTTAGGTGATACGTTTCTGTGACCTTTTTCCATGATGTTTGTTCTAATAAGTGATAGCCCTCTTGTAATGATAAAGGTACGTGCAATGTTGCTGATTCCCGTTCATGCTTTGCTCCTCTTTTAGCAGCTCTATCAGCCCACTCATTTGGAAAGAATCCACTGTGTGAAGGCACCCAACAGAAAGTGACACTTGTGCCCTTTAAGGTTAAAAGGTGTATGACATGATTAATCTCTAATGCAATGTTTGAAGTTTTCTTGTACCACAAAGATTTTAAAGCATACAATACCGACTTAGAATCAACACAAATAAGGATTTGAAATATACACAATGGCAAATCAAGAACATAATTTAGAGCCATTAAGACTGCTACTAATTCCGCGGTAAAAATCGAATGATGTTTACCAACATAGAATGATTTTTCAATTTTTAAAGATGGTATAACAAAAGCTGAACCTGTTTCTTGATTATCCAGACGTGATCCATCTGTGTAAATTTGTAAATGATGAAAATACTTATGATGGATGTGGGATCGAACATCAGAAACCATAATGTTCAGATTCTCATTTTTTTTGCATTAGTTACCTCTATGTCGAAGTATGCTCTATTCATCTCCCACGAATATATATATATATATATATATATATATATATATATATATATATATATATATATATATATATATATATATATATATATATATACATATATATGTATGTATGTATGTATGTATGTATGTATGTATGTATGTTTGCATGTGTGTATGTATGTATGCAGGAATGCTGTATATACGCTATTTCTTTGTTATGTACAATATTGAAGTGCATTCATGAACATGCGACTATTGCTAGTTAACGTTTATTGATATTGATAATGCTTGTCATGCATATATGTATTTGTAACAACAAAAGGAATTTTAAAAAGTAATTGAAATTTTTTGTAATGTCAACATGTAAAGCTGGCGTCAAAGTTAAAGTCGGAATATAAAGCTGGTTTCAAAGTTAATATGAAATGTAACAACATAATATAAATCTGGTATCAAAACGTTTACGTCAGAATATAATGGTGACAAAGTGTACATCAGAATATGAAACTGGTGTTGAAGTTTACATCACATCAGAACGTAAAGTGGGTTTCAAATTAAATTTTTTTAAAAACAAATTGGGTTATTCTCAGAAGCCCCTCCCCAGTAAATCTCTTCTTTCAGGAATTGTTCCATCACATCTCAAAACTTTAATAGTTGCACCTCTACTCAAAAGGCACAACCTCATCCCTAACATTCTGAAGAATTACAGACCTGCTTCTAACCTACCTTTTATCTCTAAAGTACTTGAAAAAGTTTTACTGAAACAACTCAACAGCCACCTTCATTCCAATAGTCTTCTTTCACCTTTCCTGTCTGCCTACCGTGCCAACAACAGCCATGAATCCCCCATAGTCCACATCTTAAACACGCTTCTACATGCTTCTGACTCAGGAAAAATCTCTATTTCTCACTCTTTTCGACTTATCTGCAGCCTTTGACACTATAGACCATTCAATTATTTTGTCCCGTCTCCAAAACACATTTGGTATAACAGGCACAGCCCTCACCTGGGTTTAGTTCATACCTTACAGGCCAATTCTACACAGTTACAGTAAACAAGATTCAATCATCACCTGCAAAACTGGAATGTGGAGTCCCACAGGGATCAGTTCTCAGCCCTGTTCTTTTCACTCTCTACACTGCTCCTCTTTCACAAAATTATAATAAACCGTCATCAGATTGACCATCATTTCTATGCCAATGACTCAGATTCTTAGCAGTGATACACCTGAAAATCTGCCTCCTCTCTTGACAAATATGGACTACTGCCTTCACGATATCCAAAACTGGATGATACAGAACATGTGACAGCTAAATGCAGATAAAACCGAAGCCATGCTCATAGGGTTGAACACAAACTCCCTCCCATCACAACAGTTTCAATAGAATTCGGCAATACATCAAGTCCTCTATCCATTGCTGTGAAGTATCTTGGGGTAGTTATTGACAACACACTCTCAATGCAAAAATTCACCACCCAGACCTGCCAGTCATGCTAATATCAATTACGGCATCTTAGTGCAATTCAAAAGTACCTGTCCACTGAAGCAACATCCAAACTAGTGCCGTCTCTCATGGACTATTGCAATTCTCTTCTAGTCTTCCGGCATCATCAATCCACTCCCTTCAACGTATACAAAACTCTGCAGCTTGATTTGTCCTCAGAAAGAAAATAAATCTGAGCATATAACGCCTCTCTTGCAATCTCTCCACTGGCTGCCTGTGCCACAGAGAGTAAGCTATAAGATCAGCACCCTCTGTTACAAATGTCTCCACAAAACAGCTCCCTCCTACCTCTGTGACTGTCTTCACATATACACTTCTTCTCATTCACTCCGCTCTGCTTCACATACCCTGTGCTTACGAATGCCAGGATTCAATCCACCATTGGCCGCCGCTCTTTCTCTGTTTCTGATGGGGTGATCTGGAATGACCTCCCTCTCCCCCTTTGCGAAAAGCCTACTTATGACGCTTTTAAATCCAGCCTCAAAACATATTTATTCCAAACCTAAAAGTTTCCCCTCCTGTTTCATTTCAAATTTGTCCCTTCCTTCAACAGCCCAAATCCCCACCACCCTGCCAAAGCGTATAACCGTGTGTGTGTGTGTGTGTGTGTGTGTGTGTGTGTGTTGTGTGTGTGTGTGTGTGTGTGTGTGTGTGTGTGTGTGTGTGTGTGTGTTGGTGTGTGTGGTGTGTGTGTCGCGCGCGCGCGCGCGTGCATGTGCATGTGAGTGGGTGTACATTTGAATTTGTCAACTCTGTTAATTGGTATTGGTTTTATGTGTATGGGTGTGTTGTATGCAAACACTTTGATTTGTTTTTGCAAGATATTGCGCTATATAAATTCCATTCGTAATTATTATGCTCCACCTGTCCTACCGTACCCCACCCTCAACCCTGCCCTCCTCTCGCCCATCCCCAGCTATGTCTTACCCTACCACACACTCCACCCTGTCCTCCTATACCCTACCCTCCACCCTGTTCTCCTCTATCCCACCCTACACCCTGTCCTCCTCTACCCCCCCCCCCCCTCCATCCTGTCCTCCTGTACATTACCCTACCCTCCACCCTGTCCTCCTCTACTCTACCCTACACCCTGTCTTCTTAAACCCCCATCCTCTACCCTGTCCTCTTCTGCCCACCCCACCCTCCACCCTGTTCTCTAACCCACCCTACCTTCATCCCTGTCCTTCTCTAACCTATCCCACTCTCCACCCTGTCCTCCTCTACCCCACCTTCCACCCTTTCCTACTGTACCCCACCCTCAACCCCGTCTTGCTCAACCCCACCCCCACCCTGTCTTACCATACCTAACCCTTCACATTGTCTTCCTCTACTCCACCCTCCAACCTGTTCTCCTCTACCCCACCCTACCTCAGCCTCCATCCTGAACTTATTTACCCCATGCTCCACCCTTTCCTCTACTCTACCCTCTACCCTGTCTTCCTCTACCCTATGCTCCACCCTGTCCTCTACCCCACCCTCACCCTGTCCTCCTCTACCTGTCCTCCACCCTGTCCTCTTTTTACATACCCCACCCTGTCCTCCTCTACCCTACCCTCCACACTTTCCTCCTCTACATCCCCGCTCACCCTGTTATCCTCCACCTTTCACCCTGTCCTCCTCTACACCACCATGTCCTCCTCTACCCCACCCTCTACGCAGTCCTCCTCTACCCTACCCTTCACCCTGTCTTCCTCTACCCTTCACCCTGTCCTTTTTTACCCTACCATTCCCTCCACCCTGTTTTTTCTACACTACATAACCCTGTCTTCATGTACCCTATCCAACCATGTCCTCCATTACCATACCCTCTACCCTGTCATCCTCTACCCTACCCTCCCTCCTGTCCTTCTCTACCCTACCCTGCACCCTGTTCTCCACTACCATAACCGACCCTGTCCTCCTCTACCTTTTCCCACCATATCCTCCTGTACCGCACCCTCCGCCCTGTTCTCTTTATTTTTATTTTTATTTTATACCAATTTAAGTCACGATATTTCTCTGCGTGAAATTCGGGCTGCTCTCCCTGGGGAGAGCGCGTCGCCACAAGAGCAGCGCCACCATTTTTTTTTTCTTTTGGTCTGCAACTGTATTTGTTTCCCTATCAGATTGGCTTTTTTCTAAGAATTTTGCTAGGGACAACTCTCTTGTTGCCGTGGGTTCTTTTACGTCCACCCTACCCCAACCTGTCATCCTCGACCCCACCCTCCACCCTGTTTTCTTCTACCCTACCCTTCAACATGTCTTCCTCTACCCTTCACCCTATCCTCCTTTACCCTACCAACCATCCACACTGTCTTATTCTAAACTACAACACCCTGTCCTCCTCTACCCAACCCAACACTGTCCTCCTTTACCCTACCCCCACCCTGTTTTGCTCTACCCTACCCACCACCCTGTCCTCCTCTACTCTACCCTCACCCTTTCCTACTCTACCCCACCCTCTACCCTGTCCTCCTCTACCCTACCCTTTACCCTGTCCTCCTCTACCCTACCCATCCCTGTCTTCCTCTACCCTATGCTCCACCCTGTCCTCTTCTGACATACCCCACCCCGTTCTCTTCAAACCGTACCCTCCACCCTTTCCTCCTCTACATCACCCTTCACCCTGTCATCCTCTACCTTTCCCCCTTTCCTCCTCTACACCACCCTGTCCCCCTCTACTCCACCCTTCACCCTGTCCTCCTTTACCCTACCCGGCCATCCACCCTGTCTTATTCTACACTACAACACCCTGTCCTCCTTTACCCAACCCAACCCAACCCTGTCCTTCTTGACCCTACACTCCACCATGTTTTGCTTTACCCTCCTCTCCACCCTGTCCTCCTCTACCCTACTCTCACACTGTCCCCCTGTACCTTACCCCACCATGTGCTCCTTTACCCCCCCCCCCCCCCTCTGTTTTGCTCTATCCTATCCTTTACCCTGTCTTCCTCTACCCTACCATCTACCTTGTCATCCTCTACCCTACCCTACCCTCCACTGTACCATCCTCTACCCTACCCTACATTCCGCACTGTCCTCAACTACCCTACCTTATTCCTACTCTGTCCTCTTCTACCCACCTCACACTTCACCCTGTCCTCCTCTAACCAACCCTACCTTCATCCCTGTCCTCCTCTAACCCTACCCCACCCTCAACCCTGTTTTGCTCTACCCCACCCCCACCCTGTCCTACCATACCCAACACTTCACCTGTCATCCTCTCCTCCAACCCTCCAACCTATTCTCCTCTCCCCACCCTACCGAACCTCCATCCTGTTCCTTATCTACCTCACGCTCCACCATGTCCTCATCTACCCTACCCTTCACCCTGTCAACTGCTACCCCACCCACCACCCTGTTAAACTCTAAACCTACCCTACCCTCCACCCTGTTGTCTTCTACACTACATTCCAGCCTGTCCTCCTCCACAATACCCTATCCTCTACCCTGTCAAACTCAATCCTACCCTCCACCCTTCTCTCCTCTACCTTACCCCATCTTGTCTTCCTCTATACGGCCCTACCTTGCCCCTGTCCTCCTTTACCCTAGATCACCTTCCACCCTGTCCTCTACCCCACCTCCACCCTGTTCTCCTCTTCCCTACCCCACATCTTTACCCTGTTTCTATCTACCCCACCCTAAACCCCGTTCTCCTCTACCCCAGCTTTCTCCCTGTCTTTTTCTACCCTACCCCACCGTGTCCTCCTCTATCCTACACCAAACTGTCCTACTCTACCCCACCCTCCACCAAGTCCTCCTCTACTCTACCCTCTACCCTGTCTTCCTCTACCCTATGCTCCACCCTGTCCTAACCCCACCCTCACCCTGTCTCCTCTACTGTCCTCCACCCTGGCCTCTTTTTACATACCACCTGTCTTCCTCTACCCTACCCTCCACACTTTCCTCCTCTACATCCCCGCTCACCGTTATCCTCTACCTTTCACCCTGTCCTCCTCTACACCACCATGTCCTCCTCTACCCCACCCTCTACGCAGTCCTCCTCTACCCTACCCTTTGCCCTGTCTTCCTCTACCCTTCACCCTGTCCTTTTTTACCCTACCATTCCCTCGACCCTGTTTTTTCTACACTACATAACCCTGTCTTACATTAAAGTCTTACATTCAAGTATGATATAGGTATTTGAAACATATTCACCAAATAAGCATTTAATATCCTTACTGAATCAATAAGCAGGGGATTGGGAAGTGACGACCAAAGTAATGTTCCTTGGACATCCCTGCCATCAACGGTAAACCAGTGCCTCCAGTGTATGCTGTGGCTGCCCTTGTCTTCACCAGGATACCAGGGGTGGTGTACTTGTACCGCCCTTTAGGATCTTCGTTTGGATTCTATATCATCAGAAGATTTGTTGTACATTACTGTGACACTGTGCTTGCCTTCACAGTGTTGTGAAGATATTTACCTGCATGTATTGTGTATATTCCTTTACTAGATGTGCCCCATTTGTAACTGATATTGTGCTAGAGGACAGTTAAACCTTATTTTCACCTGTGTTGTTTTCCATATTTGGGAAACCTACTTCTTTGGATCTACAGTTTGTGTTCCTCTGGATGCACTGCTTTTTGTGACTAATCAGAGGATTTGTGGCATTTTTACCTGTATGGTGATCCTGGATTTTCTGACATATTGTGGTATGCCACTGTGAGGCAGTGTTTTGAGGACATCCAGTGCTGATGATGTTTAACAGTGAATGTTATGTGAAAGAAGAGAATTCTGACACTTTAAGTAAGTAAAGTTTTTCCTGCGTGTGCTGTTATAATTAATTGTGCTTTGGTTACAGAGGCTTTAAATATATGTCTGTTATGATTATGCTCTTCCTTTGGTTGTATATAACATAATTATGTATATCAGTTATTACTTATGCTAAAGATTGTTAGGTGGTGTGCCTTGGTCTGGACTAGCTTCACCACCAGCTTAGTGACATTGTTGTGTTTGTGTTTAATTGTGGCTTTCCTGTTCATTTCTTGGGGGGTGGGGGGCATTCACTGATAAGATTAGGCTTAATATAGACCTGTGTATTGTGATAAGCCATCAATGTCTTACCTGTACGGCTACACTCAGAATTTAGAGTAATTTTCGATGTAGTTTCCGAAATTTCTCCTTACCAATTTTGGCATTATTTATTTATGTATTTGCTTTTTTCTTTTGTTTTGATTTGGTTGTGGTTGAAAAATATAAATTGCATCCATGGGTGCACCAGTATTGGGTGGTGCCTGATTGTTTCAGGGGACCAACTCAGAAGTCATCTCTAGAACATTACATGACCATGTGGTTTAGGCATAGGCTGGGATTTCGTGTGTTGATGTTGATATAGAGGTTTTACTTATGGTGTTGTTATGAAAACATTTTGAACAATTTGTGTTTAGGAAATTTTCAGACTATTTTGGCCTACACTTATCTTTTTTTTCCTCCTGGGCTAAAGCTGTGAGGCTCACCTTAGGAGAGATTCTGCATACATGACCATTTCCTATCATTGAAGTAGCCACATTCTGATCTCACTGACTTGTTTGTTCTCTTGCCTGGAGCTTGGAGGTTGACCAATGGCCAGATTTTGCTTAGGCGACTGTGTACTGACCATGACAGTAAACGATGTCCACCTTCAGGGATGTGTCCACTGACCTTTGTCCATGCCTTGTTCAAAAGTCACTTCAGCAAAATCTCCCCATTAAAAACCTTGGAGCTCCAGCTAATGAACAACAATAAACAAAATGTGTGTGGATTTGACCTCTGTCATTTAGCTGTGTTCTAGCAGTCCCACTTTATCTGTGTGGGTTTGATGTCTATATTTTAGCTGCCTCTATTTTATCTGTGTGGATTTGATGTCTATATTTTAGCTGCCTCTATTTAATGTGTGGATTACAAATCTCTAGTTCAGATATTTGTATGACTTCTATCTACCTATCTGTCCCGTAGTCTGACGACTGTGGGGACACCCTCAAAGACTCAACAACCAGTTCCCTCCCGTCCTCTCTCTGTTCTGCCTTTCTCAGGGTTTTGTTGAGTTCTAGGCCTGTCCATTCGCTGATGTTATCCTCCCAGCTCTTCCTTGGTCTGCCTCTTCTTCTTCCTCCTTGGACAGTGCCTTGTAAAATTGTCTTTGCAAGTCCTTTGGATCTTGTGACATGCCCATACCATTTAAGTTTACGCTTTTTTTTTTTAGATCGTTAGAAGGTTCTCATAGGGTCCAATGGTTTGCTGGATTCTATTATGCACGCTTTCGTTGCTTATGTGGTCTTTGTAGGAGATGCCAAGGAGTCTCCGAAAGCATCTCATCTCCACCGCCTGTACTCTTCTCTCCAAATCTGCAGTCAGGGTCCATGATTCACAGGCATACAGAAATATGGATATGACAAGGGAGCGCATTAGTCTGATCTTGGAAATAAGCGAGATATTTTTCTCTCTCCAGATGGTGTTTAGTTTTGACAGTGCTTTTATTGTCTGTGCAGTCCTGCATACTACTTCTGGCTTGGATCCCTGGTCTGATACAATGGCTCCCAGGTACTTGAAGCTTTGAACTGTTTCCAGCTTCTGGTCATTAACCCTGATATCAGTGCTAATGCCGTTGGTGTTATTAGTCATCAGTTTGGTCTTCTCTGCACTGATTTCCATGCCGTATGTTTTGGAGGCCTTATTCAGGTGTTCTGTTAGTAGGCTGGCAAGCTCTTTTTCTGATCCTGCTATTCCATCAATGTCATCTGCGAAGCGGAGGTTTGTGATCGTTCTGCCACCAATGCTGACTGATCCTTCATGATGTTCCAGTGCATCAGCCATGATTCTCTCAAAGAAGATGTTGAAAAGAGTGGGTGAGAGTAGACAGCCCTGCCTTACTCAACTGTTGTTCGAAACCATTCTCCAGTGTTGTTGTTGTAGTACACTGCACTGGTGGCCTCGCTGTACAGCTGTTTGATGACTCTGATCAGGTTTGCATTGATGCTGTACAAATTCATGGTTGCCCACAAAGCTGCATGCCACACCCTGTCAAATGCCTTCTTAAAATCGATAATTACATGGTAAAGGTCTTGTTGATGTTGAAGGTACCGCTCACATAGTATTCTGAGGTTGAATATCTGTTCTGTTGTGCTGCGCCCTGCTCTGAAACCTGCTTGTTCCTCAGCAATGATGGTCTCTGCTTTTGGCTTCAGTCTATTCAATATTATCTGCAGCATGACCTTGCTTGGGTGGCATATGAGGCTGATTGTGCGGTAATTATGGCATTGTTGTAGATTTCCTTTCTTGGGAAGGTGATGATGAGTGACTGTGTCCATGGTGTTGGCCATTTTCCTGTCTGCCAGATCTTGTTGCAGATTCTTAGTAGGGCGCTGATCATGGCTTCCCCTCCAGCTTGAACCAACTCAGCTGGAATGTTGTCAGCCCCTGCTGACTTTCCCTTTTTCAGCAATCTGACTGCTGTTTCCACTTCTTCTCGGAGGATAGGGTGACTGTCTGTGTCTTTGCTTGCGGGTACATTAAGGACTTCTGGATCTCCTGCGGTTCTTTAGTTATACAGGTCGGAGCAGTATTCTGTCCATCTGTTCAGAATATCCTGGTCGTCAGTGAGACACTTCCCATTTTTGTCTTGGTTTGTTAAACCTTTTCCCTGTTTTGTGCTAGTCAGGTCTTTCACCAGCTGATATGCTTTCTTGCTATTGTTTTTCTTGATGTTCTCTTCAATGTCTTGGCACTGTTCACCAATTCATTTCTCTTTTGCCTCCGTCATGGACTTCCTGATTCTTTTGTTGACTGCCCTATATTGTTCTGCTCTTTCGTTTCATTTTTCTTTTTCTTCAACTCTCTACGCTTGTGGCATAGTTGTAGGATGTTAGGTGTGACCCATGGTTTTTTGACTGGTCTGTGTTTGCCAAGAAGCTCGCTTGCTGTTTCAGTCACTGCTGTATTGAAACTATTTGTCAGTGTATCTATGTCTGAGTCTATCACAGTGAGTGCTGCAAACTTTCCACCTATCCTTGCTTGAAAAATTTCTACTACCTCTGGGTCCTTCAGCTTCTGGAGATCAAATTTGATCCTGATGTTGTTCCGCTTAGACGTAGTTGGAAAGTCATCATCACATGACTTATGCTGTGTTTATTTCGACTGTGTGGGTTAGTTTTGTTTTAGAAGAGTTTATGTGGTCTTATATTATCTGTGTGAATTACATGTCTGTTGTACATGACTATTTTAAAATACATTGTGTGTCTTAGATAACTGTATTTTAGACATTTCATTTGTGTTGATTACGTTCTGTATTTTAGATTACTATTTTAGCCATTTGGTCTGTGTGGATTTCATTCTGTGTCTTAGGTAACTGTACTTTAGCCTTTTTAAGCGGTTTTGTCTGTGTGGATTATATGTTGTTGTTTTTAAGATTACTAATTTAGTGATTTTATCTGTGTGGATTACATGTCCATTTTAGATTACCATGCTTCAACCTTTTTTTCCTGCATGGAATAGGCTACATATTACCTAGATTTTAAATTCCTTTTTTAGCCATTTGATCTGTGTGGATTAAATGCTGTAATTTATTGTTGCCATTTTAGCTGTGTGGATTACAAGTCTGTGCTCTTTATGAGCCTACCCTTTTTTGGCTGGATTAGCTGTTTGAATTATATATATATATTAGCACCTCTTTTTATCTGAGTGGAGTAAATGTTTGTTCTTTACATTCATTTTAGCATTTCTATTCTTTTTTTATGAAATAGGTTTTAGTATAGTTTAGCATTTCTGTCATACCTGTAGAGTAGATGTCTGCATTTTAGATGTAGTTCTGTTGTTCCTGTCTTTATCTGTGTGCATCAGTTGTAATTTAAATATACTTTAGTAATCTGCATTTTTTCTGTGGTGTTCTAGATGTACTTTTGCTACCTAAATTTTACATGGAATAGATGTTTGTTCCGTATGTATGTGTATATTTTGCTCTGTATTTTACAGTCAGTTTTTTGGGCCTTGTACTTTATTTGTGTTGATGGGGTGTTTACATTTCCTGTCTGTATTTAAAATGCACATCTTGCTGTCTGTATTCAGCCTTGTGGATTAAGCATTTGTATTTTAGATGTTTTTCCCCCAAATTGTTAATTGTGAAGATTCTGTACCTACACCTTGGATGTCTGATTTCTGTATCAGTTCAGTTGTTTCTATTGTATGTGTTGATTTAAATCTAAAATACAAGCGTTAATTTCCACAGGTAAAACTGATGAATTTAGAATGCAGATATTTGAGATTAGTTTCAGCCATCTCTAGTCTATCCCTATGAATTAGATATATGGATCTTAAGATGTCTGTCACTCAAAGGTGGTTAAGCTGTCTGTATTAAAATTTTATTCTTTGTGTAGATTCGTGTATGTTTTCAGATGTCCCAAAATGTATTTAATCTTTCTGTGGAAGTCAGATTTTACAATTTTTGTTGCACATCAGGTATGTCTTAGCTACATCTATGCATCTGCATGGATTAGAATCTTTATTTTCAATGTCTGAACATTGTGTTTGATTATGATTGAGCAATGTTAATATCATATCAGCATTTCATATGTATATTATCCATGTTCGTTTACTCTGTGTGGATTAGACGCGTGTCTTAGATGCATTTTAGCTGGCTCTGATTTTGTATGCATACTTATGTGTGTTTTTAGCTATGTTAGTTAGCAATCCATCTTTTACATATTATATTTTAGACTATTTTGGCCTTCTCTATATTTTTTGTTTTCCTGGGCTAGAGCTGTGGTGAGCAAGGAGAGATTCTGCATACATGACCATTTCCTATCATTGAAGTAGCCACATTCTGATCTCACTGACTTGTTTGTTCTCTTGCCTGGAGCTTGGAGGTTGACCAATGGCCAGATTTTGCTTAGGCGACTGTGTACTGACCATGACAGTAAACGATGTCCACCTTCAGGGATGTGTCCACTCACCTTTGTCCATGCCTTGTTAAAAAGTCACTTCAGCAAAATCTCCCCATTAAAATTAAAAACTATATAAATTCCATACATTATTATTATTAAAAGCCTTGGAGCTCCAGCTAATGAACAGTACTAACAGAAATGTGTGTGGCTTTGACCTCTGTAATATAGCTGTGTTCTAGCAGTCCCACTTTATCTGTGTGGATTTGATGTTTATATTTTAGCTACCTGTTTTATCTGTGTGGATTTGATGTCTATATTTTAGCTACCTGTTTTATCTGTGTGGATTTGATGTCTATATTTTAGCTGCCTTTGTTTTACATGTGTGGATTTGATGTCTATGTTTTAACTGCCTCTATTTTTACCTGTGTGGATTACAAGTCTCTAGTTCAGATATTTGTATAACTTACCCTGCGTAATTTGTGTGGATTAGTTTTGTTTTAGATGAGTTTATGTGGTCTTATTTTGTATGTATTACATGTCTGTATTTAGATGTAATCGAGACGAGTTTTGGTGGCCTATTTTCTGTGTGTCTGGATTTTACGTCATTTAGATAATTTTATATTGGGTGGTCTTTTTTGTATGTATTACATGTCTGCATTTTAGATGTCATTTATACGAGTTCTAGTGGTCTGTTTTTATATCTGTGCACATTAGATATATGTATCTCAGATATACTTGAGCTGTTTTTATCTGTACAAATTTGATATTTGCATTTCAATTTAATTCAAACACTCCATTGTCTCAGGGACAGAGAAAGACAAGCAGGTTACAAGCCACACATAAAAACAGTAAATATAATATCACCTAAAATACACTGCAACACAGTATCCTAACATGAGCATACAGTCCATCACAACATAAAGAGCACCCACAAATCAGCAATACCTCAGGCATTTATAAACTCATCCAAGTAAAATCATGAACACTCAGTATGCCCATACATCCACACACAGCTCACATGCCCATGGGCCACGCACACACACACATTGAAAACATTTGCACAATTTTGTATGACATAAACCAAGTGTTATAACATGTTGTATGATAAAGACAAATATCGTTTGATTTAATGCTCTATTTTATTTCAAAATTTAATTGTCTAAAACAAACAAAGAGCAAAACAAGCGCACCCATTTTAATGACATAAACCAAACTGTTATCAACATATTGTAAAATCAACCAAGTATCAGTGAAATTAATATTCCATTAAAATATTGAACACAGTTTAAATGATAAAAGGTAGCCTTTCCATTATTGTGAGATAATGAAGTGATTGAATTGAATTATAAATCACATCTAAACACATGCAAAGACTTGGCAAAGACTGTGTGTGTAGGTGTACTGTAAGCACACACACACACACACACACACAGAATATTGCCTCAGTACATAAGCACACCCCCAAACAGGGTGTTGCATCTGAACACTTGGTGTAATGGACACCCACAGACATTGTAACACTGAATAATGCATCTCAACAAATGTAATGGTAAGCACATATAAAAGCCACCTACACAGAACAATGCATCTGAACACATCATATAATCCACACCCACAGACATGGAAAACTCATCTAAGCACATGTAAAGCACTTGGGCACAAAACACAATAACCCATCTAAACAACTTGTAGAATGGACATCCTCAACCATGGAATAACGCATAAGAAATTAAATAACAGCCACATACAGACACATAAAATAACATCTAAACATCATAGAACGGACACCTACACACATGTAATAATGCATCTAAATTGTACAACACAGACAGAGATTAACTAGTCTTAACGCATCCTATAGAGGTGAACACATGTACTGGAAACTTACCAAGACATGGAGTAAAACATCTGAACATATACAATGCACACCTACACACATAGAGTATGCCATCTGAAGATGTACAATGCACACCTACACACATGGAGTATGACATCTGAACATGTACAATGCACACCTACACACATTAAGACAATGCACACCTACACACAGTAAGACATCTGAACATATACAATACACACCTACACATGTAAGAACACCTGAACATATACAATGCACAACTACACACATTAAGACATCTGAACATATACAATGCACACCTACACACATTAAAACACCTCAACATATACAATGCACACCTACACACATTAAGACACCTCAACATATACAATGCACACCTACACACATTAAGACACCTCAACATATACAATGCACACCTACACACATTAAGACACCTCAACATATACAATGCACAACTACACACATTAAGACACCTCAGCATATACAATGCACACCTACACATGGAGTATGACATTTGAACATGTACAATACACACCTGCACACATGGAGTATGACATATGAACATGTACAATGCACACATACACACATGAAGTAAGACATCTGAACATGTACAATGCACACCTGCACACATTAAGACATCTGAACATATACAATACACACATTAACACATCTGAACATGTACAATGAACACCTACACACATCAAGACATCTGAGCAATGCACACCTACACACATGGGGTAAAACATCTGAACATATACAATGCTCACCTACATACATTAAGACATCTGAAAATATACAATGCCTACCTGCACACATTAAGACATCTGAACATATATAATGCACACATACACACATTAAGACATGTGAACATATATAATGCAAACCTAAACACATTAAGACACCTGTCCATATACAATGCACACATTAGGACACCTGAACATATACAATGTACACCTACATACATGGAGTAAGACATCTGAACAAAGACAATGCACACCTGCACACATTAAAACACCTGAACATATACAGTGCACACCTGCACACATTAAGACACCTGAACATATACAATGCACAACTACACACATTAAGACACCTGAACACATACAATGAACACCTACACACATGGAGTAAGAAATCTGAACATATGCAATGCACACCTACACACATCAAGACATCTCAACATATACAATGCACACATTGAGTAAGACATCTGAACATATACAATGCACAAAGTAAGACATCTGAACATGTACAATGCACATCTATACACAGTAAAACATCTGAACATATACAATGCACACCTTCACTCATTAAGACAATGCACACCTACAGACATTAAGACATCTGAACATATACAATGCACACCTACACACATTAAAACAATGCACACCTACATACATTAAGACATCTGAACATATATACAATTCACACCTACACACATTAGAACATCTGAACATATACAATTCACACCTACACACATTAAGACATCTGAACATATACAATGCCCACCTGCACACATTAAGACATCTGAACATATATAATGCACACCTACACACATTAAGATATTTGAACATATATAATCCACACCTATACACATTAAGACACCTGAACATATACAATGCACACCTACACACATTAGGACACCTGAACATATACAATGTACAACTACATACATAGAGTAAGACATCTGAACAAATGCAATGCACACCTACACACATTAGGACACCTTAACATATACAATGTACACCTACATACATTTAGACATCTAAACATATACAATGCACACCTGCACACATTAAGACACCTCAACTTATACAATGAACACCTACACATAATAAGATACCTCCACATATATAATGCACACCTGCACACATTAAGACATCTGAACATATGCAATGCACACCTACACATATTAAGACATCTGAACACATACAATGCACACCTACACACATGGAGTAAGAAATCTGAACATATACAATGCACACCTACACACATTAAGACACCTCAACATATACAATGCACACCTCCACACATTAAGACATCTGAACATATGCAATGCACACCTACACACATTAAAACAATGCACACCTACATACATTAAGACATCTGAACATATACAATGCACCTACACACATTAAGATATTTGAACATATATAATGCACACCTACACACATTAAGACACCTGACTATATACAATGCACACCTACACACATTAGGACACCTCAACATATACAATGCACAACTGCACACATTAAGACACCTCAACATATACATAGCACACCTACTCACATTAAGACATCTGAAAATATACAATGCACACTTACACACATTAAGACATCTCAACATATACATTGCACACCTACACACATTAAGACATCTGAACATATACAATGGACATGTACACACATTAAGACACCTGAACGCATACAATGCATACCTACACACATTGAACAAGATACCTGACCATATACAATGCACACATTAGGACACCTGAACATATACAATGTACACCTACATACCTGGAGTAAGACATCTGAACAAATACAATGCACACCTGCACACATTAAGACACCTCAACATATACAATGCACACCTGCACACACATAAGACACCTCACATATACAATGCACACCTACACATAATAAGACACCTCAACATATACAATGCCACCTACACACATTAAGACATCTGAACATATACAATGCACACCTACACACATTAGACACCTGAACACATATAATGCACACCTACACACATGAAGTAAGAAATCTGAACATATACAATGGACACCTACACACATTAATACACTCAACATATACAATGCACACATACACGCGTTGAGTAGACATCTGAACATATAAAATGCACACCTACACACACTAAGACACCTGAACATATACAATCACACTCCACCAATTAAGACATCTGAACATATACAATGCACACCTACACACATAAGATATCTGAACATATAAAATGCACACCTCCACACATTAAGACATCTGAACATATACAATGCACACCTACACACATTAAAACAATGCACACCTACATACATTAAGACATCTGAACATATACAATGCACCTACACACATTAAGATATTTGAACATATATAATGCACACCTACGCACATTAGGACACCTCAACATATACAATGCACAACTGCACACATTAAGACACCTCAACATATACATAGCACACCTACTCACATTAAGACATCTGAAAATATACAATGCACACTTACACACATTAAGACATCTCAACATATACATTGCACACCTCACACATTAAGACATCTGAACATATACAATGGACATGTACACACATTAAGACACCTGAACACATACAATGCATACCTACACACATTGAACAAGATACCTGACCATATACAATGCACACATTAGGACACCTGAACATATACAATGTACACCTACATACCTGGAGTAAGACATCTGAACAAATACAATGCACACCTACACACATTAAGACACCTGAACAAATACAATGCACACCTGCACACATTAAGACACCTCAACATATACAATGCACACCTACACACATTAAGACACCTCAACATAAACAATGCACACCTACACATAATAAGACACCTCAACATATACAATGCACACCTACACACATTAAGACATGTGAACATATACAATGCACACCTACACACATTAAGACACCTGAACACATATAATGCACACCTACACACATGGAGTAAGAAATCTGAACATATACAATGGACACCTACACACATTATACACCTCAACATATACAATGCACACATACACGCATTGAGTAAGACATCTGAAACATATAAAATGCACACCTACACACACTAAGACATCTGAACATATAAAATGCACACCTCCACACTTAGACATCTGAACAATATACAATGCACACCTACACACATTAAGACATATGAACATATACAATGCACACCTACACACATTAAGACATCTGAACATATACAATGCACACCTACACACATTAAGACACCTGAACATATACAATGCACACCTACACACATTAAGACATCTGAACATATACAATGCACACCTACACACATTAAGACATCTGAACATATACAATACACACCTACACACATTAAGACATCTGAACATATACAATGCACACCTACACACATTAAGACATCTGACCATGTACAATGGACACCTGCACACACTAAAACATCTGAACATATGCAATGCACACCTTCACACATGGAGTAAGACATCTGAGCATATACAATGCACACCTACACACATTAAGACATCTAAACATATAAAATGCACACCTACATACAGTAAGACATGTGAACATATATAATGCACACCTCCACACATTAAGACATCTGAACATGTACAATGCACACCTACACACATCAAGACATCTGAACATATACAATGCACACATTAAGACATCTGAACATATACAATGCACACCTACACACATGGAGTAAGACATCTGAACATATACAATGCACACCTACACACATGACACCTAATAACATATCTAAACACATCATGTAGAAGACATCTACAGATGTCACTTATATGACGTGTTAGGGGTTTAGATGTATTATTCTAACTTTTTATTGCACTATTCCATGTGTGTTGCAGACACTGAATAACGCTGTATCAGCCAACTATACACAGAAGAACACAATGAAACATCATATAACAGACAGCTACAAACACAAAATAACACATCTAAACACAAAACACCTACAAACACGGAATAATGAACCAGCATGCAAAGAACATTGGATCCCAACATATAACACAATGCACACCTACCTATGCAGAATGACGCATCCAAACACATCACACTACACACACCTACACACATTAGCACTTATACGCACAGAATACGGGGCACCTACACACATGGAGTAATGCATCTAAATGCGTATACCGGACATCTCCACACATGGAATAACGCATCTGAACACATATAACAGACACATGCACAGAATAACGCAGATAAACACAGTACACAATGCACACCTACATGCTTGTTTCTACACACGTATGATAGAACCTACATGCACAGAAAAACGCGAGTAAACGCATCATACAATAGATAACACATCATATAACAGACATCAAGACACATGGAATAACACATCTAAACAAATAGGGCCTTTAACATGTAAACATCATATATTGGACACCACACTCAGGGAATAGCACATCTAAATACATATAAGGTACATCTACACACATGCAATCACACATCTACATACATGTAACGGACATCTACATACACGGAATAACATATCTTAACAGACACCTATACACATGGAATAACACATCTAAACACATTACATAACGGACACCTACACACATGATATAACACATTTAAACATCACATAACGGGCACCTACACACATGGAAAAACACATCTAAACACTATTCATTAGACACCTACACACATAGAATTTATCAGACACCTACACACATGGAATAACACATCTAAACATCATATAATGAACACCTACACACATGGAATAACATATCTAAACACATCACATAAATAGACGCTTATACACATGATCTTCCTTCTATATGTTCTGCATTCTTTTCTAAAAAGTCCATAATAATGGCTCCAAACTGGATCAGACTCCTTTCCAGCCTGTACTTCCTGATCCCCAATTCTCTGGCACTCCTTTCCTTTTCTTTCATCCGACAAGTGAGAAAGAAATCATGACAATTCTGAAAGAAATTACTATAAAATCATGTGATCTTGATCCCATACCTGCTTCTCTTTTCACACAGTGCCTACCCCAACTTTACCATCACGAAAATAGTAAACTCATCTCTTGTTTGAGGAAATGTTCCATCAGCTCTCAAAACTGCTATAGTCACACCTCTACTCAAAAAGCATGACATTGACCCTAACATTCTGAAGAATTATAGACCTTTTTCCAATCTACCTTTTATTTCTAAAGTCCTTGAAAAAGTAGTTCTCAAACAGCTCAACAACCACCTTCTCTCCAACAATCTTCTTCCTGAGTTTCAGTCTGCTTTTACACACACAAGCACACATACGCAAGCACGCACGGACACACACACACACACACACAACACACACACACACACACACACACACACACACACACACACACACACACACACACACACACACACACACCACACATACATACACACACACTCTCTCCCTTTATCTCTCTCTGTCACTCACTCACAACACACCACACACACACACACACACACACACACACACACACACACACACACACACACACACACACACACACACACACACACACACACACATGCTCACACACACACTAATATTGACAAAACAAACTTCCAGTCGAACATAAACATATCCTCTTTATCTACATTTCTCCCTATCTGTCTCCCTTCATCTAATATCACTTATAGTGAAAAGCCGTTAAATCGAAAGAATAGCTGCGTCCATATCAGCAGGGTAGACAACATACTATTTCCTCTATGTAGAAACAGGCACTCAGGGGTTACTTCCCCTGTATAAGCTGATCACAGCACCTCTGCATTGAGGCAGACAGACAAACAGACAGACAGATAGGCAGACAGACCCTGGTCACTGAGGCTGACAGACAGACAAATAGGCAAACAGACAGACAAACACACATGCACACACACATGCACACACACACACAATCGTCTGATATCACTTTTTGGTGGAAGGACGTTAAACTGAAGAACTAACAGACAGACAGACCATAGTCACTGAGGCAGACAGACAAACAGACAGACACACAGACGGAGCCTGGTCAGTGAGGAAAACAGACAGACAGATAGACCCTGGTCACTGAGGCAGGCAGAAAGACAGACAGAAAGACAGACCCTGGTCACTGAGGCAGACAAACAGACAAACAGACAGAAAGACAAACAGACAGACAGACCGTGATCAGCCAGGGCCAAGGTCTACACCAGTTTCCACACGCCTATGCATGTGCACAGACGCGCGTGCGTGCACACACAACCAAACACACACACAAACACACAAACACACACACACACACACACACACACACACACACACACACAACACACACACACACACACATGGGCACCCGCGCGTGGGAACGGGATAGTCTGGTGGTTAGAGAGATGCCCATTGCACTGTGATTTACTGACGCAGGTTCGAATCCCCTTCAAAGGAATTTTCCCCCTGGAGTGCTGACTCCACTCTACCCAAAGTCCTTTGGATGAGGGCCCGTGTGCGAACACACGCAGAACACCTTGCGCACACGTTAAACCCTGTTCCGTTTGGCGGGGGAACAGATGACAAAATTTACAAAGCCGCGTACACACGGAGACTGGACGTAAAATAGTCCGTGAGTGCTGATTTTACCATCCACGATATAAAAGAAGACAAAAATATAAGAAATAAACACACACAGACACAGAACAGACAGATAGTCAGACGGGGCAGCCCAACAGAAAGACAAACAGAAAGACAGACGACAAACAGACAAACACACACACATGAATGGGAGAGGGACCAACAAATCAAATCAACAGCACAACAAAACACGGGCACCGCGTGCATGTGGGGGTGCGACACCACACATGTACACAATGTACACGCACAAAAACCACCCACAGATGCATGATACACCACCACCCCCTCCCCCCCCATTAAAAGCGTGGTGCTTGCTCTGACACCCAAATTTGTGTGGGTGTGTGTGGTGTGTTGTGTGTGGTGTGTGGGGTGTGTGTGTGTGGTGGTGTGTGTGTGTGGTTGTTCTGCATGTGAACCCCTTTCTCAAAATCAGAAAAATTTAAATCCTGAAAGGAATAACACTGCCCTACAATCCGTTTAGCCCTGAACACAGCCCAGTAAAAGGAAACACGTCTACATCCTTCCTGTCTGAAACACAGCCCTAGAACAGGAAAAAACTGTCTACATCTTCCTGTCGAACAAAAGAAACACTGTCTACAATCCTTTTCCCTTTTTCTGAACACAGAAACATGTCACAACCTGTTCCTGCCCCTGAACACAAAACACTGTCACAATCCCTGTCCTGTCCTAACACAGAAACACTGTCTACAATCCTGTTCCTTCTAACACTGTCTACAATCCTGTTCTGTGAACACTGTCTACATCCGTTACTTTTCTAAACACTTGTCTACAATTCCTGTTACTTTTGGGAACTGTTACAATCCGGGTACTGTTGAACACTGTCTACAATCCTGTTACTGTCTGAAATGTCTACAATCCTGTTACTGTCTGAACACTGTCTACAATCCTGTTCCCGTGTGAACACTGTCTACAGTCCTGTTCCTGTCTGAACACTGTCTACAATCCTGTTCCTGTGTGAACACTGTCTACAATCCTGTTCCTGTCTGAATACTGTCTACAATCCTGTTCCTGTCTGAACACTGTCTACAATCCTGTTCCTGTCTGAACACTGTCTACAATCCTGTTACTGTCTGAACACTGTCTACAATCCTCTTCCAGTCTGAACACTGTCTACAATCCTGTTCCTGTCTGAACACTGTCTACAATCCTGTTCCTGTCTGAACACTGTCAACAATCCTGTTCCTGTGTGAACACTGTCTACAGTCCTGTTCCTGTCTGAACACAGCCCAAGTGCAGGAAACAAGTCTGGAGGCATTGTTGTGTGGCCTTGAGAAGAAAGTCTTCCCGTACAATTAGTGCGGGGGAGTGTGGGCATCCTGAAAACTGTCCCTAGGAACAGGGTCACACAGACCTGTCACCAGTGTCAAAGTCAACTTTGTCCTAGGATCAAGTTCACACAGACCTTCACCAGACAAAGTCAAGCTTTGTTGTCCTAGAAACAGGGTCTTAAAAGACCTGTCACCAGTGTCAAAGCAAAGATTTTCCCCTAGGAATCAGGTCACATAGACCTGTCACTAGTGTCAAAGACTGTTTCCCTAGGAATCAGGGTCTCACAGACCTCTCACCATTGTCAACGTCACAGACTTTTCAAGGATCTTAGTGATGAAGAAAGTTAAGGAGGTGTGGTTCATGCAGCGTGACATTGACAGTCTGCCCATGCTGGGGTCTTTCAGCCATTCCTGCCCCACACAGAATCGCAATTCCCCCCCACCCCCCCCCCCCCCCACATCTCTCTCTCTCCTCTCTCCTAATTACCCCATTAAAATCCCCTCGATCGGTTCTCTCTCTCTCTCTCTCTTCACTCATTCCCAAAATCCTCTCTCTCTCACTCTCTCCCCCTCTCTCTCTCTCCTCTCCCCTCTCTCTCTAATTACCCTCATTAAAATATCTTCGATTTCAGATCGATCGAGTTCTCTCTCTCTCTCCTCCGTCTCTCTCTTTTCTCCTCTCTCTCCTCTCTCTCTCTCTCTCCCTTTTCTCTCTCTCTTCTCTCTCTCTCTCTCTCTCTCTCTCTCCCCTCCCCTCTCTCTCTCCTCCTCCCTCCTCTCTCTCTCTTCTCTCACCTTTTATCGTCCTGCTTTAGCCCTATATATCCTGAGAAGATTCATATTTTATATTTTCAATACTTTATTGGACTTGCTCTGTACTTAAGTTTTTAATAGGGGCCCATTTTCAATATCTTATAATTATGTGTAACAAGTATTGTACCATTGACAATGTGAGATTTTATTTTTATGACTATTAAATTGTTTTTGTCTTTTTCTTGTTTTTTGTTTGTCGGGTTTTTTCTTTTGTTTTTTCATCTTTTGTTGTTTGGTTTTTCCTTTTTTGTTTTTTTGTTTTTTAATTTTTTTGGGGGGTGGGTATTCTTAGTTTTCTTTGATTTTTGTTTGGGGGGGGGTTTGTTGGGGGGGGGGGGTTTTGAAAGGGTTATTTCCCTTGTTTTTACTGCGGGGATGTATAATATTGGTTTTTATTTTAAGATGTACCCTTTCGGCGGGGGGAGGATGTAAAAAAGCCATGTGTGCTATTCATTATCCTCGAAATAAAGAATTTGTCATTGCTCTCTCTTCTCTTTTCTCAACTACTTCCCCTTTTCCATTTCATCTCGATCTCTCTCTCATCTCTCTTCTTTCTACCTTCTCTCTGCCTTCACTCTCTCTCTCCTTCTCTCTCTCTTCCATTCTCTCTCTCTCCCTCTCTCTCTCTCCTCTCTCTCTCTCTTAACATATGTACAGACTAACAATGCTATTAAGTGTTTTGTGTTTTTGTTTGTGAGATGACAGATCATTTCACTTGATATTTTTAGGCTTTTAAACACTGAGTACTGTCAAACTGTTAGGGTCATGTTATAGGGATATGTTTACACTGAAATTGATTTATTTTCAAGTGAAACAACAAAACAAACAAAATTTGTCTACTGTTGTCTTTTCTGCTTTATATAATATATAATATATAAAATATATATATATATACTAAATATTAATAAATTTTATGTTTGTTGGTGTGTGGGGGGGTAATATATTGTGTGTATGAATATATATATATAAGATATAATATAGATATAGTATAATATAATTAACATTTAGAATTATGCATTATAAAAAGTATAAAAGCAATTTACGAAGTTCATTATCTATTAATTTCATACAGTTTGATAGCACATCTACCTATCGATATCAGTCAGCAAAAGATCTTACTGGAACTATCCCAATGTAGAAGCCGTAAAATATAATGTTCACTTGACAGGGATCACTCCATTTCCCAACTTTCACACAGGTCGTTTTCAATTCAGGCATTAGGCTCCCTGGCATGGAATAACTTTGTTACTGGCATCTGTTTCATTCAGGCATGAGGCCTCCCGGGCATGGATAACTATGTCACTGTGCATCTGTTTCATTCGGGCATGAGCCTCCCGGGCAGGGAATAACAAGTCGCTGTGCATCTGTTTCATTCAGGCATGAGGCCTCCCTGGCAGGATAACTATGTCGCTTTTGCATCTGTTTTCATTCGGGCAGCATTAAGGCCTCCCTGGGGCATTGGAATAAACTATGCCCTTTGATCTGTTTCACACACTGCATCCCAAACCCGGGGGCAGTCTGCTGATGGAGGCTGACTTCAGCCTCTACCTCTGGCTCCAATGAAGTGTTCCCTGCCCTGAAGACTTGGCTGTCTGCTAGTCCGTATTCCTAACAGCCACGTACACGCACGCATTTCAACCTTCATTGATATTTCCGCACAGAACTGTACCTTTAGTTGATCATCATCCTTAATGATAATACTTTCCATAGACTAGCTTTGACTGTCAAGGATTTTCAAGGAGGTGTTTGTCACAGGTTGTCATTTTGGTCATGTTCAAAAGGATTCAAGGTCTTAGATCTAATATTCCTTAATTATTTTTTTAAATCCCAAAAATCGAAAATAAAAGAATTCCTTTAAAACCGAAGGAATCCACCAATGATGTCACACACACACCCCACACACCCACACACACACACACACAAAACACAAAACCCACACACACACACACACACACACACACCACACACACACACACACACACACACAAAACACTATTTGGCTGATAAATGGGAAAAAAGTTTAGATTCAGGCAAATACTTCTTTTTCTTCTTCTTCCTGAAGCTCAACTTTTGGTGTCTTCCTAATAGGGGAAAATGGCGTCATGCCGCCATTAAGCGCCTGACAAGTCGGGCCCCCAGGGCACGAACTTCATGAGAGAGCATTTTATCTTTTAAGCTTCGGGGAAAAAAGCAGAAATGGAACCAAGAAGGAAGAAAAAAAAGGAGGTGACAGGAAGAACATAAAGAGGCAAAACAAAGAGAGTGATAGTAAAGGAACTTGTAACCAAATTTCAAAAAGGGTGGGGGTGCTATTTATACTGACAGGCCCCCCCGACATTCCCACAGGACACAAAATAACAGACCACAAAGCACGCCTTCGACGTCATACAAGGTGTGTGACCAACAAACCCTGAGTTGAGAGGCCGCCTGTGTAGAGGAGGCCTGGTTAGGGTAAAGAGTGGCTGTGCTGCGCGGGCTGCTGGCTGCTGTTGATAGTAGTTGCAGGTTATGGCTAGGTAGCCTACCAGATAGCCACACGTATCATGCACTTCTGGTTAGGAGAAATTCCTCGTGCACAGTGATACTGTGGACCATAAGGATTATGCCTAGAAAGGGAAACACGATCTCAGCACCCTGTGTTAGGCACAGTAATGGAAATCGATTTCACTTTTTGCACTTTTGACATCATGGAAACACTATAGCAGTAGCGGGAAGGCCAGGCGGACTTGTCAAACAGGGGACATGGAGCTAAACGGGAAACACAGAGCAGAAAAGGAAAGGCAGAGAGTTCCACTGCTTTGGTGTGGTGAGATGACAACAGGGACTACACCAGCAACTGGCACCAGGTCAGGGCTAACTGTCATGGCCTGTGGGAAAAAAGAGTGGCAGCAAGGCCAGCAGCACAGCAGCTTTTTTCTTTTTCTTTTTCTCTTTTCTCTTCTTTCTCTAGCTTTGCCTCAACTGCAAAAATTTGAGGCTTTTTGTTCATGATTTTTTTCCCTCTTTTGTAAAAAAAAGAAAGATTATTACTTTATGAGGAAAACAATTTTAGGAATTTTCATAAGATTCAGCCTATATAAATTCCATACATTATATGATTATTTTTATATTTATTATTTTTATTATTATTATTATTATTATTATTATCACACATCATTATTATTATTTAATATCACACTGCCCTTTTTTCTGCCTTCTAAAGTTGAAAAAAAAAAACAATTGTCAGAATTGATCAGTGTGAATAATCATGATCATTCAGATTTTCAAGAAGGAAGTTAAAAATACTTTAGTTATGGAAATGCTACAAACAGTCATACTGTCCGGAAAAGTCAACAGCACAAAATGTTAATCAACAGAAATACTGAAACTCATCGCCAAAGCACACAACACACCACACACACACACACACACACACCACCCACACACACACACACACACACACACCACACACACACACACACACGACGTTGGTTTCCATCAGCATTGCCGGAGTCAGTGAGGATGGAACAGAGCCAGGTTTAATAAAAGAAAAAAAGGAATTCCAGTCACTCCTTGATCACTACAGCCTCTCTCCCAAGAAGCTTATTATTCTTGCCGTCTTTAACTTCCACTTCGACAACCAGTCTTCTCCTGATGTCAAGCGTCTTTCTCTTTCTGTGTCTAACCACTCTCTCTCCCAGCTGGTAAGTGAAGCTAGACACAGATCAGGTCATATCTTAGACTGGCTCATCACTGATATTTCACTAGATCTCGTCACGTCGGTATCCTTATTAATGAACTACTTTCTGATCATTCTTCCATTCTTTTCTTTCTCAACATTGCAAGGCCTATAAAAAGGGGCAATCTCAAGGCCATAGATATCCAAACTTTCTCTACCCGAGCTGCTGAACGCCTATCACAAATCCCTGACCACACTGATCCTTCCAAATACTACAACACTGTTCTTAGCCAACTGCTGGATGAGCACGCACCTCCTACTGACCTCATTTTTCCTGATAGGCCCTGCGCCCCATGGTACACCCATCCACGTACATCCTTGTCACAAAATGCAAATGCGGACAACTCGAGCGACAATGGAGAAAAACAAAAATCCGAAATAAATAAACAACTCTTTCGAAAACAAATTAACAAAGTTAAAACCTGAATCCATTCAGCAAAGAGAAAGTATTACTCTGCTCAAGTTCTTGGTGCTACGTCAATGAAATCTCTTTTTTCCCATCACCTTAACTCTTCTGGGATCTGCAAAGGCAAGCCTCTGCCGACTGTCCACAGCCACTCTGAACCTCCTGCTATATTGTCTTCATTCTTCTCTGACAAAGTCCAAAACAATCGCTCCAGACTGGATCAAACTTCTTTCCAACCTGCGCCTCCTGAATTCACTGGCATTCCTCTCCATTTCTTTCACCCAACAAGCGAAAAAGAAATGAAGACAATTCTGAAAGAAATGACAACAAAATCATGCGATCTTATCCTGTTCCTTCTCTCGGGTCACAGCTATCCACTAACACTAAAATGGTAAACTCACCTTTCTTTTGAATTTTCCATCAATCTCAAAACCTGCAATAGTTACACCTTACTCCAAACACAACCGCTTGACCCAACATTCTGAAGAATTACAGACTTTTCAACCTACCTTTATCTCTAAAGTCTTGAAAAAGTTGTTTTTGAAAAACTCAACAGCCACCTTCATTCCAATTTACCTCTTCCCCCTTCCAGTCCCTTCGCACCAACCACAGCACATGAGATTACCCTAGTCCACACTTAAAACACCTTTTATATGCCTCTGACTTAGAGAAATCCCTTCTCAAACCTTCTCGAACTTTCTACAGCCTTTGACACTATCCATTAATTCTTCTTCCCGTGCAAAAACACGTTGGTACACCAAAAGCCCCACCGTTATTCATACCTTCTGCCCTTTTTCAGTTCTGCAGATTCAACTCACACACGGAAGTGATCCACCCGGTCCGTCTCCGTCCTTTCTTTTCCTCTATAAAACCTTGCATTCCTCTTTGACATATTATAAACCCATTTAGTAACCTCATTTTATCGACGATGATCTCAATGCTTTGTAACTGAAAATCGCTTCTCTCTTCAAATATGAACAGCTGCCGATATTCCAACAAAACCAACGCCTGCTTTAGGCCCAAACTCTCTCCATCACAAGTTCAATAAAAACCAATCAAACGATTCCCTACCACTGCTGGAGATTGGGTTGTTATCCACAGATCAATGCTTCATTCCCCAAACGCATCTAGTTCTTCATTACGCTATTTCATTCGTCTGTCCCCCTTGACAACATCCAACTAAACCTTTTCAAGTTCACACCATGCATTCTGGCTGCGAACTCTCAATTCCTTATGTATACAAAATCAGTTGACTTACCTCGAAGAAAATTCCCATCTTCTCTTTGCTATTCTCCACTGCTCCTGAAACCAAGTTAACCTTAAGTCAAACCCTTGTCAGTCCCACAAAACTCTCCCCACTCTGTGAATTGTTTTCATCGGCAACTCTTTTGTCCCCTTTCTTTCTTTAGGGTTTCCCTTGTGCTTACAAAACCAGATTCACCATTCAAATGTTGCCCTTCCGCCTCTTTCTCGTTTTGCAGGATTGAAAGACCCCTGTCCCTTCCCAAAAGCCACTAGACACTTTTAAACCAACCTCAAGACAATTCTTTCAATCTTGCTCCCTCATGTGTTTATCTCAAACCCTTAACCCGCCTTCTAAAACACCAAAAAAGTCCATCACCAGCCAGAAGTATATAATCTTGTGTGTGTGTGTTTTTGTGTGTGTGTGTTTTTGATGGGGTGTGTTGTGTGTGGTGGTGCTTGGCTGTTTGCGCGCGCTGCTGGGGCCGCGCGCGCGCGTGTGCGTGTATGTCATTTGAATTTGTTAACTTTGAATTGTTATGTTGTATGTATGGGGGTGTTGAATCAAGCGCTTTTATTTCTTTTTGCAAGATATGGGGCTATATAAATAGTATTTATTATTTTTATTAATTATATATATATATATTTCAAAGAGGAAAAGGGAGAGAAAGAGAAAAGAGAGAAGAACAAAACAGACCCAACCCAAAAGGACGATAGCTATACAAAAGACTTATAGATAGGTGAGTCACTGACAGTAATTTTAGAAAGATTAACTAAACCCGCCCTTTTTCGACCTTTTAAAAAATAAAAAACGATCTGTACGCCTTTCAAAAAAATAAGCTATCAAAAATATGCTTCAATAAAATGAAACATTTCAAGATATAAACACTGAATAATATGAAAAATGAAACGTTTAATATAATGAAAATAAATGTAATATACCTTAATAATGAAATTTATCAATGATTTTTTGAAACTGCCCTATTAGAAAAGGAACTGCAAAATATGAAAAAGAACTTGCAAATAATAATAAAAAAGCTGTATAATGAACTATAAACAAATAATTATAAATGAGAAACTGCAAATTATTTATGATAAAATAAAATGAAATAATGATGATAAATAAACTGCAAATATTATATAAATGAAACTGCAAATTATTTTAAAATGGAAAAGTTATAAAGGAATTAATCAAATTTACAAGGGGCCGACCTTGATAATTATGCTGGATGCAAGCTGTGAAAATAAGCAGTGTTTTTATTTTGTTTTGCTTTAAGATATAGATCCAATTTATGATTAAAGGGCCATTATTACTTGTGTATTCTAACTCAATTTTAAAATTAATATTTAATTTATACTTTGAACGCCCCGTTTCCCTTTCTTTTTTCCTTTCTTCGTGTTTTTCTTTCTCCTTTATCTTCTTTAAGAACGTTTTGGTGGAAGTTGTTTGCTTTACTTGTGTATTTCTCTATCCTTTTGTTTTGCGAGGATTAGGTCTTCACCTCGGTCCCTTTCCCTCCCCCTCCTCCTCATTTTTCTTATTTCTTGTTTTTTTTCTTTTTCCTGGTTTTCCTTGTTTTTTTCTTTTTTTTCTGTTTTTTTCCCGTGAAGTTCCTTGTTCTTTCCTTTTCTTTTTATTTGGGTCTTCTTTCTCACTCTTTTTCTTTGCTTCTCCCGATTGTTTTTCTTTCCGATTTTCGTTTTTGTATTCTTTTTAATTTTTTCTCTTCTCCCCCCCTCCCCCCCCCCACCCCCCCTTTATTTCCCTTCTTCCTATTTTACTTTCTTGTTATTATTACATTAAAATCTTTCTACCTTTGGCCCGCCTTTAAGAAACCCACCCAATCAGCCAACCACCAACCCCCCCCACACACAACAAACAAAAGAGGAGAAGAAAAAGCCGAGAGGGAGAACGACAAAACAACAGAAAAAATTCAAAAGCGAGACGACCCGACAAAAACAGGGACAACAGGGCCTTCAAAAAACAAATAATATCAACCCAAACTTTTCCTTTCTTTTTTTCCTCAGAGGGGAGAAGAAAGACAAGACCACTTCAAGGACTCTAAAGCAACACCACACCAAACTCCAGGGTTGTATACACAACAGGGACACAAAAGGTGAAAATCTGGACAGTCTATCTACAGTTTTTGGAAGGAGAAACCAAGACAGGACACTCTGCGAGATTTCCGCACCCACACTTACCATGCCAATAACCCCTATTTTTCCCCCCAACAGTCAGAACAACCATTCATGCGCCAAACGGAGCCATACACCAAACTATTTTCCTCAGGTTAAACCATCGCGCTTCCCAAACAGCACAACAGGAGAACAAAACCTACCCTAGCTGACATAGCATGCGACCACGACCCTTTCCTTTAATTTCATAAAACTGAAGAAACAAGCAGCCCAAACCCACGTATCAAATTGACTTCGACAATGAAGGCCGATGTCGAGGAGATTTCCAGCTAAGCATAGGACGTTGCGGATTAACCCCTTTAATGAATAATGACTCACAAAATTTATTAGGCAGTCCGAAACAGAGAGAGAAACCCGGGCGCAGAGAAAAACACCCACCTGGACTACCAAGAAACTTTTGGATCTGGATCAAAAAGCAACGAAACCAAAACAGGCTCAACCTAAAGAATACCGGAGCAAAAAAATCATGTGAAGAAGTCAAGTAAAGGGAGAGAGAAGTGGGATAGTGATCAAAGTGATGAAGACGAAAAAACAAAAATGGGCAACGTAAAAAGCATAGGGCCCCTGAAGAAATAAAACCACTTCAAACCAATACATCATTGAATCGACAGTCCGAAACCTCCTCAAAAAAGTAGCCGCATTTGTAAAAACAGGTGCAGTATTGTCAAAACTATACAATAAATAACATAAAGGCAAATAAAAGGAACACAACATAAAACCCTCCCAATACCTATACTGGGGGGAAAATGGAAAACTTCCGAAAAATTTACCAAGAAAAGTCCCAGAGCAGAACAACAATACCAACAGAGCTGCTCAAGCATGGTGGGGAAACAGTCATCACACATGTTACAGCTATCTGTCAGAAGATTTGGGAGACAAAACAGTGGCCAACAGAATGGACACAATCACAAGAAGGGGAATTTACGCCAATGCCAAAACTATAGAACAATCAGCCTCATCAACCACGCCAGCAAGATCATGCTCAAAGTTATTTTGAATCGACTCAAGAAGGAGGCAGAAGAACACCTTGCAGAGGAACAAGCTGGGTTTAGGGCAGGCAGGAGCACAATCGAACATATTTTTAACTGCCACATCCTGATGGAAAAACATCTTCAACATCAGAGAGACCTGTTCCACAACTTCATCGACTTCAAGAAGGCTTTCGACAGAGTATGCAACGAAGGCTTGTGGCAGGTCCTCAGAATGTTTGGCATTGAAGAAGGACTAGTGCAAACCATTCAAGCACTATACAACACCGCAAGCAGTGCAGTCCTTCTGAACAATCAGGTCGGAAGCTACTTCAAAACCACAGTTGGGGTCCGACAAGGATGCCTGTTATCTCCAGTCCTGTTTAATCTGTTCTTGGAAAACATTATGAGAGAGACCCTCCATGACTTCCACTCTACCATCTCCATTGGCGGCAGACCCTCAACAACTTGCGGTTTGCCGATGACATTGACCTCATGGGCGGAAGTAACACAGAGCTGCAAGATCTTACGACCAGACTTGAGAACAGAGCTGGAGCATATGGGATGGAGGTGAGCTCGGAGAAAAGTAAAGTACTTGTGAACAGCACGAGCAATGCCACTGCTAAAATGTACATGAACGGCCAACAACTGGAGTAGGTAGACGCTTTTAAATACCTTGGCGCTACACTCACAAAGGACGGGCGATCGACGACAGAAATCAAAGTCAGAATAACCATGGCAACATCTTCCATGACAAAACTCACCACCATATGGAAAAGTAAAGAGATCAGTTTCCCAATCAAACTAAAGCTCTACAAAGCCCTAATTCAGACTATCCTGCTGTACGGAAGTGAAACCTGGACATTGACTGCTGAAACAGCAAAGCGAATCCAGTCATTTGAAACAAAATGGCATAGAAAACTGCTGGGCATATCCTGGAGAGAACGAAAGACAAATGAATTTGTCAAGAGTCAAATAACACGGCTGGCAGGTCCACAGGAACCCCTTCTCACCATCGTCAAGAAGAAAAAGCTTACATGGTTCGGCCACGTCACCCGCCACAACACTCTGCCAAAAACAGTACTGCAGGGAACACTCGAAGGTGGCAGAAAGAGGGGAAGACAGAACAAGTCATGGATGGACAACATCAGAGAATGGACCAGGATGAATGACTCGGCACTACTGCGCAGAGCCGAGGACCGAGATGGATGGAGGAGGCTTACCACGGCATCGTCTTTCGTGTTTCCTCCACGACCGCCAAGGTCATGGGACTGATGATGATGATGACAGTGTTGGTTCCTTCCTACAATGTCTGTCAGGTCAACGTCTCGTGTTTCTCTGTAGCATTTTATTTTGGTGATTTTTTAAAATTTGTTTTTTCCTTTGGGCTATTTTTACTGCACTTAAGTACTTTTATAAAAATAAAAAAAAGATAATAATAGCCATTACTTTTTGTATAATTAATCTGAACATTGTTATATCTTCTCTCTCTCTCTCTCCTCTCTCTCTCTCTCTCCTCTCTCTCTCTCTCTTCTTTCTTCTCTCTTCTTCTCTCTCTCTCTTCCTCTCTCTCTCTTCTCTCTCCTCTCTCTTCTCTCTCTCTCTCTCTCTCTCTCTCTGTGTCTGTGTAACGTGTGTGTGTGTGTGTGTGTGTGTGAATTATCCTGGGTCCATGTATCAGTGTTTTTTCCCCTCTCTGAAATGAATTCCATTGCCTTTTCTATGAATGCATAAACGTTCTTTTTATTCTCAGAAGAAAAACTGCTTTACTGTTTTATTAAATGATCACTTTATGCATTGACATTTTCAGGGCATCAGTTATCTTTCTTATCTTCTTTTGTTCCGCCCCGCTATCTGTTGTATTGCCTCTTCCTCCTCTTTTTTTATCCTCCTCCTTCTTCTCTTCTTCTTCCTCCTCCTAATCTTTTTTCATCCTCCTCCTTATTCTCCTCTTATTTACCAACTCCTTACCTTCCATTCTTCTTTTCCCCCCCGCGTTTCTTAGCTTGAGCTCAGAGTTTCACCACTGATGAGATGTTGCATATACGAGACCGCTGTTACCCACTGTGGAGGCAGCCACATTCTGTAACCCACCAAATGCTGACTCTACTTCCGGGATCTTAAACGTGCATATTTGATCTGAATATGTATGTACGCGAGTAATTGGCAGGTTTGCACTTGAAGTTGATCTGGATCGAAAAAATCTCTCCCCTCCCTTAATTCATCAACTGCTACTGAGATTCGAACCTGTGACTTTATGGGCCCTTGGGATTGGAGTGGAACGATATTAACCACTCTGCTATAGCACCCGTCGCCGTCAGTGCCTGGGGTTTATCACAGTTCTTGATTAAACTATTGACGCTGGGGGCAACAGCAAGGTGAGAGGCTGTATGACCAGTGACTTTTCCACTCATGGAATTCCACTTTACAGCTTAGTCTTTAGTGATCGACTATGACTCTCTGACTAAGAGTCTTGACTTGCACAGTCCATATGTGCTGCAGCCCTGGGGGCTGGTTGGCCTTTGGAGAACATCATCGCTGACTGTCCTTATGCCCACTTGGCCGAGAGAGTGGGGATGTACTGTGGGCAAGGCATCTCCACTATAATCAAATTTCTGCCCAATTTCCGAAACAGCAGCTGCCTCCTCTGCTGTTTTGGAGGTCATCGTCGAAAACGACGGACTAACATATAGCACTCGTCACCTCCCATTCATCCTGTCACTGACACAGAGAAAGCATCAACCACTCAGTCACTTCAGCTCCAGTGACATCAGCTTCAATGGAAAGTCTGGCTCTTTTAGTTTCCCTGCAGACAACTACAGTCCATTGATCCAGGCAGTTGAAGACTGGGAGGTCGTTGTTAACCGTTCATTGTCCAATTTTAGTTCCTCTGTGTCAGTCTGTCTTATCTGGTCAATGTCTGGTATTTCTCTGCATGGTTTTATTTTTGGTCGTTTGTATTGTAAGTCTTCTTGCTATGAGTGTGTTGTTTTATAACTTTGGGTTTTATTTTTTTCAACAACAACAAAAAGAACATAATCGCCCTAAAGTTTTAGTGCAGTGCAGTAACAAGTTGTTCTATTCTTGTTTCCCTTTTCTTTCTGTTATTGTCTTATTTTGTGAATAGTTATTATAAGTCCATTTATTGGTGTTTTCTCTCCAAATATCTACGTTGTCTTGTCTCTGTATGCTTGAAAGTAAGTATCTTGTTATTCACAGAGCCAAAAAGTTTTACTGTTTTGTTAGAAAGTCACATTAGACAGTGACAATTTTAAAGCAACAGTCTAGGTGGGGGGATAGCCTAGTGGTTAAAGCGTTGCACTGGCAATTTGACAGCCTGGGATCGAGCCTGGGTTCAAGCCACCGCTGAGAAGGCAGTTTAATTAAGGGGATTTTCCCCTGGTGTTAAGATCAGCACTGACTCCATTCCCTCAAAATAGCCTACTTTCCGATGAGACTGTAAACTGAGGTCCTGCGTGCACACCCACTCAGAACAACAAGAGCACACTTTAAAACTATTATTCCATTATCCTCGAAATAAAGAATAAATAAATAAAGTACCATATTTTGAAAGAGTGCGTCATTGCACGAGGTAAGAACAGACGACAAAAATGTGACAACGCATGCATACTGGTGTTATATCAATACATCCTCCCTAAAGTCGAAATGCGGCTATCTTAATGGTGGGCAAAAACGGTCACATAGGCAAAATCTCACTATTGGTGAACTTCAGAGCGGCAGCCAAGAAATGAAAATAAAAGAAAATTGTTAAAAGTCCATTTACTGGTGGGTGTTTTTTTTCTCTCAAAATATTTACGTGGTCCCGTCTCTGGAATCTTAAAAGCTTCTGTTTATCCACAGAACAAAACAGTTTTATCACTTTGTAATAGAGTCACATTAGAGGTGATCATTTCAAAGAATCAAGAACCTTTCACTGTCTCTTTCTTCCACGCTCACCCCTTTTCCACCTGTCTCTCCCTGTCTTTCTTCTTCCTTCCCCCTAGTCCCCAACTCCTTACAGCCCACCTACCCTTCTCTCCAGACACAGAAAGCGCCAGCCATTCAGTCACCCCAGTTCCAGTGACATCAGCCTGTAGCATCAGGGGAAAGTCTGGCTCTTTCATTTCTCAGACAGACCCACAGTCCATTGAACAAAGGGGTTGAAGACTGGGAGGTCATTGTCAGGCGTTCATTGTGCAGTTTTAGTTCCTTTGTATCATGTCTGTCAGGTAACGTCTGAGGGATTTTATTTTGGTGAGTTGTATTGTATCAATTTTGTTTTGGCTATCAGTATTTTTTAAAATTCCGTGTGTTTTATTTTTAAGGAACATACTAGTCTCAATTTTTTTGTATCATGTAGCAAAATTAAAAAAAGGAAAAAGGAAAAAAAATGGGGGGCCTGTTGTCGAGGGTTCCCCGGGTGAAGCAGCCCGAATTTCCGCATAAAAATTTTGATGGTTTTGGTGTAAAAAAAATTAAAAAAATAAAAAAATTTAAATTTTTTTCATCTTTCCTTTTATTCCCGGGGCTCTTTTTTTGGGGGGGGGGGGGGGTGTTTGGGGTTAACCTGGCCCTTTTTTGGGGCCCCAAAAAATTGACTTTTCATTTGTTTCAAAGTTTTTTTCCCCCAGGGTAAAAAAAGGCAACTCCTTAAAAGGTATCGGGGAAAATTTTAAAAAACCCCAAAAAGACGAGATTGGTTTTTAAACCCCGTTTTAAAGGTAATTTTGCCACGTTTTGACCTTTTAAAAATTTACGGGTGATGTAAACCCTTTTTGGGGGTAATGGGGCCCGGCAAAAAAAACAAAATCAATTTTTTAAATGCATTCCGCGCACTTTACGGCCCGTCAACCGTTCATTAACCTTTTGACATTTTCCCCTCTTATTCGGGTCTTCATTATTGGGGGGGGGGGGGGGGGGGGGGGGGGGTTTTTCCTGGGGTTAGGCGATGCGCACGCCTGGATCTGGGGGGGGATTTTTTTTTTTCAAAATTTTTCCTTGGGGTTCATGTCCGCTATTCCCCGTTTTAAAAATAAACGCCCCCCGTTTGAAGGGAAATTTCGACACGTTTCCCTTTTCGTTTTTTTCGGAAAGGGGCCATTTCCGGTAAAACAAAAAAAATTGACAAAATGCTATTCCCTGTTCCCCTGGTCTTTCCAAACCTCTTCTTGTAAATTTTTTTTCCCCGCACTTCGGTTTTCGTCTCTTCCTGTACCTTTAGGGCTAATGGAAATTTGCTTTTTTTTCCCCAAACGGGTCCCGTTTTTTTTGTGGGGTGGGGGGGGGGAAACTATGGGGGGGGGGTTATTGTCACTTTTGGGGAAATTTTGGCTTTTAAACCACCCCCCCCCCCCCCCCCCCCCCCCCCCCAAATTTTTTTCCCCCCCCCCCCAAAACCCCCCCCCCCCCCCCCCCCCCCCCCCCCCCCCCCCCCCCCCCCCCCCCCCCCCCCCCCCCCCCCCCCCCCCCCCCCCCCCCCCCCCCCCCCCCCCCCCTCCCCCCCCCACATCTTGGTAAGGGGTTGCTCTCCCTTTTTGCTGCTGCGCTTCTGTTGCTGTGCTGTTGCTACTGCTGTGGGCTGTTTTTCTGCTGCTACGCTTGTTGCGCTAGTGTTTTGCGCTATTTTGCTTTGTTTGGGGTTTTTGGTTTTGTTGATTTTTTTTGGGGGGGGGGGGGGGGTTCAAAAATCGGAGGCTGATGAAGAGCTTACTGGGATTCCTTGCTTCTTTTGCGTAGGGGCCGAGGGGGGGGAGGAAAAGTCTATGAGTTGCGGGTTTTAAAGGTTAAATTCGGGGCTTTTGTGAATGGTTGGAGGAAAAGAGAAAAAGAGAGACAGACGCGGACGGAGGGACGGACAACAGACAGACAGGCACGAGGGAGAGAGAGAGAGAGAGAAAGAAGGGGAGAGAGAGAGAGAGAGAGAGGGGAGGAGAGGAGAGGGGAGGGGAAGAGGAGAGGAGAGAAAGAGACAGAAGACAGACGACAGACAAAAGCGACGACAGAAAAAACAAATTAATTTTATTTTTCTGAGAGGGGGAGAGAGAAAAGAAAAAGGGGGAGGAGAGAAAAGAGGAGGGAAGGGGGAAGAGGGGGGAGAAAGGACCCAAACAGCTAGACAAAGGCGAGACCGACAAAGACGGGGGAGGGCAAGGGGTGTGTGAAAGATCCTGGATTTCCCCTGCAGCCCAATCCTGTGATGTCTGGGTCCCCGGCAAGGTCAAAGTTCAGAAAATCCCCCATTTTCCCCTTCTCCCCCCCAATCGGCAATGCTCAATCCTTTCATCGCTCTTGTCGCCGTTAAAAGGGGCTTTACAAGGGGGGGACATTGATGGACCTATGGCCAAGAGGTAAAGACTTTTGACTTCAACCCCGTTGGTCCAAATTTGGGGGTTCCCAAATTTCTCACATTGGGGGCTGTTTTTTTCTTCTTCGTCGTCTCAACGCTCAGACAGCAACTCCTGGGCCCCTGAAAAATCCCCGTGCGCTTGAAGGCCCTCCAGGGGTTTAAAGAGTTTGCCCTCTCGGCAGGTCAGTAGGCCAGATATGGGCCCCTCAGGTTTTGGAGTTGGATATTCTGGAGGGTGTTCCACGTCATGGGAGAAGGCCACAGAGGCAAGTCAAAACCCCAAATGGGAACTTGGAAACAGTGATTTTGAGTTGCTGTCCCAGTCCTCACCTCACAATTGATATTTGGTTTTCGGAGGGGGGGAAAAAAGTCATCCTTCTTTAAAATCAGGGGCGGGAAAGCATCTTCTCTTTTGCTTTTCCCCCCACAATTATTTTTTGCTCTTCAGCTTCCTCCTGCTTCTTTTGAGGAATTTTACCTCTATCTTTCCCAGAGGTCGTTTCCCTCGTTCCCATGGATGCGCAGTGTAAGGAACCCACGGGATGACATCTGGGGACTGCTGCAGGGAAACAAGAAGGGGGGGTAAGGGTGTTAATTTCCCGGGTTTTCTGTGATTTTTCACTGGTTAAACACAGAAAAGGGTTTTTCTGAGAAAGACAACTCGGGGGTGAATGCCTCTCTTTTGGGTGCAGGTGTCTGGCTGCTGTGAAACAGTGCATTGCTCAGCCCTAACAATTGTTGGAACCTTCCATTTTATATGCAGGCTGGTGTTTAAGGGCAAGTTGACGATTTTCCGGGTTCAATTTAAAGTACAGATGTCCCAGTGCCACGCTGGCCTTGTTTTTTAGACCACGGGTGGTTTTTTACATGTGGTATTTTTGGTCTTGGATTACCCCCTGTTGGTTTAAACCACTTTTACACACCCCCAATACACCAGCAGGGTGCATCATGTTGCATCTCGCATACACATAACACAAACACAATAAAAAATTATAATACATAAACTCACGCATCACACACCCACTCCTCACACCCCGCACACGCTCCCACACAAATAAAACACAAACCACTCACCCACACACACAACTCCCCTTTGTAGCTTTAATACATCGCAGCCCCCCTTTCCCCCTCCTCCTTTTGCTCTTTCTTTTATTTTTAAATAATGCAAACCAGGCTGAATAAGATCTTTCCCATTATCGAGATAATAGTAAAATCAGGCTAGATACACTCACACCAACACCAAAAATCAATGGAAAACACACCGCATACTTAATATCTATTCCTTTTGGCTCCTCGGCCACAGTCCTTCGGAGGAAACTATAAACCGAGGTCCCGTGCGCAAACGCACGCAGAACATCTTGCGCACACGTTAAAACCCGTTCCGCTTTTCGGAAGAGTTGGCCATTGTATGCCGGTGGGAACGGATGACAAAATTAACAAACAAAAAATTAAAAGGGGCTGGATGTAAAAAAAAAAAAAGCACACGAGTGCTTACTCCATTACCCCGAAAAAAAAAAAAAAAAAAAGGTCCACAAATGGTGAGATTTTTGTTTCCGCCCCCCCCCCCCCCCCCCCCCCTGCCCAACTCCCCTTTTGGTTAGCTGCATTCCGACTTCGGAATGGTGTCTCAACACGCACCTGTCCGTGCGGGTGTTTATTTTCCCATCCGTTCATGCCAACACACAATTGCCTCGTCCGAAAGGCGGAAAGGGTTTTGTTTCGAGTGCGTAAGAGTTCTGCGTCGTTTGCAGCACACGGGGCCTTTTTTAAAAGTGCACCCAAAGGTTTTTAACTTTCAGTTCGTTTTTTGTTGCAAATAGGGAAAAAAGGGCCGGCTGGGAATCAAACCCCAAAACCTCACATTATTGGGGGGAAAAAGTCTTAACCATCCTCCACCTTCCTTTTTTATAAAAAGAAAAAGGTGCCCCAAAACCCTGTAAGGTCGTAGGGGACGGGGGTTCGAGCCCTCATTTCCCAGGGGCCAGCATATTGAGGGCAGGGGGCCCCACTCCTCCCCTCGCTGTTTTCCCTTTCCCCTGCCCCTAAAGGGCAGGTACCCATTACGTGGGGGCTGTACTGAAGCCAAGCCGAAAAATTCCCCCAAACCCACCTCGATGCTGCTTAACCTTAAGGGGGAAAGCGAGTGCTCTGCCCACTGAGCTTCCCGCCAGCCCTTTGTTCAAATGACTACATAACAGTCATCCCACACTCCACAAGAACAGTGGTCTAGAGGTAAAAAACCCCATCTACAAAAGCGGAAGGAAGGTTCGCTCCCTGTGTGAACACAAACTGTTCCCCCATTTTTTCCCTTGATGGTGATCTGGGCGCGTTTTTTCAAAAAAAACGAAAAACCGAGGTTCCGTGTGGCAGTATATTTAAGGTACAAAAGAGCCCATAGCAACAAAGAGCTGGCCTGCAAAAATTCAAAAAAAAAAAATCCACAAAAAACCCCGTTAAAGGGAAACACCCAACCACGAACACGCACAGACATTTTTTTTTAAAAGAAAAAAATGGGGGGGCCGCTCTTGGGCGCCCACTCTCTGCTCTGGGGGGACATCTGCGTAATTAAAAGTGGTTATAGACAAGCAAAGAAACCCCATACAAAAAAATTTACAAAAAAAAGAAACACACAATAAAACCCAAAATTCAAACATACAATACCATTTCCACAAAAATACAATGCAAAACAATACGTACAATGAAACCAAATCCATACAAACAACCCACAAATGCAAATAAATACAGTACAACAAACAAATCTTTTCAATACAAAACGTTGATAAATACTGGAACAAAATACAAAGTTTGTGTGCATGCAGCATACAGAAAACAAAATAAACACAGCACAATACTTTTAAAACAAAACAAGGGTATCGAGACTTGAACGTAAAAACAAGTTTGTGACAATACAAAATAACCCATGGTGGTCTAGAGTAACCCCGCCTTCTAGAATGCGAAAAGTCCGGGTCGGGGTTGCGGGGTTTCCCCCGGGGGGCCCGAAATTTTTCCCCCCATCCAAAGACCATGAGTGGTGGTCTGGGCCTAGTCTTTGGATGAGCGAAAACCGGGTCCCGTGTGTTACAAAAAAATTTTCAGCGCACGTAAAAAGAACCCGGCAACGGGGGGTTTTGCCCTGGAAAAATTCTTAGAAAAAACCCACTCTAAAGGAAAACAAATACATTGCAGCCCCAAAAAAAAAAAAAAAAAAAAAAAAAAAAAGGGGGGCGCTCTTTTGTGGCGACGGCTCCCCCGGGGGGAGAGCAGCCCGAATTTCACGAGAGAAATCCGTGACATAAAGGGGTTAAAAAAAAATTAAAAAAAAAAAAAAAATAAAAATCCCCTTGTGAGAGTGGTTCACAACGGCAGCAGCCCTTCATGGACTCCCTCCCCTCATTAACTGACCCTTGAAAAGTCGTCGGGCACTGAACTAAAAAATTATTTCTCAGTACACCGGGGACAAAGTAAAGGGGGGGGCCTGAAATTGGAATTTTTTTTTCCTTTTTTCCCTGGGCCCCCCCCCAAAAAAATTTTTAAAAAAAAAAAAATTTGGGTTTTTTTTTTTCCCCTGTTTGGGGGGGCGGGTTTTTTTTTTTTTAAATTTTTACCAATGATTTTTTTACAACTCCCTTCCCTTGGGGAAAAAAGGATAATTTTTAAAAAAAAAACCCCCAACCAAAACAAACAATTTTTGGGGTTTTACATTTTTTTTTTACCTTAAAGCTAAAAAAGGGCCCCCACGGGTGAAAAAAACCCTTTTTATTTTTTTTTGCCAGTTTTTTTGCCCCCCTTTTCTACCGGGTTTTCCTTTTTTCGGTTTTTAAAAGCTAAGCATCCTCCCGCCGAAAAATCTTACTTTTTCATCCGCCAACGCATTTTCGCCTTTTCCGAAAGTTGTGCGGGTTAAAGGGGGGAAAGGAAGGGGGGAAGAAAAAAAGGGGAAAAAATTGGGAAAAAGAAAAAATTTCTAGGAAAATTAAAAAGGGGGAAAAAAAGGAAGCCCCAAACCCCCGCAACCCAACAAAAAACCCAAAAAAAAAAAAGGGAAAAGAGCCCACCCCAAAAAAACTTAAAAAATTTTTTCCAAAACGCACCCAAAATTTCCAATATAACCGCCCAACCCTAGACATAAAAACTTTATTCCGCCCAGAAAGGGGGGGGAGAACGAAAGAAAGGCAAGGGGAAAAAAGAAACAGGAGCAAAAAAGAAGAAAAAAAGAAAGGAAATTTTGAAAAAAGGAAAAAAAACCCGGAAGCGAAGAGGACAAAGTTTTTTTTTAACAACTTAAAAAAGTAAGAAAATTTTCTTTCGACCAAACCCATAACCGGTTTCCCCTTTTTTTAGCTTAAAACATTTTTCCACCCCCCAAACCTTCGTCGAGAACTTAGCAAGGGGGTCCCCAACTTTCCCGGGGGGGAGGGGGAAAAAGGGGAGTAAATGTTTCCCAAGGACAAACACCAAACGGGATAAAACCCCCCCCCCCTACCCCTAAACCCTGAACGGTGCCCATGTACCATTAAAAGTCACAGCAACCCTTAAATGAGATTGGGTGTCTCGGGGAGAGAGGGGCGCGCCCAAGAGAAGGTCCACCCTTATTTATATTTTTTTTATTTATTTTTTTTTATTATTTTTAAAAAACATATTTTCCTTTCGGGTGTGTATTTTTTCCCCATCCCCCAAAAGGCAGCCCACCCATTATTTTTCTTTTTTCCCTTTCTGCACTGTATTTTGTTTTCTTTTTAGGAAAACTGAGATTTTTTGGAAACAGTAACACAGCAAATTTTACCCAGTATTGCTTTTTTAAGTCTCACAGTGTTTCCGGGGGATGAGGGGAACAGAGGCAGTTTTGGGTGATTCCCCAGGGTGTTAAAACGAGGGCCCCCCAACAACCTAACAAAAAAATACGTTACAAGCCATTTAATTTTTGGAGCTGATTTAATCTGCATTTTTGTTATGTTAAGTTTAAGCAGCATCGAGCGGGTTACCAAGGGGAGGGGTCCGCTTGCGCCCTTTGGGTTTTAGTACGCCCCCCAAGTTCCCCCAACTGTAAATGGTACCTGCCTCTTAGGGCGGGAAAAAGGAAACGCGGGGAGAGGAGATGGGGCGCCCCCAATATGCGGCCCTAGGAAGTAGGTCTCTGGAGCCTCCTCCCCTACAACCCACGGTATGGGAAAAACCCTTTCCTTTTTTAAATTTTTTCGTTTGTTCCTTAAAAAGTTCCCTCCCATACAGGAGCCCTACCAAACCCAAGATGATGATTATGATAGCAAAGAAATGGTATGACAAAATCTTAAAAATATTTCGTGTAATTTGGTATTTTTTAGAAATCATTTCGTAAGAAGTACCATAAACATTAAAGTAATGCCCACAAAATAAGAGAATGACGCAAAAAACAAAAAAGCTGATTCATTCATATTAACTCAGGGTTTTTTTTTGTTTCAAAAAAAAAATTACCATATCATCCGGCCCAAAACTGATTTTTAAAGTGACAACATATAGCAAAAAAATAGCAAAAATATAAAATTAAAAAAATAAATAAATTATATCGTTCAAATTGCCCCGTGAAATTGTGGAAACATGTTTTTAATTCGGGTGCAACAAGCATTTTTCTCACTATTTCGTTATTTTTTTGTTTTGCTTTTTAAAAAAAAGAAAACATAAAAAGAGAAAAGAGAGAGTGAGGAGAGAAGAAGAATGAAATGGGTATTACAAAAAGGCATTGGAGAAGGGGGGGAACAAGAAGGGGGGGGAATGTTGAGGGGGTTAAATTTTTTTTTTTTAGAAAAAAAGTCAGCTACAAAATTAACCCCATAAATTTTCTTCTTATTCAAAAAGCACACAAAAAAAAACCCCCACACCCAAACTTATCCCAAAAACAGCAAAAAATTTCCCCACAAAAAACAAGACCAAAAACCCCAAAAAACTACAGAAAACAAAAGTACTTCACCCCGGGTTTTGAATAATGGGAAAAACAGGGGGGAAATAGAAAGATTGAATTTAAGAAAAAATACAAAAACCAAGTCTAAACAGACAAAATTCTTTAAAGAAAACCAAACAAGTTTTGAAAGGGAATGGGAACAAAATTTTTACAGAAATTTCACGGAGATATCCTTGTCCCCCGGATCAAACAACTTTGCCCCGCAATAAAACCCCAATTTCCGATTTGTTTTGGCCAAACAAAACCCAAGAGTTAAAAAAGGTAGTATTTGTGTTTATTGTTTTTTTTTGGAAATTTGATAAAAAGATTTGTGGATTTTTTAAAAGTTGTTATCTTGCAAAATTTATATTCTAAGCATCTTCAAGGGGTTTCGGAGAGGGTATCTATTTTTTTATTTAAAAAATATTAATTTTTTTATTAAAAAAAATTTTAAAGAAAGGTGCCTGTTCAAAATGTTTAAGCTGCACCAACCCCAGTTTTTTGCACCATATAACACAGTTTTATTTTACAAAATCTTTTTAAAACAAAAAAAACAAAACAAAACCAAACCAAAAAACCCACACCCACCCAAAATTTACTCATTGTGAAACTAATTTAAAAAAACAGAAACCCCAAAAAAAAAAAAACCCCCAAAACAAAAAACCACAACAGCAAAAACCCCTTTTTTTGAAAAAAACCCCACCCCAAAAACCTAAACCATGATTTGCACCCTTTTCTTTAAAGCGAAGCCCAATTTCAAACCAGGGTAAACATCCCAACAGAAAAAAACCTCGGTCTTGGGGAAAGGGGCCTGACCAATTTTTCCAAATCCTAAAAAATTAAAAAATGGAAAACAAGTCAAACCGAAAAAGAAACCCCTTTTTTTCCCCCCTACCCCCCCTTTCGGGTTCTAGTCAAAAAAAGCCCCCAAAAAAAAAAACCCCAAACCAAACAAAAACACGACCAAAAAAAAAAACCAAAAAAAAACCCAACCCCAAAAACAATCCCCCCATAGACCCCCTTCCCCCCCCCCCCCCCACCCCTGGAAAGATTAAAAAGTTGGGGAAAAAGAAAGGGAAAAAAGGGTGAAAAAATTGTAAACCGCAAGCAAGGGTTTTGTGGTAACTTTTGAACCTAGGGGGTGGGGGGGTGGCAAAAAAAAATTTTGTTTTTTTGAGGGGAAAAGGGGGGGGGGGGAGGGGGGGGGAGGAAAAGGAAGGAGGAGGGGGGGGGGGTTTTTTCCAGGTTCCCCTGTTTTTGTGAAGGCCCGGGGGTGGGGGGTTTTTGGGGGTTTTTTGGGTTGGGGTTTTAATTTTTGCAAAAATGAGTGGTAGAAGTGTTTGTTGTTGAGTGTGAAAGAAATTAATTTATTTATTTAATTTATTATGATTTTATAGTTAATACTAAACTATCTTGTATTTAAAAAAAGTAGGATGGTTAGGGGTTAGGTTTTAGATTTTAAGTTATGTTTAGATTTTTGGAAAAGTCGTGTTTTTGGGGTTTTGTAGGTTTAATGGGGTTTTTAAAGCTTTTCTTTTATGGTGTGCGACGGTTTGGGGTTCTGTTTGGCGGTTTTGGCTGACGAAAAAAGCCGGGAAGCGAAGGAAAAAGAGGGGGGGAAGCGGTTTTTAACCACCCAAAAAGAACGCCTTTTTAAAGAAGGAAAAACATCAAACATTCAGGGCCCGGCCACCACATGAAAAAACCCAAAACAAAAAACAAACCCCAAAAAAACCCCAAAGTCTTTTTCCCGATGAAAGGTTTTAAATGAAAAAAGGGAAACAAAAAAAACCCTTTAAAAAACCAACAAACCCCACAACCCCCCCAAAAAAAAAAAAAGAGAACAAACAAAAAAAACCACCCAAAACAGCAAAAAAACCCAACACAAAGGGGCACCAAAAGACACCAACAACAAACCCAAAAAAAGTAGCATGCCTTTGGGACAAGACGTTTAAAAACCGAAAACAAGGGGAGATTTTTACAGACCCTTCCCCCGGGGGCCCCCACCTCCAAAACCCCGCCTTAAAAAAAAATTACAGAAATCCCCCCCCCCCCCTTTTCCCCCCGAAACCCCCCTTTTCCGAATATTTGTTTATTTAAACGGGAAAAAAACCGGGGGCCTTACTTGCAGACGACATCCCCCCTGCCCCCCCTTTCAAATCCCCCCCCGGGGGGAAATTCCCTTTTTTTAAAATCAGGGGGGGGGAGACCCCAGCAAGGATTTGGGCCGGATGGGGTGGTGGGGAAAACCAGGGGTTTTTTCCCCCGGGGGGGGCCCGTTGGTTCGGGTTGAGATCAGGAAAAAGGGGAAGGGGGGGGTGGCTTCCATCCCCCGGGAAAAACGGGGGCCCCCATTTTTTCCCCCCAAGGGGAAAGGCAGAAGTCCCAAGGGGGAATTGAGGAAAAGGCCCCTGGCCCGTGCGCGAAAAAAAAGAAAAATTAAAAAAAATTAGGAAAATGGGAACTTTGAAAAAAAAAAAACCCCCAAACACCCTTTTCAAGAAAAAAATTGTTTTTCAGTTCCCTCTCGGATGGTGGCTTGGGTAACGAAAAAGGGGAAACGCATTTTTCCAAACCAAATGGTTCTGGAGGTCTAAAGAAAAAGAAGAAAAAAAAAGAAGGGGAAAAAAGGGGAAAAAGAAAAACAAGAAAAAGAAAAAGGGGGAAAAGGAAGGGGAAAAAAAAGAAAAGGAAAAAGGGAAAGAAGGAAGGCGGAGGGGAAGAAGGAAAAAGGAAAAAAGGGGGGGGGGAAAAAAAAAAAAGGGAAAAAAAGAAGAAGGGGGGGAAAAAAAAGAAAAAAGGGAAGGGAAAAAGGGAAAAAGGGAAAAGGCCCCACGACGCAAGCGAAAAAAAGGGGAAAAGGGGAATATTAAGGCCTGGGGGTCGGGAAAAAGAAGGAAAAATAAAGGGGGGGGGGTTTGGGGGGGGGACAGGAGGCCCCAAGTTAGTCTTCTTCCCGATTAAGAAAGATGAAACTTGGTTGGAATTAGATAGGGAAAAATAAGATTTGCAGAAATAATTTAGAGCTGGGTAAAAAAAAAAAGGGAAAGGGAAAAAAAAATTTAAGGATAAAAAAAAGGGGAAAAGATGAAGAAAAGGAAAAAGTAGGGGAAATGTAATGAAAATTGAAAAAAATGATGTTTAAAAAAGAGATAAAAAAAAAAGAAGGTAAAAAGATAGAAGTGAAAAACTTTTGGGAAAAAAAGGATTTTTTTAAAATGGGTGTTAAAAAGATGGGGTTAGTTTTTTGATAAAAAGATGGGGAGAAGAAAAGATGTAGATAAAGATAGAAGGGTGCGTAGATGAAGATAGATAGATAGAGGAAGACGATAGAAGAAGTAGATAATAGTAGACAGCGAAAATAGAAGAAGAAGAAGATAATAAAAGATGTAGATAAAATTAGTAATAGATAAATTTAGATAAAAGTTAAAAGGAAAAAAAATTCGATAGTAGAAGAGAAAACGATAGATAGTATAAGATAGATAGATAGAAGAAAAAGATAGAAGAGGACCAAAATAGATGTGTTTAATAGATAATAGACAGATAGATAAAGATAGAAAAATTCAGAAATAGTGACGGAGACAGAAGATAGATAGTTGAATTTTAAAACGAAGTAGAAGAAAGTGACAGGAGAAATGAAAAATAGATAGATGACAGAAAAGATAGTAGACAGAAGATGATAAAAAGAAGAAAACATAAAATAATAAAAATAGAAAGATAGATGAAGATTAGAAAATAATAGATAGTAGACGGGAAAATAGATAATAAACCCATGTAGAAGACGGATACAGGGAAAGATAGATAAAAATAGAAAATGAATAAGATGTAGAAGAAAGAAGATAAAAAAAGAAGAAGAAGGAAAAAGACAAAGAGGAAAGGGAAGAGAGAGAAAAAGAAGGGGAAGGACAAAGAGAAAAGAAGACAGAAAACAAAAAAAACAAAAAACAAACAAACACCCCACACACACACACACACCACACACACCAAACACCACACAACCCCACACAAACCCACAAACCAAAAAAAACCCCCAAAACCAAAAACCCCCCACCACCCCCACAAACACAAAACACCAAAACACCAGTACAGCCCTTTTTGGTGCGCCTGCTCTCCTTGGTGATGACCTGCACCCATGGGGCAACATTCCGGACAGAGGCCCACCCGTTGGACAGACCCCTCAGGATGCTGGGTACGGGGGGCGTGTCCAGGGATTTGACGTTTAAACCCGAAAAACCCGGGACGGAAAAACGGGGTGGTAGGAGAGAGGGGGGAGGGGGGGAGAAACAGGGGGGAGGGGGGGGGGAGGGGATGAGGGGTTGAGAGTGGAGATAAGGGGGTGGAAAAGATGGGGGGGGGGGGGGGGGGGGAGGAGGGGGGAAAGGTTTGGGGAGAGAAAAAAGAGATGGATAGATAGTGGAGGGAAGTAGAAGGTAAGTAGGTAGGAAAGGTAATGATAGAGGAGGAGGTAGGGAGATAGGTATATAAAATTTTATATATATAAATTTTATAATATATTAAAATAGATAGATTTGTAGGGATAGGTAGTAGAAGCTGCAGATAGATAGATGATACATTTATAGGTACATAGTGAAAAAAATACAAAAATAGGGATAAATAGTGAGCAGACAGAGAGGAGGGAGAGAGAGGAAGGAGAGGAGAGGAGAAGAGGAGAGAGAGGAGAGAGGAGAAGAGAAGGGGCGAAGAGAGAGGAGAGGAAAGAGAGAGATGGGGGGAGAGGAAGAGAGGAGAGAAGAGAGAAAGAAAAGAGGAGAGAGAGAAGAGAGAGAGAGAGAGAGAGAGGAGAGAGAGAGAGAGAGAGAGAGAGAGAGGAGGGGAGAGAGAGGAAACAGAGCCCCAAAACCCAAACCCAAACAAAAAAAACAAACCAAACAAACATCTCGACAAAAACTTTTTATGGGTTTTTTTGACAGATGTGTTTGCTGCAACTTAAATTTGCCCCGAAACAAACCAACTCTATTGAATGTTTCCAAAAACTAACAACTATCCCATTTATTTCGTTTTTGTTTTAAGACAAGATCTTAATGGAAAGGAAAAAAAAGGAAGGTCAACCCAGACAAATGATATAAAAGATAAAAAAAACGCTTTTTTAAAAATCAAAAACAGATCCAAAAACTATTTCATCGGTGGCGAAATAATAAAAAAGTTTACCCCTTGATTTTTTTTCATTATTTTTTGGGGTGTAACATGACTTGGGGAAAAAAGCCAATCACAAAATTTTAAGTGTGTATGCTGAAGGGTGGGTGACAGGGGGTTTCTGTTATTTAAAAGAAACAATGAGGGGGGAAAAATCCTTTTGGAAAGTTTCACCAGTATTTTGTCTTTTCTTCCCCTCCCCCTTCCCTTTTCTGGGGATTTTCTAGTTTTCTTTTTTTTTTTTTTTTGGGGGGGGGGGGGAGGGGGGGGGTGGGTTGGGGGGGGTTGGTGCTCTTTTCCCATTCCCGAGAGAGGAGAGAGAGGGAGGGGGGGGAGGGGAAAAAGGGAGAGAAGGGGGGGGGAAGGGGGAGAGGAAAAAGTGAGAGTTGAAGGAGACGACAGACAAGACAGAGACGATTACAGGAGAGAAAAGAAGGAGAGACAGAGAGAACAGTAAGGGAGTGGGGGAAGAGATTTAAATTTTATGTGTGTGTGTATGTGTGTGTAGTGGTGGTAGTTATGTGTGTGCGTGGTGCAAGTGAAAAAGACGACGACAGACAGAGACACAGACACGGACAGATGGGCAGACCAACAAAAAAAGAAGAGGATGAGAAATACACACTAACCAAAAAAAAAAACCCCAAAAAACCCAGTAAAAAAATACGCGTAACACTTCTTTAATTCTTTTCTAAATGGAAAGAGAAATTTCGATTCCCAAAATAACGCTT